>CAWUFW010001841.1:852500-2052500 GCA_963921515.1 Calotriton arnoldi | reverse complement strand
TTTTTAAAAAAAAAACATTTTTGGGGGGGCCCTGGGGGTCCCTGTGGGACCCCCTAAGCAGGCCTAGGGGATCAGGGTGTTTCTACCCTGCCCCCTTTTTGCGTTTTGCGCACTTGTTTCTGTGCCTTGGTTCTACCGAGGAACAAGATGGCTGCCAACACTTCCTGGTTTGGAGTGTTGACAGCCAATTAGCATACAGCTCGTGATCGGGAGGGTGCGCGGACCCTACGCGGCCATAGATATATATGTGATTTTACTTTTGATTTTCTCAGGAACTACTGAACGGATTTACACCATTTAACCAAAAGGCACGACTCTGAACCAAGGGCTACATTTTTGCCAAATTTGGTGTAATTCCGTTCAGCAGTTCGGGCTGTAGCTGCGATGAAAGGTTCCTATGGAAAATTGCATGGGGAAAACACGTTTTGGGACCCCCCTTTTTTCTCGGCCCCCACTTGACTAATCACCTCGAGACTTTCAGGATAGGAGCGGACCGGAGCTCCCCACGAGTTTTGAAAATTTCGCGAAGATTCGTCAACCGGCGTCAAAGTTATTTCAAATAGAATGTTGCGGATTTCCTATGGAAAATAGGTCCTAACTATAACTATCTACTGGCGACCGCCAGTAGATAATATATATATATTGCGTGTTAGAAATAATCACAACGTGCAAGGAACGGCGTGACCGATTTTGGCTGAGTTCACTTGCAGAGACCCAGCGTTACTTCTGTCAGCAACCCACTAGAGGACTTTGAAACCAGTGGATGGGCTCTGCTGTTGTAAAAACTACATTGACCACAATGCTGTATCAGTACACGCCCAGGGACGTGACTATAAATTAACGCTGCAAGTGTGGCGGAAGATTTGGCAGCTGCGCCGCTCTGTGCCAGTGAGCAAGGGCTAGGAAGCCCGAAACATGTTTGGCCGTATTTGCTGTAGAAGCGATGCTGTTTTTCCCTGCAACCTGCCAAATAAAAAGGACACTACACGACCGTGTGTGGCGCCTCACTTCTTGGGTTCTTGCATTTGAATATATATATATATATATATATATATATATATATATATATTCTACTGACGGTCGCCAGTAGGTAGTAATAGGACCTAAATTCCGTAGGAAAATAAAAAAATTTAACTTGGCTATAACTTTGGCTTTGTTTGACCACTGTTCATAAAATTTTCCCAAAATGTGTCAAGGTAGGTTCTGTGTGTCATAGAAAGTTTGGGGGTGATACGTGCAGTGGGGACCGAGAAAGAGGTGTGCAAAATAAGAGCGCATTTGCAATTTTAATTCCCATAAGAACACGTTGTTGAACCTACAGCCTGAACTGCTGGACGGAATTACACCAAATTTGGCAGAAGGGTGGATGTTGTTACGCATATTGTGCCTTATGTTATTTGGTGCAAATACGTTCTGTAGTTTTTGAGACATTTAAGCCAAACATTATAGTGATATCTCTGGCCGCGGATAATTCGCGACGATTCTGCTGTAAATCACGAATGGACACACCAATGGGAATGCTGTGATTGGCTGGGCTCAACCTGAACAGAAAGTTGGGGCTGCCAGTTTTTCGATTGGGAGTGGTTCCCGGGGCTGAAAATTTGTGTCAAAGCTAACATAAGGGGTGGAGATACTCTGACCCCATGTTTGAGAAATGGGGATGTTAGTGGCACAAATCATATGTCCAAAATAGATTTGATTTTTTTATCACACGCGCCCCCCCTGCGACCAACACAGGGAGGTTGCGAGTATCACGACGTCATCACGAATATTGGTGGAAATATAAAGCACAAAGGGGTCAATTGCGATGCGGCCCAGAAAGGCTCCGACGGATGGTCGGCGCCTTTCCGGGACGCATCTCAGTTTGCTTTCCAGTCACTGCAGTACAATGCTGGCGTCAGAAACTAAACCAGCCGGTCATTCCGGCTGGCTTCGGACGGGCTCAAGGAGCCTGTCGGCCAGTCGGAGGCCGGCCCATAATCCCAAAGGGTGGTCTTTCCGCCCTTGGGATGACGATTCTCAGTCTCAGGCAGGCTTTCCATTTTCGGGCTTTCTAACATGGAAAGCCTGTTGGAGAGCGAGTATGAGGGCCCCTAGCAGGGCCCCCTTATGTGTGCGGCCTCTGGTTGGGGCCGAGGGTGCACTTGTGGTGCCCCGCTGTTAATCCCTGCACCCCGTGGCAGGCACCTTGAGGTGCCTGCCACGGGGTGCAGGCTTAACACCACCTCCCATTTCCCTATGGGAGCATGTACTACGGCCGGTTTATGGCTGTAATACATGCTCTCATAGGGAAATGTCAGAATGCGACAAACAGTGTTCATCGCATCCTTATCAGGAGGTTGGTACCGCCGACTGGAGGTCAGTCGGTCCCAGTTCCGAGATGGTGTCGAGTGGAAGCGAATCCGCCCAACTTCATAATAGGCCCCAAAGTATCTATATCTAGATACACACCCTCCCTGGTCACAGTCTCAGACTCATGTACCTACTCACTTATCTACACAGACACTCATACACCCACTCACATGCCCTCTCAGACACTAATGCACCCTCTCATGACCTCACTCAGAGACCAGATAAGCATTTAGAGGCTCATTCACCCACTTACAGATGCATTTAGAGACTCATGCACATATTCACATACATAGTCAGGGACGTATATACCCACTCACAAACTCACTCAGAGACTCATGCACCCAGTCACAGATCCACTGAGACACTCAAGCACCAACTCACAGACACACTGAGACACTTATGCTTCCACTCACACACCCACTGATAGACAGACCCAGTCAGACATTTATGCATCCACTCATAGATCCACTTACAGACTCATGTACCCATTCACATACCTACTCAGACACTCACACACCCACTCACATACCCAGAGACTTATACACCCACTCACAAGCTCTCTCAAAGACTCACATGCCCATTCATATACCCACTCAGAGACTTATGTACCCACTTATGGACTTACTGAAGGACTCATGCAGCCAGTCACAGATCCACTTGGAGACTAATGTACCCACTCACATAACCCAGTGAATCATTAATATACACTGTTATAGAGGTATTGAGAGACTGATAAATGTTTTTATAGAGTTATTTAGATAGTGATTTATCTAGTGTGATAGTTAGAATTAATTATATAGTTATCATTTTTTAATCTGGTGGTGGCTTTTGAATTCCTGCTTTTGCATTGCATTTTTGCTACGTCACCGCGAAAACGGAAAATAGGTTCTAGAGATGGTTTTTATAGATACTCAGTAGAAAAACATGAGCTTGAACTGTACAGTAATAAACCCCTAGTGCCAGAAATACTATAATGTGTTCATATATGTGTTTTATGCTATATGAAAGAGGCGAGATCGTAGCAGTTAACGATGTTGTTGCACTGCCCTGAATGACTGCGAAAATGGAAAATCGGTTTTAAAGATGGTTTTTAAAGAAACTTAGTGCAAAAACATGAGTTTAAACATGTTTTTTAAAGAAGCATGTATATAGTAATGTGTAGTGCAATGTTTAGAATGTATTTTTTTTAGGTATTATTTTTGCATGTGCTGGTGGCCGTTAAATCTCTGATTTTGTTTTGTGATTTAGCGGCGTATCAGCGAGCATCATGACATCGGCGAAGATTCTTAAAAAAAGGATCTTTATAAAGAAAATGACCACTATTTTGGGTATTAGGGTGGCTCTGACAAGAGCCTTTGTGTTGATTGTGTGTATATGACATAAGGCTGGATGCCGAGTTTCAGGTTAATTAGAAACACCCTGTTGCCTTCGTCTGTGAAGTGCACTCCATCATTTCTATCAATCCAATGCATGTCAAAACGCAGGTTGTTGTTATAGATTGAACCCATGTTATGGTCCCTGAGGAACGCAGAAACTGTCTTCTTAACATGTTTCCTGGCTTTGTCAATCTGTGGACAGAATTGATTTGACCACTTCCATTTCTGTTTTTGGCATATATAAGAGTACACCAAGACAGTGTGAGGGAAAAGCGACATCAGTTCTGCAAAGGTATCTATCATTAGGATTTACAGCCCTACCCCAGTCAATGTGCCTAGGTCATTGCCACCTTAGTTCACAATCATGAGGTGAGGAGCTCAGCAATCCACAATGGTTTTAACCAAAGCCAGCAACTGATGAAACTTTAACCCTCTCTGGCCAAACCAAGTAATCTCCACATTTGGCAAACCCAAATCCCTGTGAATACCTCTCTATTTTGGAGCATCTTTAGCCCAATAGATATAGCTGTGGCGAACAATACACACTCTAAGCATTTTGAAGTGAAGGAGCAATAGCAGTCAGGTGAAGGCTGGAGGTGAATGAGGTAGTTTTCCAAATGAAAGCAGTTAAAATGGAGGTGTTTTCTTTTCAAAACAAAAAGGTACATTTCATTGAATGCTGTCAGCATGCAAGTGAATAAAATTAGGTAGGGTGTTGCATGCAATAGCAAGAAGTCCTATCATTGGCTGTTGTTTAAAACAAGAAATGTAATACATACATGGATATGCTTTTGAATCTGTGGAGTAAACTACACCTGCTGTATCTCATTTTGTAGTAACATGTTCCTTCTAGAATGTGCTATGAACTTGTGACCTACTGGTTTCACTGGGTTGCTACACACACTCAGCTAAAAGTGTATTGGGAAAAGGTGAAAAAGAGACAGAACATTTTTTTTTTTAAATTGAGGAGTTATGACAATTTAAATAATGGTAAACTTTAATTTCCAATTTAGGACTATGTAATAAAGTGTTGTGCAGTATATAAATTTTTTAAAAACTGAAGCTAAATATAGTTTTGGACTCAGTTTTTTTTTTTTGCGTTGTCTCTGCTATGATCTTGAAAACATCGCGAACTCGCATAGACAGGAATATCTTTTTTAAAGAGGGAAAGGGTTAACAGATGCTAACCATTCACAAGTGGAGATAGAGTAGTCTAAAATGAAAGGCATGATTTCATTTGCTGCCTTTCTCATGATCATAGAGTGGAAACTTGAAGAGGTTGGCATTTTATAGTTGCTTTGTACGAGTGTAGTGTACCATTCTTGTGCTTAGTTTTTACAAATCTGAAATGTGACAAAACTATCTGGAAAGAGCTAAAACAATAATATAATCTATGAACTCAATTCACTGGTATGTACGTAACTTTTTAATTATTTAAAAAAATTGCATCAGAAATGAAGATGTATATGGGAGTTTAATAAAAAAAAAAGAGTATAACAGTGACATGAAAAAAATGTATCAGATGAACTGTATCTGGCAGAGGGTATGTGTTTAAGATGTTAGTACTGTTGTAAGTTACAATGAGCAATGCCTTCAAAAAGACAATGTTTTAAATGTCCAAGCATCATGTGCAGAACAGACAGATCTATGGGCCTGATTACGAGTTTGGCGGTCGTAAAACTTTTGAAGTTGTAATGCGGCGGACGGACCACCGGCTGCACCAGGGAACAGTTGTTCCCTTATGGTGGCGGAGCTGCACCACAATGTAGCGTGCTGAGCGGGACTGGCACAGACCCGCTCAGCATATGACGAGTTCCACCTCAGCAAGCCATTTCATGCCGGGAACTCACCATGAAAAGGCTGGCAGTGGAGGAACAAACGGGGCACTAAAGGGCCACCATTTCTACTCTGCAAGGGGTACACATTCGGGGGGCACGACATGTGCCCCTTGTCTGTATCCCCCAAAGTTCCAGCATGGCATACACGTCACCGTCCAAGTTGTGCTTAATTACTTTTTGCCGTTCCCATTGTGGTGCCTAATGGGAAAGGCGAAAGAACGTCCGCTGTACACGAGTTCAACTCGGGCAGGCAGTCCTTGTGCAGCTTTGGTGCAGCTGTGTCGGCGGAGAGCCGGCACAACTGTGCCAATGTCCTAATTAGGCCCTATGTAATTTGCGTTCTGGCAGTTGTAGTACTTTTAGTCACATTATTAAACAGGAGTAGTGTAGTCATGAATATGTTTAAAATTGGGGAGAGTTAATAGTGCAGAATGTATGTTGAGAGTTTGTGTACTAGCTTCACTTGGTGTGTAACTTTGCTTTGAGAAATGCTGAATATATGTTTTAAAGACACAAGGAATGTTTGAGAAATTATGTAGATATGCCATTAAGAAAAGGTTTTGTCCTTTGAAAAAGTGAGAATTATTTTCCATTTTAGAAAGTTACTGATACATGTGCACGCTGAGTAACAGAGCAATGTATGCTCCTAGACAGCCAAGTATGCAATTATATATCAAGTGTGATATGTAGGCTTCACTCACACATTGATCAGGAGAAAAGGAAAGATACACTAAAATAGTTAGTTTGATACTGACAGAATGACTTAAACAGTGAGTCACAGATATAGTGACATCTGTTATGTATCTAACAACAATGGAGGTACTTTCACAGTCAGCCAGACACTACTCAGGCACTCATCCAGTCACCCAGCCACTACTCAGGCAGTCATCAAATTACTCACTCACTATCCACACACTTATTCACTCACCCAGGCACTACACATGCACTCTTGCAATTACGCAGGCACTAATTATGTAGTCATTGAACTATGCAGGCACTACTCATGCATTCATCCAATCACCCAGGCACTAACCATTCACTTATACAATCCCCAAGGCTGCACCTATGCAGTCATTCAAACTGCCAGGCACAACCTATGCACTCATCCGAATACCAACTTACAACCCATGCACTCATCGAAATACTGAGGCACAACCCATGCACTCATCCAATTACGCAGGCATCACCCATCCAGTACCTATGTACTCATTGAAGCCCCCACACTGCCCCAGTTCAGGAAGGGCCTCAAGGCATGGCTCTTCGGATGACCCCAGCACTCAACAGAGCTGCCCCCCCATCGCCTTTAGACCCTCACAGGTAAGTAGTTGCGCTTTACCAGATCCTGATTGATTGATTGAATTACTGAGGCAATACTGTTGCACTAATACAATCACCCCAGTAGTACACTTGATTTCACCCAATCACTTAAGCTTTAACAATGGACTCATGCTACCACTCAGACACTAGTCATGCACTCATCTAATCAGCCAGGCACTACTGATGCACTAGTTCAATTATCCAGGCACTACTCATGTACTTATCTAATCACCCAGGCACTACCTGTTCTCTCAACCATAAACACATGGGCAGCAGCCATGTACTCATCCAGTCACTGAAACACTACTCATGTACTCATCCACTCTGTTAGGTGGTATGCGTGCACTTAAACACTCACGTAGGCACTATCCATGCACTCTATAAATCACCTATATATTATGCATGCTCTCCTGCAATCATCCTGCAATCATCCAGGCACCAGAGTTGCTCTCATTTAATCATCCAACCACTATCTATGCATGTATTGAATTATTGAGGCATTATTCATGCACTTATCTAATCATGCAGGCACTACTCATGCACTCATCCAAACACCCAGATAGTAGTGAAATACTCATACAAACATGCAGGCAGTAACTATGCAGATATGGAATGACCAACGAAGTTCCTACATACTCAGGGAATCATCCACACACTTCCTGTATACTCAGGGAATCACCTAGGCACTACCTATTCACTCATTCAATCATCCACAGAATATTGATGTACTTAACCACACACCCATGTATTTACAAGTTTCCTGTCAAAACAAGAGAAGGATCATTTGCATCAAGAGGCACAGTATTAAGGGGAACAGTGGGATCAGGAAATAAAACAAGATCGCTTGAAAACTTTACCATTGTGAAGCCCCTGAATAAAAGTTCCAGAGACATCATGGAATGCGCACAGAAAGCCCACATGCTTATTCACAGTCAAAGGGGGGAAAGGGAACACATGGATGTAACTCTTAGTCGATCCTGACAATAAAGTTTGAAAAGTCGATTTACAACTACCCCTTCTGAATATCTGTTCTTGGAAGGTGCATGGGTTGAGTAACACCTTACACGAGGAGGATACAAGATCCTTTCTGCAGAATTACAACCTTATTCTGCTACAGGAAACATGGTGCCTGGAGGCATTGCACATAGTGGGTTATGTAGGGTTTCATTGCCCAGCGGAAAAATCCCAGAAATATGGTCATCCAAAAGGAGGTCTCATTACCTATTGCTCAATTAAATACAATTGGGTCACGGAGCAATTGGATATGGGACTAAATTGGCTTCAAGTTATCAAAGTCATCACAATGGAGATAAATAAGCTTTGTAGGATTCTGTTGCTCTTAAATGTTTATTTACACCCGAATAAAGTGAAGAAAGAGGCTCATATGGCAATATTGATTAAAACATCAAAAATATTGCAGAAGCAATACAATTCAGCAATAATATTGATAAGGGGGGATTTTAATACAGATGTTAGCAAAACTGGTGCAAAGGGGAATAATCGGATTAGGGCCATGTTCAGGAATAAATTGGAGAAATTAGGATTTGGAATATTAAACGGAAATTTAATGGGGGATTGCCCAGCATCGATTACCTTTGTAAGTGGCACAAAAAGCTCAAAAATTGATTATACTGTAATTAATGAGGCAGCATTACCTAATGTAGAATATTTTTACATCCAACCGCTTTCAGAGAGTGATCATTTTCCGCAATTAATCGGGATCCACCACAATAACACACAGATCCCAATCGTAAATAATTTAATGTCTCCACCTATAACATTGGATTTAAAATGCTTAAAATGGCAAGGTGAGAGGATTAAGGAAATAATGGCGGAAGTTTATCACACTGCTGGATCAAATGAGTGTATAGAAAATAATGCAAGAGGCAGTAGAATCAGAATTCAATAATAGAGTAATGGCGTGGCAATATTTGAGAGATTGGTTATTAGCTAAATTTTCATTAAACCCTCAACGGTTAAAATATATTGATGGAGGGTGTAGTATAAAGAATCCCTGGAACAACAAAGAATTACATAGGCAAAAAGCACAAATAACAAGAGAAGCCAGACTAGTGGCACAGGCGCAAAGGCAAGGAATGAGACCCACTATTACATCGCTTCATTGTTTACAAAAACTAAAAATCAAATATAAGAAAAGCTGCTGGGAAGAGAAAAAAGATATTTAGAAGATCTATGGAATAAACTTCTTGAGTCCAGTAAACAACAAAATAGTAAAAAAAATTGGCAAATAGTAAATGGGCTAGTATTAAGAAAAGAGAGACAAATCAATGCAGGAATAGATGCAGCAACTTGAGAAGCTCATGTCGCTACACTGTACTCAGTTGCGGGAATAAAAAACATTAATGATATACTACTGTCTCAGGAGATTTGTAAATCAGTGCCAGGAATAGTGGATGATAATGTTGTACTGTTGTCTCAGGCCATTTGTAATTTCCCTCAAGGGACACAAGGAAGTAAAGAGGAATCAGGCTTTCATATAAGGGAAAACCGAATGACCCTATTGGGCAATACAGACGAACTCAAAGGAATAATAAAAAAATAAAAATTTGAGGGAGCACCAGGTCCAAACGGTATCCCAAATGCTTTATTTAAAACCGATGTAAATTATTGAGCACAATATTTAACTCCAATGTTTAATGATCTTTTTTATACAAATCAGATACCGGAGTCCGGAATGGTAACATTATTCAGCCCATTTTTAAAAACGGTAATCCAGGAATACCCCGCAGTTATAGGCTTTTATCCCTAAGCAATGTTGAGTCTAAACTCTATGCATCCTGTTTAATGGAATACTTAAAAACATGGATGGAAGAAAAACAACTAATACCAAAATTCCAGACAGGATTCAGAGCAGGAATGGGGACATTGACCAATCTTACAGCCTTAACCCTGCTAATAGATAAGGCGAAACAGAAAAAAAAACATTTGTTTGCATGTTTTATCGATGTCAAATCTGCCTTCGACCGTGTACCTAGAGATTTGTTGTGGAAAAAATTGGAGGAATGGGGAATACCGGAAGACTTATTAAGGGCAATTGTGGAATTATATACACAAACATGGGCCCAAGTTAAAATAGGAGATGAAACCCATGTAACATCTAAAATCAGGACAAATATAGGTCTTAAACAAGGATGTGTTCTGGCCCCAAGCCTGTTTAATTTATACCTATCAGATCTTGCAGACGCTTTGGATTTAGAAAACAATCATCCACCATTACTTGCGGAGGAAAAGTTGGGCTGTCTACAGTATGCGGACGATATAGTCCTATTAAGTAAAACACCAATAGGTTTACAACGGAGTATGAATGCCCTAAATAAATATATCGCAACACAGGGGCTTGATCTGAATTTAAATAGAAAAAATGTGATCCGGTTGGTTGATTTTAAGTTTAAAAATCATGTGTGGTGGCTGGAAGGAAGTAAATTGGAGGAAGTGCACTCCTACAAATATCTGGGATTTATTATGGATAAGCACATGACCGGTAAACCCCACTTATTATCAATTCAGTCCAAGGCACAATCATTAACATATGGCTTCAAAATATTAAAACAAAAATTGAATAGTCAATCGTTAACCCATTTACTTAAGGTTAAGGAGGCCCAGCTATTACCTTCACTATCATATGGTACAGAAGTTATGCAGGGTTTGGAAATAGACACGTTGAGGAGAAGCCAAATAAAAAAATGTAGAGCCATATTCAACATTCCAAAATCAGTTTCACCTGCACAAATACGGCTAGAGTTCGGATTAAAAAATCAGAAACATCAGTGTGAAAGTGCTTTTATAAACCTTTGTTGGAGACTGCGAGCAGCAAAAAAAGGGTTTATCAGCTATTTATGCTGGAAGGAAATAGAGGACCAACTGTCTAGTACTACAAAGGGACCCTGGGGAAGTCATTTAATTTTATCTGTTAAGGATTTAGGCATACAAGAAGCCTGGGGAGCGATAACGGGAAAGGCATCTTTTAAACAAGCGCTAAGATCTGCAGCGCGAATGTCATCAAATCTAACAGATAAAACTGCTTTTTCACTAAGGAGACATGCCTGGACAGTAATAAATTCGTATTCCAGCATAGGTCCTCAATCGTATCTGGCAGAACATGTTTCATTGAGATTGAAACATCAATTTATGCTACTCCGGTTTGGTATTATGGAAACTAAAGACCTTGGGGCATATTAGCAAGAACCTCGTTAAAATTATCGCCGTTTTAGCGGCAGGAAACTGCCGCTAAAGCGGCGATAATAGGCTTGATAATATGCGTTATAGAATTCAATAGAAGCCCAGGTTAGATGTGCAGGACATCTAACCTGGGCTTCTATTGAGATTCTATAACGCATATTAGCAAGCCCATTATCGCCGTTTTAGCGGCAGTTTCCTGCCGCTAAAGCGGCGATAATTTTAACGAGGTTCTTGCTAATATGCCCCCTTGTTCCATCCTGGAAAAAACAGCCAGAAAACCTTTCTTGCAGATTATGTGGATATAAGAGTGAATCACTAACTCATTTATTCTGTGCTTGTCCTGTTCCCTTACCGCAAAGGAAAATTATGCTGAAATCGCTATTTAGAAATATGGGAATTCGTACATACCGGCAAGCTGTTATCACCTGGCTAAGTGGACGTTCAGCCGTTCTTGCGTGTAGGGGAGTAAAGTTTATAACGCCTTTATTTAAGGAAATTTCAAATATACAGGACTAAGAATACTGGCTATATTCTGTTTCACAACAACATGGCCTAAGAGTAATGAATTATTATTGGTATTCAAAATGTGTTGTTTTTAGTTAAATTATGTCTTTCCAAAAATTAGCATTTGTAAATGTTTTAGCTTTTTTTTTTATAATCTGTGATAATTAATATGTGCTGTTGTAATGGTTTTAAATAGCTAAATACAATAAAGATATTCTTCATCTACAAGTTTTAGTGAGGAATATGTAGTCTTTTAGACCCATCTAGTGAATTACATATGCAACCTGTCACACACTCTATGCATGTACTCAGAAGTATTAGTGAGCTAAATGCTCTGATAGAGATTAATGTGCAGATTTTTATATGCATTGATTCCCAAAATTCAAATCTGATGCATCTAAGTAGAAAAGTATTGAGATACTATATCCACCAGTGGCACCGTGGTAGAGAGGCAAACAAATAGCCTGTGTTTTCGGATTTACAGGATTGGGACACTGTATGTACTTCTACACTTTGGTTGATGTTCATTTTAAAATTTACTACAGAGCAGGTAAACTGTTTTTTTACCATGTATAAGTGAGAACTGATATATGGTGCAGCTGTGTGGTAGGAGAAGGTGCTATAATGTTAAAGGGTAACTAATAAATAAAATGTTGTGTTTTGCTTTCGGTTTGGTATTTATTTGCGAAGTTTTATATAGCGCTGGCTAGACCCGGAGGTATCAGAGCGCATTACATGAGGATCAGAGCGTTATAGGTTACATAGTTACATCAATTGCAGACTTCAAGTAAAGAGATAGGAGAAAACAAAAAAAAACATGAGATGCGGGGGATGGAAGGAAACACAACGGGCGACGAGGAAAACAATGTCAGATGTCCGGCTGGGTAGGTGTCGGCCGAGGGGGTGAATCAGAGCCAAAACTCCTCTATAGCTGCATGGGACAGCTCCACCGGGCATCGGCCATTGGTATATTGAAGTAAGTGCATGTAGTTATATAGCTAGGTTTAACTATAGATTTAAAACTGCAACATAACATAAAAACTGTTTTTATATTATTTGTAAGTCAATAGTAAAGTAGTTGAGTACGTTGGCTAGAGTAAAAATGTAAATATACTTATTTTTTTGCAGAACAATATCTACATAAATACAGATAGTCAGAATGCTTACAAAAGCTTGGAGGAAAAAGCAACAGAAGCAACTACAGTATCTATGCAGAACTGAGACACAAAAGGGCAAAATGCAGAAAAAGTGGTGAAAGAAAAAAGTGCTACAGGTAAGAGGACAAAGTCATTTCATAAAAATATACATAGACACCTGCAAAGGTTACAAAATAATGAAAATAAAAAGCAAACTATGAGAAACAATAAGGGTGGACAAAATGTATATTAAAAAAATAGGAAAGAATGTAACAAAGATTGACACACCTTAACCAGGAGACAGAAGTAGTTTAAGGAAATCAGAGACGGGATGATGCATAGTAGAGTGGTTGTAAATCTACTGAGAAATATGAAGAAGTATAGAAGAAGGAGAGAGGCACTGAAACAGAAAGAACAATTTGGGGGAGTAGTTGATAAGGCCTTTGCTTTGAAGAGGAAGCTTTTCATTTTGATTATAAATAGAATGAAGACTCTTGACAAAATGGTGTTGTACATGAGGAGACAAAACCAGAAGAAAAGATTAGTGGATAGAAGTAACTATTGTATAGTTTTTAATAGAGAATGGATACATACTTCTACTACAGAGTGTTTTTTTAATGAAGAAAGCTATCTGCAGGATAACACATTATTTCATGCTATTGATGAAAGAGGATGATGTTATGAAATGAGGAATGGCACTCCTATAGTGAAAGAGGTGTTGGTATATAGAAATGTAGTACAAGTTATTGCAGAAGAGGTACAGGGAAGACACAGTCAGGCCCTGCATGAACTTGGAATTGTAGTAATGTTTGTAGTATTCGTCAGCAATCCATTTATATATTAAGAAACGTTCTACGTATCTTTCCAAGGCAAAGTTTAAAAACACAAAATAAGTTCTATACACGAGGATTGGATCCTTGCAAGGTTAAAAAGCATACAAATTGAGGGACACTCACTAGCTTATTTATCAAAGAAGTGTGTCAAAGCACCTTTCATCATTTCAGGAGGCTGTACACCACTAAACAATGCAAACTTTAGTTAGGAGGCTGTAATACGTCAAAACTCCTCCCCTATGTTTAGGAGAAATGAATAGAGCACTTTTACATGATACTGTGGCAGAGGTAAAAAAAGGTTTGTGATGGTGTGAGGTTTTGCTTCTTTTGTTCAAAACAGGACTTTAAGGAAAATGAAGAGTTAGTAACAGGAGGAGTTGCAGAACAGGACACAGGTATTATAGTTGACAGTTTTGAAGAAGAGATTACAAAATTTAACACAGTGTGCTCTGCAAAGACAGAGTATGTTTGTATATGTTGTCGACACACTCATTGCAAGATTCAAACACAGACTGTTGACTTGTATTCAAAAAGTGAAAAAGAAAATAATAACTGGCAGGCGTTATTTGTAGAGGAACACTTTGATTTGTCCATACGGCAAGCTATATGTGACTACTGTTACAATAAATTAGAAGATAATAAAATGCCAGCTAGGGCTGTGCATAACAAGTTAGTACTGGTTCCCATTCCAGAACCACTTGAAGGTTTTAAATGTTTGAGTCAATTCTTATCCAACGTATACATCCATTACAGGCTATAGTCCATATGGAGCCAAAGACAGGCAAGTTACCACCAACAGAGCTTCAGAAAGATCTGAAAGGTAGAAGTACTGTACTGAATTTTTAGTGTTTTTTCAAAATGTTCTGCAGGATGCTCAATAATCTTTAATGGTAATGCTAGGACTATTAGAGAAAGAGGATGTGAACTTCAATTAATTATTTTGTTTAACTTATAAATGGAACCATAACTGTAAACATTGTGAATTCACCTCTAGTACTGACATCAATTTAGAATGATTCCTCTACTTGATGGTACCAGATTGTAAAACTGTGGCCTTTGAACATTTAAGCAAAAACACCCATCAAGATATGACCTGTCCATACTGCAGTTCAGAACTTAGGTCTACGTTGCTACTACAAAGGTATGGAAAAAATGTCATAGTCAAGCTAAAATGATGCAGAGAGGAGGGGACTAAATTAGAAAGTGAAATTACAAACTTTATAGCTGGACAAATTTCCATTTCCAAAAGAACTTTCATAACTATAGAAATCCTATTTCATGAAGAAGTTAATATAAACTGTACACACTAAACAATATATTTAAGATGTCAAAGAGGATGGACAGAGTGCAATGACATAGAAAAGACATTCAAATCAAGAGTACCTAAAAGTTACCAAACTCATATCTGTTATTTGTAGACCCAAAGTTCTAATGACAATTTAGGATAACAAAATGTGGTATTGTGTTAACATGTATGTGAATTAAGTGTTTCTGAGGCATTATTCGGCCTATCAGGGGTATTGTGTACAGCAAGCTGTTAGAAATGAAAGACTTTAACTGCTGGAAAGTAATTTATAAAAGATTACAGGACTACATTCTGTTACTACAGATAGAAACTAAATGGAGGTACTATAATACCAGCAGCCTTAAGTTGCATCTAAGAAGTCTCTTCACTACTTCACCATTGTATCTTGTTTTGGATGCCTAATGTTCAAAATGAAATCCTAATATATTTTTCTTTGTTTATATTGTTTTCACAGCGGTTGAACTGCCGCAATAAAAAATGAAAAATAATTAGAAAGTGTGGTTTTTCACATTCTGCAAAACTACATCCACAGAATGTTCCCTGGCTGTTACGATGGTGTTACAGTCCATGCAGAAGGTAGAAAAATGTTTTCGTTCTGGTGAAATTTCACTGCATCTTCTCTCCACTTCAGCTGGAACTTTGTCACCAGAAGCAGGGTTTGGAGGTTTGGAGGCTGATGATCACGCTCCTTCTGTGCAGTTTTAAGCTTCTTCTTGAGGTATGTTTTCAAGTGGTAAAACATGCTTGTTGTACCACATCAATATTTTTTTGCTGTGCCCCGAGATGTCTTCTCACATATGCTGCACCTCACCAATATAGTAGTGGTCTTCGATTCACCAGATAGAGTAGTGAAAAAATCCCAAACTATGCTTTGTTTCTTCATTGGTTGTTCTTCATCAGAAGATTGTCATGTGCAGTGAGTCCTTCTGGTCTTCAACAAGTTCGACCAGTTGTAGGTCTTGCTCTGGTTCTTCTGATGCCAGTTTATTTTTTTACATATAGCCAAAAAAAGTAAAAAACTCAGCACATTTTTCGAAATCAGTTTGGCATAGCTCCTATAAGAAACTAGCCAGTACCTGGAAAGTTCAAGAAGGGAGAAATGGGTGTGTACTTCCTTTCATAAAGTAAACTGTGCAAACCAATGAAATTTCTTTGTTTGGTAGTCATGTTCTATTTGCAAGTTTCTATGTTGAAAGTTATTTTTTGAAACTGTTGTTTTTGAGAAATGCATTCTTAAAATAAAGTTAAACCAATATGTTACTAAAGAGCTACACTCAAACTTTGTAAAATATGTCTATATATCTGTTTTAGACTATGTAGTTTGTATTTGTGACTACCGACGTCTGTGAAGAAGGAAAATGCATTTTGATGACGTTTTTTCGACAAATGAATACAAAAGGAGAAAGTTAAATTAGTATCTTACTAAAAAGCTACACTGAAACTTTATGTAAAATATGTTGATATATGTGTTTTACACTTTGCCTAAAACACGCGGTATTCCCGGTGTGTCCTTGGCAATCGTGACATCATCATGAAAAATATCTTGAAATAAGATCATTATTGTACTTTTAAAATAAATAGATGACAAATACAACAATAAGTGGTGCACCATGCAGATATAAAGTTCAATATCTAATTATAGAAAAAAAATAAAGGGACGTTATAGTTATGAAATAGAATAAAAAACATTAGAAATCCACTGAAAAAACCAACGGTTAAAGGGACGTTATAGTTAGGAATTGGCATTTAAAAAACCTTAGAAATTCAATGAAATAACCAAAGGTTACAAGGATGTTAGAGTTAGGAAATAGAATAATTAAACCTTAGAAATTCACTGAAAAAACCATAGGTTACATGGATGTTATAGTTAGGCTGACATTTCACTCATACAAAACCAGAGAAATTCAACAGTTATAGTTAGCTAAGCCTACTAGAACTTGTGCCCCCACAATGCACTGCTTATGACCTCACATATTACATCACCCATGACATGGTTAGTGACATCATTGATGACATGACTGATGACATCTCAAATGACATCACTGATGATATCATCCACAAAATTACTATGCACCCACTCACACCCCATGGAACCTTTCATACACCCACTCCCACACAACCATCCACAAACCCATTCACAGACCCATATCAGTACTTATACATTCAGTCACTGATTCATAGATCTACACACACATCTACTCACTCACCCATCAACCACTCATACACCCACTCACTCACTAATACAGCCACTGACCTATCCACTCATAAACCCATACAGCCACTCACACACGGAATCAGTCACCCATAGAGCTACTCACACACTTACTCTCACACACACCAACTTACTTAATCATACTGACACTAACACATACTCACTCACCTATACAGTCACTAACAGAAGCACACACTCACCCATACAGTCACTCTCACATTCACTCACTCACAAGTACAGCCAATCATGTACCCCTTCACTCACATATACTGACTGTCACATACTTAGTTACTCACTCATATACTACTGGCATATCCATTCACTCACCCACACAGCCATACACATACTCACTCACCCATATTGCCCCTCACACACATACTCACTAACCCATACAGCCACTGACTCAGCCACTCACTCATCCAAATAGGCAGTCAGACACCCCCTCACCCACCCACACAGACACTTAGACACCCATACAGGTACTCAGACAACCTATCACTTACCCATACAGCCACTCACGTACCCACTCACACACCCATACAGCCACTTAGACACCAACTGACAGACTGTTATAGACATTCACACAACCAGTCACTCACCCATACATTAACTGAGACACTTAATCACTCACTTATACAGTCAGTCATGCACCCACTGAATCATCCATACAGGCAATCATACACCCATAAATATATTTAACACTCATACACTTTTTAAAAACACTCAGGGGCATATTCTCAAGGAGCCATCGCCAATTTATCAGCACTTTAGCGCCGCAAAAGTGGCGATAGACTTATCGCCACATTCACAAGCTGGTGCAAACTGCCGACATCGCCAGTTTTCCCGCAATAGCTGCCGCAAAACACATCGCCACGGATGAGAGCGACAACTAACGCTAATGATATGCAGAGTAGGCGTTCCCGTGCAAAAACACACGAAAACACCACTTCGCGATATTCTCAACGACCAGCCAGATCTGCGATGCCGGACAAAAACAGGCGATAAGGTGCGTTAGCAGCAGGGACTTAACACCTGCTCATTACTGGTCTTAAGTAGGACGAAAACCTGCAGTACAGAGGGAGCCCAGGCCAGAGCCACATCTGAAGACCAACAGATGCCATGGAGCTACTAATCATGCAGCTTGGAGACCCAAGAGGGCCACAACACCCACCGCCACCACCCCCAGGACCACCCCCACCCCCAGGACCACCCCCCCGTACCACCACCGAGGCAGTGCAGAACAAGACAGTGGACCTTCCGAAAATGCATCAGCCTCACAGACTTAACGCCAGAGGATGTCATTGCCCACTACAGGCTCAAAAGGACAACCATCCTCCGCATCATAACCCACATTGCCCACAGGCTGATGGTACCAACATAGCGGACAACCAACATCCCTCCGCAGACAAAGCTGCTGGCTGTGCTGCACCTGTTGGCCTCTGGTACCTTCCAACCAACAACTGCCAGAGTCGGAGGAGTCTCACAGCCAGCCCTATCAAAGGCCATCACACCTGTCCTGGATGCCATCATCAGTTTCATACCCCAGCACCTTCACCTCCCTCACACTGCGCAGGAACAGCTGGAGACCAAGCAAGGCTTCTACGCCATAGCCGGATTCCCGCACGTGTTGGGGCAATCGACTGCACACATGTCCTACTTGTGCCCCCTGCCGACACTGCACACAATTACCGCAACAGGAAGCACACGCATTCCATCAATGTGCAGGCAATAGTGGACCACCGGGGACTGTTCACCAATGTTGTCGCCAACTACCCAGGCAGTGTGCATGACTCATACATCTTCCAACAGTCCATCATCAACCAGCGCTTTTCAGGATGGCACCTATGGAAATGGACTGCTCGTTGGTAAGTACCAACGGAACACACCACACACCTCAATTCGACAATCACACAACGCACAACTGTGGGAATGGACACGTAACAAAATCACATCCAAAATGCCAAACAACATGCACACCTGCCAGACACGACAACACAAGTAACCGTGGTAAGAGGGACCAGAAATGTGGACAAACCATACACTAAGGCATAGCCCCTCTGCCACACATATGCAGAATGTGGGGAGAGGTGGTAACCACGATTGTGCGAAGGAGGCAATGGACCTATGAATAACAATGTACACAATGCCAAGTGTGGCGGTGATGTGCTGGACAGTCTTGAGTATGCAGAGCACAGACATGTCCATGTGGACACATACTGCTGGAATCTGTAGTGTCGTGGACAGTGGACGCAACCATGTCATCACAGGCAGTGGAGAACACCTTGGACAAGTAGCCATGTCGGCCCCCCTGTAAGCGTAAGTGTAGTGGGCAGGGCCGGCACACGCCAGTCCAGCGTAGGGGAGTGACTAAATAGGCCGGGGCTCAGGGAGTGGTTCACTTCCTGGACGGCCACCGAAGTAACTACTGCGTGTGGCTCTATGTCCGCCATATCCTGACCATAGGCCTACACACACGTGGCCGACCACCTACAACAGGCAAACTCACACCAGCGATGAGGTGGCTATGTCCCACGCCACCCGGCGCACAGCTCGTCACCGCCTGCAGTGGCATGTCTGCCAGGGCGGCGGCCCTCACCCTGCCACAAGGCCGCCGTTGTGATCGGTGGTGCCTGCGTGATCCTGTGCGCCTGCCGCACCCCAGCCCGCTGATCCCCAGACCCGACCTGCGTCCAGCGGTGAATGCCCCCCCTGCGCACCCAGGCCTCACTGATCACCTGCCGCCACCAGAGTCTCTCCAGGAGGGCCCACCACGTGCCGGTGCAATCTCCAAGGCCAGGCTCCGCGAGCTTGGCAGCCTCCTCAGCCGATTGCTGGCTTCTGCGCAACAGGCCCCCAGCGCACCCAGCGGCACCGCAGAGTTGCGAGTTGGCTACTGCTGCCTTCTGACCACACTGCGGCACAGCAAGTAACATACACATCCTTTCCAGTCCGCCCCTCCAGGCCTGCTGCATCATCGCAGGCTGCACACCCGCTCAGCTCTTCCGGTGGGCCGAACTCAGTGCACCACAAGTCACCGTCCAGCCTCCAGCATTATAGCATGATGCACACCCGCTCAGCTCTTCCGGTGGGCTGAACTCAGTGCACCACAAGTCACCGTCCAGCCTCCAGCATTATAGCATGATGCACACCCGCTCAGCTCTTCCGGTGGGCCGAACTCAGTGCACCGCAAGTCATTGTCCCGAGGGGCTACCCCACAAGTCCGCCTCCAGTAGCCAACAGCATGTCCTCGGTAACGCCACTGGAGCCCTTCACAGTCACGGGGCCACCCCGCCCCAGGCAGGCCGCCGGTAAGCCTGGGCAGATCGTCTGGAGACGTACTCCAAAGCGCACGACATCCCAGCACCGCGGCGGTGGCGCACGCGTGAGGAGTGTGGAGAAATGGCCCGGGCTCTGGGCGTGGTTCAGTTCTGGGCTCTGGGCATGGTCCAGTTCCGGCCTGGCCACAAAAGTGACTATGGCGTGTGTCTCCGTAGTAGTGTCTGCGCCACCCGGCCTGTAATCGACAATGTTGCAATGTAGCATGCACCAGGAGGGCGGCCTCACCCGAATGGATTAATAAAGGAGCGCAAGACCGCTCGGGGTCTCGGCTCATACATGCCAACTGTTGTGTGTGTATCTACATTGCCGCAGCCTGAACCGAAGGCCTAGCCTCAATATCAGCGCAAGTTCAGCCAGGCCAGAACTCCACATCTGTGTCCGCCCTATCCTTAACATAGGCCTACACACGTGGCCGCACACCTTCAACGGCCAACATTACAGTCTTGCTGTCAGTCCTGCGGACATGCGCAGACAGGCATGACAATGACATTTCGCCACCATCATGGTTGTGAGGTTGTATTTGTCCATTATCATCTCACAGTTTCCTGCTATGCCAAATGCGAATGGCCATATTCTACACACAAGCGGCAGCAGTTGTGTCCTCTGTTCTGTTGTGAAAGTGTTGCAGTTTGGTCCACTTTGTTGTAAATGTTGGGGTGCTCTGAGTGTTATGTGTGTGTGCTGCATTGTGTGTGATTTGCCCCTTCACCTCTGATTTGGCTGGCCCTTATCCCTTTCAGGCGGTGTGCCTTTCACTTATGTGCTTATACAGTGCTGAGCTGTTGCAGACTTGGGTAAATTGGGCTCTTGGTCAGTCAGAGTTGTGACTCTTGGGCATGGTTTGTCCGCAGATGTGCTGTACTTACTTGTGCATGTGTGCCATTGTGCCCATCTCCCCCCGTCCCCCCAGTCCCTGGTGGTTACTCACCCTGTTGCTGTTGTGTGAGGTCATGTTGAGCAGTGTCCGGTCCTCCAACTCCTGCCACCGTCTCCTCACTGATGACTGTGGACACCATTTCCTCCATCTCATCCAGCTCCTCCTGTGGCGCAGGACTCCCACCCCCAGTCTGCATTGCTGCTTTGCGGTTGTTGGCGAGTTTCAGCTTGGTTTTGCGCTTCACATCATTCCAGCGCCTCTTGACCTCTTCCATTGTCCTCCTCAGCACTCCGACTGCATTCTCCTTCTCCACGATGGACTGCCATATTCCATTTTTTGTTGCCAATGACACAGTGGAGGTGACGGACAGTTGTTAATGGTGTTCTGTCACCTCCGTAATCAGGATCCTGTTTTCCTGCGGACTGAACCGCGTCTTCCTCTTCTTCTTCTCCTTGCCCTTCCCTGACCCCGAGGTCCCAGGCTGGTCCTCCGTGGGGCTTGTGGGGTTCGGGTTGTCCTCTGTGCTTGCTCCGGCTACCTCCATGGTGCTTCGCAGTTGTTTGTGTTTTATTTGTATTTCATTTTTTTCGCTTTTATGGTGATTGTTCCCGCCTTATTTGTGGGACTTGCGGGCCTGGCGCTGCTTTTCGCTGGATTTTTATCGCAGTTGGGCCCATCGCAGCTTTTTTCACGTTCGGGTTTCCTTTTTTATCGCCGCCGCGGTAGTTGTATCGCGGACAATTTTGGCGTTCTCTGGATACTATCGCATGTTACTGCCATGTTGGGAATACGACGTTGACACAGAGTTATTTTCCCGCGATGGACGGCGATATGGAAAATTGCGTTAGCCTATTTTGACGATGTTTATCGCACGTTCTTGTGAATATCCCCCTCAGTCTCTGGATGATGTCATCAGTGATGTCATGAGTGATTTCATTTGAGATGTCATCAGTGATGTCACAAAACATTTCATGAGTGATGTAATATGTAAGGACATAAGCAGTGCATTGCGGGGGCGCGAGTTATAGTTAGCTTGGCTAACTATAACTGCTGAATTTCTATGGTTTTGTACGAGTGAAATGTCAGCCTAACTATACCGTCCCTGTAGCCTTTGTTTTTTTCAGTGAAGATATATATAGATAGATAGATAGATAGATAGATAGATAGATAGATAGATAGATAGATAGATAGATAGATAGATAGATAGATAGATAGATAGATAGATAGATATCCGCCACAAATTTTGCCGTTTCTCTTGCCTCTTCCGACGGCGATCTTCTCCTCTTAAACGTTGTCCACATGGAAAAAGAAAGACAGCCAGGGCTCATTATACTACATCCTGTTTAATTATTCAAGCAGCAATTTACCGCCCAACGTGTTTCAAAGCCTTCGCTTCTTGTTCACGGGTCCTTTCGGTTTACTTCCTAGTAACATATAAACATGTGACTTTCCACCACAATCAAAGTAAGACTATACAGAATATCTTTCTCGATTCAATTTCACGGCAGCCATCTTATAAAGTTGTTTTTTCTGTTACAAGTCCTACACAATTCATTGTGTTGAACTTTTTCAAGCTGAAAACATTATCTGTACTTGAGCAATTTATACTGCATGTATGTATTTTCTCTACCATAAATTAACAATAGTAATGCTAGACCCAATGTACCAGTATAAGTTACGAAACGCTCAATTTTATTCATGCAAAATATTTTTTAAAAGGCTCAAATATTGTCAGTCCTTAAATGGAAAAAATATACATAAAATGACAAGACGATATGGCACAATAATGACAAATATAATGATGAGAGCCTATGTCACAATGGAGTTAATGCAACTGTAAAAACTTTGATATTGTTTTCACACAGTGAAATATCAATCATCATCAAAATGGATATAACAAAAAACTATATACAAATATTACACATGACTATACATATAACGAGCCACATAGAAATGTAAGGAACAAAGAACAACAAAGGGTTGATAAAATGATACAATGCTGGTTCTTCAGAAAATCGACACGCGTTTCGGCGAACATGGCACCTTCATCCGGAAACCCACATTGAAAGGAAAAACCAGAACCAAACTACAACAGATGTCTTTACATTTATATGTACTTCGATGGAGAGCCACTTGAGGGCATCGAAAAATTCAGGAGGAGTAGGTTCTTGTCAAATGACAGTAAATCAATGGGTATGATGAAAATGAATCCGATCAGGCGTCGAAGGTGTCGACGTTAAATAGGACAATATCTTTGATCTGTAGTGTTGGCTACTACAATAAAGTAGTACTCGAAAGAAATCAATCCCATGGTGAAGGCACAAACTCAATGCCTAATCGTATGAGACACGAAGTCTTCATAAGGGTCGTCACCGTTAGGGAATAGCTCCGGGCTCGAGGCCTCAACTCACGTCTTAGTCTACGAAGGATATTTCGCAAAACTTCTTGTATTTTCTATAGCCTTATGACTGGTTACATTTATTTCATTATTATCAAACAATATAATTATTTGTCTCAGATTCATCCAAATATCGAAATAGCATGATTCAATTTAAATCTTATTAATATAGTCCCAGTGGGCTTTCAGTCCATGTAAATTATCTCAACTGTTTACTACAGTTTCCTGCTCATTAATCATTCCCAACTCAATTCTACCCTAGTGAGCTATTTGAATCCAACTCTGTTGTTACTACTGTCTCTTTCATACTTCCAATACTTTGACCAATTTTTGTACCACTGTAAACCAGTTTCATGCAGTTCATTTCAATACTCTGTTATTCAGCTTTCTTACCTTCAATATAAAAACAGTGTAAGATCAACCATGACCTTATTTTTCTTTTAAAATCAGCAAACTTGTTTTCACAGACTTGCATAAAATATTAACATACATTCCTACTGAAGCTACCGAACTATGAGGCTGAGTTCTAATCTATCCTAAGTACAATAATAATTCTTCGTCTCCTGTTCAACTCTGTTGGGTACATTGTTTAATATTTTACTATCATTTTGGACTCCAATCTCTGCAACGTCGTACTCTGTTGCCCCCTCTTACTGTTAATGGAACTCTGCCCAGTGCACAGAACTTTAGTAGACATATCTTTTTGGTGTTGTTCCTTAAAATGTCTAGCTATTGGATATTGTTAATATATATATATATATATATATATATATTATCTACTGGCGGTCGCCAGTAGATAGTTATAGTTAAAACCTATTATCCATAGGAAATCCGCGACATTCTATTTGAAATAACGTTGGCGCCGGTTGACGAATCTTCGCGAAAGTTTCCAACTTGTTGGGGCGCTCCGGTCCGCTCCTATCCTGAAAGTCTCGGGGTGATACGTCAAGCGGGGCCGAGAAAAAGGGGGGTCCCAAAACGCTTTTTCCCCATTCATTTTTCCATAGGAACCTTTAGTCGCAGCTACAGCCCGAACTGCTGAACGGAATTACACCAAATTTGGCAAAGAGGTAGCCCTTGGTTCAGTGTCGTGCCTTTTGCTTAAATGGTGTAAATCCGTTCAGTAGTTCCTGAGAAAATCAAAAGTAAAGTCACATATATATCTGGGCGGAGCCTAACCACACATGTCATCGTGAGATCTGATTGGCTGTCAGCACTTCATCCTGGAATTGCTGGCAGCCATCTTGGGACCAATATAAATGATAGTACCTCATTGAAATGCATTGTAGTGAATAGAAGATTTTGAGGGTCACCAAAAGGAGAACTATAAAGGGTGATAACAGGCTTTAGTTACATTAGAATTTATTTGTTGATGGTACCATACTAATTTTAGGAATTGTGGTGTATTCTAAGGTGATTTTACCATGTGAAAAACCTTCTGCTGGGATATCATGAATCATGTTTGAGAGAACACTATTTTCTCATGCTTGTCCCATGGAGGTTTGGAAGGTGCTCCAGAAGCTAAAATGAGAGCATATTTTCTGTAAATTCACATTATCTTTCTCACTCATGTGAGAATGAAGTCTGACATTCTCAGTAAAACATGTACATCCAACAAGGGCAGAGACTGTCAGTTGATTCCTTTGTGTTCTACTGCAGCTTCCCAGAGTGTTCTAAAGAACAACTAGAGTGCTAACAGCCTTACTTATGACAAAAGTATGGCACACCTGAAGCCATCTTGATTGGAATAAACTGGTAACACTTAAACAATTTAATTTAAAAAGGAACAAAATGATGGGGTTCATTTTGTCATAGAAATTATGGTTAGTGCTGTAGAAAGAAAAATTAGGACATGTTTCAAGTGTGATCTCAAATATCTTCCTGTTATATTTCAACAGGAGCAGCCTGCCAGTTGATGCCTTTGTGTTCTACTGCAGCTTCCCAGAGTGTTCTAAAGAACAACTAGAGTGCTAACAGCCTTACTTATGACAAAAGTATGGCACACCTGAAGCCATCTTGATTGGAATAAAGTGGTAACACTTAAAACATTTAATTTAAAAAGGAACAAAATGAGGGGGTTCATTTTGTCATAGAAATTATGGTTAGTGCTGTAGAAAGAAAAATTAGGACATATTTCAAGTGTGATCTCAAATATCTTCCTGTTATATTTCAACAGGAACAGCCTGCCAGTTGATGCCTTTGTGTTCTACTGCAGCTTCCCAGAGTGTTCTAAAGAACAACTAGAGCGCTAACAGCCTTACTTATGACAAAAGTATGGCACACCTGAAGCCATCTTGATTGGAATAAACCGGTAACACTTAAAACATTTAATTTAAAAAGGAACAAAATGAGGGGTTCTTTTTGAAATAGAAATTATGGTTAGTGCTGCAGAAAGAAAAATTAGGGCATGTTTTAAGTGAGATCTCATATCCTCTTCTATTTCATTAGAAAATTCTGACATGCAGACTGAAACAATCACTTTCAATACCAGCAGCAGACTACCAGTTAACTCCCTGGTGAGCAGTAGCTTTACTCCAGTGATCTAATGAGCAACTAGAGTGCTAACATTCTGAATTTATGGCAGATGTGAGACACATCTGAATGCCTTCTTGATGGAATCAAAGTAAAAAACTGAAAGCATTTCCTACTGAGAAGACTGCAGTAAATGAAGAAATTAGGAAACTTCATAACAAAGAAGTCTTCCAAGATGGCCACCAGTGAAAAAAGAGCCCAAATGTAGCACAAATATTACCCAGATGTAGCCCACATATAGCCCAATGACAAAAGTGTGCAAAACACTTTTTATTTTTAGTTTTTTTGCAGTTTTATGTAGTGCAGACTGGTCGGGTATTGGAGCATTGCATCTTAAAACATGACCCCCTACACTACAAAAACACCACTGCACTACCTTAAACCCTAAAACACTACCCCCAGCACGACCCCCTACACTACACAAGCACCACTGCACTATCCTAAACCCTAAAACACTACCCCCAGCACGACCCCCTACACTACCCAAACACCACTGCACTAACCTAAATCCTAAAACACTACCACCAGCACGACCCCCTACACTATCCAAACACCACTGCACTACCCTAAAACATGACCCACTACACTACACAAACACCACTGCACTACCCTAAACCCTAAAACACTACCCCCAGCACGACCCCCTACACTACACAAGCACCACTGCACTACCCTAAACCCTAAAACACTACCCCCAGCACGACCCCCTACACTGCCCGAACACCACTGCACTGCCCTAAACCCTGAAACACCAGCCCCTGCATGACCCCCTACACTGCCCGAACACCACTGCACTGCCCTAAACCCTGAAACACCACCCCTAGCACGACCCCCTACACTGCCCGAACACCACTGCACTGCCCTAAACCCTGAAACACCACCCCTTCACGACCCCCTACACTGCCCGAACACCACTGCACTGCCCTAAACCCTGAAACACCACCCCCAGCATGACCCCCTACACTGCCCGAACACCACTGCACTGCCCTAAACCCTGAAACACTACCCCCAGCAAGACCCCCTACACTGCCCGAACACCACTGCACTGCCCTAAACCCTGAAACATCACCCCCAGCAAGACCCCCTACACTGCCCGAACACCACTGACCTAAACCCTGAAACACCACCCCCAGCACGACCCCCTACACTGCCCGAACACCACTGCACTGCCCTAAACCCTGAAACACTACCCCCAGCATGACCCCCTACACTGCCCGAACACCACTGCTCTGCCCAAAACCCTGAAACACCAGCCCCAGCACGACCCCCTACACTGCCCGAACACCGCTGCACTGCCCTAAACCTTGAAACACCAGCCCCTGCACGACCCCCTACACTGCCCGAACACCACTGCACTACCCTAAACCCTGAAACATCACCCCCAGCACGACCCCCTACACTGCCCGAGCACCACTGCACTGCCCTAAACCCTGAAACACCAGCCCCAGCACGACCCCCTACACTGCCCGAACACCACTGCACTGCCCTAAACCCTGAAACACCAGCCCCAGCACGACCGCCTACACTGCCCGAACACCACTGCACTTCCCTAAACCCTGAAACACCAGCCCCAGCACGACCCCCTACACTGCCCGAACACCACTGCACTGCCCTAAACCGTGAAACACCACCCCGTGCATGACCCCCTACACTGCCCGAACACCACTGCACTGCCCTAAACCCTGAAACACCACCCCCAGCGTGACCCCCTACACTGCCCGAACACCACTGCACTGCCCTAAACCCTGAAACACCACCCCCTGCACAATCCCCTACACTGCTCGAACACTACTGCACTGCCCTAAACCCAGAAACACCATCCCCAGCACGACCCCTATACTGCACGAACACCACTGCACTGCCCTAAACCCTGAAACACTACCCCCAGCAAGACCCCTACACTGCCCGAACACCACTGCACTGCCCTAAACCCTGAAACATCACCCCCAGCAAGACCCCCTACACTGCCCGAACACCACTGCCCTAAACCCTGAAACATCACCCCCAGCAAGACCCACTACACTGCCCGACCACCACTGCACTGCCCTAAACCCTGAAACACCAGCCCCAGCACGACCCCCTACACTGCCCAAACACCACTGCACTACCCTGAAACACCACCCCCTGCACGACCCCCTACACTGCCCGAACACCACTGTACTGCCCTAAACCCTGAAACCCCACCCCCAGCATGACCCCCTACACTGCCAGAACACCACTGCACTGCCCTAAACCCTGAAACACCACCCCCTGCACGACATCCTACACTGCCCGAACACTACTGCACTGCCCTAAACCCTGAAACACCACCCCCAGCACGACCCCCTACACTGCACGAACACCACTGCACCGCCCTAAACCCTGAAACATCACCCCCAGCAAGACCCCCTACACTGCCCGAACACCACTGACCTAAACCCTGAAACACCACCCCCAGCACGACCCCCTACACTGCCCGAACACCACTGCACTGCCCTAAACCCTGAAACACTACCCCCAGCATGACCCCCTACACTGCCCGAACACCACTGCTCTGCCCAAAACCCTGAAACACCAGCCCCAGCACGACCCCCTACACTGCCCGAACACCGCTGCACTGCCCTAAACCTTGAAACACCAGCCCCTGCACGACCCCCTACACTGCCCGAACACCACTGCACTACCCTAAACCCTGAAACATCACCCCCAGCACGACCCCCTACACTGCCCGAGCACCACTGCACTGACCTAAACCCTGAAACACCAGCCCCAGCACGACCCCCTACACTGCCCGAACACCACTGCACTGCCCTAAACCCTGAAACACCAGCCCCAGCACGACCGCCTACACTGCCCGAACACCACTGCACTGCCCTAAACCCTGAAACACCAGCCCCAGCACGACCCCCTACACTGCCCGAACACCACTGCACTGCCCTAAACCGTTAAACACCAGCCTCAGCACGACCCCCTACACTGCCTGAACACCACTGCACTGCCCTGAACCCTGAAACACCAGCCCCAGCACAACACCCTACACTGCCCGAACACCACTGCACTGCCCTAAACCCTGAAACACCACCCCGTGCATGACCCCCTACACTGCCCGAACACCACTGCACTGCCCTAAACCCTGAAACACCACCCCCAGCGCGACCCCCTACACTGCCCGAACACCACTGCACTGCCCTAAACCCTGAAACACCACCCCCTGCACAATCCCCTACACTGCTCGAACACTACTGCACTGCCCTAAACCCAGAAACACCATCCCCAGCACGACCCCCTATACTGCACGAACACCACTGCACTGCCCTAAACCCTGAAACACTACCCCCAGCAAGACCCCTACACTGCCCGAACACCACTGCACTGCCCTAAACCCTGAAACATCACCCCCAGCAAGACCCCCTACACTGCCCGAACACCACTGCCCTAAACCCTGAAACATCACCCCCAGCAAGACCCCCTACACTGCCCGAACACCACTGCACTGCCCTAAACCCTGAAACACCAGCCCCAGCACGACCCCCTACACTGCCCGAACACCACTGCACTACCCTGAAACACCACCCCTGCACGACCCCCTACACTGCCCGAACACCACTGTACTGCCCTAAACCCTGAAACCCCACCCCCAGCATGACCCCCTACACTGCCAGAACACCACTGCACTGCCCTAAACCCTGAAACACCACCCCTGCACGACATCCTACACTGCCCGAACACTACTGCACTGCCCTAAACCCTGAAACACCACCCCCAGCACGACCCCCTACACTGCACGAACACCACTGCACCGCCCTAAACCCTGAAACACTACCCCCAGCAAGACCCCCTACACTGCCCGAACACCACTGCACTGCCCTAAACCCTGAAACATCACCCCCAGCAAGACCCCCTACACTGCCCGAACACCACTGCCCTAAACCCTGAAACACCACCCCCAGCAAGACCCCCTACACTGCCCGAACACCACTGCACTGCCCTAAACCCTGAAACACCACCCCCAGCAAGACCCCCTACACTGCCCGAACACCACTGCACTGCTCTAAACCCTGAAACACCACCCCCAGCACGACCCCCTACACTGCCCGAACACCACTGCTCTGCCCAAAACCCTGAAACACCAGCCCCAGCACGACCCCCTACACTGCCCGAACACCGCTGCACTGCCCTAAACCCTGAAACACCAGCCCCAGCAAGACCCCCTACACTGCCCGAACACCACTGCACTGCCCTAAACCCTGAAACACCACCCCCAGCACGACCCCCTACACTGCCCGAACACCACTGCACTGCCCTAAACCCTGAAACACCAGCCCCAGCACAACCCCGTACACTGCCCGCACACCACTGCACTGCCCTAAACCCTGAAACACCAGCCCCAGCACAACCCCGTACACTGCCCGAACACCACTGCACTGCCCTAAACCCTGAAACACCAGCCCCAGCACGACCGCCTACACTGCCCGAAAACTACTGCACTGCCCTAAACCCTGAAACACCACCCCCAGCAAGACTACCTACACTGGCCGAACACCACTGCACTGCCCTAAACCCTGAAACACCACCCCCTGCACGACCCCCTACACTGCCCAAACACTACTGCACTGCCCTAAACCCTGAAACACCACCCCTCAGCACGACACCCTACACTGCCCGAACACCACTGCACCGCCCTAAACCCTGAAACACCACCCCAGCACGACCCCCTACACTGCACGAACACCACTGCACTAAACCCTGAAACACCACCCCTGCACGACCCCCTACACTGCCGGAACACCACTGCACTGCCCTAAACCCTGAAACACCACCCCCAGCACGACCCCCTACACTGCCCTAACACCACTGCACTGCCATAAACCCTGAAACATCACCCCAGCACAACCCCCTACACTGCCTGAGCACCATTGCTCTGCCCTAAACCCTGAAACACTGGCCCCAGCACGACCCCCTACACTGCCCGAACACCACTGCACTGCCCTAAACCCTGAAACACCACCCCCAGCACGACCCCCTACACTGCCCGAACACTACTGCACTGCCCTAAACCCTGAAACACCAGCCCCAGCAAGACCCCCTACACTGCCCGAACACCACTGCATTGCCCTAGACTCTGAAACACCAGCCCCAGCAAGACCCCCTACACTGCCCGAACACCACTGCACTGCCCTAAACCCTGAAACACCAGCCCCAGCATGACCCCTACACTGCCCGAACACCACTGCACTGCCCTAAACCCTGAAACACCAGCCCCAGCACGACCCCCTACACTGCCCGAACACCACTGCACTGCCCTAAACCCTGAAACACCAGCCCCAGCACGACCCCCTACACTGCCCGAACACCACTGCACTGCCCTAAACCCTGAAACACCAGCCCCAGCACCACCCCCTACAATGCCCGAACACCACTGTACTGCCCTAAACCCTGAAACACCACCCCTGCACCGCCCCCTACACTGCCCGAACACCACTGCACTGCCCTAAACCCTGAAACACCACTGCACTGCCCTAAACCCTGAAACACCACCCCCTGCACGACCCCCTACACTGCCCGAACACCACTGCACTGCCCTAAACCCTGAAACACCACCCCTGCACCACCCCCTACACTGCCCGAACACCACTGCACTGCCCTAAACCCTGAAACACCACCCCTGCACCGCCCCCTACACTGCCCGAACACCACTGCACTGCCCTAAACCCTGAAACACCACCCCCAGCATGACCCCCTTTACTGCTCGAACACCACTGCACTGCCCTAAACCCTGAAACACCACCCCCAGCATGACCCCCTACACTGCCCGAACACCACTGCCCTAAACCCTGAAACACCACCCCTGCACGACCCCCTACACTGCCCGAACACCACTGCACTGCCCTAAACCCTGAAACACCACCCCCTGCACGACCCCCTACACTGCCCGAACACCACTGCACTGCCCTAAACCCTGAAACACCACCCCCAAGACGACCCCCTACACTGCCCGAACACCACTGCTCTGCCCTAAACCCTAAAACACCACCCCCAGCACGACCCCCTACACTGCCCGAACACCACTGCACTGCCCTAAACCCTAGAACACTACCCCCAGCATGACCCCCTACACTACCCTAACACCACTGCACTACCCTAAACCCTAAAATACTCCCCCCAGCACGACCCCCTACACTACCCAAACACGACTGCACTGCCCTAAACCCTAAAACACTCCCCCAGCACGACCTCCTACACTGCCCAAACACTACTGCACTGCCCTAAACCCTGAAACACCACCCCTCAGCACGACACCCTACACTGCCCGAACACCACTGCACTGCCCTAAACCCTGAAACACCACCCCAGCACGACCCCCTACACTGCCCGAACACCACTGCACTAAACCCTGAAACACCACCCCCTGCACGACCCCCTACACTGCCGGAACACCACTGCACTGCCCTAAACCCTGAAACACCACCCCCAGCACGACCCCCTTTACTGCTCGAACACCACTGCACTGCCCCAAACCCTGAAACACCACCCCCAGCATGACCCCCTACACTGCCCGAACACCACTGCCCTAAACCCTGAAACACCACCCCTGCACGACCCCCTACACTGCCCGAACACCACTGCACTGCCCTAAACCCTGAAACACCACCCCCTGCACGACCCCCTACACTGCCCGAACACCACTGCACTGCCCTAAACCCTGAAACACCACCCCCAGCACGACCCCCTACACTGTCCGAACACCACTGCACTGCCCTAAACCCTCAAACACCACCCCCAGCACGACCCCCTACACTGCCCGAACACCACTGCACTGCCCTAAACCCTAGAACACTACCCCCAGCATGACCCCCTACACTACCCGAACACCACTGCACTACCCTAAACCCTAAAATACTCCCCCAGCACGACCCCTACACTTCCCGAACACGACTGCACTGCCCTAAACCCTAAAACACTCCCCCAGCACGACCCCCTACACTACCCGAACACCACTGCACTGCCCTAAACCCTAAAACACTCCCCCAGCACGACCCCCTACACTACCTAAACACCACTGCACTGCCCTAAACCCTAAAACACTACCCCCGCATGACCCCCTACACTACCCAAATACCAATGCACTACCCTAATCCCTAAAACACTACCCCCGCACAACCTCCTACACTACCCAAAGACCACTGCACTACCCTAAACTCTAAAACAATACCCCTGCACGACTCCCTACACTACCCAAAGACCACTGCACTACCCTAAACCCTAAAACACGACCTCCTACACTACACAAACACCACTGCACTACCCTAAACCCTAAAAACTACCCCAGCACGAACCCCTACACTACCCAAACACCACTGCACTACCCTAAACCATAAAACACTACCCCCAGCAGTACCCCTACGCTACCCAAACACCACTGCACTACCCTAAACCCTAAAACACTACCCCCAGCAGTACCCCCTACACTACCCAAACACCATTGCACTACCCTAAACCCTAAAACACTACCCCCAGCAGTATCCCCTACACTACCCAAACACCACTGCACTACCCTAAACCCTAAAACCCTAAAACACTAACCCCCAGCACGACCCCCTACACTACCCAAACACCACTGTACTACCCTAAACCCTAAAACACTCCCCCAGCACGACTCCCTACACTACCCAAACACCACTGCACTACCCTAAACCCTAAATCTACCCCCAGCATGACCCCCTACACTACACAAACACCACTGCACTACCCTAAACCCTAAAACACTACCCCCAGCACGACCCTCTTCACTACCTAAACACAACTGCACAATTTGTTACAGGCGTTGCAACGCAGGCCTGTGGTGCTTACTGGAAGTACCTGGTGGGCTAGTTGGGCCCCAGGGACTCTCAGGATTCAAGGTGACCTAATCCCCCAACTTAAAACGCGCCACGGGGCGTGTTTGCACAGTGGTGAAGGGAGGGGGCGGGGCCTCAGGTGACATGTGCGCAAACACGCCCTGTGGTGCGTTTTAAGTTGGGGAGTTAATTCCCTTTGAATCCTGGGGGCCAACTAGCCCACCAGGTACCTTCAGTAAGCACAACAGAGTTGCGTTGCAGAGAGGTGAAAAAAGGTGCGTGGCCTCGGAACGCCTCTCTGCAACTCAGCTCTGTGGTCCTAACTGTAGGTACCTGGGGGCTAGTTGGGCCCCAGGGACCCTCAGGATTCAAGGGGACTTAATCCCGCAACTTAAAACGTGCCACGGGGCGCGTTTGCACACATGTCACCTCAGGCCCCCCTCCCTTCACCACTGTGCAAACGCGCACTGGCTCTGGTTAGTCGGAGTCAGTTACCACCAGTACCCGTCTGAAAAAGTTGTGGGCACAGGATGATTTTGCAACAAGGCCTCTTTCTGCTCCTCTGTTGGTTCTTTCTGCACATCTTTTGCTTCTTTCTGTGCGTTTTTTCTTCTTTCTTCACATGTCCTACCTCTGTTGGCATAGTTAGAAACTAGCATTTAAAAACCTTTGAAATTCACTCAAAAAATCATAGGTTTCAGGCACATTATAGTTAGAAATTAGCATTTAAAAAACCTTTGAAATTCACTGAAAAAACCATAGGTTTCAGGCACGTTATAGTTAGAAATTAGCATTTAAAAAACCTTTGAAATTCACTGAAAAAACCATAGGTTTTAGGGACAGTTATAGTTAGTTGGACATTGCACTCGTACAAAACCCGTGAAATTCCCCTGTTATAGTTAGTTCAGCTAACTATAACTCGCGCCCCGCAATGCACTGCTGATGACGTCACATATTACATCACTCATGACATGGTCAGTGACATCACTGATGACATCACTGATGACATCTCAAATGACATCACTGATGACATCATCCATGTGATAATTTCATGCATCTTCTCACACCCTAATATAACTTTTGATACACCCACTCTAAATTACAGACTGCCATTCTCAAAACCACAGACACTCCAACACCAAAAACTACATACCCACTCACTGATTCTTAGGTCTACACACACATCCACTCACTCACCTGTACAGTCACTCGTACTTACAGTCACTCAGTACAGGACTATCATATGCACTCATACACCTATATAAACACTCACACACCGCCACTCATCCATAGAGGTACTCACACACCTAGTCAGTCATGCAAAAAATTAATCACACACCCATTTACTCACCTATACAGTTATACACACACCAGCTCACTTACTCATACAAATACTAGCACATTCTTACGCTCTTATACAATAACTGATACAAGCACACACGCATCCATACAGCCACTCTCACAATAACACACTCTCACTTATAGCCATTTAAATACTCTAACACACATATATACTGCCTTTTACATATGTAGTTACTCGCACATGTACCACTGAGATATACATTCACTCACTAACACACCCATACACACACTCACCCACCCAAGCAGTCCATCACAGATGCACTCTTGAAATCATGCACCCAGTGAATCACCCACTCACACATCTATGTATAGAGTCACACACACCCCACCCACACAAACACTCAGGCAGCCATACAGATACTCAGAGAACCAATCAATAACCCATATAGACACTCATGTAGCTATTCGCAAATCCATGCATCCACTTACACACCAACAAACAGACGGATACAGACATTCACACAGTTTAGTCACTAACCCATGCATTCAGTAAGATACGTTTAATCACTCACTTGTAGAGTCAGTCACTCAAGTACTAAATCATCCATTCAGACACTTATACACCCACTCATTCTTCAATACGCCTTTCCCTATATATATTAAACATATTTAAACTTTACAGAAACACAGTCACTGGATGATGTCATCAGTGATGTCATTTGAGATGTCATCAGTGATGTCATCAGTGATGTCACTGACCATGTCATGAGTGATGTAATATGTGACGTCATCAGCAGTGCATTGCGGGGCGCGAGTTATAGTTAGCTGAACTAACTATAACAGGGGAATTTCACGGGTTTTGTACGAGTGCAATGTCCAACTAACTATAACTGTCCCTAAAACCTATGGTTTTTTCAGTGAATATATATATATATATTATCTACTGGCGGTCGCCAGTAGATAGTTATAGTTAGGACCTATTTTCCATAGGAAATCCGCGACATTCTATTTGAAATAACTCTTGCGTCGGTTGACGAATCTTCGCAAAATTTTCAAACTTTATGGCCCGCTCCGGTCCGCTCCTACCCTGAAAGTCTCAGCGTGATTCATCAAGCGGGGGCCGAGAAAAAGGGGGTCCCAAAACGTGTTTTCCCCATTCATTTTCCCATAGGAAACTTTAGACACGGCTACAGCCCGAACTGCTGAACGGAATTACACCAAATTTGGCAAAGAGGTAGTTCTTGGTTCAGAAAGAACCCTTTTGTTAAATGGTGTAAATCCGTTCAGTAGTTGCGGAGAAATTAAAAAAATAAGAGTCAAAAAATCAATTTCCCATAGGAAACTTTATGCAAGGCTACAGCCCGAACTGCTGAACGGAATTACACCAAATTTGGCAAAGAGGTAGTTCTTGGTTCAAAAAGAACCCTTTTTGTTAAATGGTGTAAATCCGTTCAGTAGTTGCTGAGAAAATCAAAAGTAAAAACACATATATATCTGGGCGGAGCCTAACCACACATGTCATCGTGAGATCTGATTGACTGTCAGCACTTCATCCTGGAATTGCTGGCAGCCATCTTGGGACCAATATAAATGATAGTACCCCATTGAAATGCATTGTAGTGAATCGAAGATTTTGAGGGTTACCAAAAGGAGAACTATAAAGGGTGATAACAGACTTTAGTTACATTAGAATTCATTTGTTGATGGTACCATACTAATTTCAGGAATTGTGGTGTGTTCTAAGGTGATTTTACCCTGTGAAAAACCTTCTGCTGGGATATCATGAATCATGTTTGAGAGAAAACTATTTTCACATGCTTGTCCCATACAGTTTTGGAAGGTGCCCCAGAAGCTAAAATGAGAGCATATTTTCTGTAAATTCACATTATCTTTCTCAGTCATGTGAGATTGAAGTCTGACATTCTCAGTAAAACATGTACATCCAACAAGGGCAGAGACTGTCAGTTGATTCCTTTGTGTTCTACTGCAGCTTCCCAGAGTGTTCTAAAGAACAACTAGAGTGCTAACAGCCTTACTTATGACAAAAGTATGGCACACCTGAAGCCGTCTTGATTGGAATAAACTGGTAACACTTAAAACATTTAATTTAAAAAGGAACAAAATGATGGGGTTCATCTTGTCATAGAAATTATGGTTAGTGCTCTGGAAAGAAAAATTAGGACATGTTTCAAGTGTGATCTCAAATATCTTCCTGTTATATTTCAACAGGAGCAGCCTGTCAGTTGATGCCTTTGTGTTCTACTGCAGCTTCCCAGAGTGTTCTAAAGAACAACTAGAGCGCTAACAGTCTTACTTATGACAAAAGTATGGCACACCTGAAGCCATCTTGATTGGAATAAACTGGTAACACTTAAAACATTTAATTTAAAAAGGAACAAAATGATGGGGTTCATTTTGTCATAGAAATTATGGTTAGTGCTGTAGAAAGAAAAATTAGGACATGTTTCAAGTGTGATCTCAAATATCTTCCTGTTATATTTCAACAGGAGCAGCCTGTCAGTTGATGCCTTTGTGTTCTACTGCAGCTTCCCAGAGTGTTCTAAAGAACAACTAGAGCGCTAACAGTCTTACTTATGACAAAAGTATGGCACACCTGAAGCCATCTTGATTGGAATAAACTGGTAACACTTAAAACATTTAATTTAAAAAGGAACAAAATGAGGGGGTTCATTTTGCCATAGAAATTATGGTTAGTGCTGTAGAAAGAAAAATTAGGACATGTTTTAAGTGAGATCTCAAATATCTTCCTGTTATATTTCAACAGGAGCAGCCTGTCAGTTGATGCCTTTGTGTTCTACTGCAGCTTCCCAGAGTGTTCTAAAGAACAACTAGAGTGCTAACAGCCTTACTTATGACAAAAGTATGGCACACCTGAAGCCATCTTGATTGGAATAAACTGGTAACACTTAAAACATTTAATTTAAAAAGGAACAAAATGAGGGGGTTCATTTTGCCATAGAAATTATGGTTAGTGCTGCAAAAAGAAAATTTAGTGCATGTTTTAAGTGAGACCTCAAATCCTCTTCTATTTCATTAGAAAATTCTGACATGCAGACTGAAACAATCACTTTCAATACCAGCAGTAGACTTCCAGTTAACTCCTTGGTAAGCAGTAGCTTTACTACAGTGATCTAATGAACAACTAGAGTAATAACATTCTGAATTTATGGCAAATGTGTGACACATCTGAATGCCTTCTTGATGGAATCAAAGTAAAAACTGAAAGCATTTCCTACTGAGGAGACTGCAGTAAATGAGGAAATTAGGAAACTTCATAACAAAGAAGTCTTCCAAGATGGCCACCAGTGAAAAAAGAGCCCAAATGTAGCACAAATATTACCCAGATGTAGCCCACATATAGCCCAATGACAAAAGTGTGCAAAACACTTTTTATTTTTAGTTTTTTTGCAGTTTTATATAGTGCAGACTGGTCAGGTATTGGAGCGTTGCATCTTAAAACATGACCCCCTACACTACAAAAACACCACTGCACTACCCTCAACCCTAAAACACTACCCCAGCACGACCCCCTACACTACACAAGCACCACTGCACTATCCTAAACCCTAAAACACTACCCCCAGCATGACCCCCTACACTACACAAACACCACTGCACTACCCTAAACCCTAAAACACTACCCCAACACCACTGCACTAACCTAAATCCTAAAACACTACCCCCAGCACGACCCCCTACACTACCCAAACACCACTGCACTACCCTAAAACATGACCCCTACACTACACAAACACCACTGCACTACCCTAAACCCTAAAACACTACCCCCAGCACGACCCCCTACACTACACAAGCACCACTGCACTACCCTAAACCCTAAAACACTGCCCCCAGCACGACCCCCTACACTACACAAACACCACTGCACTACCTTAAACCCTAAAACACTACCCCCAGCACAACCCCCTACACTGCCCGAACACCACTGCACTGCCCTAAACCCTGAAACACATACCCTAGCACGACCCCCTACACTGCCCGAACACCACTGCACTGCCCTAAACCCTGAAACACCACCCCTTCACGACCCCCTACACTGCCCGAACACCACTGCACTGCCCTAAACCCTGAAACACCACCCCCAGCATGACCCCTACACTGCCCGAACACCACTGCACTGCCCTAAACCCTGAAACACTACCCCCAGCAAGACCTCCTACACTGCCCGAACACCACTGCACTGCCCTAAACCCTGAAACATCACCCCCAGCAAGACCCCCTACACTGCCCAAACACCACTGCCCTAAACCCTGAAACACCACCCCCAGCACGACCCCCTACACTGCCCGAACACCACTGCACTGCCCTTAACCCTGAAACACCACCCCCAGCACGACCCCCTACACTGCCCGAACACCACTGCACTGCCCTAAACCCTGAAACACCACCCCCTGCACGACCCCCTACACTGCCCGAACACTACTGCACTGCCCTAAACCCTGAAACACCATCCCCAGCACCACCCCCTACACTGCACGAACACCACTGCACTGCCCTAAACCCTGAAACACCACCCCCAGCAAGACCCCCTACACTGCCCGAACACCACTGCACTGCCCTAAACCCTGAAACACCACCCCCAACAAGACCCCCTACACTGCCCGAACACCACTGCCCTAAACCCTGAAACACCACCCCCAGCAAGACCCCCTACACTGCCCGAACACCACTGCACTGCCCTAAACCCTGAAACACCAGCCCCAGCATGACCCCTACACTGCCCGAACACCACTGCACTGCCCTAAACCCTGAAACACCACCCCTGCACAACCCCCTACACTGCCCGAACACCACTGCACTAAACCCTGAAACACCACCCCCAGCAAGACCCCCTACACTGCCCGAACACCACTGCCCTAAACCCTGAAACACCACCCCCAGCAAGACCCCCTACACTGCCCGAACACCACTGCACTGCCCTAAACCCTGAAACACCAGCCCCAGCATGACCCCTACACTGCCCGAACACCACTGCACTGCCCTAAACCCTGAAACACCACCCCCAGCAAGACCCCCTACACTCCCCGAACACCACTTCCCTAAACCCTGAAACACCACCCCCAGCAAGACCCCCTACACTGCCCGAACACCACTGCACTGCCCTAAACCCTGAAACACCACCCCCAGCATGACCCCCTACACTGCCCGAACACCACGGCACTGCCCTAAACCCTGAAACACCACCCCCAGCACGACCCCCTACACTGTCTGAACACCACTGCACTGCCCTAAACCCTGAAACACCAGCCCCAGCACAACCCCGTACACTGCCCGAACACCACTGCACTGCCCTAAACCCTGAAACACCAGCCCCAGCACGACCGCCTACACTGCCCGAAAACCACTGCACTGCCCTAAACCCTGAAACACCAGCCCCAGCACGACCACCTACACTGCCCGAACACCACTGCACTGCCCTAAACCCTGAAACACCAGTCACAGCACAACCCCCTACACTGCCCGAACACCACTGCACTGCCCTAACCCTGAAACACCAGCCCCAGCACGACCCCCGACACTGCCCGAACACCACTGTACTGCCCTAAACCCTGAAACACCAGCCCCAGCATGACCCCCTACACTGCCCGAACACAACTGCACTGCCCTAAACCCTGAAACACCACCCCCTGCATGACCCCCTACACTGCCCGAACACCACTGCACTGCCCTAAACCCTGAAACACCACCCCTGCAGCACCCCCTACACTGCCCGAACACCACTGCACTGCCCTAAACCCTGAAACACCACCCCCTGCCCCACCCCCTACACTGCCCGAACACCACTGCACTGCCCTAAACCCTGAAACACCACCCCCAGCACGACCCCCTTTACTGCTCGAACACCACTGCACTGCCCCAAACCCTGAAACACCACCCCCAGCACGACCCCCTACACTGCCCGAACACCACTGCCCTAAACCCTGAAACACCACCCCCTGCACGACCCCATACACTGCCCGAACACCACTGCACTGCCCTAAACCCTGAAACACCACCCCTACACTGCCCGAACACCACTGCACTGCCCTAAACCCTGAAACACCACCCCCAGCACGACCCCCTACACTGCCCGAACACCACTGCACTGCCCTAAACCCTAAAACACCACCCCCAGCATTACCCCCTACACTGCCCAAACACCACTGTACTGCCCTAAACCCTAGAACACTACCCCCAGCACGACCCCCTACACTACCCGAACACCACTGCACTACCCTAAACCCTAAAATACTACCCCCAGCACAACCCCCTACACTACCCGAACACGACTGCACTGCCCTAAACCCTCAAACACTCCCCCAGCACGACCCCCTACACTACCCGAACACCACTGCACTGCCATAAACCCTAAAACACTCCCCCAGCACGACCCCCTACACTACCCGAACACCACTGCACTGCCCTAAACCCTAAAACACTCCCCCAGCACGACCCCCTACACTACCCAAACACCACTGCACTGCCCTAAACCCTAAAACACTACCCCCGCATGACCCCCTACACTACCCAAACACCAATGCACTACCCTAATCCCTAAAACACTACCCCCGCATGACCCCCTACACTACCCTAAACCCTAAAACACTACCCCCGCATGACTCCCTACACTACCCAAAGACCACTGCACTACCCTAAACCCTAAAACACGACCTCCTACACTACACAAACACCACTGCACTACCCTAAACCCTAAAACACTACCCCCTACACTACACAAACACCACTGCACTACCCTAAACCCTAAAACACTACCCCCAGCAGTACCCCTACACTACCCAAACACCACTGCACTAACCTAAACCCTAAAACACTACCCCCAGCAGTACCCCCTACACTACCCAAACACCACTGCACTACCCTAAATCACTACCCCCAGCACGACCCCCTACACTACCCAAACACCACTGCACTACCCTAAACCCTAAAACACTACCCCCAGCACGACCCCCAACACTACCCAAACACCACTGCACTACCCTAAACCCTAAAACACTCCCCCAGCACGACTCCCTACACTACCCAAACACCACTGCACTACCCTAAACCCTAAATCTACCCCCAGCATGACCCCCTACACTACACAAACACCACTGCACTACCCTAAACCCTAAAACACTACCCCCAGCACGACCCTCTTCACTACCTAAACACAACTGCACAATTTGTTACAGGCGTTGCAACGCAGGCCTGTGGTGCTTACTGGAAGTACCTAGTGGGCTAGTTGGGCCCCAGGGACCCTAAGGATTCAAGGTGACCTAATCCCCAACTTAAAACGCACCACGGGGCGCGTTTGCACAGTGGTGAAGGGAGGGGCGGGTCCTCAGGTGACATGTGCGCAAACACGCCCTGTGGTGCGTTTTAAGTTGGGGAATTAATTCCTTTGAATCCTGAGGGACCCTGGGGCCAACTAGCCCACCAGGTACCTTCAGTAAGGACAACAGAGTTGCGTTGCAGAGAGGTGAAAAAGGTGCGTGGCCTCGGAACGCCTCTCTGCAACTCAGCTCTGTGGTCCTAACTGTAGGTACCTGGGGGCTAGTTGGGCCCCAGGGACCCTCAGAATTCAAGGGGACTTAATCCCGCAACTTAAAACGCGCCACGGGGTGCGTTTGCACACATGTCACCTCAGGCCCCCCTCCCTTCACCACTGTGCAAACGCACCCTGTAGCGCGTTTTAAGAGGTAGTTTTAATCCCCTGCCCTATTATGTACTAGGGACTTGCAGAGGAGGTCATGCTAATCACAGGGGTACCCCAACGCATAGTGTTCCCTAGTGTATGTAGGTGTTTTCACTATATTCTAAGTGTCTTTTAGCATAGCACTGGCTCTGGTTAGTCAGAGTCAGTTACCACCAGTACCCGTCTGAAAAAGTTGTGGGCACAGGATGATTTTGCAACAAGGCCTCTTTCTGCTCCTCTGTTGGTTCTTTCTGCACATCTTTTGCTTCTTTCTGTGCGTTTTTTCTTCTTTCTTCACATGTCCTACCTCTGTAGGCATAGTTAGAAACTAGCATTTAAAAAACCTTTGAAATTCACTTAAAAAATCATAGGTTTCAGGCACGTTATAGTTAGAAATTAGCATTTAAAAAACCTTTGAAATTCACTGAAAAAACCATAGGTTTCAGACACGTTATAGTTAGAAATTAGCATTTAAAAACCTTTGAAATTCACTGAAAAAACCATAGGTTTTAGGGACAGTTATAGTTAGTTGGACATTTCACTCGTACAAAACCATAGAAATTCCCCGTTATAGTTAGTTCAGCTAACTATAACTCGCGCCCCGCAATGCACTGCTGATGACGTCACATATTACATCACTCATGACATGGTCAGTGACATCACTGATGACATCACTGATGACATCTCAAATGACATCACTCATGACATCATCCAGTGACTGTGTGTTTCTGTAAAGTTTAAATATGTTTAATATATATAGGGAAAGGCGTATTGAAGAATGAGTGGGTTTATAAGTGTCTGAATGGATGATTTAGTACGTGAGTGACTGACTCTACAAGTGAGTGATTAAACGTATCTTACTGAATGCATGGGTTAGTGACTAAACTGTGTGAATGTCTGTATCCGTCTGTTTGTTGGTGTATAAGTGGATGCATGGATTTGCGAATAGCTACATGAGTGTCTATATGGGTTATTGATTGGTTCTCTGATTATCTGTATGGCTGCCTGAGTGTTTGTGTGGGTGGGGTGTGTGTGACTCTGTACATAGATGTGTGAGTGGGTGATTCACTTGGTGCATGATTTCAAGAGTGCATCTGTGATGGACTGCTTGGGTGGGTGAGTGTGTGTATGGGTGTGTTAGTGAGTGAATGTATATCTCAGTGGTACATGTGCGAGTAACTACATATGTAAAAGGCAGTATATATGTGTGTTAGAGTATTTAAATGGCTATAAGTGAGAGTGTGTGATTGTGAGAGTGGCTGTATGGATGCGTGTGTGCTTGTATCAGTTATTGTATAAGAGCGTAAGAATGTGCTAGTATTTGTATGAGTAAGTGAGCTGGTGTGTGTATAACTGTATAGGTGAGTAAATGGGTGTGTGATTAATTTTTTGCATGACTGACTAGGTGTGTGAGTACCTCTATGGATGAGTGGCGGTGTGTGAGTGTTTATATAGGTTTATGAGTGCATATGATAGTCCTGTACTGAGTGACTGTAAGTATGAGTGACTGTACGGGTGAGTGAGTAGATGTGTGTGTGTAGACCTAAGAATCAGTGAGTGGGTATGTAGTTATTGGTATTGGAGTGTGTATGGTTTTGAGAATGGCAGTCTGTAATTTAGAGTGGGTGTATCAAAAGCTATATTAGGGTGTGAGAAGATGCATGAAATTATCACATGGATGATGTCATCAGTGATGTCATTTGAGATGTCATCAGTGATGTCACTGACCATGTCATGAGTGATGTAATATGTGACGTCATCAGCAGTGCATTGCGGGCGCGAGTTATAGTTAGCTGAACTAACTATAACGGGGAATTTCTATGGTTTTGTACGAGTGAAATGTCCAACTAACTATAACTGTCCCTAAAACCTATGGTTTTTTCAGTGAATATATATATATATATATATATATATATATATATATATATATATATATATATATATATATATATATATATATATATATATATATATATATTGGCATGGTACTTATATATGGCGCTAGGAATAGTAAAACCTTTCCTTCACAATATTGTGGTAGTCGATGTTATGGCTGACGATATTTTTGTGGGATGATAATTAATACATATTATTATTCGCTATTAACACTCTAGCACTCCGTCTCTCTTCACATTTTTCTATGACACTGAATGCTCCATACTTTCCATTGTTTGACTTCGCCAGCTCTCACACTTTCTTTCTATACTTCCTGTGTAACATTGACACTCACACATGCCTGACTGTATGGCAAACATATATTTAACTAGTATACGCTGATGAAAGTAAATACTGATAAGCTAGGAGGAGTATATTGGGAAGGGCCTGTTGGAATATGCTCAAGCCTGATCCCCTGTATTTCCAATTTGCACATCTCCAGATGTGGAACCGCATTTGGACAAAATATTGGATTAAAAATATCGGGAGACAAGAATATCATTTTTAGGTAAGGAATATTGTTTTAATATATCAATGTTTTTAATATTGTTTTCAATAATAATGTGGTACAAAATATTGTTTGCTAATTATTTGAAAGTGTTTTGTTGATATATTAATTGTATGTGTTCCTATTGTTTATATAAAGGTAATATTTTAAATATAGTTTGTCATTTTAAGTGATTTAGAATTTTTTATTTAATTTTTATAGTAATTTTTAGTGTCATAGCTGGTTTTCGGGTTTGTAGAGGGATAGGGTGTGAAGTAAATTAAGTAATGTATAATTAATTATTAATTGTTAATTAGTTATTTAATTGATTTCAATTATGACATTTACGGAATTCTTATTTTATTTATATGTTAGTTGCAGACTGCTATGCTTGTAGGGGTCTAGGGTGGGAAGTTAAGTAATAATTAACTAATAATTTAACAATAACATTTAATAAATTATTTAATTCATTTTTAATTATTTAAAATTGAGTGGGAATAGTATAATTCACCCCTCTGAAATATCAATGCTTTCCCTACTATTGCAGAGACTGGAGTGTGAATAGCACATTTCACCTCTCCGAAGTGCAACACTTTTCCTACTGTTGCACAGATTGGAGTGGTAATAGTAAAGTTTATCCCTCCAAAGTCTGACACTTTCCCTACTGTTGTGCTATTTGGAGTGGGAATAGTAAATTTCACCCTTCTGAAATCCAACGTTTTCTCTAGTGTTGCTTAGACTGGAGTGGGAAAAATAAATGTCATCCCTCTGAAATTCAATGCTTTCCCTACTGGGACCGGACTCAGAGGACAACGTGGTCATCAAACTGACAGATGCTACTGAACACCTGTTCCTCCCACCAGCCAAGGTACAAGCCCGCACATAGCTGGTGGTGAAATAGGTGCTGATCGTAGTCTGTTGATAAATCTGTATCAAATATGAAAATATTGTTAGTTAAGCACACCCACACCATATCCAGCAGCATCTCTGTGTGTAGGATATAGGATAGTGACCCCGCCCTGATGAAATGTCTGCTGGCCTGAATCCCCAGATCATGAGGTATACATGTGTAAAAACTGTTGACGTCTAAGCTAATGAGCAGAAAACTCTCCTCCCATGTGATATCAATAAGACATAAAAAATCCCTGATATATGATGGAAGGGCCTCAACAAAGGGACAAAGAGAAAAATTCAGGATTTGCCCACTGGGGAATGATTGTCTCTTTCTATTTATGTTTTATGCAAGAGTTAATGTATTCTTTACAATTAGTTTGGGGGAGGTGTGGTAATTATTATACATGGTGTTAACGAATCATAACAAAGATTTGCCCACTGGAGCATGAATGTTTCTGTCTATTTATGTTTTATGCAATTTATGTTGTTATATTTACTGTTTCCATTATATGCTGCACACCTGCTGCCCCTCCTTCATCTTCCTTCTGAATCATTGAGGCACCCTTGCCTCCAATAGAGCTCTCCCTATAAAAATTAAAACGCCTCCCATCCCTACCTCCGACTGTTCTTTCTTGTCTCCAGGGAGACTTACCTTCTTTTTCCCCAAGAACAGAGCCTGGAGGTCCTCAAGTTCCTCATCCCGCAGTCTGGATGACCAACAGCTGCCTGAAGCTCAACGCCGAGAAGACAGAAGTCCTCGTCCTCGGTACCACCCCTTCTGCATGGGACAGCACCTGGTGGCCGACCGCCCTCGGAAGCCCACCTACCCCCTTAGACCATGCCAAGAACCTCGGCATTGTACTCGACTCATCACTCACCATAAACCGACAGGTCAACGCCGTCACCTCCAGCTGCTTCAACACCCTCCACATCCTCTGCAAGACCTTCAAGTGGATCCCCCCTGAGTCAAGGAAGACAGTCACCCATGCACTCATCACCAGCAGACTGGACTATGGAAACGCACTCTACGCCGACATCAACAAGTCCCTATTCGCAAACTCCAGACAATACAGAACACCGCCGCCAGACTCGTCCTCGGCATCCCCTGACATGATCACATCAGCCAACACCTACGAAGTCTCCACTGGCTCCCCATGGAGAAAAGAGTCACTTTCAAAATCCTCACTCACGCCTACAAATGCCTACACAACAACGGACCCAAATACCTCAACCACAGAATGAACTTCCACGTACCCAAAAGAAACCTCCGATCTTCCAAACTCGCACTGGCCAAAACACCGCGCATCCACAGAGCCAGAGCAGGCGGAAGATCCTTCTCTCACATTGCAGCCAAGACCTGGAACGAGTTAACGGCAGACATCAGACGCGCCCCCTCCCTGAACACCTTCAGGAAGACCCTCAAGATCTGGCTCTTCGGCTAAACAGATCTGCGGACCCCCCACTCAGCGCCTTGAGACCCTCACGGGTGAGTAGCGCGCTTACAATTCCCTGATTGATTGAGTGATATTATTTGAGATGTCATCAGTGATGTCACTGACCATCTCATGAATGATGTAATATGTGACGTCATCAGCAGTGCATTGCGGGGGCACGAGTTATAGTTAGCTCAACTCACTATAACAGCCGAATTTCTCTGGTTTTGTACGAGTGAAATGTCCAACTAACTATAACGTCCCTGAAAGCTATGGTTTTTGCAGTGAATTTCTATTGTTTTTTAAATGCTAATTTCTAACTATAACGTCCCTGAAACCTATGTTTTTTTCAGTGAATTTCAAAGGTTTTTTAAATGATATTTTCTAACTATAATGTCCCTGAAACCTATGGTTTTTTCAGTGAATTTCAAAGGTTTTTAAATGCTAATTTCTAACTATGCCTACAGAGGTAGGACATGTGGAGGAAGAAAGGCGCAGAAAGAAGTAAGAGAAATGCAGAAGGAGGCAACAGAAGTCCAGAAAGACGAAGAAAAGTGCAGAAATATGCAAGAGATATGCAGAAAGAACCAACAGAGGTGCAGAAAGAGGCCTTGTTGCAAAGTCATCCTGTGCCCCCAACGTTTTGCCAACTGGTACTGGTGGTAACTGACTCTGACTAACCAGGCCCGGAGCCAGTGCTATGCTGAAAGACACTTAGAATACAGTGAAAACACCTACATACACTAGGGTACACTATGGGTTGGGGTAACCATGTGATTGGCATGACCTCCCCTGTAAGGCCCTAGTACATAATAGGGCAGGGGGATTAAAACTACCTCTAACTCAGAGGTGCATAAAGAGGCAAGAGAGGTGCATAAACAGGCAGGAAAGGTGCAGAAACAGGGAACAGGGGTGCAGAAAGAGGCAAGTGAGATGCAGAAAGGGTGGGGGTGGCGGTCCCCAGGGCCATCAAGGGCTCCAGGAGGGGGGCGGCCCCCCTCCCATTATTTAAACAGCTCCGGGGAGGTGGTGGTCCCTGGGGCACGGGGGTCCACAACAGACCCCCGTATGTAAACAATTAGTGCCCCCCGCAAATCATGAATGATTGAGTGCCTCCACGGGCCCCAGCTACATAATTGGTCATTGCCCCCGGTATCTGGCCCACCTGGGGGCTTAAGGAAAATGAAGCGTGGGATCCCGCGCTTCGTTTCGTTTTTATTTTCTCTGCCTGTTTCGCGCACCCAGCGCGAATTCGGCCGTTTTTTATTTTTTTTATGCTTTTTTTTGGCCCTGGGGGTCTTTGTGGGACCCCCTGAGCAGGCCTAGGGGGTCAGGGTGTTTCTACCCTGCCCCCTTTTCTTGTTTTTCATCTTTTTTTTACTGTTTTCTTGTGCCCTCTAAAATCTCGTCCCATAATGCTTTGCAGGGCCTTTGGTTGGGATTGTATTTTTGCCCATAACTGTGCCTGGGGTGGTCCTAGGATGATGGGACCACCACCGAATCATTCAGTATGATGTGCTCTTTGTGTTCAAGGCATCTGCTTGGTTCTCTCCCTAGGTTAGGGAGGACACCAAAATCATCACCTCTCTCACTGCTTGCTGTATTTTCATTTTCACTTTTGTGAGATGACTATATGCTTTTTTTGCATGTAAAGATAGAGTTACTTCTTATTTTATCAAGAGTATGTGAGGTTTCTGTTTTATTAATTGGGATGAGACGGAACGGAGTTGCGGAGCGGAGTTCACGGAGTTTTTGTTCAATTCCGCAGAATTTCGTGTAGTGGTACTCCGCCAACTACGCCCACTCTTACTCTGGACACCCCCACAGGATGAGTCAGCCGTTAGACCAGCTAGCTCTACAGTGCCACTAACCCCCCTGTATTCTACAGTCGTGTAGGTAGTTTCTGGCAACTACTGAACATGACAACCCTGATTCCTCAGGTATTGTGGAAAACAATACGGTATCTTTCGCTCAGTCACCCGTGCTTACTTTTCTCAGAATACACATAGAATGACGATTGGAACGGTTTCAATAATTATTTATTGGTTAAGCGTCAGTCTAGTGTCAAACATATTCGCTGCGACAATCAAAAGACAGGAGCAGACAAATGTGTAAGCTAGCACCAATATCGTAAATAGCAGATACATTTCTACCATAGTGCTATTAAGATGAATAAAAGCAGATTATATAAAACAATAGCATTGGTGTACTCCTACGATGCGTAGCCTACCTAAATGTACCTAGCCTAGATATGTAGGTGAAGCATGTGTATGTAAGTGCTAGGATATATTCTAATGGAGCCAAGAATCCCCCGGGGAAGTGCTAACCCCTCACCTGATGGTTCTGAAGAAAGGACCCCGTCTCTGCATCGAAGATGGCACCCCTCAAGGGATGTCGGGTCTCTGCCTGTTGAAAGATCAGCCTGCAGAGTCTCGTGCCAGCCTAGGAAGGGATTCTCATCTTCTTCTGTGAGGGGGAGTGAGGGTCTTTTATACTAAAGTGGTAACTCCAGGGTTTCTTCTAGAATCGATATGTTTTGAAAACATTCGCTAATCCTCTGCTAATCCTTTTCAAAACAAACATGATCATGCACCGCTGGCTGTTGGCCATGGATGAAACAAGTGGTGACCCTTATACAGAATAAATCTGCCGTGCCTGGGGACATGTTTATGTACGTCAGGTAAAGGGATTAAGATAGGGTACTGAGAGCCTGGTGTTGAAGAGACAGAAGTCGAAGAGACATAAGTAAGCTACTAGGTAAAAGGTCACCCGTGTAAGACCGTTATGTCGTGTGGATCGGACAAAATGTATGTAATCGGTCTGTACATAATGGAACTATCCTAAAATATATGACAGTATAAAGCAGAACATCCGGTAGGAATGGGCTTTGGGCCCGCTTTTCCTTTCATTTTTATTTAGCTGTTTACGAGTTGTCGGGTAGGGCTATCCTGATTGGTAGGGGGATATTTCTTTGATGCTGGCAGCTCCTTATTGATGCTGGTGGGGTTGTTTCCCCCATTTCTAAGGGTGTTGGGGTTTGGCTTTTTTTATTCTTGTTGAGTCATGGAGAGAAAGGCATTGATGAAGCAGAAGCATGTGTTGTCGACGGCTTCTTTCTTAGAGGAGGAAGTTCCTGTCCCCTACAAGAGGACTTGTGAACATCAGAGTCCTGCGGATGGTGATGTGCCTCTCATGTCTAGAGATGAAGTGCAGAGCATGATTGAGGCGGCAGTGGCCAAGGCCCTTTTCGCTCATCCTAGTAAGTCTAGTGGTATGCCTAGACATAAGACTTTTGAGGCGAATGATGGTTTTTCGGCCTTGGACTTGGAGGCTCCGTCCACATCTTCTGGTGGAAAGTATGTCTCAAGGGAGGAAATGTGGAACATTTTGACTCATGTATGAGAAAACTTGGTTTTTCCTGCCTTTCAACCTGCAGAGAAAGGTGGTGCCCTTTTCCCCAGTATGTTAAACTCTCTCGGTTTGCCATGCTCTTTCAGGGCCCTGTTAGAAATATGGCTATGAGGGAATGGAAGGATGTCAAGAAGATCCAGGTCCCTCAGTTTCTGCAAAAGCTGAACCTTTTGTAGGGAGATAATTCTTTGCCACACTCAGTGCGCCTTGACTCTATCCTTGCTACTTTAATTGCCATTAATCCAGAGGACTGTACTCCAGCTGATGCAACAATAGGAAGGTGGACTTTGGTCTTAAGAGGGCCTTTGCTGCTGAGAATTTGGCATTGAAGGTTTGTCTGTTCTCAGCCTATGCTGCCCAATCCCTGGTGCAGGATTTTGATAAATTAACTGGGGCCGTACAGGAGGGCTCGGAGTGCTCGGATCTCTTGGTAGCCATGGAGCAGCAAGCTAAGTTACTGGCTTACATTTCCTCAGACATTATTCCCTCCCCGGGCCATGTCCACTGGGGCGGGGCTTTGGTTGCAGCTAGGAGATTGCTGTGGCTGTGGCAGTGGAAGGCGGATCCTGGAGATATGGTGGCCTTGATGAAAATTCTTTTTGAGGGTCAGGCTCTTTTTGGGGATCAGTTGCCTGCCATGATTTCTAAGGCCTTCAAGGAGAGGAAGCACGTCTTGCCTTATTAGGGTGGTTATTCTGCCAATAAGGGCTGGAATAAGTCGTCCAAGGCTTCTTCAAAGCGCGAGTCCCGTCACTCTTCTTTTAGGAGGCGTAGGTTCCAGCTGTGCTTTTGTCCAATGCATACTGTCCCGGATCAAATGGAGGCATCTAAGAAAGGCCCCTGACAATCAAAGTCAGGTGGGGACTTTGCCGGAGGGAGGCAGGATCCGGCACTTTCTGTATAGCAGCAGGATGTTTCAGATCAATGGGTCCTGTACACTGTGGCCAATGGCTATGTAATCGACTTCAAGCATGTTCCCCCAGATACTGGCGTCCGTCTGACTCCAGTTCCAGCCAACAAAGAGAAGAGGCTGGCTCTTCTGAGGGGAGTCCAAGAATTACTGGCAAAAGGGGCTATTTTCAGAGTTCTAAGTGCAGAGTTGGGCACAGGGGCCTTTTCCAACCTGTTTTTGGTCTGTGAGGTTTCAGGCCATTTCTGCCCATCCTGGATCTGAAGTGGGTCAACTCATGGATAAGACATGGTCTTCATCAGAGCATGCTTTCTGACTCACAGGGGTCGAGTGACGGAGAGGAGATTGGTCAGCTTGCAAGATCAGGTGTGGGCCTTGGTATCCAAGGAGGCTCCTCTGGCTATAGAGTAGTTGAGGGTGCAAGGTCACTTGGTGTCCATGGTGCTTCTGGCCTTTTGGGCCGGATTTCACCTGCACAAGCTGGTCAACTGGATTCTTTCCCCTTGGTCACCTGGCAACCTGGATCGTCTGGCTCCTCTACGGATGTCAGCGCCTTTTCTGGGCTCTGTTGTGGTGGCTGGAGTGGGATCAAAGGGATTTCTTTGTTTCCCTCATCTCTGATGGTGATAACGACAGATGCCAGCCTCTTCAAGTGGGGGCTTTGCCTGGAGTGGAGCAGGATCAAGGGTTTTGGTCTCTGCAGGACTCTGGAGGGAGTTGAAAACTTTTCTATTCGCTCCGATTCATTTTCAGGCCACCCTGAAGGGGAGAATGGTACTGATTTAGACAGACAATTGGGTGGCAAAGTCCTATGTCAACAGACAGGGAGGTACCCGGTCCAAGTCCCTGAAGTTGATTACACAGGACATATTCCTCTGGTCTCAGGACTGGGTTCTGGGTCTGAGTGCTATGTACATTCGGGGGAGGAGAATGTCAGGGCAGATCTGTTGAGCCAGGAAATTCCATCGTGCAAAGATTTCTCTCTACTCCCCTGTCTGTTCAATCTGATGGTTCAGAGGTGAGGCCTTCTGGTGTTAGACCTGTTTGCTTTTCCAGAGAATGCCAAGGTGTAGATGTTTTGTTCCCAGGGACGGTGTCCTCAGGCTTAGGGAATAGATGGCATGACTTATAGGTGGCCTTGGGGTCTGCTTTATGCCATCCCCCATTTCAGTTGATCAGGGCATTTCTGATGTGGGTCAGGAGGGAGAGGGTGCAGGTGACCTTGGCTGCTCCTCCTTGACCCCGTGTGAATTGGTTTCTTCTTCTTGAGTTGTTGAGGTGCAGTCAGGAATGGTTTCTTCCAGTTATCCTGTTTCCACTGTTCTTTCTGGCTCTTCGCCTGGGCTTATTAAGAAAGTTGCACTTGACGGCATGGAGGTTGAACGGAGAGGCTTAGCTGGTCTGGGGGTCCCTGAGCAATTGGCGGTGACATTGCAGGCATCTAGAAGGTCATCTACGCTGTATTCTTATGCCTGACATTGGAAGGTGTTTTCGGCCTGGTGTTCGGGAAAGCGGGTAGAGCCAACTCTGGCTAATCTTTTTCTAACTATGCAGTTCCTGCAGGATAGTGCTAACATGGGTCTATTGGTCACTACCTTGAGGGTTCTGTGGGTGGCAAAGGTAAGCGTTTCATGGTTCTTGGTGGAATTTGAATGATGAGAATGGGCTGATACCTGGATTTTTTCAGGGGCTTTTGAACTTGTTTCCCGGGGGGAGGGGCGTGAGGTCTTTTCCTAGTTGAAATTTACTGTTAGTCTTAGAGGCCTTGACTAGTCCTCCTTTTGAACCCCTTGAGGGGATCAATTTGAATCTTTGTATTCAAGGCATCTGCTTGGTTCTCTCCCTAGGTTAGGGAGGACACCAAAATCATCACCTCTCTCACTGCTTGCTGTATTTTCATTTTCACTTTTGTGAGATGACTATATGCTTTTTTTGCATGTAAAGATAGAGTTACTTCTTATTTTATCAAGAGTATGTGAGGTTTCTGTTTTATTAATTGGGATGAGACGGAACGGAGTTGCGGAGCGGAGTTCTGAGTTTTTGTTCAATTCCACAGATATTTCGTGTAGTGGTACTCCGCCAACTACGCCCACCCTTACTCTGGACACCCCCACAGGATGAGTCAGCCGTTAGACGAGCTAGCTCTACAGTGCCACTACCACCCCCTGTATTCTACAGTCGTGTAGGTAGTTTCTGGCAACCACTAAACATGACAACCCTGATTCCTCAGGTATCGTGGAAAACAATACGGTATCTTTCGCTCAGTCACCCGTGCTTACTTTTCTCAGAATACACATAGAATGACGATTGGAACGGTTTCAATAATTATTTATTGGTCAAGCGTCAGTCTAGTGTGAAACATATTCGCTGCGACAATCAAAAGACAGGAGCAGACAAATGTGTAAGCTAGCACCAATATCGTAAATAGCAGATACATTTCTACCATAGTGCTATTAAGATGAATAAAAGCAGATTACATAAAACAATAGCATTGGTGTACTCCTACGATGCGTAGCCTACCTAAATGTACCTAGCCTAGATATGTAGGTGAAGCATGTGTATGTAAGTGCTAGGATATATCCTAATGGAGCCAAGAATCCCCGGGGAAGTGCTAACCCCTCACCTGATGGTTCTGAAGAAAGGACCCCGTCCCTGCATCGAAGATGGCACCCCTCAAGGGATGTCGGGTCTCTGCCTGTTGAAAGATCAGCCTGCAGAGTCTCGTGCCAGCCTAGGAAGGGATTCTCATCTTCTTCTGTGAGGGGAGTGAGGGTCTTTTATACTAAAGTGGTAACTCCAGGGTTTCTTCTAGAATCGATATGTTTTGAAAACATTTGCTAATCCTCTGCTAATCCTTTTCTAAACAAACATGATCATGCACCGCTGGCTGTTGGCCATGGATGAAAAAAGTGGTGACCCTTATACAGAATAAATCTGCTGTGCCTGGGGACATGTTTATGTACATCAGGAACAGGGTTTTAGATAGGGTACTGAGAGCCTGGTGTTGAAGAGACAGAAGTCGAAGAGACAGAAGTAAGCTACTAGGTAAAAGGTCACCTGTGTAAGACCGTTATGTGGTGTGGATCGGACAAAATGTATGTAATCGGTATGTACATAATTGCACTATCCTAAAAGATATGACAGTATAAAGCAGAACGTCCGGTAGGAATGGGCTTTGGGCCCACTTTTCCTTTCATTTTTATTTTTTTTGCTGTTAACGAGTTGTCGGGTAGGGCTATCCTGATTGGTAGGGGGATATTTCTTTGATGCTGGCAGCTCCTTATTGATGCTGGTGGGGTTTTTTCCCCCATTTCTAAGGATGTTGGGGTTTGGCTTCTTTCATTCTTGTTGAGTCATGGAGAGAAAGGCATTGATGAAGCAGAAGCATGTGTTGTCGATGGCTTCTTTCTTAGAGGAGGAAGTTCCTGTCCCCTACAAGAGGACTCGTGAACATCAGAGTCCTGCGGATGGTGATGTGCCTCTCAAGTCTAGAGATGAAGTGCAGGGCATGATTGAGGCGGCAGTGGCCAAGGCCCGTTTGGCTCATCCTAGTAAGTCTAGTGGTATGCCTAGACCTAAGACTTTTGAGGCAGATGATGGTTTTTCGGCCTTGGACTTGGAGGCTCCGTCCACATTTTCTGGAGGAAAGTATGTCTCAAGGGAGGAAAAGTGGAATATTTTTACTCATGTGTGAGAAAACTTGGGTTTTCCTGCCTTTCAACCTGCAGAGAAAGGTGGTGCCCTTTTCCCCAGTATGTTAAACTCTCTCGGTTTGCTATGCTCTTTCAGGGCCCTGTTAGAATTATGGCTATGAGGGAATGGAAGGATGTCAAGAAGATCCAGGTCCCTCAGTTTCTGCAAAAGCTGTACCTTTTGTAGAGGATGATGCTTTGCCACACTCAGTGCACCTTGACTCTATCCTTGCTACTTTAATTGCCATTAATCCAGAGGACTGTACTCCAGCTGATGCCACAATATGAAGGTGGACTTTGGTCTTAAGAGGGCCTTTGCTGCTGAGAATTTGGCATTGAAGGTTTGTCTGTTCTCAGCCTATGCTGCCCAATCCCTGGTGCAGGATTTTGATAAATTAACTGGGGCCGTACAGGAGGGCTCGGAGTGCTCGGATCTCTTGGTAGCCATGGAACAGCAGGCTAAGTTACTGGCTTACATTTCCTCAGACATTATTCGCTCCCCGGGCCATGTCCACTGGGGCGGGGCTTTGGTTGCAGCTAGGAGATTGCTGTGGCAGTGGAAGGCGGATCCTGGAGAGATGGTGGCCTTGATGAAAATTCCTTTTGAGGGTCAGGCTCTCTTTGGGGATCAGTTGCCTGCCATGATTTCTAAGGCCTTCAAGGAGAGGAAGCACGTCTTGCCTTATTAGGGTGGTTATTCTGCCAATAAGGGCTGGAATAAGTCGTCCAAGGCTTCTTCAAAGCGCGAGTCCCATCACTCTTCTTTTAGGAGGCGTAGGTTCCAGCTGTGCTTTTGTCCAATGCATACTGTCCCGGATCAAATGGAGGCATCTAAGAAAGGCCCCTGACAAACAAAGTCAGGTGGGGACTTTGCCGGAGGGAGGCAGGATCCGGCACTTTCTGTATAGCAGCAGGATGTTTCAGATCAATGGGTCCTGTACACTGTGGCCAATGGCTATGTAATCGACTTCAAGCATGTTCCCCCAGATACTGGCATCCGTCTGACTCCAGTTCCAGCCAACAAAGAGAAGAGGCTGGCTCTTCTGAGGGGAGTCCAAGAATTACTGGCAAAAGGGGCTATTTTCAGAGTTCTAAGTGCAGAGTTGGGCACAGGGGCCTTTTCCAACCTATTTTTGGTCTGTGAGGTTTCAGGGCCATTTCTGCCCATCCTGGATCTGAAGTGGGTCAACTCATGGATAAGACATGGTCTTCATCAGAGCATGCTTTCTGACTCACAGGGGTCGAGTGACGGAGAGGAGATTGGTCAGCTTGCAAGATCAGGTGTGGGCCTTGGTATCTAAGGAGGCTCCTCTGGCTATAGAGTAGTTGAGGGTGGAAGGTCACTTGGTGTCCATGGTGCTTCTGGCCTTTTGGGCCGGATTTCACCTGCACAAGCTGGTCAACTGGATTCTTTCCCCTTGGTCACATGGCAACCTGGATCGTCTGGCTCCTCTCCGGATGTCAGCGCCTTTTCTGGGCTCTGTTGTGGTGGCTGGAGTGGGATCAAAGGGATTTCTTTGTTTCCCTCATCTCTGATGGTGATAACGACAGATGCCAGCCTCTTCAAGTGGGGGCTTTGCCTGGAGTGGAGCAGGATCAAGGGTTTTGGTCTCTGCAGGACTCTGGAGGGAGTTGAAAACTTTTCTATTCGCTCCGATTCATTTTCAGGCCACCCTGAAGGGGAGAATGGTACTGATTTAGACAGACAATTGGGTGGCAAAGTCCTATGTCAACAGACAGGGAGGTACCCGGTCCAAGTCCCTGAAGTTGATTACACAGGACATATTCCTCTGGTCTCAGGACTGGGTTCTGGGTCTGAGTGCTATGTACATTCGGGGGAGGAGAATGTCAGGGCAGATCTGTTGAGCCAGGAAATTCCATCGTGCAAAGATTTCTCTCTACTCCCCTGTCTGTTCAATCTGATGGTTCAGAGGTGAGGCCTTCTGGTGTTAGACCTGTTTGCTTTTCCAGAGAATGCCAAGGTGTAGATGTTTTGTTCCCAGGGACGGTGTCCTCAGGCTTAGGGAATAGATGGCATGACTTATAGGTGGCCTTGGGGTCTGCTTTATGCAATCCCCCATTTCAGTTGATCGGGGCATTTCTGATGTGGGTCAGGAGGGAGAGGGTGCAGGTGACCTTGGCTGCTCCTCCTTGACCCCGTGTGAATTGGTTTCTTCTTCTTGAGTTGTTGAGGTGCAGTCAGGAATGGTTTCTTCCAGTTATCCTGTTTCCACTGTTCTTTCTGGCTCTTCGCCTGGGCTTATTAAGAAAGTTGCACTTGACGGCATGGAGGTTGAACGGAGAGGCTTAGCTGGTCTGGGGGACCCTGAGCAATTGGCGGTGACATTGCAGGCATCTAGAAGGTCATCTACGCTGTATTCTTATGCCAGACATTGGAAGGTGTTTTCGGCCTGGTGTTCGGGAAAGCGGGTAGAGCCAACTCTGGCTAATCTTTTTCTAACTATGCAGTTCCTGCAGGATAGTGCTAACATGGGTCTATTGGTCACTACCTTGAGGGTTCAGTGGGTGGCAAAGGTAGGCGTTTCATGGTTCTTGGTGGAATTTGAATGATGAGAATGGGCTGATACCTGGATTTTTTCAGGGGCTTTTGAACTTGTTTCCCGGGGGGAGGGGCGTGGGGTCTTTTCCTAGTTGAAATTTACTGTTAGTCTTAGAGGCCTTGACTAGTCCTCCTTTTGAACCCCTTGAGGGGATCAATTTGAATCTTTGTATTCAAGGCATCTGCTTGGTTCTCTCCCTAGGTTAGGGAGGACACCAAAATCATCACCTCTCTCACTGCTTGCTGTATTTTCATTTTCACTTTTGTGAGATGACTATATGCTTTTTTTGCATGTAAAGATAGAGTTACTTCTTATTTTATCAAGCGTATGTGAGGTTTCTGTTTTATTAATTGGGATGAGACGGAACGGAGTTGCGGAGCGGAGTTCTGAGTTTTTGTTCAATTCCACAGATATTTCGTGTAGTGGTACTCCGCCAACTACGCCCACCCTTACTCTGGACACCCCCACAGGATGAGTCAGCCGTTAGACGAGCTAGCTCTACAGTGCCACTACCACCCCCTGTATTCTACAGTCGTGTAGGTAGTTTCTGGCAACCACTAAACATGACAACCCTGATTCCTCAGGTATCGTGGAAAACAATACGGTATCTTTCGCTCAGTCACCCGTGCTTACTTTTCTCAGAATACACATAGAATGACGATTGGAACGGTTTCAATAATTATTTATTGGTCAAGCGTCAGTCTAGTGTGAAACATATTCGCTGCGACAATCAAAAGACAGGAGCAGACAAATGTGTAAGCTAGAACCAATATCGTAAATAGCAGATACATTTCTACCATAGTGCTATTAAGATGAATAAAAGCAGATTACATAAAACAATAGCATTGGTGTACTCCTACGATGCGTAGCCTACCTAAATGTACCTAGCCTAGATATGTAGGTGAAGCATGTGTATGTAAGTGCTAGGATATATCCTAATGGAGCCAAGAATCCCCGGGGAAGTGCTAACCCCTCACCTGATGGTTCTGAAGAAAGGACCCCGTCCCTGCATCGAAGATGGCACCCCTCAAGGGATGTCGGGTCTCTGCCTGTTGAAAGATCAGCCTGCAGAGTCTCGTGCCAGCCTAGGAAGGGATTCTCATCTTCTTCTGTGAGGGGGAGTGAGGGTCTTTTATACTAAAGTGGTAACTCCAGGGTTTCTTCTAGAATCGATATGTTTTGAAAACATTTGCTAATCCTCTGCTAATCCTTTTCTAAACAAACATGATCATGCACCGCTGGCTGTTGGCCATGGATGAAAAAAGTGGTGACCCTTATACAGAATAAATCTGCTGTGCCTGGGGACATGTTTATGTACATCAGGTACAGGGATTAAGATAGGGTACTGAGAGCCTGGTGTTGAAGAGACAGAAGTCGAAGAGACAGAAGTAAGCTACTAGGTAAAAGGTCACCTGTGTAAGACCGTTATGTGGTGTGGATCGGACAAAATGTATGTAATCGGTATGTACATAATTGGACTATCCTAAAAGATATGACAGTATAAAGCAGAACGTCCGGTAGGAATGGGCTTTGGGCCCGCTTTTCCTTTCATTTTTATTTTGCTGTTAACGAGTTGTCGGGTAGGGCTATCCTGATTGGTAGGGGGATATTTCTTTGATGCTGGCAGCTCCTTATTGATGCTGGTGGGGTTTTTTCCGCCATTTCTAAGGATGTTGGGGTTTGGCTTCTTTCATTCTTGTTGAGTCATGGAGAGAAAGCATTGATGAAGCAGAAGCATGTGTTGTCGATGGCTTCTTTCTTAGAGGAGGAAGTTCCTGTCCCCTACAAGAGGACTCGTGAACATCAGAGTCCTGCGGATGGTGATGTGCCTCTCAAGTCTAGAGATGAAGTGCAGGGCATGATTGAGGCGGCAGTGGCAAAGGCCCTTTTGGCTCATCCTAGTAAGTCTAGTGGTATGCCTAGACCTAAGACTTTTGAGGCAGATGATGGTTTTTCGGCCTTGGACTTGGAGGCTCCGTCCACATTTTCTGGAGGAAAGTATGTCTCAAGGGAGGAAAAGTGGAATATTTTTACTCATGTGTGAGAAAACTTGGGTTTTCCTGCCTTTCAACCTGCAGAGAAAGGTGGTGCCCTTTTTCCCCAGTATGTTAAACTCTCTCGGTTTGCTATGCTCTTTCAGGGCCCTGTTAGAATTATGGCTATGAGGGAATGGAAGGATGTCAAGAAGATCCAGGTCCCTCAGTTTCTGCAAAAGCTGTACCTTTTGTAGAGGATGATGCTTTGCCACACTCAGTGCACCTTGACTCTATCCTTGCTACTTTAATTGCCATTAATCCAGAGGACTGTACTCCAGCTGATGCCACAATATGAAGGTGGACTTTGGTCTTAAGAGGGCCTTTGCTGCTGAGAATTTGGCATTGAAGGTTTGTCTGTTCTCAGCCTATGCTGCCCAATCCCTGGTGCAGGATTTTGATAAATTAACTGGGGCCGTACAGGAGGGCTCGGAGTGCTCGGATCTCTTGGTAGCCATGGAACAGCAGGCTAAGTTACTGGCTTACATTTCCTCAGACATTATTCGCTCCCCGGGCCATGTCCACTGGGGCGGGGCTTTGGTTGCAGCTAGGAGATTGCTGTGGCAGTGGAAGGCGGATCCTGGAGAGATGGTGACCTTGATGAAAATTCCTTTTGAGGGTCAGGCTCTCTTTGGGGATCAATTGCCTGCCATGATTTCTAAGGCCTTCAAGGAGAGGAAGCACGTCTTGCCTTATTATGGTGGTTATTCTGCCAATAAGGGCTGGAATAAGTCGTCCAAGGCTTCTTCAAAGCGCGAGTCCCGTCACTCTTCTTTTAGGAGGCATAGGTTCCAGCTGTGCTTTTGTCCAAAGCATACTGTCCCGGATCAAATGGAGGCATCTAAGAAAGGCCCCTGACAATCAAAGTCAGGTGGGGACTTTGCCGGAAGGAGGCAGGATCCGGCACTTTCTGTACAGCAGCAGGATGTTTCAGATCAATGGGTCCTGTACACTATGGCCAATGGCTATGTAATCGACTTCAAGCATGTTCCCCCAGATACTGGCGTCCGTCTGACTCCAGTTCCAGCCAACAAAGAGAAGAGGCTGGCTCTTCTGAGGGGAGTCCAAGAATTACTGGCAAAAGGGGCTATTTTCAGAGTTCTAAGTGCAGAGTTGGGCACAGGGGCCTTTTCCAACCTGTTTTTGGTCTGTGAGGTTTCAGGGCCATTTCTGCCCATCCTGGATCTGAAGTGGGTCAACTCATGGATAAGATCTGTTCATTTTCGGATGTTGACTAATAAGGCCATCATTCCTCTGATAGGGCTAGGAGATTTCTTCACATCATTAGATCTTGAGGATGCCTATCTTTACGTCCCTGTCGCAGATCCCTCTCAACGATTCCTCTGGTTTATGATTGGGGATGACCATTTCCAGTTTAGTGTTCTTTGGCTTCAAATCCTCTCCCATGGGGTTTACAAAGGTGCTGGTCCCTCTAGTGGCTATCCTTCATGCAGCAATTGTGTTTGTTCATCCCTATTTAGACAATCTGCTGGTACAATCCCCAAAGGAGTCATAGTTTGTGGCTCATTTCGACAGTGTTTTGCACGTCCTACAGGGACACAGATTTTATGGTCGATTGGGGAAAATCGTCTTTGGTTCCATCTCAGGACATGGTCTTCATCAGAGCATGCTTTCTGACTCACAGGGGTCGAGTGACGGAGAGGAGATTGGTCAGCTTGCAAAATCAGGTGTGGGCCTTGGTATCTCAGGAGGCTCCTCTGGCTATGGAGTGGTTGAGGGTGCAAGGTCACTTGGTGTCCACGGTGCTTCTGGCCTTTTGGGCCGGATTTCACCTGCACAAGCTGGTCAACTGGATTCTTTCCCTTTGGTCACCTGGCAACCTGGATCGTCTGGCTCCTCTCCGGATGTCAGCGCCTTTTCTGGGCTCTGTTGTGGTGGCTGGAGTGGGATCAAAGGGATTTCTTTGTTTCCCTCAGCTCTGATGGTGATAATGACAGACGCCAGCCTCTCCAAGTGGGGGGCTTGGCCTGGAGTGGAGCAGGATCAAGGCTTTTGGTCTCTGCAGGACTCTGGAGAGAGTTGAAAACTTTTCTATTCGCTCTTATTCATTTTCAGGCCACCCTGAAGGGGAGAATGGTACTGATTTAGACAGACAATTAGGTGGTAAAGTCCTATGTCAACAGACAGGGAGGTACCCCGTCCAAGTCCCTGAACTTGATTGCACAGGACATATTCCTCTGGGCTCAGGACTGGGTTCTGGGTCTGAGTGCTATGTACATTCGGGGGGAGGAGAATGTCAGGGCAGATCTGTTGAGCCGGGAAATTCCATCGTCCAAAGATTTCTCTCTACTCCCCTGTCTGTTCAATCTGATGGTTCAGAGGTGAGGCCTTCTGGTGTTAGACCTGTTTGCTTTTCCAGAGAATGCCAAGGTGTAGATGTTTTGTTCCCAGGGACGGTGTCCTCAGGCTTAGGGAATAGACGGCTTGACTTATAGGTGGCCTTGGGGTCTGCTTTATGCCGTCCCCCATTTCAGTTGATCAGGGCATTTCTGATGTGGGTCAAGAGGGAGAGGGTGCAGGTGACCTTGGCTGCTCCTCCTTGACCCCGTGTGAATTGGTTTCTTCTTCTTGAGTTGTTGAGGTGCAGTCAGGAATGGTTTCTTCCAGTTATCCTGTTTCCACTGTTCTTTCTGGCTCTTCCCCTGGGCTTATTAAGGAAATTGCACTTGACGGCATGGAGGTTGAACGGAGAGGCTTAGCTGGTCTGGGGGTCCCTGAGCAATTGGCGGTGACATTGCAGGCATCTAGAAGGTCATCTACGCTGTATTCTTATGTCAGACATTGGAAGGTGTTTTCGGCCTGGTGTTCGGGAAAGCGGGTAGAGCCAACTCTGGCTAATATTTTTCTAACTATGCAGTTCCTGCAGGATAGTGCTAACATGGGTCTGTTGGTCACTACCTTGAGGGTTCAGTGGGTGGCAAATGTAGGCGTTTCATGGTTCTCAGTGGAATTTGAATGATGAGAATGGGCTCATACCTGGATTTTTTCAGGGGCTTTTGAACTTGTTTCCCGGGGGGGGGGGCATGAGGTCTTTTCCTAGTTGAAATTTACTGTTAGTCTTAGAGGCCTTGACTAGTCCTCCTTTTGAACCCCTTGAGGGGATCAATTTGAAGCTCCTGACTTTTAAGGCTTGTTTCCTGGTTACCATCACCTCTGCTAGGCACTTGGGGGAGTTGAGGGCTTTATCTTGGAAGTATCCTTTTTGTAAGGCATTTCTGGATAGGATTGTTCTGGTATCAGTCCCTTTGTTCGTCCCTAAGGTGAATTTGGCTTTTCGTGGCTTTTGCCAGAATTTTGTCCTGAGCCTTCTTTTTTCGGAGGAGTGCAAATTGCATTTTTTGGATGTGAGACGTACTTTACTGTGGTACTCAGAGGTGGTGAAGTCGTTCCGGAAAGGGGAAGCTTGGTTTGTCAATTTTGATCCTGCCAGGAAAGGGGAGAAACGTCTACAGCCACTTTGAGTAGATGGATTCATTCCCTGGTCTTGTTGGCCTATAAAGTGAAGGCTGTGGTTCCTCCACTATGTGTTCAGGGGCGCTCTACATGCAGTATGGCAGCTACTGAGGCTGAATTGCAGGGTACTTCAGTGGTGGAGACTTGTAGGGCTGCGACCTGGTCTACCCCTCCCACTTTTGTTCACCACTATAAGATTACTGAGTTGGAGCGTCTGGGTAATGTATTAGGTCACAGAGTTTTGTCTTCTAAGATGGAATAGAGGTGTTTCTTTATATGATCTGGGCACTGTATTAAAAAGGTGGTGTTCATTACTCAGTTGTCCATTTCTGTTTACTTGCTATGTCTCATTGGTTAAGAAAGAAGGCGAGGGAGTGACTGGAGGTAATGCGTCCATTGCTTATAGATAATTGCATAATTCCTCGTTCGGAATAACTGATTGTCTGGTTGCCTTGTTTACGTACAGGAGGAGGTGGGGTTCAGGGCATTTTTATTTTTAGAGTGAGGGGTCTATTGGAGGCAGAGTGCTTCATTGGCTAATATGGATGGTGATGCAGCGCGTACAATAAAAACTATCCTCCTCCCAGGTTACTTATAGGTCATCCAGGGGCAAACTATATTTCTCATATCCACATGACGATGGGGCCCATAAACATCGCCTAAACACACACACATACACTCCTGGATTTCCTTTTACACCTTTATGAAATTCTGTACTCCTAGGAGAAGCATGAGAACTAAATGGAGAACACCATTTTGTGTACCGCTGGAAGAGCAAGGATATCTATTTACCTTAATTTATCACTTTCTTTTAATTATTTCTTAAGATATTCCTGCTCATTGTTTTGTCGATGAATCATTCATTTAAGAAATTAGTTCATAGTGATTAAGACCAGCTGAATCACAATCAACCAATTACTCATGTCACAATCATTTAGGAAAATAACCACTGAGTCATTTTGGTTTTTAAAGAATCTTAAATTTTATATAATTTTAAAAGCATGAAAAGATTTAATACTTTATTCAATTATTCATTTTAAATTCACAATTTTATTAAGCATAATCAATTTATTGCAGAAAGGAAATTTTGTCATGAAGCCAAAAACCTTAGTTACCTGCCTAGCTTCCTAATTTAGCCTAATGATTTCTAACCTAACTTTGGGATTAGAAATAGCCTGATTCTCATACTCAACTGTAAAGTTAAGACCGCAACAGCAACTTCAGCTCGTCAGCATCAGCTACCTGCAACCCGTCTCCTCTACTGCAACCACGACTCTCGAACTGCAACTCTCTGGAACTTCCCTGGAACTCTGCAACTGACCCCCTCCCACTAAGAGTAGGCCCTCTTATACCCCAATTCTAACTTTGCTAACTAACTGTTGCAACATTAATATCACGCTTTTCTTTCATTGGTCCATGCATGTCAGCTTATTCATTCTTTAATCAAGTTCTCTTGGATTCAAGGGTCCTTGGATCATTTCCTTTCCCATACGCTTAAACATTTCCATCCGATTCGATCAGTTCATTTGTATCTTCTTTTGACACATTCAAGAACTCCGCAGTCATTGTCCTTTCTCTTGGGTTCCTTTCCCACGGACTCTCTCCTGATCATCACGGCACACTATCAGTTCAATTAGGTCACACCAGCCTTGACCATTTCTTGCATCCTAGCCTCTCAGAGACATCACGCGGCTCCAGATTTCTTCAATCTCATCCCGTACCACGTGTCCCCTTGCGCCTGCGCACATCTTCCCACTGGCGGCCATTTTATCTCGCCACTCGGTTCTACTTTAGAAGCACTAATTTGAGGCAAATAAAACATAATTAAAATAGAGAAAAATATCCCTTTCGTTTCCCTCCCGTCTACGTACCCCAATTAGTTGTTACCTAGCAAAAAGCGACATTTAAGCTGCTCCTTACTTACCATCACTATTGTTTTTGCAACGATACATTTTATTTCTATGAAGCACAAACATGCATTTATTTTATTTAGTACGCTTTTTATTCTTACGTTATGATTAGACACACGGACATTCATTAATAGATTATTTAGCACATACATTGGCATATTACCATTCCCACATATACAATGTTGATTAATACATTTAAACGAACATTTTTAATTAATTAATTATATAATTTGTTAGGGGTTAAATTTTTTTATTTTTACTGCTCCATCAATCCCCCCTTTGGTGATTTTTAAATCACCACATAAAACCCAAGTCATACTTCTTTTCAGGCAGCATGTCTTTCATCCTTTACTTTCTGTTATTCATATCTCTGTCTCTTCTTCATCTTGCCTTTTAGTCTCTTTATACATGCTTTCTTTCATTTTCTCCAACTCAATTTCACCCATTTCTCTCTCTCTTTCTCTCATTATTCTGTTATTTCTTCTTATCTTATTCTGTCTTACTTTTCTCTTTATACATGTTATTACTATTTTCAATGTCATGGCTAACAATATCACTATAGTTGCTACTATTATAACTTTCCCTATTACTAGTTTACTCATCCTAGTTAACCAATTTGCTACTGAGGAAAACCCTCTACCAAGTTTTCCCAAAACACTTTCAACCTCCAGTGGGACTAATTCTTTGTGCAGACTTGTAATATTTGTAATATACTTCTGTATATTTTCACTGTTATCCGGAATGTAAGTACAACAATGTTGGACTTTCAACATTCCACAGACTCCACCCTCTTTTGCCAAAAGAATATCAAGGGCAAGCCGATTTTGCATCACCATAGCTCTCATGGCAACCATTTCGGTATTTACCATTAAGAACCCTCCCGCAGTATCTGTAGACAAACGATCTACTACTGTGGATAACTTCCGAATTTTAAATGCATTCAAAGATATTCCCACTGCTGGTATCAATGCTCCAAAAATATCTCCTACAACTTCTGAAAAACTTTCCCTCTTTCTACGTTTAAATCCATTAATCATTTTGTATGTTCCCTTTTCTTCTCTGTCCATGTGAAAGATTTTTGGAAAGACCAGGCCTACATAGCAAGTTCCATACCAATGGTCCGGTAACCTGTAATAAGCTCTATTCCCACAAATATAATAGATACCTGGAAATATTGGATCTTTTCCACCTTTGAATCCCCAACCTCCCAGAATTTGATAATTGTCATGGCAGACACTGGAACCTACAAAGTAATTGTCATAGACTGTCTTATTTCTCCTAATGCACAACTTTCCTGTTTGCGGCCAGTCTAATGTCATTGCTGCATTTATCTTTTTCCCTTCATGATTTCCTTCCTCAAACGTCCATAAACGTTTTTCTTCCTCTTTTACTGCGTCTTTTTGAAATTTCATTCTTCTTTCTTCAACCATGTCTAGAAATACTTTTTCTTCTTTCTTTAACTCACAGGTAAGGTTGTTACTAACTATTTCTTCTAACGTTAATTTTCTATGTTCTAAAAAGAATTCTCCTAAAACCTTTGCTGGTTTCACTTTGTTAAGTTCTGGCACTACAGGAATGTTTGCAAATATCTTATCTATATCAGTATAATACGATTCTAATCTACCTGTTTTATAAAATAAACTTGCTATTACACTACATGTTATTCCATAAGTCAAAGGTAAGTGATGATAAGTCACACCTTCAGATACTGATGCAGGCAATTGCATACAAACATAACAATCTCTTACTTCCATTGTTTTTACGTACTCATACAACAACTTTGTAAAAACATTCTTTGAGAAATCTGTTACTGACCTATCCTTATGCAACTCTGCACTACTTCTTAAAACAACTTGTTCTTTAATATTAGTTTCTTTTTCTTGTTTAGTATCATTCTTTGCTTCTATCACAGCCACGCTAATTGGAATTGTGATTGCTAAAACTATCCATATGGTCATTAATAACCCTGTACAAAAGCAGCACATTTTGCACCATCTCTTTACAAATTCACATTTATTTCTTCTATTCTCATTATTCTCCATTTTCTTTTTCTACTTGTTAAATTTTCAGAAAATTGTGTCACTACACCTCAAAATGACTTAGACGCCACTCTGCTTTCAAAAAGTCTTTGCTTGGTACTTTCTTTAATTCTCTCCAGAATTCTTTCGTTGTCACATCCGGTGATTTGTCACATCCAGTAAAATTGTCACGTCCGGCAGAAGCACTTTAAGTCTTCACTTCAGTCCTTTTGTTGCATCTCACCTTTTCCCATTCGACTTCTCAGTCTCTGGTTTCCGTGAGTGTTTTCTTCTTCTCCTTTGTAATCTGTTAGTGCAATATACAGCCACTCAGGTGACTTAAATTTTGAATTTATTTTCCTTGTCCTTTTGGACTTTTGTAATCTTTTTCCACTGGGTTTTTCTTGTCCCTTTTGACTTGTTACTTCATTTACTTGTTCAGCATCTTCATCTTCTGCTCTTATTATTCTATATCTCAATTTTCTTACATAGCTGTTGGGCCAATTATCTCCTTTTCTTGGCCTTTTTACCTCACCCTCTCTTTCTTCTCTTTCCGACCTCCAATTTCTTTTTCTTGATTCAGTCTTTGCTTTTTCCTCTCCTCCACTTTCTTCTGTTTCTGTTTCAACTGTCTCTCTATTGTCTCTTATTTTGAAACTTATAATCTCGTCATCTCCTACTGGTGGATCTATCTTCTCCTTTTCGTTTTCCCTTATCACTGTCCCTCCTCGGGGTTCTTCCGATTTGGTGTTTTCCTCCTTACCTGCTTCTGAATTTCCCTGTTCTCCTGTTTTTCTATCTATCCCTATTGCTCCTCGGGGTTCTTCTCGATTTTCTAACTTTTTGTGTACTTCTTTCCCTACTTCATCTATTAATATTGTTTCTGAATGATTTCCACCATAACTTGTACTTGGTTGTTCATCTAACTCAATTTCTTGCTCAGTTTCTTCTCTAATTGGTTTATAACCCCAAGTTCTCTTTCGGAATTCTTCCCAATTTGCAGCTGAATCATCAGATCCTGAAGTTGTGTCAGATATTTCCAGATGTCGACTTACAGGTCGATCTTCAAGTTCTGGAACTTCTGAATTTCTTTCTTCTTCTTCTTCTTGTTCCTCTTCTTCTCTAGAGGTGTTTTCCGTTGGGGTCTCCAGATGTCGACTTTCAGGTCGATCTTCAAGTTCTGGCACCCTTTCTTTTATCTTGGTTGTTCCCGCCGTTAAACTTTTATCCCACACTTCCAGACGCCGACTCACATGTCGATCTGTAGGTTCTGGAATTCTGATTGTGTGGCTGGCATGAACCCAGTTCTTTACTCCTGCACACTTGACAGCAGTCGTTGTTACTAGGATTACCTGTCTTGGCTCATCCCAACGCGGAACTAGACAGTTTCTTCTCCTGTGGACTTTAATACGGACCCAGTCTCCTGGATTCAAGTCGTGGGCTGGTTTTCTTTCAAGAGTGGTCGCATCCGGTCCAACCTGATGAAACACAGAACGCACCACATCAGCCAGTCCTTTGCAATAATCCAGTATTAGATCATCAGTTATTGTCAATAACTTGTTGACTGGTACGTGGGCTTGTCTCATTGCTCGTCCCATGATCATTTCATGAGGACTGAGTCCCGTTTTCTTTTCAGGGATGCTTCTGATGGTCATCAGAACAAGAGGCAGTGCATCTGGCCATTTGAGTCCTGTAGCTTGACACATTTTTCCTAATCTGTTTTTAATTGTTCCATTTATCTGCTCTACTACCCCAGAAGCTTCGGGTCTGTAAGCACAATGTAGTTTTTGTTTAATACTCAATGCTTCACAAATCAATTGGATCAACTCATTTTGAAAATGTGTTCCTCTATCTGTCTCAACTGTGACTGGAAAACCATACCTCGGAATGAACTCTCGTAGCATAAGTTTTGCCACTGTTGTTCCATCATTCCTTCTTGTGGGGTATGCCTCCACCCAACGAGAGAACAAACAGACGACCACCAGAACATATCTTAATCTGTTACTAGGGGGCATCTCAATAAAATCCATCTGTATCCTTGTGAATGGACCTCCTTCTCGTCCTATTGTTCCTAGACTCACTACTGTCTTTCTTCCTGGGTTAAATTGTTGACAAATAAGACATCTTTGACAAAGACTTTCAGCAATGGCTCTGAATTTTGGATTATACCAAGTTTGTCTAAAAAGTCTGATCATTGCATCTCTCCCAATATGAGCTTGTCCATGGTACATCCGTGCCATGTCTGCAATCATGCTATCAGGCATAACTGGTCTTTCATCTCTGTATACCCACACTCCATTATCTTCCTGTCTTCTACATCCTGCTTTAATCCAGTAATCCTTTTCCTCATCTCTTGCTGTTTCTTGTAACTGCCTTACTTCATCCCATGTTTCGACTGCATTAGTGAAAAGCAAAGGACAAGAGACATGCTCCCTTTCTCTATTTCTGTTCAGGGACGCCATGTTTTCCGCACAATATCTAGCGATCTCGTCAGCATAATTATTGCCAACCGCTATGTAATCTTCGTTTTTCTTATGCGCCTTGCACTTCACTACAGCTATTTGTTTAGGCAGCTGTATCGCCTCAAGCAGTTTTTTAACATAATCTCCATTTCTGATAGGTGTTCCTGCAGATGTCAAAAATCCTCTTTGTGACCAAATCTGGCCAAAATCATGTACGATGCCGAAACCATATTGGCTATCGGTCACAATCGTGATTCGTACATTTTTCCCCAATTTACATGCTTGAATCAAAGCAATTAGTTCCGCAACTTGGGCAGACCTAACTCCTTTCAGACAAGACGCTTCCATTACAGTTGCCACTGTGCATACTGCATAAGCTGCGCTTAACACTCCTTCCTTTGTGCGTAAACATGAACCATCTACAAACATGACATAATCGGATTCCTTTAACGGTTCATCTTTTATGTCAGCTCTTGGTTTTGTGCAATATTCCAGCACATTCAGACAATCATGATCTACTTCATCTTGTTCAATTATACTCTCTTCATCTGGCAATGAAGTCGAAGGATTTACATTTATGCATCTATCTATGGTCACATTTTCTGCGCTCAAGATGACTTTTTCGTACTTAGTCAGCCGACTATGTGTCATGTACTGTGTTTTTGTTCTTGTCAAAAGAATTTCTACTGAATGGGGAACATATACTCTCAGTGGATACCCCATCACTATACCTTCACTTTGTTCCAGACTTACACAAGTAGCAGCAACTGCTTTCAAACATCCAGGCAATGCTTTTGCTATAGGATCTAAAACAGCTGAAAAGTAAGCTATAGGCCTCTTCATGGTGCCATGTTTTTGTACCAGTACTGAAAATGCACATCCATCTCTTTCACTGCAGTATAACTCAAAATCTTTCTCATAATCAGGCATGCCTAATGCAGGGGCCTCACACAGTTTCTTTTTCAATTCTTTGAAAGATTTCATTTCTTCCTTGTTTAACTCAAAAGGGTCTTTTACATCTTTCTTTGTCAATTTTTGTAATGGTTTTGCAATCAAAGAAAATCCACTTATCCATTGTCGACAATATCCAACCATTCCCAAAAACATTCTTACCTCTCTTTGAGTCATTGGTGCTCTCATTCCTTGAATCATTCTTACTCTTTCTGTCGCTATTTTCCGCACTCCTTTCTCAATTTTATGTCCTAAATACTGGACTTCTTTCTGACAAAACTGTAATTTTGAAGGGGACACCTTATGTCCTCTTTTCTCCAAATGGTTCAGTAAAGCAATTGTGTCACTTACACATGCCTCTTTGGTTTTCGATGCCACCAATAGGTCATCGATATACTGCACCATCACTGATTTTTCTGGCATTTTTAAATCTTCCAGAGATTTCTTTAGAATCTGATTAAAAATTGAGGGGCTCTCTGTATACCCCTGAGGAATTCGGCACCATGCCAAAATACGCTCTCCAAAACGGAATGCAAATAATGGCTGGCTATCTGGATGCAAAGGAATAGAGAAAAATGCATGACACAAATCTATCACAGTGTACCACTCAGCTTCATGCGGAATTTGATATAGAATCACTGCAGGGTTTGGCACTATTGGACAGCATGGTACAACTATTTTGTTGATCTTTCTCAAATCCTGTACTATTCTGTATGTTCCATTTGGCTTTTTCAGTCCCATAATAGGTGAATTACATGGACTGCTCATGATTTCTTTCAGAATTCCCTGTTCAATCATCTTATTTATCACAGGAGTTATTCCTTCAATTATTTCTGGAGTTAATTTGTACTGTGGCGTGTTTGGATAACTTATCCCTTCTTTCACTGTCACTTTTACGGGATCAACTTCTCTCATTAATCCAATGTCTTCTCCTGTAAAATCCCACACACTTTCTTTCACTGCACTTTTTAATTCTTCTGGAAGTTTTCCTGCATCAAATGCAGGAAATAACCCATTCATTTCAGGTTCCTGATTCATCAAAGTTACTTTATACAAAGCATCTTCGTCTGAAGTCTGAAAACCAATTCCATCTGGTGTACAATAAATTGTGCAATTCATTTTACACAAGAGGTCACGACCTAGAAGATTTACAGGACTACAATCGCACACTACAAATTTATGCATTTTCCTAAAAGAACCAATTTTTACTTCTACCAATTCAGTAAGTGGGGTTTTAATCTGCTGATTGGCAACTCCTACCACTTGGATGCATTCACCTGAGAGAGGAAGGTTCGGAATTTCCACTGACCTAACAGTAGAACGGGTAGCTCCAGTATCGACAAGGAATGTTACGTTTGCTCCATTCACTTCTCCATCCACAAAGGGACCAGACTGATCTACCTCTAGAGTTGCGCCAAGCACGCACTCTTTCCCCTCTCTTGCGCACCGTCAGAAACTTTCATCCGGGTCATCCTCACTCTGATGCAACCAATACTGGGAAATGTTAGCTGCTCTCGGCAACTGTGTTACCTGCTCTCCTCCGTAGAATCCTGTTTCTGTACTGTATCTTTGCTGGTTAACAGTGTTGGGAAGTGGTGGTTGTGGCACCTGACTTTGTTGAACAACTACCTCATTCTGCACCTGTGGAGTTAATGATTGATGTTCCGGATTAGGTTTAGGTGGGAACTTACACTCATTTCTCCAATGCCCTAATTTTCCGCAATTATGACATGGCCATTTCTTCTTTGCCTCTTCTAGACTCACTTGTCCTTTTCCTTTACCTATATTTGGTCGCATCTTATTTTGTCCTGATTCGTTTCCATTATTATTATCCAATTGAGCTTCTTGTTTTTCTGCCACTTTCACTTGTGCCCACATTGCTTTTTCTTTCAACTTACGCTGTTTACTCTCTATTTCATCACTACAATACTTAGCATACCTCAGCACCTCATCTACACTTGCATTCTGCCAGTTTATCATATGTTGCTTAATCATATCACTTATTTCTTGTTTTAAGCCAAATACAAATCGGTATACAAAATGACTCATATCCTTCTCACTTAATTCCTCATAACCACTATACTGTTTGAAAACCAATAACAATCGCTCATAATATGCATGTACACTCTCCTTGCTTTCCTGTGTAGTTCTATCAATCTTAACCCAATCTGTCTCTTTTGGAGGAATCTTATTTTTCAAAAAGGTAATCACCTTATCATATTTCTTCATCACATCTGGTCCTGGAGCTCCTGTCTTAGGATCTCTTGGATATTCTGTAGTTGGCCAGTCAACTGTAATCTTACATTCTGACCACAGATCCGTTGGTACTACTATGTCAAACAATCCATCCAAATCTATCCACAACACTTTCGAGACCTTTACAAACCTTTCTACCTGTCGGTACCACTCAACTGGCTTTTCTCTTAACTTTGGAAAGTCATTTGTAAATGACAGGATGTCCTGCCTAGTCCAGGGAACATGCACATAACTACCACCTGGAGTTTCTCTCATAGGGTACTCTTTAACAACATGTTCCTTTTCTGTTATCATAAAAGCCAATGAACCTTTGTCTACACTTTTCTCATTCTTCTTTGTCCATCTAACCTTCCATCTGTCCACATCACCCCATTTTCTCAACAAAACAATCAACTCTTTTATCTGTGTCAGCCTTCCTGCTGTATTCAAATTTTCAATATCTTTTTCACAAAAATCTACTCTGTATGGTTTCTGCAACGTTTTTACTTTTGCAAAATCTATTCCAATCTCACCGGCCACTTCTTCTAGTTTGTCATGTAAATTCTTTGCCCTCCATGTTATACTTTTGCACAGAAACATTATTTCATCATCCTGATAATTCTTTATCTTTTCTGTACCAATCGTTCCTAGAATTAATTCTTCCATGTCAATCTTCAATCTGATCACATCTAATGGTTTTTCTTCCGTTTCTTTTATTTTAAAAGCTTTTATCCACTCATTTAACTCATCAGGAGTCGGACCTATAGGAGTACTATTTATTTCTGTCCAATTTCCACTCTTTTCAGGTGTCACTGTTGCAGATTCAGTTACCATAGGCATTTTCCTACCGCTACACTCATTCACTGTCAAATTTTCAGGTGGACTTGGTCTGTAAACACTAGTCAAATTGCTCGTACCTGGACTTGTTTCTATTCTTTCCTTTTCTCTTTGGAATTGCGAACTCAAGGGAATCACCAAAGATCGTTCATCAATTTTCTGATTCTCGAAAACTGGTATTACTGGACCTATTGTTACGGGTACGGTAACTGCTTCCATATTCTTTGTTAATTCTCTAATTTTCTCAGTTAGTTCTTTTGTTGTCCTTGCCAATTCTCTTGCACTATCATTTTCTATTCCCTCAATTTGGGAAGTTCTTATTTGTTCTTGTGACCTATTTATTTCTTGTCTTTTTCCTGGGCTTTCATTTCGCATAGCTTCTATTGGTGGCGCATTTGGTGTCACCACTGTAGAATTCTGCTGATACGGAGGTGGATTTTTATTTAATATATCTTCCAGCAACTCGTCATCCGTTTCGCTCTCATGCATATACTTTTCTCTCTCTAAATGTTTCTTTTTCTCAGTCCGTTTTTTCTTAGTCCCTTCCTCAACTGTAAAAGCTGGAAACAAACCTCCTGTCATGTTAGCACATCTCCATCGTTTTATTCTGTCCTCATGATTCATTCCCCACATTCTTCCGGGCACGAACTCATAACCTTTCATACCTCTGAATCTTTCTTTCTCGTACATCTCATCTTCCCATTCTGTTAAAGCCTCAAACTGTGTCGGTCTAGGTCTAGGTTCCAATTTAAGCATCTTTTCTTTTAAATTCCGTAAAATCGCTACATTAAAAGAACCATTTTCAGGAAAAGCCAATGCTCCATCATTCTTTGTATATTTTACCCAATTATCCAACCATATGCACGTATGATATCCATATTTCAGCATCATATGTGAAGCTGCTGATTTCGGCGGAGGAATTACTTGTCCCTCTCTAGTCACAACCTTTTTGTCTTTCTTAAAGAAATTCTTCAATTTCGTCGTCCATGACGTTCTCTCCCTTTCATACTCGTAATATGGCATGTTTTCTATTTGTTTTCTCTTTACTCTAACGCTGTTTCTGTGTACGGAACTTCGTCCAATTACAGCGCGATTCACACTAACGTACCAATCAGAACAATTTCCACCGTCCGCGAACCAACCAATCCTAGCGCGGCACTTTTCTACGTCACTCCTGCTCTGTATTCACGTGACTAGTGCACTGACCAATCCTAGCGCGGCACTTTTTCACGTCACTTCTACTCTTTACCCCTCCTTTACAAAATTTATCGGCAATTTTTCTTTTTACAGTTTTCTTCGTTAGTTACAACAAATAAACAATTCCATAGTCTGATTCGCTAAACAAAGTGACAGCTTTGTCCTTTTACACAAGAATCCTGTTTTTCCAGTAGGCAGCGCTTACCTCTACCCTACCACAGAATTATTTGCTTTTGCCGATAAAGTAGCACTTCCCTCTACCTTACCCTTCTTTCAAACAAACAATTTACTCGTTTCTCTGGGGATAAGACACATGTGGAGACTAGGCTCCTGAGAATTAAGGCCAAAGTTTCACAAGTAAACGTGATTTGCTATTTCATTTACACACTTTTCACACCGAAATCCCTAACATAACACAACCTGCGTTATAACCAAAAAATGAATTCAGACCATGTACCAAATTCCATGTGACTTCTCTTGCCACACGTGTTCCACTTCCTACATCCCAGAAGCGTGAAAATTTACATATAACATAACGCGACTCAACATATAGTGTTAGTCATCAAATAATCAATAATCAATAAACAATAATCACTAAACTAATCTATAGAAAACCATAACTCTGCTACCAAGAAATCTGATGCAGCGCGTACAATAAAAACTATCCTCCTCCCAGGTTACTTATAGGTCATCCAGGGGCAAACTATATTTCTCATATCCACATGACGATGGGGCCCATAAACATCGCCTAAACACACACACATACACTCCTGGATTTCCTTTTACACCTTTATGAAATTCTGTACTCCTAGGAGAAGCATGAGAACTAAATGGAGAACACCATTTTGTGTACCGCTGGAAGAGCAAGGATATCTATTTACCTTAATTTATCACTTTCTTTTAATTATTTCTTAAGATATTCCTGCTCATTGTTTTGTCGATGAATCATTCATTTAAGAAATTAGTTCATAGTGATTAAGACCAGCTGAATCACAATCAACCAATTACTCATGTCACAATCATTTAGGAAAATAACCACTGAGTCATTTTGGTTTTTAAAGAATCTTAAATTTTATATAATTTTAAAAGCATGAAAAGATTTAATACTTTATTCAATTATTCATTTTAAATTCACAATTTTATTAAGCATAATCAATTTATTGCAGAAAGGAAATTTTGTCATGAAGCCAAAAACCTTAGTTACCTGCCTAGCTTCCTAATTTAGCCTAATGATTTCTAACCTAACTTTGGGATTAGAAATAGCCTGATTCTCATACTCAACTGTAAAGTTAAGACCGCAACAGCAACTTCAGCTCGTCAGCATCAGCTACCTGCAACCCGTCTCCTCTACTGCAACCACGACTCTCGAACTGCAACTCTCTGGAACTTCCCTGGAACTCTGCAACTGACCCCCTCCCACTAAGAGTAGGCCCTCTTATACCCCAATTCTAACTTTGCTAACTAACTGTTGCAACATTAATATCACGCTTTTCTTTCATTGGTCCATGCATGTCAGCTTATTCATTCTTTAATCAAGTTCTCTTGGATTCAAGGGTCCTTGGATCATTTCCTTTCCCATACGCTTAAACATTTCCATCCGATTCGATCAGTTCATTTGTATCTTCTTTTGACACATTCAAGAACTCCGCAGTCATTGTCCTTTCTCTTGGGTTCCTTTCCCACGGACTCTCTCCTGATCATCACGGCACACTATCAGTTCAATTAGGTCACACCAGCCTTGACCATTTCTTGCATCCTAGCCTCTCAGAGACATCACGCGGCTCCAGATTTCTTCAATCTCATCCCGTACCACGTGTCCCCTTGCGCCTGCGCACATCTTCCCACTGGCGGCCATTTTATCTCGCCACTCGGTTCTACTTTAGAAGCACTAATTTGAGGCAAATAAAACATAATTAAAATAGAGAAAAATATCCCTTTCGTTTCCCTCCCGTCTACGTACCCCAATTAGTTGTTACCTAGCAAAAAGCGACATTTAAGCTGCTCCTTACTTACCATCACTATTGTTTTTGCAACGATACATTTTATTTCTATGAAGCACAAACATGCATTTATTTTATTTAGTACGCTTTTTATTCTTACGTTATGATTAGACACACGGACATTCATTAATAGATTATTTAGCACATACATTGGCATATTACCATTCCCACATATACAATGTTGATTAATACATTTAAACGAACATTTTTAATTAATTAATTATATAATTTGTTAGGGGTTAAATTTTTTTATTTTTACTGCTCCATCAATGGCGAGGGAGTAGGGATAGGAGTAATGCCATTATCAATAAGCAATGGACGCATTTTTAAAGATGGAAGCATGAATGGTTGTTTCTATTGCGGGGCTATTTGTCCCATGTAGCACAGTGCACTCTTGCCCACTTGGGCGTGATTGCGTTTTGAATTTAGGTTGCCCCATTACACTTCACTCAGGACCACACAATGTTCATTTTGCTCCACTATTTTACACTAGGAACTGTGTCAGTATGCATAAGGTGCATTATTTATTTGTGAGATTTGCATCACCAAAAGTTTTTTTTATATGATAGCTGACCAATTATGTACTCTCTCTATGGACCATTCATGATTACATTATTCAAATGGCAATTTGTATATACCTCAATGTATTATGGCATATGCATTTTCCTTTCTTTAGCTAAATTCATGAAAAACAGACCGTATCAAGATGGCGTATCTTTTTCTTTTACTCCCATACTATTGATGTCCACAGTCCGTTTTTACTGTTGATATGTTACTTTGAGCACTACGGTGGATTTAAACACGTTTGGTTTAGACATTTTCTGACCTGTAATCAAGGAGACTGGGGGGCATATTAGCAAGAACAGCGTTAAAATTATCGCCGCTTTGGCGGCAGGAAACTGCCGCTAAAGCGGCGATAATGGGCTTGATAATATGCCCTTGAGAATTCCAATAGAAGCCCAGGAACACAGCAGAACATGGGCTTCTATTGGTATTCTCAAGGGCATATTATCAAGCCCATTATCGCCACTTTAGCGGCAGTTTCCTGCCGCTAAAGCAGCGATAATTTTAACGCCGTTCTTGCTAATATGCCCCCAGGTCTCTGAAAGGCATCAATCTTGTAGTCTCTCCATATTTTCACAATAAACCACTGCTGGCAAGAAAGTTTGTACTACGGCTGGTCTTTTTTAAGCCCCTGGATCCTGGGGGGATCTTATTGAAAAACCTGTGGTTGGATATCTGTATGTATGTATGTATATATGTGCACATTTTTTTTAATTATGCATTTAACATTTACTACTTTAAACTCTATTCATATTAAAGGAACTATATTTTTGTCTATTTTTTGACGATATTAGTGTCAACTATATTTTTTCCTGATAATTTTATACTTACTATTATAAGTATAGGATCATGATATTATGGTATACAATATTTTTCTTCCAATATTTTTGACAATGATATTCCTTACAACGATATTGTGTCAATGATCTGTTGGAACACCAAAACTAGATGCTGCCTCTAGCATGTCATGGGGTGCAAAGACAGTGATGATACTGCATAATCCTATCGTTGGACTCACAAGCAATGACAACCCATCCGTGACTGTGATGAGTTTTTCAGGAGGTCTGATTTGCTGAAGAAGACGAAAAGGCAATAGTGTACTGACTGCAGTAGATGCAGGGGATGAACTGGAATCTGAGAATTTTGATCCTGGGGGATACGAGTTCAGAGTATGCAGTGTATGACAATGTTCCCATGGCATGAGTGTTGTTCAGGCAGATCTTCAAGGTTGAGATCACCATTGTATGTAGAGAAATAGTTGTTGTTATGTGACCATCTGTCCATTTGTTTAGCAGGGACCCTTTTATGCTGGTTACTATGCTTTGAAGAGGCTTTGGTGTTTTATGCATGCCTTTTCAATTGGTTACCACCATGTTCTCTGACAGAGATGTGATGATTTGGCTTTTCTCATCCTGTGTGCATATTGGTTCATGTGACATTTTCTGGTGCAGTGTTATTGCTATATTTCACTATAACCTACAGTGCAGCTCAGTAGGACACATCTTCATGGTGTGATGTGTGATGTCCCATTAGTCACTTAGGGTCTGACACCATAATATTTGAGGTATTTGATGAACTTGGCAAATAGCAGAGTTTTTTTCTGTGCGCCCACAATGCACTCAACAAAGCAATTTCCTGACGTACTGGGATCATGAACCTGTAATGATCAAATCCCCTGGACTCAGCCAACTCCTTGAGCACTTACCTCAAAAGGTAGGCCCATTATTTCATTAGACAAAAGTTGGTATCCTAAATGTCAGGAATATTCTGTTCAGTGCATGTATAACAGCAATAGGAGCTGCAATTGGTAATGGCACAGCTTCAGGAAATCTGGTACATTGATCTATCATTACCTGTAGATATTTACAATATGCAATAGGACGCAAAAAATCAATGGCTACTTGATACCAAACACCGTCCAGATAAGGAGATATTTCAAGTGGTTTAGGGACATTATCTTTTCAGGGGCTTTGAAAAATCTTAGTGATGCAAAGCAGGTCCTTAACCAGCTTGTCCAGAAAGGCGACCAACACATTTTGGCCAATCTGTCTCTTCATGGCTACTGTGCCATTGCGATCCTCATGTGCCAAGATGATTATTTTCTTCCTCATGATTAAGGGGATGACCAGAAGTGCACCCCTCAGAAGCACCCTGTCTTCAATTCCTTAAGATCACAAGGTTGTTGAGTCTATTTAAAGCTTTCAAGACCTTCCTACTTCTACAATTTTATAGCTGTTGAGTCTATTTGAAGTGTTGAAGATCTATCCACTTCTGTATTTCTATGAGTTCCGCCACTGACCACTGAATCCTCCTCGATGACTTGCAGAATGCATCCCAACTTATTTCTTTATATGGTGAATTTTAGGGGCAAGTAAGAGAAATGAGAGACGATGTAAGCCAAGTTATGGTCCTTTCCAGGTCTGTGAACAGTTAAAAAATGGGTGTTCTGCAGGGACAGGTCTCTACGTGTTAGGGTTCCAAGATATGGCAGAGAGCATCTGGTTATCAATAAACAATGGTGAAACTCTTCATAAAAAGCAAATGGAAAATCTTCTAAGCCCAAAACACTTCTAGGTCTCCTGCTGTGCTTGTGAATAAGCTAATTCAGTGTTAGGTAAGCATCTGTTGATATGGTCAAAGATCTTAGATGGTGCCTATTAGTAATAATTCCACTGGGTAAGATTCTAGCTTAAATAAGTTAGCATACACAGTTAGTCTGGATGGTTTAAAAGATAGTATGGCATTATTGAGACCAGAGGAGGTCATGTGCTTTCTTGGTTAGTTTTCTCAGTTTTGCTCATACCGATATAGGAGAACACCAAGACGTATCTAGGGGCGTAACTCAGTCAGTGATATTCGCGGGGTGTGAATTGTACATTTCCCAACTGAAAAAAACAGTATGCCAAAGTGTGTGGGGATGACCAAGGTATGGGATATACTGTTCCTATGAGGAACAGGTTCAGTACTGATTTGCATTAGATGGTCCCCTGTCTGACTTCCTGATAAAAATAAATAAATAACCAGCTAAAACCTTTTTTGTCAAACAAAGACTATGAGAAAAACCAACAAAGGCATAGGAGACCTGACTCAGGGCACCCACATCCAACTTCCAAGCCGAGAAAGCATTTATTTAAGGGGTTTCACACCCCAAACACTCACCCTGAAGTTATGTCCTTGGAAGTATCTTGCACAGAAATGGATCTTACCAAGGAATAATCAACGATATGACAAATTAGTGGGGCAGACATCGACATGAGAAAAGCTTATTTGTCAGAATGATGCCCCATACGTCTTAGACCTTAACCGCTGTCTGGAATTTAACCACAGTTGTTGTTGAGTGTAGGATTTACCTCAGTCAGGACTCTTGAAACTTTCATAAGCACCTCATTATGCTCCTGCTGAATCTTGCAGAAAATACAAATCTCATCACTGCAATTCAGGTAGTTGGAAACACCCTGAATTATATTGTGTTTTTCTTCTTGATACATTTCTGTTGTCAATGATATGCTAAACAGAATCTTTTGTAATGAAAGTGAACCATGTGGAGGGTGAATGTAGCAATGTATTGTGATGACTACGTCAACACCAACTTATTACAGCCTTTGTTCAAGCCTATATCTGAGAACGATTAACTGCAGTTTAGTTTGGTGTATCATGTCTTGGCTTCTTTTGACCATCAACTGTGAAACCTGATTTCCTTCCCTCCATACAGATGCAAATCTGGCCATCAGAATGTACCTTGAATAGTGAAAACATTAGAGAGCCATGGTGAGAGGCATGACACAAGCTCAAAAATGACTTGTCTAGATCACTTATTTTGGCTTCAACCTTTTCTTAGCTATTGTAAAGAATGCCCCCCGAAGTGTTGTGCTATGTGCTTCACCTCCTCATCGCCATGCAGCCTGATCTATATGTTCTGCAGAGGTTAATTTTCTAACAAAGAGTCGAGAGAACATGCTTGATATCTAACTGGAAGCTTAACAAACATCCAGTATCTAAACCAGCATCGACCACATGTGCATCAAACTTGCCTTGCTGTTCTTTCCTGAGAATGTGATTCACATCAATCAATCAGGGTTCCTAAAGCGCAGCTACTCACCCACAAGGGTCACAAGGCGCTGGGGGGGAGGGGGCGGCTCCATTGAGTGCTGGGGTCATCCGAAGAACCAGGTCTTGAGGTCCTTTCTAAACTGGTGCAAAGTGGGGGCTTGCCAGAGGTGGAGGGGGAGGTCGTACCAGGCCTTGGCAGCGAGGTAGGAGAAGGATTCTCCTCCCGTTCTGCATTGAACGCTGGCCAGAGAGAGGTCGGCTGATCGGAGATGCCTTTTGGGTGCGTGGAAGGAGAGGCAGTTGTTCAGGTATGTTGGTCCGGTGTTGTGAAGGGCCTTGTAAGTAACATCGGGCGTAGTGTGCGTAGGGGGGCTACACGTAGGTCCACAGAGTTGAAAACAAACTCCATGGAACTCCGCTACGCCACCCGCCTCCATCACCCCCATAATAAAAAGTGAATAAACATCATTAAAAAATAAATTTAAAACGACTTACCTGGCATGCAGCGTCCCCGGGCTGCCCTCCTCCTCTTCTTCGTCGTCTCGCTAATCTTTGTGAGAACTGCGCATGCACGTGCGCCCGCGCATGCGCATTTCTTGCGAGAAATGCGTGGGAGCGCGCGCATGCGCAGTTTTCACAAGGATTACCAACAGGGCGAAGAAGAGGAGGAGGGCAGCCCGGGGACGCCGCAAGCCAGGTAAGTGGTTTTAAATTTATTTTTTAATAATGTTTATTTACTTTTTATAATGGGGGGGTGGAGGCAGGGGCTTGCCAACTCCGCTCCACTGCGGAGTGTGCGGAGATTTGCCTTCACCGGGTTCTCCGTTAACCGCGGAGAAGGCAAATCTCCGCACACTCCGCGGGCGGAGCGGAGGTCTCCGCCCGGGGTTACTTGTAAGCGTGGAGTTTGAAGGTTATTCTTCTTTCGACTGGGAACCAGCGGAGATTGCAGAGGTGTTGGGTGATGTGGCTACAGCGGGGATGCCGAGGATCAGTCTGGCTGCGGCGTTCTGGGTGGTCTGGAGTCTGCGTAGGAGCTTCTTGTTGATTCCGGCGTAGAGAGCGTTGCCGTAGTCCATTCTGCTACTGATAAGAGCGTGAGTGACAGTTTTTCTGGATTTGGATGGGATCCATCTGAACGTCTTTCGAAGCATGCGGAGGGTGTTGAAGCAGGTCGAAGACACGGCATTGTTAATTGTGAGTGATGAGTCTAGAATGATTCCGAGGTTTCATGCGGGGTTCGTCGGGGTGGGGCGTTTCCGAGAGCGGGGGGCCACCAGAAGTCGTCCCATGCAGAAGGGGTGGAGCCAAGGATGAGGAGTTTGTTTTCTCGGAGTTGAGTTTCAGCCAGGTGTTCTTCATCCAGGTGGCGGCGGCTTTCATCCCTTCTTGGGAGCTGTGTTTGGTGATGGTGGGTTGGTTGGTGAGGGAGAGGATAAGCTGGGTGTCATCGGCGTAAGAGACAATGCTGAGCCTGTGGTTCCTGAAGATGGTTGCGAGGCGGGCAATGTAGATGGTGAATAGGGTGGGGCTGATGGATGAGCCCTGGGGCACTCCACTGTTGGTCTCTGTCTGTTCCGAGAGGTAGGGCGGGAGTCTGACTCACTGAGTTCTGCCAGTGAGGAATGAGCACATCCAGTCAAGGGCTTTGCCGCAGATGCCAGCGTCATGGAGTCTGGTCGCTAGGGTGCAGTGGGGGACGGTGTCAAATGCAGCCGAGAGATCCAGGAGGATGAGGGCTGCCATTTCGCCCTGGTCGAGGAGGAAGCAGATGTCATTGGTGGTGGTGAGTAGGGCGCCTAAGATAAAACTATTTTGCAGGGTAGCAGTGGTGCAAGCGACATATAGATAGATTTTGAAAATCGTAGGCTTGAGGCAAATGCCGCACTGAAGACTTGCAAACTCAATTTTAGGTTTCATGTGTATGGAGGCGCATGTGTCGACCAAAAAAAATGAGACTTTAGTTCTGCAAATGCTGATATTCAGTACAGGGTACATGATATTATAATCCACCATCAAGATGCTGATGCATATTGAGGAAGCTCTGACATTATGCAATGTTGTACATGCAGGCAATACATGATTTTCACATGCGATCACCAAATGACTTTGAGAGCATTAGGGACATAGCCGAAGAAGGTGAGAGCTTTCTGGGAGGGAATCCTTTTCTTTTATACCTTTCTGAAATGCCCTCTCTTTCCCTTGCATTGCATTCAATCTTAGGAGTGGGGCAGTCACGGGTATCAGGGAGGCAATAGCCATATTGAGTGGACTTTGTACATTTTTTGCGATGACTGATGGACAACTTTCATGCCGCAGACCACTTTGTGCATGGCCTCCAGAATACTATGGTAGTCCATCACCTCTGCCTGAATATTTACTGCATGAGCTGCACACACCAAGGCAAGCATGTTGTCATCTTTTGTGGTTTTGCCCAACAACTTTTTCTAAAAAGTGGGGAGGGCTCTTATAACAGTCATACTCATACAGTAAAATATTGTTCACAGGCAGAATGTACTTCATGAGGCTGTTCTTAAGGTCTACATACATGTCTGTGTCCAATTCAGAACGTTCAAAGACAATATCCTGGGTGTCACGACCTGCACAGTAAAGTAGAAGACCTCATTTATGCACATTATCGATGAGACTCATAATAGCAAGGTAGATGGCTCAGTGCTTGGTCCACTGTGCCTGACTGGGACAAGGCTCCTCGTGCCAGTTATGGGGAAGAAGGGCAGCATGTCAGCACAATGGCATCAGGCGAGAAGGGAAGACTAACAGCATTGTGCTTCTGAAACACTGCCTTCTGCATCACCGTTTAAATTGTTCTAAGACTTGTGTTCTACTTTGAGTCCTGCCTTCACGAAGCCATTATGAGATGATAGCATCTCAAGATAAAAACACCAGGCCTCATTTATGAAAAGTGTTGCGTCGCTGGGGGAAAACAGTGATGCAACACTTTTCATAGCGCCATCCTTGTGACACTATTGATGCGCCGTATTTACACTACAGCACTCCATGTCACAAGGATTACATAGATACGTCAGGAATCCTGAGCTATCTGGTGGAGCAGTAATGACGCATTGCTGGAGTGTGTCGGTAAACTGACGCAACTCCAGCAATGTTTCATTACACATGGGGCAAGTCCCATGTAAAAGGCCCTGCATCACTCCTTATGCCTGCTTGAAGCAGGGCAAGGTTTGTGACAGAGTCAAGTCATAGGAGTGGCACAGTGAAATCTCATAGATTTCACTGTGCCACTTCTACAGGGCTTTTTTACGGGTGAACGCCCACCCTGCATACATTATACCTGACGCAGGTATAATGTAGAGCAGGGCTTTACAAAATGACGCCCCTGCCTAGATGTGTCACTTTGTAAATATGGCGCAGTGTGGCGCATTGTTTTCTCAGCGTCACTAAAAAGTGAAACAACGGCAGTGCAAGCCCTCATAAATAAGGCCCACCATATTTACACCAGACACCCCTCATCTCCTGCAGTTCCTTCACTGGTGCATATGTGGTCTCAGGTCACCATCTCTTTGCCTGGGTACTTTGTGAGTAGCAATGGCACTCAAACATTCATGGCTGCATATAAATGGCTGATTAAAGTCAATATTAGTATGTTTGATTGTGCAGTTGTGGGAGCATCCACCGGCGTCTGCCCGGGACACCACCCCTATACTTTCGATCCAAACCCCCCCTGAAAATGGTTGCCAGTATTGGCACCTCTTAGGGCATGCCTCCTGTGACATGCCAAACTTGATGACACTGCATCTTTTGCCCTCTCCATCATATTTTATTTTTTAGAATTTGTATGGGCCGCTCTTTCAATCTCTGTTCAAACATAGGCAGATTCATTTCTCCTCTATTTTTTCTTTTAATACTTTCACTGTTCCTATACTCTCCCGGGACCCTTGTGTTTTATATGCCCCTTTCCCTGCACCTAGCCTTCTCTATTTTTACATACCCTGCTACGTTGATGTCCATTATTCTTTGCCTTTAACTGCCTTCTTTGCTACCTCTCTACATCTTTCTTGCACTCTTGGGTCATGGTGGAAAAAGAAAAATGGCTACCCTGGCCCAAAACTGTTTTTTGCATACTTTTCATTTATATATTTTAAAATAGATTCTGTAAAAGCTTTGCCTGGATGATGTTGTACAGATTTTTAAAAAATGTCAACCATTTTCCAGATGTGGGATATAAATCTAGGTCTCTGATTTTTTTTTTATAACAAATGTTAATGATTTTCCATTTCTCACATTTTCTCCACATATTCTTACATCATGATTAGCATTATTCTGGTCAGTCATAACAGCATGTTACATAATGACAGGGTGGCAGTATGTAGCTTTTAAATTTTTGGGCGACACGGCTCACAATATCAAGTAATGAAAATGGCTTTAAGCATCATTGGTGCACGGCAGGTGTACCTTAGTTCCACCAGCAGGGGAGGTGTCGACTCCTAATAGTACCAAACTTACAGAAAGGATATCCCCACAACACCTCACCACGCTTTAAAAATTCTCATCTGCAATTATATAATCTATATTTAGGTACATCTTCAAGGTAATCCTGAAAGTCATGGGGAAAGGTCATCTGACTTCTGGATAAATGTATCTATCACTGTTAACAAACACAATCCTCAGCACACGTCTTTTAAGTAATATGCAATTATCCAATTTGTTTTAGTCAAGCATAAATGATACAGAGAAATTTTTGAGCTTGGTTTCTTTTCTTTATTCTCTTTGTTCTTGCATCAGCCAACACGTGTTTCGTCGCACAAAGGAATTTTGTCCCGCGACTTTCTCAAGGCTGTATATACAAAACAAACACAAGCCCTTTGTAAAATTACACAAAACAGGTGTATTTAATACACCCATCAAACCTCACCCGTGTGCATAGCGGTATTCTATACGAATTTCTGCGGCAAGCACAGGGATCTTTGCCCAAGAGACCGTGCTCATTCCAAAGCATGATAAATAATAGGTTGTTAAACGTAGGCCATCAGAATCTCGCCCCGTATATTAAGTGGTGATGGAGAAAACCAATAAAAAGGTCCTGATTGTCGGTATCTATCTGCATGCACCCGGTGTGTGTGCACTGATCAATACGTGTCACGATTAAAAAAAGCACGATCACCTCCTGTGTCACACACACTTGAGGACCTAGTGCCAATTACTAGGTACTTGAGATTCAACATTTGGGGAACATTATTTCTGCCGTAAACTATTTAGCTACATCTGAATAACACACCTATAACGGCAGGACATATAGCGCCCTCCAAACCATGGTCAGTCCTTGCTATGCTAACAGTAGCACTAGGTCTGCAAATTGACTTTTATACTGTGCTCTTCCTGAGTGGTTGAGAACATTAGATACACCATGAAGGAAGAAACCAGTGTGTCTTCAACGGGTTCATAAATGCTCTTGAGGACTATTTCCCAGAGGGGGTCAGCATTCGACATCCCCACTCCATGTCTGCATAGTTCGCATCTCGCTGGTATCAACTATGGGGTAACCCTGGGTTCCTCGGAACCTGGGCTATACACGGTATCACAAAAGGATGGTTCTATCGGATTTACTTTGCCTATATGGAAAAGATAAGGGAATATTATCTTCACACAACACACAAGAGAACAATGAATCAAAGATAGCAATTTATGAAAATATTTGAGTCATAGACAATCTTTACAATAATATTAAACAAGCATTTGCAATGCAATCGGTCTCGCCTTTGGGACCTTATATGTATTTAGCTATGCAGCACATTAGCCTGGGTGCTGAAACATCTACTGTTCTTTAACATGGAGGGAAAGTAAGCATCAAATTGCGTGGCACGCCAGGTATGGGAACACATGGAGAGAATTATTGCCTTTACAGCGGGAAATGATATAGTCCAAAGCTCTGTTTTTAATATAAAAGCAGGGCCTTCGGTGGTCATATCACTGAAAATACAAGATTTGAAAAAAATATTATTGTCTACGGGTGCTCGTGGAAGACAATTTCTATGGACTGGAATCTAGAGAATGCTAAAGTGATTCTGTTCTTTTACTGACCTCTGCAGGTCGTTTTCCATCAAGAAAGTGAAACAGAGGCAGTTGCCAGAAAAATTAAAAAAAGAAAATCCCTCAGCAGAAAGCAATTCTGGTATTTTACTGACCTCTGCTGGTCATTTTCTATCAAGACAGTTAAATAGAGGCAGTTGAACAGAAAAAAAGTCCCTAAGCGGAAGCAGACAAGTCCTAGGGCTGATCTCCAGAGCCCACAAAGTATATACACATATAAGTATATACTAAAGTATATACTAAAGTATATATACTAAAGTATATACTAAAGTATATATAAGAGGTCTCTAATGCTCGACCTAAAAAGGTGCTCTGTGGTTAGTGTGAAAGTGCTCATGCAATGGGTCAACCAGTCTATACTACAAAAAAGATTACATAAATACGTAAACAATAATTTTCAAAAGAACCTGATCAAAAATAAAGTACATTAGAGTCTATACAGGTGGGACTGTGCCCTGGATTAAAAAATCTTTAGACCCAGTGAAATGTCTTTAGATCCAGGAATACAAAAGGATTCCGTCGACATTTTGACTCGCCAAGAAAACATATCAGTAGTACATCATATTGGGGTCTTCATCAGGACAATCAATACAAACACCTGGGCAGACTACATGGAGACCCCCAAAGGGATTTAAAAGGAACTCATTGAAAGTAACATCCCAAACGATAGCTGGAATGAGCCCGCAGCTTCTCCAGTCTATCTCCAGCGTTTGTCTCCAGTGTTTTGCCGGGGGCATTGCTCATGCAAAGGAGGGTTTGATCCTGCTCAGGCTCCAGAGGGAGGGCTACCACGCAAATATACAAAGAAAAGCCCCCTCTGGCCATTAATTCAGAGATAATGTAATCAAATACACACAAGCTTAAGTCGGCGTGCATGAATAAATTACTTTTTATTATTTATGTAATGTGATTTCTCAAATTACTTAATAATATTTATGGAATGTGATTCCTCAGCACATCACAAATCCATGTAACAGAAAAATACATAAATATTTGACACTCAAGGAGTCAAACAAACAATAAATTAAGGTATCCAACAATTAACACATATGCATAGTACGTTTTTAAGTCTGGCTTATACACAGTCCCAAAGCGGGGCGCTTTAATTCAAATAGCCCACAAGTCCATTTATGTAGAAGTTTTGCACTTTCACAGTGAGGAAATCTCCTCTAGTGATGTAACACTCCACAAAAAGCTATATGTCCTCTCAATGACAACTTGGACGCCTTCAAGGCGGTCTGGGGCCCCTTCCTTGCTGTGGGCGGTTTGGCTCTGTCCTGACATGGCTTCTGGGACTCGCCCCCTTCAGCCCTGCCAAGTACCACGCATCAGGCGTTAGATTGACGCATTTCAGTGCAGTGATCCGCATCACCGCACTGAAATGCAAAGTCACGCATTTTTAGCACCTCCTCAGCTGTGAAGTGGAGCACTCTAATTAGCACTACTGAGTGACTGACTTGGCAAACTAGTGTCAGTGCGCGATCCACGCAGGCTTGGGGGTTGACTCAGCTGACCTGACTCTGTATATAATGTTACCTATGCACCACGGCGTTCAGCACTAACATCAAGAGTGTCCATCTGATTTTGCCCAGTCAACGCGAACAGAGACTCATGTGTCACAGAGACACGTCTATAGGTGAATCACATGACCTGTGGCACGCGAGCGCAGTGCACAGTTTAAGTAAAGTTTCAAACGGAAGTGCGCAGCCAGCAAGCTCCTGCGCCTGCTTGCACTGCGTTGAGCCGCCGTGGCTTCAGACATGCATTATATGGGTTCCTGTCTAAGTTGGTAGACACCGCAAATAATGTGTGATTACATTAAGAATCACAAAGAAGGGAGTTGCGGCCAAGAGCTGTTCCAATTACAGTTCCTCACTGAACCCCATTGCATTGTTAGCCTCCTCTTCCTGCCCCATCAGCCAACAGCAGTCTGAGGTGCACCCTATGCCGCTGCCCGCTCCCACAGTCACAATGTCTAGGACGAGGCCTGAATGTACATCCCGAGGTAGTAGTCGGCTATGGATCGTGACTGTCGTCACCCTCCTCGCTCATTTGTGGGGAACCAGAGCCCATTCACTAACAGGAGCTAGCTGTTGTCAGGAGTCTGACCTTAGAAACCCCGAGGCGGCAGAGACGCAGTCCCCGGGAGACCCTGGAGGGTGCGGGTGGCAGGCTGGCAGCACAGTGACACGTAGCACAGACCAGGCCTGCATGGACAGAGTCGGACCCTGAGGAGCGGTCTAGAAACGCCAGCGGGATTGTACGTGAGGGACTGCCAGTTACAAACATAACATTTGCCAATTATATGTTGCTGACATAAGCATAACTTGCAAGGCCATAGATTTTAGATGCCATCTGTAATATGTGAGGTCATAAGCAGTGCATCACAGCGGTGTAAGCTGTACGTATGCCAGTTATGTGTAACTGGTGAATTTCAGTGGTTTGTTGGTTTTAAGTTAGTGGTCTTTTTTTTATTAATAGAAGACCCACAAATATATCCCCTTTAACCTTTTCTTTTTTTGTTAATTTTTAAGGTTTTTTTAATGTAAAAAAAAATTCTACTACCTTACTTACGTATAACTCCACTGTAACTTTTGGTTTTTTTCATTGATTTTCTATGTTTTTTTAACATAACATATTTAATGAAGATACATTTGCGGCCAACCCCCGCTGCATAGTCTTTGGTTATACACAACCGGGGACAACCAAGACCCCGCAGATGGCCAAACCCCCACAAGGCACAGCCCCCCGCTGGCAGTCAACATCCCCCATGAGCGGTCAATTGGCAACAGACGTGCCCATAACACATTTTCCATTTTTTTTAGTTTGTGTTGGGTTCTGCTAGACTCCTGCAGGAGTCACACAGGACCACACAAGGAGTGGCTGTGCTGCCTCTGTGGGAGTCATGCAAGACCACAATTAGGCAAAAGATTTTTGTTTCAGCCCCTTGGTTAGGGGGACAGGGAATCCCTACCCTGAACCCTTCTATGTTATGTTATGTTATTAAAATGTATACTGTGCACGAATACTAAATGGTGTCTTGGCGCTAACAATCCAGAAGCAAGCTAGAGCACTATTCGTTAAATAGCCAGGTCTTAAGGGCTTTTCTGAAAGATGTTAAAGACTGAAGATTTCTGATGGAAAAAGGGAGGGTGTTCCAGAGCTTCGAAGCACCCACAATGAAGCTTCTGCCGCCCCAATTAGCCTTGCGGAATCTCTGAGAGGGCATTCGTTTTGCCCCTTCAGACCTAAGGCATCTGTTTGGGGAGTACCAGTTCAATGACCGTCTCAGAAACTGAGGACCGGTACCGTGTAGTGCCTTCTATGTGAGACATAAGGCCTTAAACTTAATGCGACACTTGACTGGAAGCCAATGCAGTCTACGAAGATGCTTACCCACTGATTGAAACTTGGGGATCCCCAGCAGGAGCCTTGCAGCTGCATTCTGGATCATCTGCAACCTGTGTAACTGCTTCTCGGGCATTCCGAGATAGAGCCCATTGCAATAATCCAGTTTGGCCATGACTAAAGAAGTGACCACTGTTTTCCTGCTGTCTACTGGGATGAAAGGTAGAATTTTCTTGATCACTTTGAGTAGAAAAAAACTAGCTGATGAGACTGCTTTGACATGAGTTTCAAAGTTTAGTTTCTCATCTATAATCACTCCCAGATTTTTTGCTTTGGTGACCAGGATGGGTACTGCTCCCAATTCATCCGGCCACCAAATCAGTGACCAGTTAGGGGAGTAATTACCGAACAGAATTACCTCAGTTTTTCCTGAGATAAGCGTGAGGCAGTGCGAACTCATCCATGAGTCGACTGCCAGCATGCCATCCCTAAATCTTTTTACCGGCGGCATGACATTTTTACAGATGGACAAGACAATATGAGTGTCGTCCGCGTAAGATGTTAAAGCCATCCCAAAGGATCTAATTACTGAGACCAGTTCAGACACATACATTAAAAAGCGTAGGGCTCATTAATGAGCCCTGAGGGACCCCGCAAGGAAGAGTGAAGGATGGGGAAACATAATTGTCCAAGGCAACTGATTGTATCCTGCCGGATAGAAAAGAGGAGACCAGGGCCAATGCGTTGTCCGTGATGCCCAATGAATTCAGATGGGTAAGTAACAGGTTATGGTCGACCGCGTCGAAGGCTGCTGACAGGTCGAGCAAAATAAGGGCCGCGGCATCTCCTGCATCTAAGACTGCTCTGATTTCATTTGTGGCTTTTATCAGGGCATTCTCGGTGCTATGTGTTTTTTAAAATATTTTCATCGCTCGGCCGCACAGCCCCCCTCCTCTTTTAAACAAAAAACATCCCTGGGGTATGGGGTCATTGGGGCATATTAAGGATTGGGGATGAGGGCCACACTGCCCCTTCCTCTTTTGTATTGGTTTGGCCCCAGAAGATTGGATCCCTGGGACCTAATAAAGTTTGGGGAGGTGGGCTGCAAGCCCTCCTCCTCTTAGATATTGGCCCAGGTGATGGGGTCCCTGGACCCCAAGAAGGCTTGGGAAGGGGGCCTGCACAGCCCCCCTCCCATTTTTTATTGTATTTAGCCCCAGTGGATGTGTTCCCCAGGGCCAATTAAGGGCTGTGACCACCTTGTTTGGTACTATATATAACCCAGGTCCAGTGGCTTTTGGGTTTCCTCATTGTTCTGCAACTCCAGGTGGATTGGCCATAGGGCCTGGCTGCAGGCAAGGCCCTGTTGCTGACTCCCCTGCTGTGCATGGCCAAAGGCAGTGCGGTGCACCGGGTAGTAATATATGTACATGTGCTTGTTTTGCTTCAGAAGATGGGCTATCTGTAAAGTTTTCACCACAGTATGAAGGCTGCAGGTAGTATGATCTTTCACACCTTCAGTCCTTGGTTATTTTAGGTGAATAGTCTATCTTTGCACAGGTTTTGCATAGAGTGTATACTGTTCTTAGTAGATACTTTTTAAACTGTGTGGTGTATTTCTCATGAGAGTTTCACTGCCTGCAAATACTGTCACAAGGTAAACTCTCTCTATAGAATAAACAATGTGAACAGTACCCACCTTTCTACTCATATCCACTTCATTTCTCAATGTAGGTTCTGTGACTGTGAGAGGTTTGATACAGGTAAAGAATGTCCGTAGTAGGGCATTTGTTATGCAACAGGGATGGAGTATCTGAAGGAACGTGGTTTTCCCTCTGCATTTGTATACAGATTGAACACCATGTGCAGTACAGCTTACCCTTTTATCTGTGGTTCATAGTCAACATGAACTTGACTACCCATGAAGTGTATGGCACAGGGTCAATGTTGCACATAACACAAGCTTGTTCACCTTTGGGGGTTGTATGTATGATAGCAGTTATTTGCTTCATATTATTCTGAGCTTTTGTGCACTTACTTTCATAGCTCTAATGCCATACCAGTTTATAGAGCAATGTATTCAAAAGAAGCTCAGGTGATGTCATCAGTGATATCATCAATGATGTCATTTGAGATGTCATCAGTGATGCCATAAAAGGTGTCATAGAACATGTCATGAGTGATCTAAAATGTAAGTCATAAGTAGTGCATGTGGTGGGGGCAAGTTATAGTCAGCTCTGCCAACTATAACTGATTAATTTCTGTGTTTTTTTAGTTCAAAACTTAATGTTGTCACTGACATGTTCACCTATGTTACTTTAACTTTTAACCTTTGTTGTGTGTGTGTTTGTGTGCCTGTAAAAATATATGCTGGACCCGTAAATAATCAAACGTGAAAGAAACGTAGAAATAACACGAATTATTAAAACACGTGTTATGCATGTTTAGTCTTGCCTTTAACGCCAGGCAGTTTTTTTTTTGTTTTTTAATCCTCATATGACCTCCATAAAAGAAGCAACCTTGCAATCTGTACCATCCCTGTTGCTCTTATCTGAGGGATCAAGACTCAGCTGATGTTATTCTTGCGAGACACAACCGCACCACACATCATGAGCTGACCAAGAGGTGTAATCATTGGATAGTATAAAAATAATTTAAACAGCTTCTAAACGATCTAACAAATTCCAAAATAACCCAAAATCTATTCTATCTCTATTTAGATTAACCTTTTGGTCCAGATCTCTAAAATATCTTACTGCATTCCACCAGGCTCTCCATGTTGGGGGTACAGCTTGACGCCATAACTTACAGATCTCCCTTCTTGCCAAAAGGACCAAGTAAAATACCAATTTACTTTGTAACCCCGAGAACCCCAACACCCCTTCTGGCTTCAAAACAATACCAAAAAGGATAAGAGAAGGGCTTACCTCAACCTCTGAACCAAGAACATCAGACAAAGTCTTACCCACGCTACTCCAGAATTCTTGAATCACAGGGCAAGCTGCAAATACATGTACATCATCCACTTTCGGGACTCCGCATCTCATACACTTTGCTTCTCCATTACCCTTTATTTTCGATAGCTTCAGAGGTGACCAGTATATCCTATTGAGTGTAAAAGTGATTCTTCCTGAGTGCAGCAGGTTTAATCAGAGGGTATAAAATATCTAAGGATACTTGCCATAAATTTTTCAGATCTTCACTCGGCAAGCACCTCTCCCAGACCAAATATGGATGCTCCATCTTTCTATCCACTGCAGCAAGAAGGTGATGATACCACTGTCCTACTTCCTTTTTTTTTAACAGTTGGGCGCCAGGCAGTTTTGACTAAAAGATATATTTACCAATTCGTGTTATAAGCCATCTAAATGGATTTCATATCACTGAGCTATAAAATGGCAGGGTAGAACGTTTTCGATGTACATCCCTCTAGCGACACGCAATGGTCATCTGTAAAATAGTCCGTGACAGGAAAACATAGCAAAAACAAATGAAAGCAGAATGGCATTGGAAGGGCACGACGATCTTTTATACAGAGAATGGCGTCAAACTCCGCCTGAAATGGTGAGAACACGGTATTTACAAGTAAACTGACTGAACACGAACTACATCGCTGACCAATTGATGCTTATAATTTTGAAGGAAAATACGGAAAATGTGTTTTCTCTTGCCTGATTAAATTTCTGCAGGGTAGAATGAAAACTATTTAGAGCATTGTCGTTCTAAGAATGCTACGTGTGCAATTAAATTGGACAGGCAGATTATGTGAAGAATTTGACCGAGCGCCTTTTCTGTGCTCCAGTGGTTGACATTTGATAGCGTCCGATCAGTCGGAATTGGGGTCGCCTTAGCAAACGACTCCGTGTTCCAGGGGCCCACGGTCTAGTCCTGGGATATCTTTTGCCACTACATTGCAATCTGCTATTTCGGTCCTACTTGGTTCAAAAGTTGTGTACTTAAAAATAAAATTCTCAAAATGCATTTCCTTTCTGAGAAAAAGCCTGCTAGTAATTAAGAGTCCTTGGCGAATATGAGTCATTGGTTAACTCCGTTAAAAGTCAACAAGTTAGCCTTCGTCCCCCAAAGTTCCTTTATCCAGTGTCGGACTGGGACAGAAAATAGCACCAAAATAAAAGTGGTCCCCAATAGTGAATTAGATGGCAAAAAAAAATGTTTTAAACTTGCAAAGACACTCTGTATTATGTACGTGTTTTGCAAGGTATATTAGACTGCTTGCATTTTTGCTTGCTGCAGACAATGTTTGTGATAACATCACGGGAAAAGTAGCAACTAGCCCACAAACAGCCAAGACCTGCCCCCCCAACCCCCAGCACTGACCGGTAAGACTAGTGCTTCAAGCACTTCCGTATTGCTCTACAGGCCAGTCCTACCCTGCGTTTATCTCATAAACCTCTTTATCAGTTATCGATTCTTCAAGAAAAGGCATAGTGAACAGAACATATCAGGCATACTTTGTTGTTGCTAGTTTATAATTACGGTTGCCAGTTTTCCATTTTTACTGATTTTTACAGATACAGACAAAAAACATTTATTTTTCTGCATGCATTTATTTTTTAAAATATGCAAAAAAAAAAAAATAGCTTTTCTTTAGGCGATTCCCACTACTGTCAATCATGAGTGCTATGTAAATAGCTGTGCAGATTAAAAAGATTTCCTAATGATGTTTAAATAGTTGGGGCTGTTTAAGCTGTTCCACAATGCAAAGTCTTGAAGGGACTGGATTGCACTGTAAGGACTAAAACCCATTGGACTTCTAAACAGGACTAAACATTTGTTGGTTAAATAATTGTGGAAATAAACCCATTCCAGCTTCATTTTTTATACTAAGCATTAAATAAATATGGATAAATACAGATAAATTGAGCCAAAATAAATATAGATGAATACAGATGGGAAAAAATCAAATAAAACCTGAAGCCCTATTTATAATGCACATAATCCATATATTAACAGGGGCAAGACTGATTTGCATATGGCTGGGTCTAAACTGGAATGTCATGGCATGCAAAAAAACGATGGATTTAACCCAGATCTGTGACGGGGGTGAATGTTCGATTGATTCAGCATTCCGTCCATCATCTGTTCTTTTTACATAATCCATATATGACTTGGACACAGCATACAAAAATGTAGTAGTAAAGTAGTTCAAGGTGGGAATGGATAGAGCTGCCATCTGGGGAGCAATGTTTGTACCCCACCGTCTCATCTCAACATCCTGTACTTCTGACCAAATCTCTTAATCTTGTACTTCCAAAAACAAACAAATGTGTAACATCTGGCTCCCGTACAAAGTTTTTTGATGCCCTTAGGCCAAGTTCATGCTATATAAAACTAAAGAGTAGAAATTTTTTTTTTAAAGGGTACCGTAGTGAACACACTGACCTTTATGTTACAATAGCCCCAAAAATGTCACCAGCTTACCTTAGTGGATAAACTCATATATTACATCACGGTGTAATCACTCACAAAATGCTCGCACGGTAGGGACAAATAGGGGAGAATAGCCTCGAATATTGCAGCATGGATATCTAAATTATGCAATAAATAAAGGAAATTTAGCCACAGATAATAGCATTTTTTGTGGTATTCTTGAGGAATTTTTATCCCCACCCTCTGGTCACCCTGGTACCTTGTGTTTCAATACCAGTAGCGAGTCACCAAACACCAATTATTACGAGATTTTTCATTTAATAATTGTTAGCAGGTCTGTATCATGTCTGTTAGTGTATAGGAACCATTTAAGGAACCCCAACAACAAAACCACCAAAATGCATTTGTTCATTAAGCATAAGCCCGTATCTGGAAAGGTAGTGTTCTATTGAAATTTGGTAACCGTATCCATGCCTAGTGTCTATGCACTCCAGATAGAACCATCCATCAATTCCTCGTATACTGCTTCCCTCCAGAAATATATCAATGCACACCCATATCCAATACCCAATAGTAAAACACACCGAACGCCTGACATCCTAACATTTCCACTCCCCCAAACAACCCTCGTCCTGCCAACTCACCCTTAACCTCAAATATACAAAGCTAGCGTCAAACTCAAACCTCAGAACTTTGTGCATACTCTGTGACCTGTTGTCTTCCCCCACCCCTTCAAAATCTCCTACATGGCATACCCTACTCCACCCCTCCACAACTATGCGACACCTAGTGACGTGATGAAGCCACCTCAATCAGTGACCATACCAGGCATCCTGCTACCCCAAAACTGAACCCTTACCTAGATTCCAGACACTCTCCACCACTTTGGACACCTTCAGGGCTTATTTATTTACATTTCACACAATGCAGAGAAGCAAGCAAAGTTGCTGTGCTGTGATGCGTGAAAGGGAGACAACAGAATATCAACTAAGATATGATGCATTACTTAATGTCTCCTAGCTCTGGCACCCGGTGTGATGCTTAGCGCTGATGCAGGCACACTTGCACCAAGGTGCAAGGGTGCCTGCATTACAGACAGGATTGTTTTTGTGTAGGAAGGGAAACCTCCCTCTTGTTCTAAAAAATCCCATGCAAAGCCACTTAAATCTGATCTGCTTGGCTTTGTAAATCACAAATAACATTTTGTGTCATGGCTGCACCAGAATGTGACACATCTATGATGCAAAATGTCAATGAACCCTCCCTTCATGTCCTGACACCCCCATCCACAAAAGAGCCCCATAGCCATTTCTATTCCATCTATCCTGTTTTTTTCACTGCAACCACACCGTGCTACAGAGCCCAACGTCTGTCTGTCCTAGAATGGGACAGATAAGTAGACGGAGCTTCAGCAAAATAAATGGCATCCTCCTCCTCGTTTCCTGGAGCAGCTCATTAGGCATGTTTGTCCCAGTGTGAGACTCACTTGGCGAGGAGCACCTGTGCTGCAGTGTGCTGCAGCCAACTTGGCTCCCAGCATGAGACAGATATGCAATGGGGCTTTACTAAAGTGGTTCCATGTGAATATTGGTCCCAGGCCATCAGTGACCGAGCTACTGTGCAGCACAGAGCAGCTCAACATACAGAACAAAAGGGAGGGCTAGAGGCAGACAGAGTTTGAACCATCTCTCCACTGCAGTAGCTCTGATAGCATATCTGTCTGTGGGATAGAATTGGCATGCCAAGTACTGCTCTTATATTCTAGGGTGCTGGCGATAAAACTAGGGTGCTACTCAGATATTACTTGATGCTGAAACAAGGATGTCATTGTGTCAGCCTGGCACGGGTGCTGCTCATATATGCTGGAGCACTGTTCACATATGTAGTGTTGCTCAGAATGTCAGTAGCATTCATCAATATGAGTGTCACTGCTTATGCTCAAAGTGCCTGACCTGGCCAAGGTTACTTTATACTTTAAGGTTGAAATTTATATGAATTAATGTAGCTGAGTTTTACCCCAGATTACAGCCATCATGTGATTTTACACACTGTGCCAATGCACTACACAGTGTCCTATTGTAATACCAGCATTCTCTATGCCTTAGTTATACAGCTTTTGCCATGTTATCTTCAAATTGCTACATTTAAACAGATCCTGACATACTAGTTTATACATTGCCTCAGTAGGTATTGCCACCACATGCCCAGGTTTCCCCATTATAGTCTGTATTGCCATCAAAAGCTCACATACTCCCAAGCCAGGCAAGTACTCCAACCACATGCCCAGCTACTCACATGTTTGGTTTTACATCTTAAATCCTGGTAGGTACTCCAACCACATGTTGGCCATTATCATTATATTCCCAGAACTCATGTGCCAGCTATGGTCATTGTATGCCCACCTCATCAAATGTCCATGGACTTGCAGGTGAGAAATTGGGGTCTCTAGTTGGCAGTGGTATACACCCTGTCCAGGTAGGGAGCCTTCCTTCTAGTCAGGATAAGGGCACTACACCCCCAAGATAACCCCTGCTAATCACTTGGTAGCTTGGCACGAGCAGTCCGGCCTATCTCGGGGGCAATGTGTAAAGTATTTGTACATAAAACATTCAGTAACACAGTGAAAACACTACAAATGGACACCACACCAGTTTAGAAAAATAAGCAATCTTTATCTAAAGCAAACACCAAAACGACAAAAATCCAACATACACAACTCAAAATATGACTTTTAGTGAGTGAGTGAACCAGTCCGCAGCTTCACGCCGGCCGTTGCTGACGAGAGGAAAGACGCCGAGACCGCCAGCCAGAGCTCCAAGTCGGTGCCCGGTACCCAGCTGATTCCCGGCCGATCCCCGCACAGGAGGTCGTTCTCCAATCGACTCCGGCGGAGTCAGCGGGGTGCCAAGTGCGGCCGCGTGCAGAGCAGAGCACGCATCCTGCCTCCTAAACTCCGATCGCCGGCGCATTGCAGAGGGCGTCGTGGACACCACGGAGCACAGGTGAGCCTCGTAGATAGGCACCACCGCAGCAAGCAGCACAGCACAGCACAGCGGTAAACGGCAAGCGCGACCACCATCAGTTGGCTGTCCCAGCGAGTGTGAGCCCTCGGCGGGTTCACGGAGGTGGCCCGATTAGATTGGGCGCAGCCTGTGATCCGCCCTGCGTGCCCCGCTTGCCTCCCTCCACCTACTCTTTTGCTCCATTGCCACTCGACTGGAGACTATCCCCACACTGGGGGAACAGCGCAACTACGCCTCCCTCCAACTGCATTATCCTGCATTATCCTGTTACAGTCTGTACCAAGCAAAGTCACTCCTTTATCAGAAGGAGACAAGTGGAAGGTGTGCGACGGGGAGCAGCTGGCAGTTGCAGGAGCACTTCGGCACCCCAGTTCTGCCGCAGTCCAAGGAGGGGCCGACAACAGCAGACAACAGCAGACAGCAGCATAGATAAACCCTCTAAACAACCTATGAACAACAGCGGATACGACTCAGGGGGGCGCGACCCCACAATTGCCCCGCCATCACCCTCCCAAACCTCAAATCCCAATCCTAGCTATCCCGGCTAGTCCAGCAAACCAACAACCCACTGTGACCAATCACTCCTCATCACATCCGCTAGGCCTGTCTTCCAGATAAGCAGTCAAGCCCTACTAAGCGCTTCACTTATCGAAATGGGTCCCAAAAGAAAGAGCCGACAGCAGACGACCCCTGAGGAAAATGCCAATAGCCACCTCTCTATCAAAAGGATCACCAGGAGCAAATCACTAACAGAAACCCCACACGAAATGCCTCAAGACGCAGAACAAAGGGGGTCAATCAGGCATTTTTTCAAGAAAAACAGCACCCCTAGCAAGAGCAGCACCAAGGGTGGGCAAGTGCACATAGCCCAGGATACACCATCTCAGGGTTACAATCTGTGCACTGCTCCAGAGAGCTTTGAAAAGCCGAGCGGACAGGCCCTCACTGACACTCTCCTACCCAAGGAAGGCTCACCCCCCTGGGTGGAGCCCAGCAAGGACCAGGGAACGGTCGACGTAGCCTGCATGCAGCACGACTCCGCTCAGTTTAATGGATTACCTAGTGGGCACGACTCCACAATGGGCATGAACCATATAACAGCCCTGACCAAAGAGGATCATGTCACCGTGATAAGGGCGCAAATCCACCAGTCCAAAGGCCACAGCTCAGATCTCCAGAATGCGGAGAGTGCTGCGCCCCCATTAATGTCTACAAGTCCATGGGCGCATCCAACTGTTCTGCGCCCAGAGTCCCCAGAGGCAGGGGAGCTCACAGCTTCGTTCCTCCAAAATCTAGGCCAAAAGATTGAAAGAACCTTAGAACTAACCCCTAACCTGCTGGGGCTGGGGCTACTAGTGCCTCCACGGACCTCCAACACAAAAACAGACCACTATATCCTTAATGACAGCTCTGACGCCGATTTGCAGAAATCACCTTCGACCGCAATAAACAGCGCTACCAATAGAGCCCTACTGTGGCAGTCATCTAAGATGGAAGTCCAAATAGATCTGCAATCGATTGCTGGTCGCCTAGACAGCATAAGCTCCAGGGTGGAAGAAATGGATAATAGGATTACCCAGTACCTGGTCTCCAACCCGAGAGAATGTTCCTGTTCCTGCTCAATCCTCATGGAAAAATGGGCGTCTCTGCCTGAGGTGCTAGCGGGCATAGTAGAGATAGCCAAAGGAAGCAGGGAGATGCCGACCTCGAGCAACATGGTCGACAGGGAGATGGTTAACAGTCATCCTCAGGCGGCGAGACAGATGGAAGGAGACCGATCCGGCCCGAAGATAACGGTCGGACCAGTCCAAATAGTGGAACACAGGATCGAGAATTCCGCCCACAGACCCAAAGTAGCCCAAGGCACACAAAGCCCCAATAGAGTGGGAAGCAGGGGCAGCGATGCACTTGCAACCGACTCGCAAGAACATACTCCCAACAAAACGGCCACTCCAGAAACCGCTCTATCAAGGAGAGCAAAAAAGAAGCTGAAGAAACAACTGAAAAAAACAAAGTTAAGAGGGAGACAATCACAGCTATGGAAGACGAATGACCCACCCCCACAAGGAGACGCCAAAGTTAGCCAGCCCTATCCAATCTTTATAGCCAAAAACCGGGGCAAGAAGGACCCTCCCATCGCTCCGCCTCCCGGAGACCAGCACAAGCAGCCAAGCTTATCAGGCAACACCATCACGAAGGGCCAAAAGCCGATGGCAAGCTCAGGTCAGCTCATAGGCAGCGAAACAATTGTGGAAATAAGCCATGCACCTGTCGTAAAAACTTTCCAGCCAGGGACGGCCACAACGCCGCCGCAGCCGGGTGGCTCCAATGCACTCCGGCTAAGTTCCGTGCACCAGTCCGGAACAAGGAGCAATCAAGGCCGGCGAAACAGGCCTCAAGTAGGACCTGTCATAAGCATGCAAGGAAGTACAAGCCCTGGATCAATCACAGTAGAGCATGTCCTAGGAAGGGGAAAGGCAGCCCAAACTCCGGGTCTTCCAACGGTCATCCATGAGGTAGTACTAACCACGAGATTTTACAGCACGGGGCAGCACGATATTCTGAACCGGAGTAACATTCTCCGCCTTTTCAAACACCTCGCCACCCTTGACCAGATTCAAACGGAGGATCTACAATGGGTAAGATTCATGAACATCAAGGGGGACACACACGGCGACTCAACAGTGGTGGGCCTGAAACATAAGGAAATTCAACTAGCCGTCCTGAATAACTCTACACAACTTGCCGAGTGGGGCATTGATGTTCAGCCTCTCTCGCTCCCAAAATATCCACACGTCTTAGCACCAGATAATGGGGGCAAGGGCCCCTGGTCGGTCCTGCATGGAACAAACAGCTCTGGACCCCTTGGCAGAAGACGGACAGGCTCCAAGGACCCAATGGGTATCAGGATTTCATGCCGAAACAACCACTGGGTCATCTGCGTAACTCCCCTTGAACCGGACCTGGCCAGAATTCCAAGAAGCTGGCAGCTGCATTCCTAACAGCTGGGACACCAGGCCTGGCAGGGAAGAGACCAGGAGAGGAACATCTTCTAAGCAGCATCTCATGGAACATCGCAGGGATCAGCAAAATTCGTGAAAAAGAAAACTTAAAGCAGTTCCTGGAAACTAGAGATATACTCTGCCTTCAAGAGACCTGGGCATTTTCCAGCACTCCATTGGCGGGGTACCACGAACATTATGTGCCAGCAGCAAAAAGGAATCTCTTTGGCCGTCCGTCTGGCGGTCTATCAGTTTTTATAAAACACGCAAGCACCCTCGCTGCAATAGACATTAATCTGAACTCTTCCGGGCTGCAAGCTCTACAGATCGGTGGCCTGAACTTCAACTCACATCCACTGCGCCTTCTGATAATAAATAGCTATATCAACCCGGCGCAGACTACCATAAAAGACCAGATGGAGGCACTGTCATGGAAATTAGATGACCTTTTAAATAAATACAAATATCAAGTTATTCTAGCGGGAGATTTCAACCTGAAGGATCTTGATAAAGCCGAATCCCCCCATCAGGGTCCGGGCAGGGCTGCTCCCCTTTACGACCTCCTTGCTAATCATAAGCTGATCACAACCCACGCATGGAAAGAAGCACGCTCGAAGGCCTGGCGTCCCCAACCGACCTTCCGCGACATCTCCAGAATCGACTACATCATGGTCAGCGAAGTAATGGCAGCTAGTCTGGAAGACTTTGATGTCGTGGATAGGACGGAAAGCGACCACAGGCCACTAAGTGCGGTGTTTCAGCTGGAAGTACCGTCAGCCACCAGTCTCCAAGTCATTGGATAGTCAAGAGGGGACGAAAAACACAGTGTCCTGAGGAGGATCAAATGGTCGGACAAGATAGGCAAGAAGCTCCAAACCTGGTTGGATCGGAACCAGGAAGGGAGCTCATCAACGTCGATCTCACCCATAACGAACTGGGAGAACACAGTAGAAGATCTACAAGAGAAGATCGGTCACCACCAACCACAAGCCCCCAGGTTCAAAGTGCAACCAACTGGTGGAAGCATTTGCCTAACCAAAGACATTCGTGAAAGTAAACGGCTCCTGCGCAAGGCACTCATAACAAAGAAAAATGGGGGCAGACAAACGGAGGGTCCTTCGGTCGTATCACTGAGGGCAGCCCTAAGGAAGAAACTGTGGGAACACAAAAAAGCCCACAAAGAGAGGGAATGGCTCAAAATCTTCTCCCTGCTTAAGCAGAAGAATCTTGCAGGATTATGGAGACATATAAATCAGCTGAGCAGCAGAGGAGTCCTAAGAGAAAACGGAGTAGCAGAACAAGACTGGGTGACCCACGTGAAGCAATTATATTTAATCGCCCCCTTACACAAAGCCAGCCCTGCTGAGACCAACCGCGGGGCAGGACAACCTCAACATCCCAGTGCAAAGCCAGGAGTAATGACTCCTGGCCCCAGCATCACCCCCACGGGCCAGACAGCCCAGGCTGAGGCGCATTGCACACCGCCAGCCCAGATAAACTCTCAAATGATCATCAAGACCCTCAAGAAGATGAAGAACGATGGGGCCCCCGGGCCCAACGGGCTACCAGCACCGGTCTTCAAAACGGCTCCCGACTTTTGGGCAACAATATTAACCCCTCTCTACAACTACACTTTTTCGACCGCTAAAACCCCAGATTCCTGGAGGGGCTCTATACTGGTCCCTATTTTCAAAAAAGGGGACCGTCTGAAGCCATCAAACTATAGGCTTATTGCCCTGCTTGACCTTGAAGCCAAGGCCTATGCCCGCCTCCTATTGAAGGATCTGGAGACTTGGGTGGAGGATAAAGGCATCATCCCCTTCCACCAGCCCAGCTTCAGGTCACAGTCATCGACTATGGATAATATACTGGCGCTAGCGCACCTATCAGCCCAGGCAGCAAAGAAGAAAAAGCCTCCACTTTTCTGCTGCTTTATCGACTACAGCACAGCCTTCGATAAAGTTCTACGCAGAAGATTATGGTGGAAACTAGAAAACTGGGGCATCCCACCAAACCTCTTGAAGGCAATTAGATCGCTAAACGAGGACACTTGGGTGCGGGTCAAAACAAGTGCCGGCACAGTGTCCCCCAAAATAACGACCAATGGGCTGAAACAAGGATGCGTGTTGGCCCCCATCCTTTTCAGCTTGTATACTGCAGACTTGGGGGACGCCCTGAAAGGAGCCAGCCTAGTAGCACCAGGGCTAGGAAGCGGGAGGCTGTCGGTGTTACAGTACGCCGATGATACTGCCATAATGGATCACACAAAGGTGGGCCTACAAAGAGCCCTAAACGCACTGAACCATTTTAACAACGATAATAACCTGACAGTTAACCAGGGAAGACCAAGGTTGTCATCTTTGGGAACTACCATCTGAAAAAGAAAGCACAGTGGCAAATGGAAAACCTGCAAATAAACACAGTGATGTCGTATAATTACCTAGGGGTTTGGCTTACGGATCGGGCCAAGGCGAACGTCCATTTGAAACAAGTCATCTAAGGCCAGTAAGGTCACACACCTGCTAAAGCAACTGAGTCAACAGCTGGTAAGTCCATCGGCTGGACCAATATTGACCGCTTTAAAATTTAAAAGCAAAATTGCTGCCAGCTATTAGCTATGGTCACCTGGCCTTCCCTGGCTCACAGGATGCCCTTCTCAACTCAGCCCAAGCCAAAGCATACAAATCTGTGCTCCTCATTCCGAGGTCAGCGAGGAACTCAAGGGTAAGATTGGAGCTGGGCTTGCCGAGGCCAGACCTGACGTGCCAGGGGGAGATCATAAAGCTATACCTAAGGACTCTAAGGGCCCCAGCAAATTCTTTAAAACAACAATTGAGATCCATCTTCGAGGGGCCTCGCTCGGCCTGGCACACCAGCCTTGGCAAAGCTCTCACTATGCTGAAGATCGAGGGAGAGAGCATCCCGCGGCTGGAAATTCCACTGAACGCTTGGAAAAAAGCCATAAACAGACAAGTGCGCGAAATATCTTTTGACCTCGACTACAAATCTCTCCGCTCCAGCTCCCTTCTAGACCCGCTCAACAACTCCTACATGGTAGGCAAAGCACAACCCTACCTAAGCGAGGCCCTCACACCACAAGCCCAAAGTAAAATTCTTTTTATGAGACTAAGCACACTAGGAATTGCCGATTTTAACCCTGCATGGGCCCGCAGGGGGGAAACCACAAATTGCAGACTGTGTCCCTACAGGAGGGAATCCTGGTTGCACCTCCTATGTTGCTGTCCCAGCCTCAACAACGAACGCCGGCGACTCCTGCGCCCAATTTGTATAACCAACAGTACAAAGTCTTGCCGTGAATCGTCAGCCTTGTGCTTCTCCTCAGCAACCACGACGACACTAGCAACACGGGGTAAATTCACGCACCAGTTTAGGATCGCCCTAAAGGCAGCCAATGAACACAATCAAACCCTGGAATCGATCACTGCAATTCCAGCGGAAGAAGGCAGCCAGGACCCCAACCAGCACTGAAGCACCTGCCCCTCTTCATTCGCCCAATAAAGATTGCACCATCCTATGGACTCCAACTGAAGTGCCATGACGAACGGCTAATAGACTTGATAAGCAGACTGTTTTTAGCAACTACTGGGGGCTGCCGGCTGTTCGAGCGGGCGTCAGGTGCGGCATATCTTCCAAACAGAATCTGACGTTTTTACTAATTTTAGTCTTGTCGACAGTTTTTTACTGTAAAGATTTTAATTAATTGTGCAGTTAATACATAAATACAAATGACTTTTAAAAGGTTTTAGCAATTCTGTCCATATGAAACTAAGGATGTGGTGATTTTACAGTACCTTCAAATGCGTCAAAATTCACAAGGCAAAGAAGCCGCAGAAAAGGAAAGTGTCAGAAAACGCAGCGATGTGTCAGTTCCTGAGTCTGCGGGGAGGTTCTGCTGCATGCAGGAGAAATGTTGCATTGAATCCAGACTGTAGGGGACAGCGAGACATCGATTCCAAGATGTCTCTGGTCTGCGGGTGTTGCATCGGAAAAACGTGCTGCACAGGTGTGTTGGACTTGGCCCTTTTTGGCAGGTTCACCCCTAAACTTTTTGCCTTAAGTTCTGACATGGTGTTGGTGATTTTAGGCCTCTGGGCACTTTAGCACTGTGGTCCAGTGTAAAGTGCGTGCGCTCTCTGTGTTACATTGGTAAGATTGGCCTGCCCTCCCATAGGAATGCATTGGGGATAAGTGTGTCCGTGGTAATTCCTGGTATGAGAGGAGCAGCAGGGTCGAGTTTAGTATGTATGAACTCGTGAGAATAAATGCTGCGCAATGGTGTGCGCAGATTTATGATGACTGGTGGAGAAATGCCACTTTTAGAAGTTGGCATTTCTGTGTGCTATGTGTCTGCCTGCCTGATGTGAATTGCATGTCTGGCTTGTGAGTGACAGGGGCTGAGAGGTGTGTGTGGCTCCAGGAGGGGCAGGGTGAGTCAGCGCTGGGCTGAATAGGATACCTGGGCTGGGAGTAGTGGGAGGAGTAATCCCTGACTCTGAATAGGAGTGTGCCTGCCCTGTACAATGCTGGCTCCGCCCCCTGTGGTGTGTCTGATCACCTAGCCCCCACCTGACAAAGGGGAAGAGGAGCTTGCAAAACAAAGTGCTCCAAATCCCCCCTGAACCAGTTGCATCTGGTTCCCCCATGCCCTGCTCTACAGACAAAGGAAATCTGGGTATAAATGTAAGGGCTGTGACCCCATGAAAATGTTCAGTTCTGGTTCCTGAATCCTGCCGGGGCATGCTGCTGCTGGGGCCCAGGGGGGCTGCCATGAGGGCTTGCCTCCCTTCGCCCTGCATTGCCCCTTCATCTCTGAGGACTTTTTGGGACCCTTCTGCTTTTCTTTGTGTCTTCAGGACTTTGTGCAGCATCCTGCGCCCTGTGCGCGCTTTTATTTTGCATTTTCCCCAAAGGAGAGGGAGAGCGTGGGCTTCGCAGCGCGGAGCTGCTGTTCGAGGGAATCCCAGCAAGGGGATTCCCCCGCTTCATGATTATTTAAAATAGCAGGAGCCTACCCCGCTTTATGGTGCTTTTGTTGGCGGGTGCCCACCCCGCTTATTTTCAGGTCCGACTCGCGGGTGCCTACCCCGCTTGTTTCTATGTTCATTGCGAGTGCCCACCCCACGTTTGCCATGAAGAAATCACCGCCGCGGCCCAATTGGCCGCGCAGGAAGTCAGGCAGCGTGAGGCCTGACGTGGGGCGGGACTTCCGCCTCACCAAGGGAAGCCCGCACCCACGGAGTCGCCGGAGGAGAGATGGTGTGCTGAGGCCAGCCAGCGGGGCTCCCATGATGAAGGGAGAGCCCCACGTGTAGGAGAAGCCAGGCGGGAGCCCACCCCGCACTGGCAAACCGAAGAGGAAGTGGACGGCAGTGAAGAGGCTGCCTGCACCAGAGCGGGACCTCCCCGTGTGGAGGAGGAGAGGTCCCGTGCACTGGCCCTGACCGAGACAAAGTCAGGAGGGGCCAAAGGAGAAGTGCTGCAGCTGGTCGGCGGGGCTCCCGTGGCGAGGAGGGAGCCCCGCGTGTTGCTGCACGAAGAGAGGAGACAGAGTCCCCAGCCGCATGGAGAGCCCGGTGAGTAGTGGCTTCTCCGTTGTGTGTGCCGGCCGAGGCACAGAGTCTGAGCGGTCCCGCAAGAGAGCAGGCCGCTCCAACGAGGGGGACACATTGTTGTAGAGGGCCCAGAGGGGCCTGTGATCTCCCCAGTTGGCCATATCTCCAGCCGCCCCGCTTGCCAGAGGGCAGCTGCAACATGGGGCATGTGTGGTTTCAAGAGCCCGTGTGGCTCCAACATTGGGCATATTTGTTTCCAGAGCCCCAGTGAGACCCAGAGGGCACAGTTGTGCCAGGGCCTATTTGCGTATTCACAGCTGCCCCGCCAGACAGAGGGCAGCTGCAACGTTCTGGACATTTGTTCAGAGGGCACAGTGAGTGCCAGGCCTTATTTGATTTACAGCTGCACGGCAATTAGCGTCAGCTGCTACGTTTAGGCCATAGTTCTTTGGGGGCATCTTTGAGAGAGATAGGAGTGAGATGCACTCCTATGCCCCAGCGCAATGGCGCACTTGTGAATTCCGCTGCCTTGGCAGCAGCCCTGACATTTTGGACGTAGGGCATTTGAGCCCCTTTGAGAAGACCAGTTGGCCAGGGGGACTGTGAGGTTCATAGGGCGCCAGGCCCTAATGTGATTTATGTGGTGCTAGGAAATGTGATCCATGTACTATGATTTACGCACCCTGTGTTATGCCTCTAACTGTGGTTTATGTATGAGGTTATTTGCATACTGTGGTTTATGCTAGTGAGATTATTCTCTACTGTGAGTTATGCCCCATATGTGAGTTATGCTTAGGAGGTTAGGGTCTAATGCGTTTAGACTTATGAGAGGATTGCATAATGTGTTTATGCTGGTGAGGTTGGCGCAGAATGTAATTCACGCCTAAATGTGATACTGTGCATAATAGGGTTTATGTTACAGGATGATGCTGAGTTTGCCAGTGATGACTGGCTGTATTCTACGTTTATGATATGTCCTACATTTACTAAGTTCACTTTGTGATGCTTCTGACAGTGGTCCAGTTGGCCCTGTCAGGTGTATATAATTCCGTGTAGATATTATCTAGTGCCAGGTGGCACAATGTATATTATGTGATTACTATTCTAATGTGTTATGAGAATACAAAGGCTATTTTTGATATAACCTTGTGTGGAGATCCTTTTTGTGGTGTGCCTGGTATGTTGTTGCTGTGTGCGTGCGCAAACGCTTTACACATGGCCTCCGGGATAAGCCTGACTGCTCGTGCCAAGCTACCAAGGGGGTGAGCAGGGGTTATCTTTGGCGTGTAACTCCCTCGCTCTGACTAGAGTGGTGGTCTCTGCCTGGCTTTGGCGCAAGCCTTAGCCAACCAGAGATCCCATTTCTAACAAGGTGCAATGTGTGGAAATCCGGACGTGCTGGAGGTCACTGCGGTGGCGGCAATCAGGTCCTGCGTCGATTTCTTCAGTCTCGGTCCAACGATGCATTGGTTCTTTCAGCCACACAGCAGGGCCTGCACCAGAGTCAGTGCAAGGGTCTCAGACTTTGGAGACACGGTGCGCTGAACCCGGGTTGCGGCGGTTCTTCAGTCGCTGACATGCACTGCGTCAATTTCTTCAGCCGCATGGCAGTGGTGGTGGAACTTTCGCCCGCACGGCAGTGCTGTGTCGGAAAAACAGGTGTTGGAAGGGCGATGCATTGATTTTGATGGATTCTAGAAGTTCTTTGTAGCAGGAATAACCTTTAAGGGCCCAGAACTGGATTTGGCACTAAAAGGCAGGTCAGAACTCCCAGCAGTGGAGTTCCAAGATGTTGCAGGTGAAGTCGTTGTGTCCCTGAGACTTCTTAACAGGAGGCAAGCTCTACATCAAGCCCTTGGAGAATTTTCTAAGGCAGGATACTGCAAAGTAAAAGTCCAGTCCTTTCTACTGCCTGCAGACAGAAGCAGCAACCCAGCAAAGCAACACACAGCAAAGAGGCAGTACTCCTCCTGACAGCTCTTCTTCTTGGCAGGGTCCTCTTGATCCAGAAGTGTTCTAAAAATCTGGGGTTTTAGGTTCAATACTTATACCCCTTTTGATATTTGAATTTGGCAAACTTCAAAGAAAGTTTTTGTTGTTCACAAGCTCTTGTCTTGCCCAGCCTTGGCTCTAGGCACACTGAAGACAGCATTGTCAGAGAGCAGGCACAGTCCTATTCAGGTATTAATGATAACTCCCCCTACCACTCTAGCCCAGGAAGACCCATCAGCCTGGTAATGGCTCATCGGGATATGCAGGACACACCTCAGTTTGTGTGACTGTCTAGAGTGAATACACAAGCAGCCACTGTCAGTCTAAACCAGATGTGGATTCCGCAGGCAGGCTGAGACATAGAATGGTTAAACAAGAAAATGCCCACTTTCTAACAGTGGCATTTTCAAACACACAATTTAAAAAACAACTTCACTAAAAGATGTATATTCAAATTCTGAGCTCAGGGAGCTAAAACTCTAAATCTCTATCTCTTCGCAATTAAAAGTTACACCTGATAGATGTTAGAAGTCAGCTCCAGCGATAACCTATGGGAGAGACAGGCCTTGCAATAGTGAAAAACGAATTTGGCAATATTTCACTATCAGGACATGTAAAACACACCACATGTCTTACCTTTCACATACACTGCACCCTGCCCATGGGGCTACCTTGGGCTTAACTTATGGGTGCCTTACATGTAAAAAAAGGGAAGTTTGGGCCTGGCAAGTGGGTACACTTGCCAGGTCAACATGGCAGTTTAAAACTGCACTCACAGACACTGCAATGGCCAGCCTGAGACAAGTTTACAGAACTACTCATGTGGGTGGCACAACCAGTGCTGCAGGCCCACTAGTAGCATTTGATTTACAGGCCCTGGGCATACACAGTGCACTTTACTAGGGACTTACCAGTAAATCAAATCTGCCAATCATGGATAACCAATCAGAATCATAGTTTACGCGTGGAGCACTTGCACATTAGCACTGATCAGCAGTGGTAAAGTGCCCAGAGTATCCAAACCAGCAAAAACGAAGTCCAGCATACAATCAAAAATACAGGAGGCAAAGGAAAAAGTCAGGGGAAACCACACCAAGGATGCCAGGTCTAAAAGTGAGATATGGTTATTAGATACCCAAGTAGGGACCACTTGCCCAGCAACTTACATATCAAGTATTGTGAGCATATGCAGAGGTAGGCACCACCTTAATGTGCACAGATACTCCAGTGCCAGATATTGGTATTTTAATCCCAGGAAATACCTTATTGAAGAGCACAAGTACTCACATACCCAGGGGTTTATTTAATTGCATTTCACGTATTTCAGCGCAGCAAGTGAAGCTGCTGCTCTGTCTTACATGAAAGGGAGAGAGCAGGTGCGTGCCATATTAACAAAGACATGGAGCAGTTCTGCTCTGTCCTAGCACTGGTGCACTTGTAGCTTCCTAGCGCCAAGGCAGGCACCCTTGTGTCATGGTGCAACGGTGCCTGTGTTGTGGTCAGGATAGTTTTTGTGTACAAACGATACCTTACTGCACAAAAACTATCCTTTGAGGCTATTTCTTCTTTGTATATGTGCTGCTGAATGCAGCTCACATGCAAAGAGGAAAAAATGAGGATAAATAAAGATATTTATCCTCTTTATGCCAACCTCAGGTAGGCACACCATTTTGGATAAAAATCATCTTTACAAATCTCTGTAAATATGGGCTTGCGTTAAAATACATGGGTGGATGCATAGCACCCATGCACCACCCATGTAACACCTACCTGATGCAAGGTAGCACAAGACAATGCTATGCGCTGTCTTGCATTACTTAATTGTTACAAGGTCACGGAAATCAGGATTTGTGTGGCTTTGCAAATCCCAAAATAGATTTTGCATCGGGCTGAAGCAAAAAAGTGACACATCTCCACCCAAAAGCTTAGTAAACCTGGGCTTAGGTTTTTGTGTATCATATGCCCATATACCAACTCCTGAAATGTCACATTTATTACAATATTTTGTGCACGTCCTTACATGCCAGGTATTGCCATCATGTGACAGTCATTGCCATTGCATGGCCAGGTCATCCTACCACATTCACATGTGGACACATGCACAGGTGGTAAAACGTACACACACAGACGTACACATACAGGCACAAGCATAAGCAGACACAATAGCTATATATGTACACAATAAAGACAAAAGGCAGACACAGGCAGGTGTGCAAACACACATACACACAATTAGTTTGGTGTAATCACTCGCCTACTCCCCACCTTCCCTTCCCTCCCTCATCTAACTGCTGGTCGCTCTAGGCTCTGTCATCTCCAACTCCTGCCAGGGGTTGGCTTGTGGTTATTTATGACTCAGTGTGGATTAGCAACGCGCAAATGCTCTCTTGAGAATTAATTGTTTAATTCTTTTAATAAACAATAATGCATTCCAAGTCCTTATTGTCTTTGTTATATTGCCCTATTGTAACAGAACTTCGCCTTACTTCTAATTCAATTAAAGACAATGCAACCCGCTAAACCAGAAGTTGTGCTTATTCAAGCTCTCCATTTATTGTTGCTTTACAAAACCAAATGGAAAAAGTGCAAACAATTCATCAGGCCATTAATTCTTTTCTTTTCTTATCTAGTCCTTCTACTCTTTTAGAGCCATGACTCCCGTGATCCGGTGAAGATTTTTCTTTTTCCTGTTTGTCCTTTCATCAGTTTGTTTCGATTCAATTATTACTTACCCCCACATGCATCAAACTAAAAACCGGTCGCAAACGGGCAGATTAGCAGAATCTGCCCCTTTGCGACCCGTATTTTTGCATTTGGGATGCATCATCCCAAATGCAAAAATCGCAAATTGCAATTGCATTTAAGGAATCGCGAGTTGCGATGCCTTGAATGCAATGCAAGATGCCATTTAAAATAGCGATTTCGCTATTAGGGGCCGCTAATTACCGAAAAATTATACCTAATGGTAATTAGCGAAAACTTTGAAAATGCACTAAAGTGCATTTTTCAAAGTTCCAGGTCACACACACACATGCCCTTGGGGCATGTGTGTGCGCAACATGTGTTCACATATCAATTTCAGGGGTGCAACAGGGTGTCCTTTTGGCACCCTGGCACCTTTGAAATTGCATGCGCAATTTGCGAGTACCTATTGGGTCTACGCAAATTGCGCATGCAATTCCCATTCATTCATATGGGCCTGTAGGCCCATAGGAATGAATGGAAAGCCATTCCTTAATTGCGACTCGCAATTTGCGAGTCGCAATTAAGGAATGTTTAGGAATCGCTATTTTTTTAGCGATTCCTACATGCATAGGCTTTTGCGATTCCTTAATTGCGATTCCTTAATAATCGCAATTAAGGAATCGCAAAAGCCTACCTTGATGCATGTGCCCCTAAGTTTTTTATGTTTAATTAATTTTGTTAAATATTCTCTTACCATGCAGAATACATAGCAATTATATACAATTTATAGATTCATTTTCTTTTACATATCAATAGATAAAGGATTTTGAATCACGTTTTTCCAAATAACTCATGTGAATCTACTATAATTAAAAGATCAACCTGTAACATATGTGACACTATATTGTTATATGTAAGAAATTGGGTTACTTATTGAGTCAATCAATCAATCAATCACGGCATTTATAGAGCGCGCTACTCACCCGGGAGGGTCTCAAGGCGCTGGGGGAGGGGGTAAGTTACTGCTCGAACAGCCAGGTCTTGAGCTGCTTCCTGAAGGCGAGATGGTCCTGGGTTCGCCGAAGGTGAGTGGGGAGGGAGTTCCAGGTCTTGGCCGCCAGGTAGGAGAAGGATCTTCCTCCGGCGGTGGTTCTGCGGATGCGTGGTACGGTGGCGAGGGCGTGGCTGGTTGATCGTAGCTGGCGTGTGGGCGTGTAGAAGGACATGCGGTCGTTGAGGTACTTTGGGCCCAGGTCGTGGAGGGCCTTGTGTGCGTGGGTGAGGAGTCTGAACGTGATTCTCTTGCTGACGGGGAGCCAGTGCAGGTCTTTCAGGTGTACGGTGATGTGGCTGTGTCGGGGGATGTCCAGGATGAGTCGTGCGGAGGCGTTCTGGATGCGCTGGAGTCTCTTTTGAAGTTTGGCTGTGGTTCCGGCGTAGAGGGTGTTCCCATAGTCCAGTCGGCTGGTGACGAGTGCCTGGGTGACGGTCTTCCTGGTTTCAGTGGGGATCCATCTGAAGATCTTGCGGAGCATGCGCAGGGTGTTGAAGCATGAAGATGAGACGGCGTTGACTTGTTTGGTCATTGATAGGGAGGAGTCCAGGATGAAGCCCAGGTTGCGTGCGTGGTCCGTTGGCTTGGGTGCGGTGCCCAGGGCCGGGGGCCACCAGGAGTCGTCCCAGGCGGAGGGTGATGAGCCCAGGATGAGGACTTCCGTCTTGTCTGAGTTCAGTTTAAGGCGGCTGTTCCTCATCCAGTCGGCGACGTCTCTCATCCCGTCGTGCAGGTTGGCTCTGGCGGTAGTGGGGTCGTTGGTGAGGGAGAGGATCAGCTGGGTGTCGTCGGCGTAGGAGATGATGTTGAGGTTGTGTCGGCGTGCGATGGCTGCGAGGGGGCTCATGTAGACGTTGAAGAGGGTCGGGCTGAGTGAGGATCCTTGTGGAACGCCGCAGATGACTTCGGTGGCTTCGGATCTGAACGGGGAGAGGCGGACTCTCTGGGTTCTTCCGGCGAGGAACGAGATGATCCATTCCAGTGCTTTCTCTCGGATTCCGATGTTGCTGAGGCGCTTCACTAGGGTGCGGTGGCAGACGGTGTCGAACGCCGCGGAGAGGTCCAGGAGGATGAGGGCAGCTGTTTCCCGTTGTCGGTTAGGGTTCTGATGTCGTCGGTGGCTGCGATAAGGGCGGTCTCGGTGCTGTGGTTGGCCCGAAACCCGGACTGCGAGGGGTCGAGGGATCCATTCGTCTCGAGGAAGGCGGCAAGCTGTCTGTTGACGGTCTTCTCGATGACTTTGGCCGGAAACGGAAGGAGCGAGATGGGGCGGTAGTTCTTGAGGTCGGTGGGGTCCGCCGTTGGTTTCTTCAGGAGGGCGGTAAGCTCGGCGTGCTTCCAGCTCTCCGGGAAGGTGGCGGTGCGGAAGGAGGAGTTGATGATGTCCCGGAGATGGGGTGCGATGGTGGCGTCGGCTTTGTTGAAGACGTGGTGTGGGCAGGGGTCGGTTGGTGATCCGGAGTGGATGGAGTTCATCGTGCGGGTGGTGTCTTCGGTGTTGATCGGGGTCCAGTTGCAGAGGGTGGTGGTGGCGGGCATTGGTTCGGCGGTAGGGTGCGTTGTTTGTGCGTTGAAGCTGTTGTGTATGTCGGTGATCTTGCGGTGGAAGAACGCGGAGAGTGAGTTGCAGAGGTCTTGCGAGGGGGTGATGTCGTTGTTTCCGGCGCTGGGGTTGGAGAACTCTTTGACGATGCTGAAAAGTTCCTTGCTGTCATGGGCGTTGTTGTCCAGTCGTTCTTTGAGTGCCGACTTCTTGGTGGCACGGATCAGCTGGTGGTGTTTGCGGGTGGCGTGCTTGAGGGCGGTCCTGTTGTCTGTGGTCTGGTCGAGTCGCCAGGTTTTCTCGAGAGTGCGGCAGTTCTTCTTGGATTCCTTGAGTTCGTTGGTGAACCAAGGGGTTTTCTTGCTTCCGGGTCTGCTGGGAGGGTTTTTAGTGGTGCGAGGTCGTCGGCGCAGGCGGTCAGCCACTTGGCGAGGTTGCTGGCTGCTTCGTTTGGGTCCGTTGTGTCGGTGGGTGTGTTCTGGCTGAGGGAGGCGGTGAGCTGCTCGGCGGTGATCTTGCTCCAGCTCCGGCGGGGAGCCTGTTGCGGGTGGTGGTGGGTCGCAGTCTTTCTGAAGCTGAAGTGGACGCAGCTGTGGTCGGTCCAGTGGAGTCCGGTGGCGTGGCTGAAGGAGATGTGCTTGCTGGACGAGAAGACGGGGTCAAGCGTGTGGCCGGCGTAGTGGGTGGGCGTGTTCACCAGTTGCTTGAGTCCGAGGTTGGCGAGGTTGTCCAGCAGGGCGGTGGTGTTTCTGTCGTTGTTGTTCTCCAGGTGGAAGTTGAGGTCCCCTAGGAGGATGTAGTCGGCGGAGGGCATGGCGTGCGGGCTGATGAAGTCTGCGATGTCTTCGCTGAATAGTGTGCGTGGTCCCGGGGGTCTGTAGATGAGGGTGCCTCGGAGGGTGGTCTTGGGGTCCGTGTGTATCTGGAAGTGTAGGTGTTCGGCGGCGGTGAAGGTCTCGTCGGAGTTAGTCGAGATGCGGATGGTGTTCTTGTGTACGATGGCGATGCCTCCTCCCGTCTGGTTGACGCGGTCCTTCCGGGTGATCTTGTATCCATCCGGGATGGCTATGGCGATGTCAGGCGCTGAGGAGGCGTTCATCCAGGTTTCGGTGAGGAAGGCGATGTCCGGTGCTGTTGCGTCGAGCAGGTCCCAGAGTTCCACGGCGTGCCTGTGGACGGAGCGGGTGTTCAGCAGGATGCATTTCAGGTGGTTGCTGCTGTTGCTCGACTTGGCGGAGGTGGTGCACGTCAGGGGGCAGGTGAATCGGCAGGTTTGGCAGGTGAAGGGTCCGTGGGTGCGTCTCGGTGAGGCTCGGTAGCAGGCAGGGTTCCGGCCGGCATTGAGTGCGGTGAGTGTGGCGGCGTCGTGAGGTCCGTCGAGTGGTGTTGCATCGGTGGGATCCAGGGGTTCTGGCGCTGGGCGCGGTCCAGTCGCGGACAGGCGCAGACGGGCTTGCCTTAGGCGCGCCTTGGCGCGCCAGCGCGCGCGCCCGCTGCGCACGTCCGCTGCGCGGCCGTGCAGCGGCCGCCATTTATGGGGAGGTGGGAGGGAGGAGCAGCTGGGAGGCGGGAGGCAGGGGCAGCGAATGGGCAGTCAGGGGGCGGGGCCGCAGGGACGCAGCGGCGGGAATGGCGATAGGCAGCGAGGGGCACAGAAGGAAAAACGGGGGGAGAGCAGGTAAATCACGGGCACAACAACAGTGGGGCAGCGAGGGGCACAGAAGGAAAAACGGGGGGAAAGCAGGCAAATCACGGGCACAACAACAGTGGGGCAGCGAGGGGCACAGAAGGAAAACGGGGGGAAAGCAGGCAAATCACGGGCACAACAACAGTGGGGCAGCGAGGGGCACAGAAGGAAAAACGGGGGGAAAGCAGGCAAATCACGGGCACAACAACAGTGGGGCAGCGAGGGGCACAGAAGGAAAAACGGGGGGAAAGCAGGCAAATCACGGGCACAACAACAGTGGGGCAGCGAGGGGCACAGAAGGAAAAACGGGGGAAAGCAGGCAAATCACGGGCACAACAACAGTGGGGCAGCGAGGGGCACAGAAGGAAAAACGGGGGGAAAGCAGGCAAATCACGGGCACAACAACAGTGGGGCAGCGGGGGCACAGAAGGAAAAACGGGGGGAAAGCAGGCAAATCACGGGCACAACAACAGTGGGGCAGCGAGGGGCACAGAAGGAAAAACGGGGGGAAAGCAGGCAAATCACGGGCACAACAACAGTGGGGCAGCGAGGGGCACAGAAGGAAAACGGGGGGAAAGCAGGCAAATCACGGGCACAACAACAGTGGGGCAGCGAGGGGCACAGAAGGAAAAACGGGGGAAAGCAGGCAAATCACGGGCACAACAACAGTGGGGCAGCGAGGGGCACAGAAGGAAAAACGGGGGGAAAGCAGGCAAATCACGGGCACAACAACAGTGGGGCAGCGAGGGGCACAGAAGGAAAAACGGGGGGAAAGCAGGCAAATCACGGGCACAACAACAGTGGGGCAGCGAGGGGCACAGAAGGAAAAACGGGGGAAAGCAGGCAAATCACGGGCACAACAACAGTGGGGCAGCGGGGGCACAGAAGGAAAAACGGGGGGAAAGCAGGCAAATCACGGGCACAACAACAGTGGGGCAGCGAGGGGCACAGAAGGAAAAACGGGGGGAAAGCAGGCAAATCACGGGCACAACAACAGTGGGGCAGCGAGGGGCACAGAAGGAAAAACGGGGGGAAAGCAGGCAAATCACGGGCACAACAAGAGTGGGGCAGCGAGGGGCACAGAAGGAAAAACGGGGGGAAAGCAGGCAAATCACGGGCACAACAACAGTGGGGCAGCGAGGGGCACAGAAGGAAAAACGGGGGGAAAGCAGGCAAATCACGGGCACAACAACAGTGGGGCAGCGAGGGGCACAGAAAGGAAAGGGGAGACAAGCAGACAAAACTGGCACCGGGGCCACAAGCGGAGGGCGATCTTACCTACAGGAGCAGCGGGCAGACAGCACAGGCGGAGCTGTGTGGTGGGGGAGCGACCTACCTGGCAAGGTCAAGGGTCGCTCTCCTCACCGTGCAGCGGCCGCCATTTATGGGGAGGTGGGAGGGAGGAGCAGCTGGGAGGCGGGAGGCAGGGGCAGCGAATGGGCAGTCAGGGGGCGGGGCCGCAGGGACGCAGCGGCGGGAATGGCGATAGGCAGCGAGGGGCACAGAAGGAAAAACGGGGGAGAGCAGGTAAATCACGGGCACAACAACAGTGGGGCAGCGAGGGGCACAGAAGGAAAAACGGGGGGAAAGCAGGCAAATCACGGGCACAACAACAGTGGGGCAGCGAGGGGCACAGAAGGAAAACGGGGGGAAAGCAGGCAAATCACGGGCACAACAACAGTGGGGCAGCGAGGGGCACAGAAGGAAAAACGGGGGGAAAGCAGGCAAATCACGGGCACAACAACAGTGGGGCAGCGAGGGGCACAGAAAGGAAAGGGGAGACAAGCAGACAAAACTGGCACCGGGGCCACAAGCGGAGGGCGATCTTACCTACAGGAGCAGCGGGCAGACAGCACAGGCGGAGCTGTGTGGTGGGGGAGCGACCTACCTGGCAAGGTCAAGGGTCGCTCCCCCACCACAGTGGGGTGAAAACCTTCTTGTTAGAAATGGGGTTGCTGATTGGCTAAGGTATGCACCTAAGCCAGGCAGAACCCACCACTCTAGTCAGGGTAAGGGAGTTACACTCCCAAGATAACCCCTGCCCACCCCCTTAGTAGCTTGGCACGAGCAGTCAGGCTTATCCCAGCGGCAATGTGTAAAGTGCTTGTGCAACACACACCAGAGACACAATAATACACCACCAAAGAGACACCACACAGTAGTGTATAAAAATACGCATTTGTATTGCATATAAACATAGATCAAACCCACATAAACTAATAATCAGTTTGCCAACTAGGGAATTGTCATAACATCACAGTTAGTGCAATAAGATAAAGACTTATAAGTTGCACACGTCACGAAAAACACAATCTCTGCTCATACAATGTACATCCTGAAATGATACTAGTTATCCTGACACGGCAAGGCAATTACAATATATCTCATAACATTAGGGCATGAAATGTAGCAGTGTAGGTTATGTTATGTTAAATTAACTTATAATGCACATGAATCACCCCCAAAGGGGTATCTCAGCGCAGCAGAGACCAACAAGCGGGCAGCCATAGTATTAGAATAGTTCGGTTTTGAGATGTTTTCTGAAAATAAGGTGATCAGTGCACTTTTGTATGTGAGTAGGAAGTTTGTTCCAGTAGCAAGGGGCCAGATATGAGAAGGCTCTGCCCCCAGAACGAGTTTTCTTGATTTGTGGTACCGAAAGAAGTGACTTGTTCATCGATCTTAAAGGCCTGCCTGGCAGGTATGGGATGAATTTCTCCACTAGGTGTCTGGGTCCCTTGCCATTTAGTGCTTTATGCACTATACAACAGTTTTAAAAGTAATTATTTTACACACGGAAAGCCAATGGAGTGAGTGCAGCAGGGGAGTAGAGGCAGATCTGGCCTGCAAATTATGGATTAAATGGGCCGCTGTATTTTGAACCACTTGGAGTTTATCCAATAGAGATTCATTAACGGCAGCATGAAGAGAATTGCAATAGTCCAGGCGACTCATTACCAAAGCCTGTACTAAGGTCTTGCGCACTGAGAGTGGGAGTAAGGGAAAGACTCTGCGCAACAGACTCATTGCATGAAAGCAGGTGCCAGTGGTAGCCACTACCTGATCTTTCAAAGCAAGAGTCTGGTCCAAGCTAACGCCCAGGTTTTTTACTGAGGATTTGGGGAAAGGTGCAGTTCCCAATTCCGATGGCCACCATTCTAAGGACCAGAGCTGCTGTGCAATACCAAGGAGCATGATCTCCATTTTGCTAGTATTTAGCTGAAGACAATTCTCAGCCATCCAAGCCTAGATGGGTTTCATTCCAATAGTAAAGGGATCTCTCATTGCGGTAAGGTCTCTATCAAAGGAGATCAGAAATTGAGTATCATCTGAGTATGAAAGAGGTGTGAATCCATAGGCTCTGATAGTTTGTGCAAGAGAGGATACATAAATGTTAAATAATGTACGGCTGAGACAAGAGCCCTGAGGCACCCCCTTGTTGATCTCCATGGTACGTGATCTGAACGGACCCAGATTGATGGTCTGGGTTCGTTGAGACCGGAAACTCATGAACCATTGCAGAGCTGTGCCCCGGATACCTATCTCCTCCAGTCTCTGTATCAGTCTGGAGTGAGATACCGTATCAAAGGCTGCTGATATGTGTTAGAAATGGGGGTATCTAGTTGGCAGAGGTAAGTACCTTTGTCCAAATTGGGACCCTTGCTTCTAGTCAGGGTAAGGGGGATACACACTTTAGATAACCCCTGCTCACCCCCTGGGTAGCTTGGCACGAGCAGACAGACTTATCCCAAAGGCAATGTGTAAAGTATTTGTACTCAACACACACAGTAGTACAGTGATAACACCACAAATGGACACCACACCAGTTTAGAAGAATAAAGTATCTTTATCTGAACTCAAAAAGACCAAAACAACAAAAATCCAACATACAGGCAGTAAGATTTGGCTTTACAACAGTTATTGCAAAAAGAAAGCTTGTAGAAAACAAATAGGTCCACCTGGGGCTATTGCGACATAGTGACAGCAATAAATCAATAGTACGGCACTGATCTCGAGGAGTGAGGCATCGGGCATGGAGTCACACGGACCCCCAAACAAACAGTACCTTGGAAACGAAGTCTATGACGATGCACAGCGTCATGGAGGTGAGGCGTGAGTGCCGAGGTCGAGGCCGGCTTCCTGGCTGCCACAGGGGAGGCGAGGCGTCATGTCCACGCTGGGCAACGTGTCGAGTCCAAGACAGGAGAAGATGGTTGCATCGGCGGTGAGGAATCTGTTCCGGTGACGATGCAAAGTCGGCGCGTTTGTGGAGTCACCCTCAGTGGTTATCGGTGCCGCAATAACAGGATGCAGGCACTGGCGATGAAGGAGTCGGTGCGAGCACTGGCGTCGGGCATGGCCGATAACTGCAGGCATCGGCAGGCATCAAAGGGCGTCGCAGCTGCGGTGCAGGCCGGGCTGTGCATCGTTCACTTCACGAGCGGAGCCCCGGGCCTCGGTGCAGGTGGCGGCATCACAGCGGCGTCACTGACGGCTTCCGAAACAAGTTTTCTTTCTTCTTTTAGGTTTCTTCCAGCTCCCAACAGCAGAGGCCCAAAACTGGAATAGGCACCTCCTGGCAGGTCAGAACTCTCAGCAAGAAGGTTCAGGGGAGCTGGGGGTGAAGTCTTTGTGTCCCTGAGACTTCAGAACAGGAGGCCAGCACACTTCAGACCCTTGGAGATCTTTTTCAAGCATGTTCAAAGCAAAGTTCCAGTCTTTGTCCTCTCCTTGGCCGAAACAGCAACTGCAGGCCAACACCACACAGTACACTCCAAAGGGGCAGTACTCCTCCGCACAGCTCTTCAGCTTTTCTTCTTGGTGAAGGTTCCTCTTGAGTCCAGAAGTAATCTAAACCGCTGGGGTTTATGGTGTAATACTTACACCCCAAAACATCTTTGTTCTCTTTGTGAAGGGTCTCTGAGCCCAGTCCAAACCAGTTCTGTCCTCACTGGTGCAGTATGACCGCAGGGGGTGGAGACAGCATTGTGCAAGGGAGACAGGCCCTATTCAGGTGCAAGGAAATCTCCTCCCACTACTCTAAATTCAGCCAGCGTCTATTCAGCTAAGCTCTGAGTCATCCAGGAAGGGCCAGGCACACCTCAACCCCCCCCCCAGTGGCTGTCTACAGTGAATGCACATCCCCAGCCCCTGTCACTCAAAAACCAGACAGTTAATACACAAACAGGCAGAGGCACACACAATGGTTAAACAAGAAAATGCCTACTTTCGAAAAGTGCCATTTTCAAACACACAATTTAAAAACCACCTTTACTAAACGATGTGTTATTAAATTCTGAGTTCAGAGACCCTACCTTTATTTCTCTATTTTGTCCCAATGGGAAGTTATACTTGTAAGATGCTACAAAGCATTTCCCATTCTATCCTATGGGACAGACAGCCTTTCAATAATGAAAAACTAAATTGGCAGTATTTCACTATCAGGACATGTCACACACACCAGTACATATCCTACCTTTCCCATACACTACACCCTGCCCAGGGGAGTACCTTGGACCTACCATAGGGGTGCCTTACATGTAAGAAAAGGGAAGGTTAGGGCCTGGCAAGTGGGTGCACTTGCCAGGTCGACATGGCAGTTAACAAACTGCGCACAGACACTGCAGTGGCAGGTCTGAGATACCTTTTCAGGGCTACTCATGTGGGTGGCACAATCAGTGCAGCAGGCCCACTAGTAGTATTTGCTTTACAGACCCTGGCACACTCAGTGCACTTAACTAGGGGCTTACCAGTAAATCAAATATGCCAATCATGGATAACCAATCATGATAACAATTTACACTGAGAGCTTATGCACTTTAGCACTGATCAGCAGTGGTAAAGTGCCCAGAGTCCTATAGCCAACAAAAACAGGTCAGGAAGAAATAGTAGGAAGAAGCAAAATGTTTCGGGATAACCCTGCAAACAAGCATTGAAAATGCAATAGGTCTCGCCTTTGATTAAGTTAAAGCCATTTGCTTTGTTAATGGTATTGTACAGCAAAGCAAATGGCTTTAACTTAATCAAAGGCGAGACCTATTGCATTTTCAATGCTTGTTCTGCCATGGCGTTAAAAAGCCTTGGAATGTGTTCACAATTGTTTACTAAGGTAAGCATATATTCCTAACTCGGACTGCATGATCTAGTGTGTAGCTATTGTATAGCTCTTCAATCCCTGGTGGCACAGCATCAAGGATAATGTCATGTATGGCTAAACACTTGTAAGGTCCTAAAGGCGGCACCTATTGGCTATGCCAATGCTTGTTTCTTTTGAGTTAAGCACTCCACAAGAGTTCATGCATTTTCCAACTGTCTTTCTCATGTGCTTCTCTTACCCTGTCCAATGCCCAACTGAGCACACTTGCCGTGTGCTTCTCCCCATCCACTTCTGTGATGTGCTCGCCATCGTGTACTTCTTCCTCCCCACACTGCTTTCTCGTCCGTGTGTTTCTTTCCTGGCCCACTCCATGATGCTCTGTGCCCAGTGGCACCCCCAACCATCTGTTACCACCTCCCTGTGTTGCTTCCACCTACACATGCCCTGCTTCCCCCGCACCTTGCTTTCAAGGCTGCTGCCATGTTGCTTACCCCCCACCTCTCATCCCCCCATTTGCGCTCCAATAAAAACCGCTCACGTGCTTTTGTAGGCTCAAGCGTGCATGAAGTACGCGCCCACAAAATAACAAAACTACCACGTCATAGCACCTTTTTTTAAATTTAGTTCCCTTAGCCATGCTGCAGAGAATCTGAGCTGTACATCATGCCAAAAAAATGGCAAAGCAAAAGGGTCCCAAAGACGAGACCTATCGAATTTGCCAATGCTTGTTTAGAGCATGTTGTCAGGGGCATTAATAGTCTTAGTGCAGTGTCACCATGGATGTGAGAGGCCCGATGGCTGTGCTTTACTACCCAAACAGAGAAGAGGGCGGACATTAACCCTGCCACCGTTAGGGTACAGTGCACCCTTCCTGCACCGCTTCATCCTGGAGTCCCAAGCGGGAGACCAAGTCCTTTAACACTACAAAAGCTATCGGTCAGGGGGAATTATGGTCAATCAGATACTAGTGCAGATCAGCTTTTAAAGCGGTTTACACAGCCCATGGATTCGGTTAGTCGCAGTATGTAATACCTTACGAAAACATAGAATAAATACCAAACCTCCAACATAACAGACATGCAAAGAAAACTGAATGGGACTAGATGTAAAAAAAATGCGAGTTGTTTATGAAGTACCAACAAGCTTATTGAGTCACCTGTAGCCCCATCCACCCACGTGTCACCTTTCCAATACTAAAGCCTATAGCGCCTAAAGTGCCATATTCACTGTATCTTAAATACTGAAGAGGCTTTAAAACGTGTAGGCCAGACCCTCCTCGCCGCACCAAAATACAGGCCTGTACCAGGCCTCTGGCACTGCCCGAGACAGGCAATCTATCCACCTCGGTTCCGTCCAAACAGACCCATCATGGTTCAAGCAACCACAACCTGCTGCAGGACGGGGCAGCTCTTTAGTGTACTTGTGCCATCAACTACATGGGCAAGAATGGGTCTAGAGCCAGGGTAAGGAGCAGTCGACCAAGCATAGGTTAGTGACGGGGCAGGACTTACCCACACCAGCTTGCTGGTAAGGGATACAGGATACGAAGTGGCCAACACTAAAAGACTGTGCCTCCATGCCACTTCTGCCCCAGCCCCATCTCCTTTCTACCTTCTACCCTATTCGCCCTCCACAGCTTCTATTTCCTGCTCTCCCTTCCTATCCTCCGTACACCTCAGGTCGCTCAAATATTTAAAGCGTCCTGCTACAAACAACTGATATGGTTTAAGGTGAATTATTTGGTAAATGAAGCACTGGGAGGTGCAGCAAGAACAACGTGTATATAACCCCACCCAGATTTAGCAAGTGTATCCTCACCCACTTGCTAATCACCACCGTGGAGAAAATGCCTACCCTCTAAACTACACCAACCATAGTAACACAGGCCAGGGGTCGTTAGTTAAACACTGGCCCCTGGAACCATCTACCCGGGATGCAGACTTTCTGAAAGTGTAAGACCCAATGACAATTTGAATTAATTACATGCTATGTTGTTCAAATAAGTGTCGAGCACGCTGTACATATCTGGAACCACGTGACTGTCAACGTAAAGTATAGATAAATTAAATAACAGCTAAATTACGAAGCGGAGCGCTAAAAATCCGAGTAATTTTCCTATAACTAACCGGTAATTGCATTACCCCGAGTCCTACTCTCGCGTATTTCCATTACACAGAGCAGGCCTCACTGTGTAATGAAAATAAGCGAGAGGGACGATTTGTCTTGAGCACATAAAATCACCCTTCGGATTATAGGAGAAAATGTCCAGAGATTACATCACCTGAAGAGGGCGCCGTCAGCGGTGACTAAAGAGAATGTGTCAGAGAATGAGAGAGAGAGCGCGTGTGTGAGAGAGAGAGAAAGAAACTGTGTGTGTCTGATCTGAGGATTTTACCCACACGTACAGCAACAAGACGTAGACGCCCGGGCCAGCCCCATCACCCTGCTTACGTCCACACACAGGACACCAGTCGGGCAGATGAAATCGGATATACAGCTGCATAACTATTCACTGCCGGACGGGTGTGCCAGCTTGGAGAGATGCCCGAGGACAGGGCTGGGGCCTCAGCACGCCATGATGCAAGACACATGCAAAAACAACAGTTGATGGACAGAATGCAGAACAATGTCATACATTCACCCCAGTACAGAGATCTGGGCCTAAATCCATCGTTTTTTTGCTCACCAAGCCATTCCAGTTTGAACCCAGCCATATGCAAATCAGTCTTGACCCTGTGCCTCATGGGAACAGTCCAGCCCGAACTGCCAAGCCAGGTCCTCCCTGGACTGGAAACAAGCATCCTAGGACCGGTTTCGGGGTTTCACCCCTCTTCAGCCAGGATAGCTTGATTCCAGTGGCATGGAGAGCACGGGGCCCACGTCTGGGCATACCCGTCCCACTCGGGGTGACAAATGCAAAAACAACAGTTGATGGACAGAATGCAGAACAATGTCATACATTCACCCCAGTACAGAGATCTGGGCCTAAATCCATCGTTTTTTTGCTCACCATGCCATTCCAGTTTGAACCCAGCCATATGCAAATCAGTCTTGACCCTGTGCCTCATGGGAACAGTCCAGCCCGAACTGCCAAGCCAGGTCCTCCCTGGACTGGAAACAAGCATCCTAGGACCGGTTTCGGGGTTTCACCCCTCTTCAGCCAGGATAGCTTGATTCCAGTGGCATGGAGAGCACGGGGCCCACGTCTGGGCATACCCGTCCCACTCGGGGTGACAAATGCAAAAACAACAGTTGATGGACAGAATGCAGAACAATGTCATACATTCACCCCAGTACAGAGATCTGGGCCTAAATCCATCGTTTTTTTGCTCACCATGCCATTCCAGTTTGAACCCAGCCATATGCAAATCAGTCTTGACCCTGTGCCTCATGGGAACAGTCCAGCCCGAACTGCCAAGCCAGGTCCTCCCTGGACTGGAAACAAGCATCCTAGGACCGGTTTCGGGGTTTCACCCCTCTTCAGCCAGGATAGCTTGATTCCAGTGGCATGGAGAGCACGGGGCCCACGTCTGGGCATACCCGTCCCACTCGGGGTGACAAATGCAAAAACAACAGTTGATGGACAGAATGCAGAACAATGTCATACATTGACCCCAGTACAGAGATCTGGGCCTAAATCCATCGTTTTTGCTCACCATGCCATTCCAGTTTGAACCCAGCCATATGCAAATCAGTCTTGACCCTGTGCCTCATGGGAACAGTCCAGCCCGAACTGCCAAGCCAGGTCCTCCCTGGACTGGAAACAAGCATCCTAGGACCGGTCTCGGGGTTTCACCCCTCTTCAGCCAGGATAGCTTGATTCCAGTGGCATGGAGAGCACGGGGCCCACGTCTGGGCATACCCATCCCACTCGGGGTGACAAATGCAAAAACAACAGTTGATGGACAGAATGCAGAACAATGTCATACATTCACCCCGGTACAGAGATCTGGGCCTAAATCCATCGTTTTTTGCTCACCATGCCATTCCAGTTTGAACCCAGCCATATGCAAATCAGTCTTGACCCTGTGCCTCATGGGAACAGTCCAGCCCGAACTGCCAAGCCAGGTCCTCCCTGGACTGGAAACAAGCATCCTAGGACCGGTTTCGGGGTTTCACCCCTCTTCAGCCAGGATAGCTTGATTCCAGTGGCATGGAGAGCACGGGGCCCACGTCTGGGCATACCCGTCCCACTCGGGGTGACAAATGCAAAAACAACAGTTGATGGACAGAATGCAGAACAATGTCATACATTCACCCCAGTACAGAGATCTGGGCCTAAATCCATCGTTTTTTGCTCACCATGCCATTCCAGTTTGAACCCAGCCATATGCAAATCAGTCTTGACCCTGTGCCTCATGGGAACAGTCCAGCCCGAACTGCCAAGCCAGGTCCTCCCTCGACTGGAAACAAGCATCCTAGGACCGGTTTCGGGGTTTCACCCCTCTTCAGCCAGGATAGCTTGATTCCAGTGGCATGGAGAGCACGGGGCCCACGTCTGGGCATACCCGTCCCACTCGGGGTGACAAATGCAAAAACAACAGTTGATGGACAGAATGCAGAACAATTTCATACATTCACCCCAGTACAGAGATCTGGGCCTAAATCCATCGTTTTTGCTCACCATGCCATTCCAGTTTGAACCCAGCCATATGCAAATCAGTCTTGACCCTGTGCCTCATGGGAACAGTCCAGCCCGAACTGCCAAGCCAGGTCCTCCCTGGACTGGAAACAAGCATCCTAGGACCGGTTTCGGGGTTTCACCCCTCTTCAGCCAGGATAGCTTGATTCCAGTGGCATGGAGAGCACGGGGCCCACGTCTGGGCATACCCGTCCCACTCAGGGTGACAAATGCAAAAACAACAGTTGATGGACAGAATGCAGAACAATGTCATACATTCACCCCAGTACAGAGATCTGGGCCTAAATCCATCGTTTTTTTGCTCACCATGCCATTCCAGTTTGAACCCAGTCATACGCAAATCAGTCTTGACCCTGTGCCTCATGGGAACAGTCCAGCCCGAACTGCCAAGCCAGGTCCTCCCTGGACTGGAAACAAGCATCCTAGGACCGGTTTCGGGGTTTCACCCCTCTTCAGCCAGGATAGCTTGATTCCAGTGGCACAGACACAGCAGCATCTGGGGGTAGCGTGAGAGTAAAGAGAAGGACAGGCCCAGTACCGCCACCCCTCTCCGGCCCTCCACACACGCCATGATGCGAGACACAGCAGCGGGCTGATGCAGCTTCCGGGTGAGCCAGGGAATCCACGAGCGCGCTGACTTTTGGCGCATGAGTAGAATATAAGGCAGCGTAAGAGAGCTGTTTGTATTGCGCATGTCATATTAGGACAGGCCAGGCAAAATATAGTGCAAAGTCACCAACCAATCACGGGACAAACAAGCATTGAAAATGCAATAAGACTCGGATTTACCCGAGACCTATTGCATTTTAAATGGAAGTGCCGGCATAAAAGAAGGCATGAACGGGAGGGTGTGGGGGGTGTTGTTGTGGTACAAAAAGTTACAGACTGCGGGAGGGAACGGGGAGAGACAGGGAAACAAAACGGTTTTACTAGTAAAGGGGCTGATAGCCTCAGAAGAGGAAAAATGACGCCATGGCAGTCAGGAGGCGGGACTAAGACGCCAAAAACCAATCAAAATGCAGGATTTTTCATTGTAGCCAATCAAATTTATGGCCGGAAAGTGGGCGGAGCTTCCCCCCGCTATACTGTATACAGCATCTTTCGACGAGACAGCGCATGCGCTGCCTAGGCGAAACCTAAAAAGGGCCAAGAACAAAAATATGTCTAGCAGCACTAACACTGATGGCTGATTTTCATCCTGGGAGCATCTAATATGGTCCGTGGCTGCTATAAGCGTAGTTTCGGTGCTGTGCATAGCTCTAAACCCGGACTGGGATGAGTCTAAGATCCTATTGGGCTCAAGATACTCCACAAGTTGTCTGTTAATGTGATCTTCCAATAGTTTACTCAACAAGGGGAGAAGGCAATGGGGCGATAGTTTGATATGTCTGATGCTGGAAGGTTTGTCTTCTTACGAATAGGGATGACCTAAGCGGCTTTCCAGTCTGCCGGACTATTGCCCATGCTTATCGAAAGATTTAGTAGCGAGCAGAAGGCTGGAGCAAGCTGATTAGACAGAGTAGCTGCTATCTTAGCTGGAATAGTACCTAGTGGGGACCCTGATTTCGCAGCCGTCAAGGCTTTGCAAACAGAATCAGGCCTAAGAGGAGTCAGTTTCTCTTAGGTGCAAGTGTTGGCAGCCTTTGCTGGAGAGCGTATGGAATCCGAACTTACAAGGTTAAACGAGTTCGGCAGATTATTGTAGATCTGATTTACTTTGTCTTCCAGATAGTCTGTAATGGCATCGCACAAGGCTTGTGAAGGTAAGGTATGAAAGAATTAGGGATTTTATATAACTCTTTAGAGGATTTACCTGCCTGTCCGAGTTGCAGTGAAATATATGTTTTGCATGCTTTCCTAATGTTGCCATGGTACTGTGTTAAGGATTTTTCCTGCGTAATTCTGGAGTATACCAAGGGGCATGTGGCCAATGTATAGGTGAAGGATAGTTTTTCATTGGGTCTAGATTGTTAATAGCTGTATTTAAAGATGTTTGATACTCCACTAGTGCCTCCTGCACATCTACAGCCTTTTCTAAGTTTGGAGTAGTAAATTCTTTGGTGAGAGCGTCTGGTGAGACTTTACAGCATTGTCTCCTATGATTAGGCTTAGGTTTATTTTTAGGGTGTTCAGGTACATAAGTCGACGTGATTCGAAAAACAATTTGTGAATGATCAGTCCACAGGAGGGGGCAAGGTAACTCACAGGACATCAGGGGGGAGTTCTTAAAAATCAAATCCAAGGTGTGGCCTGCAGCAGCCGTGGCCCGTGCAGGTAAGAGCGGTGGGGTGGTGGGGCTGAGTAGGGGGGATTCCGACGGACGATGACGAGGGAAAATTAAATAAATAATTAATTTTCCCTCGTCATCATCTGTCGAAATCCCCCCCCCCAAACTGGCCCCACTGCTCTTACCTGCACGGGCCGCGGCTGGTGCAGTATGTGTGGGACCTTTGACAATTTGTTTAAGACCTAATGTGGTGAGGTCAGCATGAAGTTGCACTGCCTCTGAATTTAAAGGGTCTTCCATATGCACATTGAAGTCTCCAAGTAAAATAAAGGGGCATATTAGCAAGACCCACGTTAAAATTATCGCCGTTTTAGCGGCAGGAAACTGCCGCTAAATCGGCGATAATGGGCTTGCTAATATGCGTTATAGAATTCCAATAGAAGCCCAGGTTAGATGTGCAGGACATCTAACCTGGGCTTCTATTGGAATTCTATAACGCATATTAGCAAGCCCATTATCGCCGTTTTAGCGGCCGTTTCCTGCCGCTAAAACAGCGATATTTTTAACGTGGGTCTTGCTAATATGCCCCAAAGTTTTTGATGCCAGTGCATGAGTAGCAATAAGTTCCATGAGTTTGTGACTAAACTTTCCTGGGGGGGGGGGGGCGATATACAAGGGCTCCTTTCCAGCTGGTCTGGGGAGAAAATTCTATCTTAAAGACACATATCTCTGCCCAACCCTCAGAGAAGGTTTCAACGAAGGAGATTTTCAAAGGGGTCTTTCAAAATAATTGCTAGGCCCCCACCCATTCTGCCCTCACTATCCATTCTCAAGATGGGGTAATTATTTGGAAGTGCGATCGCGATGGAGGGAACAGTGGAGGGTTTTAGCCAGGTCTCTGTAAGAAATTCCAGATCAGGTGAGGTGGAGATAATTGTGTCCCAGATTTCAATTGCATGTTTAGGTAATGATCTAACTTTGCAGAGAAAGCCCTTCCATACCACTGCGGGCCAAGGGAGAGGGTCAGCAGGGGCAACTAGAGATGGGTCATCCCCAGGGGTTAGGGCTTCCTTGATAAGGGTTAGGGGCAGTTTTCCTTCATAATTCAGGGTGAGGCTTTGAAAATGACGGTTAAAACAAGTTGAAGGGTCTTCTGGGAGAGATGGAAAACTATGCATGTAGCAGGGTTTGAAAGTAGTGGAGCTCTTATCTTGGTTACCTATATGGATGAGTTCTTCCCCTGAGTAGGTGATTTTCGGTATACTGCTCGTTTCTGGGGCGAAAGGTGCAGGGGTCCTGGTTCCTGGCGATGGTCGGGCGCAGACAGGCTTGCCTTTGGCATGCTATCGGCACACCCGCTGTGCATCAGCGCCACCATCTAGCTTAAGTAGGAGGGACGTAGCGCTGCTAGACTACTAACCCCTGTGGTTCAAGTCAAAGAACCGGAAGTGAGGATATTCGCCCGAGAAAGCACATGAATCACCCAAACATCATTGTACATTAATCACCCACTATGTTCATCACACATCAGTAATACATGGAGTTCAAACATGCCATTCTAAGCAACTAGATACTGTGCACCTGCACCTCTATTATATGTTAGGTGGTACTGTGAGCACCAAGATTAGGTTATAGGAACACCTGCACACCTACTACGTTGTTTACGGTAAACCAAAGGCAGATTCAACAAGATTGGGAACTCCGCTGAGGATTTCCCTCCCATCTTGCTGCTTGATTTAACTTCTCATGGCCCCCGAGGTCTGGGCAATATGGGGGAGGAGGGCCCATGCACTGCAGACAACAGCGTGGAGGCCTCACTGGGCCCCCCCACATGTAGGGAAGGCAAAGGCGACTGCCCACAAGTGCGTGGTGCAGCCGCAACACAGTGAAGCCCAGCCCCCAAACACTGAGGGAGACTGGGCCGTTGGGCTCCTGGAGACACGCTACCAGTAATTCTTCCAGCGGATTGGGTAGTGCGGCGTCTTCTCTTGGAATCCAGGCCCCTCCCACCACTCATCATCAGCGAAGTTCCTCTGTGCAGCCTTCGCAGCTGCAGTGTCTTGCTCCGGCTGGAGAGGGCGGCACTGGGAAACCAAAGGGAGTGCTCTAGGTCCGCGCTAGTCCCGAGCACGAGACACAGCACTCAATGCGCACTGGTAGCAGCTTCCTCCTGGGAGCTCTCACACCTAGGGCACTCTCCTAGTACTCTGCTGAGAAATCCTTCTGAGGCCGCTCGCCTCGGTCACCAGCCTCTAGAAGTAAACAGAGGGCCCGGACACAGCTGCGGCAATCAATAAGAAAAAAACTCAAGGTGCTTACCCAAAGATGCAAAACGGAGCACTCAGCCTGTGTTGATTGTAGGGAAAAAGGAAAAATGCTCACCACGTGCTGGGGAAGCGAAACATGCAGCACTACCCACGCACTGCTTGGCACAAAACTAGAGGGAAAATAAATCGCTCAACACGCGCAGATCCAGGCAACTTCTCTCTGAAAGGGGAAAGTGCTCCACACGCAGTTTCCTACCAAAGCTCTCCCACACATTGCTCTTTTCTGGAGAAGTGGGGTTTAGACAGTGAAAACAGGAAGAGAGCAAGCCACCCTGTCCCTTGAGAACAACTTGGGGGGCACACAAACAGGAAGGTAGGCAGCAAGCCAGCACACAGGGTACTTGTAGGCAAAGAGGCAGTCCTTCCAGCAGGTCAGCACAACAAAGCAAAGTCCAAGTGGTGGTTTCTCCTAACAGCACAATAGTCTTCTGGTGCAGTATTTAGAGCCAGCAGCATCTGGTTACAAGTCCCACAGAGTGTCTAAAATAATGGGGTCAGAGTCCCAGTACTAATAGTCAAAATGTCTTTGATGTGGAGGCAACTTCAAACAAACGTTAGAAGTGCATAACAGCCCCATTCAATCCCAGCCCTGGCTCCAGGCACACTACAGGGGGGTGGAGACAGCACTGTGAGAGGACAGGCACAGCCCTATTCAGGTGTCAGTGACAGCTACTCCCACCAGCCTAGCTCAGGAAGCCCCATCAGCCAGGCAATGGGCCATTGGGTTATGCGGGGCATACCTCAGCTCCCTTTGTGTGACTGTCGAGAGTGAATGCACAAACAGCCCCTGTCAGTCTAAACCAGACGTTGATTGGAGTCAGGTTGCAAAGCACAAAGAGTCATAAGCACATTGAAATGCCCACTTTCTAAAAGTGGCATTTCTAAAATAGTAATGAAAAATCCACCATCACCAATAAGCAGTATTTAGCACCACTATTCCAAACATACCAGACATGGCAACACCACTCCTTTCAGATCAGAAATTACCACTGAAACACATATCAGGGAATTCCCAATGCAAACCCATGAGAAGAGCAGCCTCACAGCCGTGAGAAACCAAATAGACTGTTTGTCAATACCAGGACATGCCACACAATGAAGACAAATGTCCTCCCTTTTACCTACACAGCACTCTGCCCATAGGGCTACCCAGGGCCTGCCATAGGGGTGACCTATATGCAGTAAAAGGGGAGTTTCAGACTAGACAAGTAACTTTAAATGCCAAGTCACTGTGACAGTAAACTGCTCATGCAGGCCCTGCAGTGGCAGGCCTGAGACAGGTTTGAAAGGCTACTTCTGTGTGTGGCGCAAGCAGCGCTGCAGGCCCACTAGAAGCATTTAATTTACAGTCCCTGGGTATTTAGGATACCACTGCACAATGGACTTCAGGTTAATTAAATATGCCAAACAGGTGTAGACAAATCATACCAAGTTTAAAGGAGAGAGCACATGCACTTTAGCACTGATCAGCAGAGGTAAAGTGCCCAGAGTCTTAAAGCCAACAAAAACAAGTCAGATAAAATACAGGAAGAAAGCAAAAAGTTTGGGGATAACCCTGCAAAAAGGGTCAGGTCCATCAATTCTCAAGCAGCAACCACAATTCTTCTCAGGGTGAAGTCACCAGCAAACCCAAATTTCACCTGTGATCAACCCTCGGGTAGCTTGTCACAGAAAAGTCAGGCTTAACTCAAAGGCAATTACCAAAGTATTTGTGCAACACTTCAAACAGTAACACAGTGACAACTACCCACAAAAGGATACCACACCAGATTAGAACAATAGAGTAATTTTTTTATAAATATAACGAGACCAAAATGGCAAACATCCAATCAATAGAACTGGAGATATGCAATTTTAAAGATTTCAGTAAAAATAATGCCAAAAAGCACAAACACCAACTGTGGATATCTGGTCGCTCCGGACTAGTATGAAGTTGCAAGTTCAGGCCAACAATAATGGAGCATAGGCCAGCTACAGGGACCCAGGTAGTCCTGCTGAACAAAGTACCTTCAATCCTGGTTTGCGGAGTGTTGCGACGATCCAAGCAGAAGATGTGTTACGTAGCCAAGGCGATGCATAGGTTCCGAGGTGCAGTGAGGCTGCGATGTGGAGTCCTGCATCATCATTGAGGAGCCCGTCGATGAGGACTTGTGATGCGAAGTCCGGCGTCGAGGATGTGTTGCGCAGTCGGGGCAATGCATCAGTTCCAGGTAGCTCAGAGGTTGCAATGTGGAGTCTATTGTCATCATCAAGGCTTCCATTTATGAGGGATGCGATGGCCTGTGCCGAGGATGTGTCGCTCAGCGATAGTTCTGAAGATGCTGCAAAGGCGATGTGGGTATTTGCGAAGGGTCAGCTGATGATGATGATGTGTCGGTTCTGCTCGGGATTGTGCCGTGCAGCAAAGGAGAAGCATCGGTTCCTTTGGGTCAACAGAGGCTGATGGAAAACCTTATGCCCACTTCCAAGGGTCCAGGACTGGGGTGGCATCACTTGGCAGGGTAGACTCACAGATGGCAGAGTCCAGGTGCTGGGTTCAAGTTTGTTGGAGCCGTCTGTCCCTGAGGCTGTAGTCAGGAGGCCAGCCAACTAGCCCTTGGAGTCACTCTGGTGTTCCTGAGTTCAACAGATGCAAGCCTAATCCTTCTCACTCAGGTGAAATTGTAGCAGGCAACAAGTCACCACAGAATGGCAGCAGTCCAGGAAGGCAGTAGTACAGTAGGGCGGCAGTTCAGCAGAGTGGCAGTCCTTCAGCAGCACAGCAGTCCTTCTTTCTGGCAGAGTATCTACAGGTCCAGACGGGTACTGAAGAGTTGGGGTCTGAGGTCCAGTATTTATACCCAGTTGTGCCTTTGAAGGCAGGGGAGGTTTTCCTTTGAAGTTCCCAGTCATCCTGCCTTCCCTGTTCAAACTCCAGACTAACTACAGAGGTTAGGCAGATCTTTATGTGGAGGCAGGACACAGCCTATTGAAGTGTAAGTAGGACTGAGCCCAGCTCCGCCTTCCCATCCTGCCAGTGATGGTCCACCCAGGCATACCTAAGCTTTTTATTGTGTGTGGCTGTCTGGGATAATTACACAAAGCCCAACTGTCAGCTACACCCAGTCACATGACCCAGTGACAGGCTACAGGCACTTAATGGCTAAGGCAGGAAAATGCCAACTTTCTAAAAGTGGCATATTCAAAATTGAAAGTTAAAATCCTACTTTACCATAAATTAGGAATTTTCATTACAATTCCAAAGACACAAAACATGACCTTGTCACCTGTTCCCATTTGGAATTTACAGCATATTAAATGTAATAAAGTAACCCTAATGTTAGCCTAAGGGAGAGGTAGGCCTTGTAGTAGTGAAAAACGAATTTAAGAGTTTTTCAGTGCCAGGACATATACAACTTAAAATTACATGTTCTACTTACTAAATACTCTGCACCCTGTCCTCTGGGCTGTCCAGGGCCTTACCTAGGAGTGACTTATATGTATTAAAAAGAAAGGTTGGGGCCTGGCAAAAGGTTGATCTCGCCAGGTCGAAATGGCAGTTAAAAACTGCACACACAGGCTGCAATGGCAGGCCTGAGACATGTTTAAAGGGTTATTTGAGTGGGTAGTACAATAAGTTCTGCAGGCTCACTTGCAGTGTTTAATTTACAGGTCCTGGATATATGTAGTACCAACTTACTAGGGGCTAATAAATAAATTAACTATGCCACCTGGGGATAAGCCAATGTTACCATGTTTTGAGAAGTGAGCACATACAATTTAGCACTGGTTAGCAGTGGTAAAGTGCTAAGGCCAACAAAAATTAGATCAGCAAAAATGGAGGAGGAAGGCAAAAAGTTTGGGGAAGACCATCTTAAAGCTGACAGGTCTAACAATATATAAACTAAAATGAATGCTCAATAAAATCAAAAAGTAGAAGAAAAGAAGGTTGACAGGAGGAGAAGGGAAAGAGGAACATTAAATGATGATTCTATACATGTGAAAGCATAAAAACATTATAATAGCCTATCGACAATTTGGCACACAAGCTATTGTCATATTTGTATTTCATGTCAGCATACAGAGCTAATTAATGATATAAAAAGGGCATTTTTCAAAAACTGAGTAAGAAAAAATAATTGATAAATTAAGGAGGCTTGTGCACTTTCTCAACAAATATATCAGGAGGTTTTACAATCACACTAGACTTGCTAAGAAATGTTGAAAAAAGAATCTATGAATTATAATTTTTCACTGCAAGTGAAATAGGTGTAATATATACTCTTTCTAATCTATGAATAAAACATACAGCATAGCACCAAGACTTTAAAGTACATATATCAGCACTCTTCCAGTTCATATTTATTTGCTGAAAAGCGACCAATTTTGTAACTGGTCCGTGCAGTAGACAAGGCTCATAAGAAAATATTGCAACTAAATGGAATGCTAACATGAAAACTCAAACATATCAGATTCCAGATTTTCATCCAGAAAGTATGTATGGAAGGACAAGTAAATAACGTTTGTTTTAAATCACTAAAGGCTCCTCGCAAGACCAACATTTAGCAGCAAGTGTAGCACTTATCTTTGATAGCGAGTTAAGTGCAATTAGCAGGCGATTATATACAAAATATAAAGATTGAGTGGTGTTTGCTGCACAGAATTACTTTAATGGTTTGTCAAAATCTTATTACACTACTCTATGGTTTAGCATACATTGAAATATTTCTCCTAACTGAATATATTTTTTTAATTTTTGTCTGGGATCCTAAAACATAGCTAGAGATTTATAAATGAATGTTGCTTTTGAATGCGCTGATAACAACTGAAGTAATCTATTATTGCTTTGACTAGCTCTGTGCTAATCATTAGTAATACTTCTGAACTCCTAAAAGGGTTGTTGATGCTTTTCAGCCTGACTCCTTGGCCTCTTTAGGATAGTTCCAAAAACTGCACCATTCTGCAAAAAAACTAAAATATAGAGCCACTGTGGATGGTAGCTTCTCCATTCCTGAAACATATCTTTTTGGACTAAAACAATCCCACCTGACTCCTAGAGGCCCATGACTGGCAAAGTATTCATGGCTAAAGGACCCATATCTATTCTTCCACACAACTGAAATGATTACTATAACCCACTATAACTGATGCGCTACGCCAGTAAACTAGTGATAAAGTCATGTAGAAGTGTGAAATTAAAATGTTTCCATTTCACCTAGGTGAGTGACATTAATGGTTCTAATACTTCTAGGGGGATATTCACAAGAACGTGTGCTAAACAACACAAAAAAATGTTAACGCAACTTTACACATCGCAGCCTATTGCGGGAAAATAACCCTGTGTCAACGTGAAATTCAAAACAAGGCGGTACCATGCGATAGTCTGCCGAAACCGCGGACAATGTCCGCGATACAACAACCGCGACGGTGATAAAAACACAAACCTCAACGCGAAAAAAACATGCGATGGGCCAAAGAGCGATGAGGAAATCAGCGATAAGCAGCGCCAAGCCTGCAATACACACATGGCAGGCAGGAAAAACCACTATAAAAGTAGAAAAAACACACAAACACAAAATGACCAACACCGAAGCACCATGGAGGCAGCCGGAGCAGGCGCAGAGGACGAGCGCAACCCCACAAGCACCCCGGACAACCAGCCTGGGACCTCAGGGACAGGGAAGGGCAAGGACAAGAAGAAGAGGAAGACGAAGTTCAGTCCGCAGGAAAACAGGATCCTGGTCACGGAGGTGATGGAACACCATCAACAACTGTTTGTCACCTCCAACGTGTCATTAGGCACCAAAAATGGAATATGGCGAGACATCGTGGACAAGGTGAATGCCGTCGGAGAGCACAAGAGGTCAAGAGGCGATGGATTGACATCAAGCGCAAGACCAAGGAGAAACTTGCAGGCAACCAGAAGGCAGCAATGCAGACTGGAGGTGGGAGCCCAGCGCCACAGCTGGAGCTGGATGACATGGAGGAGCTGGTGTCGACAGTCATCAGTGTGGAGACTGTGGCCGGAGTCGGGGGACCGGACACTGCTCGACAGGACACAACACAACCGCAACAGGGTGAGTAACCACCAGGTACTGGGGTGACGGGTGGAGATGGCCACAATGGCACACATGCACAATCAAGCAGAGCACAGTGCACACCCACAATGACTCTGGATCATGGCCCTGATCCACAGACTGTCACAATGTACAATGCCATGCTGTCTGAGTGTGAACCTGTACCATGCGGCTACATACATGCGGACACATTGTAATACACCATCTCCCCTTCACATTGCAGGGGCACCATCAACACCTCCTGCAGAGCAGTCCCAGCCACTCTTCATTGATGACAAGGAGGACACCCCCAGCATTGACACCCAAGCCCTCCAAGACATCATTGACATCATCCGCAACTCACCTCCAGGATCAGGGCAGCCGAGCTGCATCGAGGAGACCCCACCCACTACCCAAACCACCCAGCAGGAGGCACCCACAGCCCCGGCAGTCTCCCAAGACCCCCAGGAACAACACATGGCCTTCCAACGCCGTGTGCTGGAGGGCCAGAGGGAGACGGCTGAGCAGGTGCGGTGGGGTTCGACCTCATGGCTACCAAACTGGACGCCATCCATGGGTGTCTAGGTCCCATCAGGGACCAGCTCCAGTCCCTAACGGACACCCACGGCCCGCTCCATGGTCTCCAACGAGCCCTGACTGACATCGCTGGAAACATGACTCGGAGACAAGAACACCTGTCCGCTCAGAGTGGCTCCAGCGATCCCAGCTGTGAGCTGGCACACATGCGGAGGCTCATGGAGGACATGGTGCGGATGGAGGCGGAAAGGATGGCAGCCACCGCTGCACATCAGCGAAATGTAGCTGGGATCTACCATGCCCTGCAGATCCTCATCATGGCATTGCTGCCACAAGGCGTGGCGATGATGAATGCTGCTGCCCCCACACCATCCACATCTCCGCCCCCTGGTGTGTCAGTGCCTCCCAGTGCGGCAGGCGTATCCACTCCGGCACCTGATGTGCCACTGCCACACAGTGCGGCCGACAATCCTCCTCCGGCCCCTGATGTGTCAGTGGCACACAGTGCCGCAGCCGGTACTGCAACACCCACAGGTGGGGCAGAGCACACATCCGAGGACGTGGATGGGATTGAGATCAGAAGGAGGCACTAGCATTCATTTCCGCCACCTTGCCTGTTTCTGCTTGGTGCCGCACATGGCCCCATGACCTTCCACTGTCCCCCGATACACTCCGCTGCACTCACCTTGGACCGCGACATGGACTGCCATATCCTGTTTGATGACCAATGACACGGCGACCAGACTGCGGGCTGTACCCTTCCTCTTCCGCAGTACTTGTCATCCCTGGATGGACTCTGGCTGGCCCTCCACGGGCCCATATTGTGTAGTGTGCTTGGCATGGCCCTGTACCGCTCCAGCTGCAAAACTCCACTGGATGTGCAATAAACATCCAGAAACGCACTACTGTGTCATGTCTTTCATCATTCATGTATGAATGTGTGGATGAATGTAGGGACAGTGATTTCCCTTACGTCAATGATGCTCATCTAGTGGGATGCCAGTCACAGTGTGCTACATTGCCTATTGTGTTCCGGGTGCCGTGGACACTACAACAGGGACACACACATTAGTCACTTCCTTGTCCGGACGTGGACTGAACCACGCCCAGAGCCCCCGAGTCATTGTTGCAAGCCCTGCGCTGGTCCGGCGTACGCCAGGCCAGACCACTCCGCTTACGCTCCGAGGGGGGCCCACATAGCTACATGTCGCAGGCGTACATGCTGGTGGTATGCAGGTCACTGGTCTAGTTGTCAGCATGTCACGGCCACTCCGTGAGGGTAGGTTTGCACACACACAACACCCATCCGGCACAGGCGTCATAGGCCATGTGACCTCGCCAATATAAGGGGCCAACAACATCACATTCCCCACTGCCGGTGGTGACTGGATGACGGACACTCCACGGTTCTCAATCATAAAGGGCCCATGAGTTGTTGTGCACAGTGTTGGTCGCACCCGAAGCCTTGTGCCTGTCAAGGGCATACCACCACGTGGCGCTGACTGGGGTTGCACAGGGTTAGTGGCACCCGAAGCCTTGCGCCCGTCACGGGCCTACCACCACGTGGCGCTGACTGGGGTTGCACAGGGTTAGTGGCACCGAAATAGCTGAGCGGGTGTGCAGCCTGCGATATTGACGTGTGCACTGATGTGGTCTCTGCCATTGATGCCTCAGGACTCAGCGTCATGTGTGGGACCTGCTGGTCTGCATGATGTGGACCATGCCATGGTGGTGGGACCAGGGCCTGGAGCTTGCACGGGCACGTGGTGTGCCCACTGGTGGACACACCGTTGGCGGCAGGTGAGCAGTGGGCCCGGGGTGCGCAAGTGCGGACAGCCAGAGCTGGCCAGCGGGAGGGGGTAGGGTGCGGCTGCATGCGTGCGCAGGGACAGACAGGCGTTGTTGCCGTGTGCTGTGTGATGGACTCTGCCATGATTGACTCTGGCCTCGATTACAGATTGCAGACCTGGTGGCTTGCAGTGTATCCCGGCACGTGGTTGGAGACACACCAGTGGCAGCAGGTGAACAGTGGGGCCTGGGTGCGCAGGCGCGGCGGTGTCTCTCTCTCTCCCTTCCTTCCCTCTCTCTCTCACTCTCTCTTCTTTCCTTCTCTTTCTCTCACTCTCTCTCTCTCCCTTCCTTCCCTCTCTCTCTCACTCTCTCTCTCTCTCCCTTCCTTCCCTCTCTCTCTCACTCTCTCTCTCCCTTCCTTTCCTTCTCTCTCTTTCTCTCTCTGCCTTTCTCTCATTCTCTGTTTCTCTGTGTCTCGCTCCTTTGATGTGCGCATGGCACACGTTCTGATTTTGTGCTTTATTTTCCAGGCTGTGACATCGAGATTGTCCCGGACGGACCCGACAGGAGTCTTCCGCATTGGTGTTTTGTGTTGTATTTCAATAACGTTTTTGGTTGTTACTTCAGTGCTGTGTGACTGTTTCTCGTTCTTCTGGCCACACGTGTTATTTTTTGACAATGTGCGTCATCATGCGCTGTTTGTGGCTCTTGTGTCGTGCACGGTATGTGTATGTCCGGGGGGACTGGGGGTGGTGGCGGTGGGTGTTGTGGCCCTCATGGGTATCCGAGCTGCATGATCATTGTCTCCATGGCATCTGTGGGTCTTCAGGTGTGGCTCTTGGCTGGGCTCCCTTTCATGCTGCAGGTAGTCGTCCTGCTTAACACCAGCAAAGGGCAGGTGTTAAATCACTGGTGCTACCGCAGCTTATTGCCTGTTTTTGGTTCGCATCGCAGATCTGGCAGTTCGTTGTGAAAGTGGTGTTGTGGTTTTTTCGTGTGTTTTTGCACGGGAACGCCTACTCTGCATCTCATTAGGGTTAGTTGGTGGTGTCCACCGTGGAGATAAATTTTGGGGCAGTTATCGCAGGAATACTGGCGATGTCTGCAGTTTGCACCCGCTTGTGAATGGGGTGTTAAATCTATCTCCACTTTTGATGCGTTAAGGTGGAGCTAAATCGGCGGTAGGTACTTGTGAATATGCCCCCTAGTCTCTTCTTCCTGTCACTTGCTAAAGATAAAGGGGGAGATGTACCAAATTTCGACGCAACGCAGCACAGCCTCCTGCAAGGTTGCGCTGCGTTGCGTGACAGGGAAGGAGCAGGAGAGCGCCATATTTTCAAAGCTATGCCTCTCTCTTCTCCTTTCCCTTGCGCCGGCGCTAATTACAGCTGCCGTGCGCCACGCACCACCTTAGCGACATAGCGCTGGGGTGTGTGTGTGTGTGAGTCTAGCATAGGTTTGGTACAGGAAGGGTACCCTTCCTGTACAAAATACTATGCCTAGACACGAGGGAAAGCTTTTCCCACTTTGCATACGTGCTGCACAGTGCAGCACACATGCAAAGTAGTAAAAGGAAGGAGAAATTAAAGCATTTCTCCTTCCTTGCGCCTAGTTTAAAAGGGTGCAGTTTTCTCATGCTAAACCCAATATACTGTATTTAGTAAATTGGGTTTAACATGAGAAACCTTGGGTGGTTGCATGGGAACGCCCATACACCACCCTTGGTACGCCCCCATGATGCAAAGTAATGCAAAGCAGCACTATGCGCTGCTTCGCATTACTTTTACGTTATTTCCAGCGCTAAACAAGTTTAGCGCTGGAAAGTAAATTAGGAAAAAAAGGTTTTGCGCCATTTTGCATCACTTTTGTGACGCAAACACAGCGCAAAATCTTAGTAAATCTCCCCCAAAGTATCACATCTTCAAAAAAAGTAAAGGATTTAAAGAGTCATGTATATTAAATGTACCTTATGAACTCAAGAAATATCTTGAATAAAACAAACTGTAATATCATTAGGAGAAAGCAACTATTTTCATAAGTGTTACATTTGTCACCATTTTTTCACTGGGATTTGAGGTTACCAGTTAGAAATAGCTATTTATTTGGAGTTGAAATTCAGGAACATATTGTAAATTGCACAACAGGCATGCCCCTGCTGAAACATGTTTTGACAGAGGGCCTTCAGCAGTACACAACTGAAATTACAGTATCACCAGCAGTGTTGGAGTGGCCTTTCGTGGAGTTTTGCACTTCCAGATGGACCAGCTTGAAAGTTGCCGTGTTTGGGCTAAGTTTTTTCAGTTCTGTGGGCTGTGACGGGGCCAAAACAATCAGCCCACAAACTAACACTTTCAAGATAGTGCATGTGGCAGTGACAGGCTACCCAAAAGGTCAGGACAATACTAAGCAACAGAAAGAGAGGGTTAAATGGATTGGTCTAGCAAGCTCTATACCTCCACAGGTGTTGACATTTGATTTGGGTACAATTACACTTAATGATTCGGGTTACTTAGGAGAATATCTGTTGAAAAGAGTACTTTTTATTTTAATAGCCCCAAGACTCTTCACCACACTTGCCCTTCCACTTTAACAATTATGCCTTTAAAGCCTATGCCAGTGGTATTTGCAGATCACTGCCTCCAGGAGCTACAATTCATCTTGTATATCAAGAGCTACTGACCTACTACCTTCTACACCCTCTGGGTTTGGTGGTACAGTGGATTAATTCTTCCACCCCAGCTATCTGTGTTTAGCCCCATGTAACAGGTTTAATTCCTGGCAGGTCCACGCAGCCCTTCATCCTTCAGAAAATGATGGAAAGAGTGCCACTTGTGTAAAAATAAACATGTTATCTGTAAATAGTGCCCAGAGGCCTACTGAGTTTTGAACATATGTTCTCCAAATATGCCTATCATGGTAATCATATCTCCAAACCCAGAGATATGTCAAAGGAAGGAAGTGGCAGGTGCAGACAGTGATCAGCCAAACTGCCACCTGTCCATTTTTAGGCATGGTCAAAGAGCGTTAGCTCTCGTCTCCATCAGTTGAACAAATAGTGCAAAAGAGATTGGTGATTTTGCACCGTTGTTAGAAATGGAGATTCTGGTTGGCATAGGTATGCACCTGTCCAAGCAAAAACCACCACTCTAGTCAGGGCAAACTAGATGCACACTAAAAGATAACCTGTGCTCAACCCTCTGGCAGCTTGGCCCAGAGCAGTCAGGCTTATCTAAAGAGGCAATGTGTAAAGTATTTGTGTAGCACACACACACAGTAACACAATGAAAACACCACAAAAATGCTCCACATAGAGTTGGACAAATAGATAATAATTTTATGAGTAAAATAAGACCAAAATGACAAAAATCCAATACGTAGAACCGGAGTTACGATTTGATTTTTTAAAGATTAAATAAAATTATAGTGCTTAGAGTCTTAAAGCACCAACCTGGGGTACCTGGTTGCGCTAGACCGGGGTAAATCCAAAGTTCAGGCCCACCGTGATGGAGTGCATGCAGGCTACAGGACTCACGCAAGTCGCTCTGAAAAACTACATAGGATGGAGGAAGCATTGAAGACTCAATGGGAGGAGCAAAGGAGACGATGCGTCGTCAATCCTGTGGATGGAGGCCATGCATCGGTTCCAATCCACGCATGCAATCAAGGCTTTGTCAACTAACCCCTTTTGGATGCAGGCGATGCGTTGTTGTCGAGCCGTGCAGTCTGTTGAAGTGATGTTGTCAAGCAGCAATTGCGTCACCATCAAAGGAGATGTGTCGGTTCCGATCAGCTCAAAGTCTTCAATGCGTTAGTTTTGTTGGTTCAGCACTGCAAAAGCTCACTTTCAAGGTCCCACAACTAGATTGGCACCACTTGGCAGGGCAGGACTCACAGATGGCAGAGTGCAGGTGCTGTTGCGGGGTTGTAGCAAGTCTTTGATGTCCCTGAGACAAGCCACTCGGGTGCAAGTGAGATAGGTCCAGTCCTTTTCCTCATCAGGGCAGAAGGTAGCAAGCAGCAAACAACAGGCAGCACATTAGAGCAGAAAAGCAGTTCTTCCAGAGCAGCAGTCCAGCATGGTGGCAGTCCTTGTAGCAGCACAGCAGTCCTTCTTCTTAGCAGAGTTCTTCACAGGTCCAGAAGTGTATTGTCTGTACTGTTGTGTTTTTTTTCAGTGAATTTCTGTTTTTTTATGTTATTTCCTAACAATAACATCATTGTAACCTGTGGGTTATTTCGGTAAATTTCTAAGGTTTTTTTATTTTATTTCCTAACTATAACCTGTAACCTTTGACAGCAGGAGTGTGAGTGGCTGTATAGGTCGTGAGTGGGTGTGTGAGTGGCTGTATGGGTCGGTGTGTGGGTGTGTGAGTGGCTGTATGGGTCTGTGAGTGGGTGTGCGAGTGGCTGTATGGATCTGTGAGTGGGTGCATGAGTAGCTGTGTGGGTGTGTGCCCAGTTTTGAGTGGCTGTATGGGTCTGTAAGTGGGTGTGTGATGGGCTGTATGGATCTGAAAGTGGATGTGTGAGTGGCTGTATAGGTGTGTGATTGGGTGTGTGAATAGTTTTCTGGGTGTTTAAGTGGCCGTATGGGTCTGTGAGTGGGTTTGTGAGTGGTTATGTGGGTGTGTGAGTGTCTGAATGGGTCTGTGAGTGGGTGTGTTAGTGGTATTGTGGGTGTGTTAGTGGTTGCATGAGTGTATGAGTGGCTGTGTGGGTCTGTGAGTGTATGTGACACTGTCTGAATGGGTGTGTCAGTGGGTGTCAGAGCGTCTGTGTGGGTGTGCCAGTAGCTGTGTGAGTGACTGGGCTAGATCAGAACATCACCTGCCCATATATCCAACAAGAGTCCACAGTTTTGCAGAAAAGGTCTACCCAACTGGAGTACTTTCTACTGGTTAATTAGTAAGTGCTACTTCGTGGGGTAAATGTTTAGTGCATATTCTACACTACAGCTGCGTAATGGACCATGAGGAAATGTCTCATGAGGAAATGTGGCCTTGTGTGCATTTCTGTAATGTGATTGTCCCTCATGCATCTTCATCCAGAAATCTGTGATAACATGAATCCTCATATGGAGAAGACAACGAGACTACAAAGACGTAAATCTCCACCAAACAAGGGTACTTCCTGTTAACTATATAAAGCAAGTGCTTCTTTGTACTATTTAAATTGAAACTGATGAGAGACTCACCAACCTTGGCAAAGACCAGTTGGGTTGAAACGCGCCAGTGCGAGTGTTTGGAATAATAAAGATTCTTAGAAAAACTGAAGTTTGTGGAGTGCAGCATACCTTTGTATCAGAGTGGAAATTGGGTTAACAGTCGGACACTGGCACCAACTGCAGAGCGTGTTGCTTCTTTTGACTGCATTGCTACAAGATAATTACTGCACCAGCGCCTCACATTTCACATCAGTGCGTGGTTCAGTGCCCATAAGAGAGTTCTCCCCGAGGTGAGCTACATTGTATCACAGATATTTGAAATTAATCCTGCCGAAGTTGCCCCTTGCTTACTAACTTCAAAACAACTGCAGCATGTATTTGGCCATGATACGGGAGCCGCACCTTGCCGCATCTTGCCACTCTTCGCCTGGGGATTCCATCCCCCAACAGCCCTCATGCCCAGGAGGTGCCAGCGTGTTCCTGCTTGCCCGGAGGAGCATACATCCAGCTCGGGGCTCCCGCGGCGTGGGAGCCCGTCATAGCTGCACCTTGCCGCATCTTGCCACTCTTTGCCTGGGGACTCCATCCCCCAACAGCCCTCGCGCCCAGGAGGCACCAGCGTGTTCCTGTGTGCCCGGAGGCACATAAATCCAAGTCGGGGCTCCCGCGGCACGGGAGCCTGTCACAGCCGCACCTTGCTGCATCTTGCCACTCTTCGCCTGGGGACTCCATTCCCCAACAGCCCTCGCGCCCAGGAGGCGCCAGCATGTTACTGCGCTCCCGTCAGCGACAGGAAGAGGCAGGGCAGGGCCACCGCCCTTGGCTTCATCTCTCTGTGTTGGCTTGCGGGTAAGACTTTATGAACTAAATACCTTTTAACGGCATTAATCTCTTTCCTCTCCCTGGAATTGGCATCTACTTAAGTACTATGATGATCTCAACCTAGTCACCCGATAATAACTGCTTCTGATTGTACCGGGCTAAAAGGGAAACGCTCACCGTGGGATCACCAGTCTCCTTCTTCTTAGCTTAGTGGGGATTATCTTACCCAGACAATATGTCCTAGGCTAGGGGCAACAGGCAAGGACCACCAATTAGAAACATCCCAGACCATTGGACCAGAAGGAGTAGGGGTACAATGCTAGGAGCACTTTTTGCCCCATTACCTGCCCCCCTGAGTAAAACACAGAGAGAAGGCTTGTCTACGAGGTTATTAGATAACCAGCCCACTATTCAAATGAGGGACACCCAAACTCCTAACAGTAATACACTTGAGTGCATCTCTAGAAAGAGCGTGCAAGGTAACACAATCAGGGTCTTATCCTGGAACGTTGCTGGACTCAAAAGCAAATTGTCCTGCCCAGATAGGGGGCTTTTTGTGGACAAATACAATGTATACATGTTCCAGGAAACTTGGGCTCGGGAAGACCATCTGAGGGTGGGTTTTGCTTTATTTAATGTCCCAGCTACCTCGGGGGAGGGGTAGACCATCAGGGGGTTTAACCGTTTGGGTAGGCTCACATCTGGGCTGTAGAGCCGAACAGTTGACTACCCCTTCAAATGACATCCAGTGTGTAGTACTTACCTTTTCTTCAAAGATAAAAATTGCCTTTATCAATGTTTACTCTCGGCCTGTTAGCCTTAGCCAGGAATCTGTGACATTAGATCAACTGAGCCTCTTTATCCCCACTGTTGATCCAAGCATATGGTTGATCATAGGGGGTGATTTCAACTGCCAATTTGAACCCCTCGCTGATTTAAGTAATACCACCCCCAGCGAGGAGGACCTCCAATGGCTAATCCCAGATCTACAAATTCAACCTATTAAAGCTTGGTCCCCGTTGGCACTCCAGATTAATTCAATTACTTTAACCCACTCCCTAAGAGCGTGCAATGGCCGCACAAAATCGGACACCCCGGGGCAGCTAACATTCAACAGATTAGGTCAATCTTCCCTGTTGGACTATATCTTAGTGGAGACTAGGCTATGGCAAAGGGTTTGTGATTTTGCTGTCATAACGCGGATGGACAGTGATCACAACGCCTTGACCATGGATCTGGAGAAGCCGAATCTGGGCCATGTCAGGACAGTGGATTAATACTCTCAAATAATAGAAGGAAAATAAGGTGGGGTCAAATTCAACAGTCACCTCACAAGATGGCCACAGTATATCAATCAGTAATCCCGATTCTAATAAAAATGTGGGAGGCCACAATTGCAGAGGGTATTCCATCAATTATAGAGAGGGTTGCAAAACTGCACACAGAATTAACATCTAAAAGTTAGATATATTTTATCCACTGGTACCTCATAGGGTGAAAAGATGGCCTAAACGGTCCTGGTTCAATACCAAATGCCGAAAAGCTAAACGGGCTCTGCTGGAAGCAATCAAAGCAAAGGACAAGCATCGAACCAAACTGAATCAGGTGCTGTATAAAGACAGCATCCAGCAAGCAAAAAAGAGCTGGGAATTGGACAGATGGGAGGCCCTGAAATCTGCCTTATCTAATAAAGACATGAAGGTTTTCTAGACCATAGTTAGCTCAGGTGATACCGAAGGGAAGCCAGCGATCGCGCCGAATACAGCATCTGAAGCATGGGAGACTCATTTTCAGGCTTTATATACCACCAAGGAAGCTGTGGTCCAAATTAATGAATCTCCCATAATCTTTACTGGGTTTGCCCAGGGGGCGGCCCCAGGGATAACCATGTCCGAAGTGCTAAATGCAATAAACAAGCTTCCCTTCAACACAGCGCAGGGTTTGGACAAACTACCGGGGGACCTCTTTCGGGGGGAACCAAACATTTGGGGACCTTACCTATGGGCTTATTTAATGCTATTATGAATGGCATGGAACTCCCTGATACCTGGCTTGGGGCAGAAATTGTCCCAGTCCTCAAAAAGGGCTCACCTCTTCTACCCACTAATTACAGGCCGATCAGTTTGATCGATGTTACCTAGAAACTGTTTGCACTGGTACTTCTTGACCGCCTACAGGCGTGGATGGAAGAACAAGAGATCTTGAGCCCCTACCAAGCCGGATTAGAAAAAAACACCTCTACCGTTGACCAGATATTTAGACTTCAACTTCTTTTCTGGAAAACGGTGACAATAGAGGGTGGCAGCCTCTACTTAATATTTGTGGAGCTGAAGTCGGCTTTTGATCTCGTGCCCAGGGACAAACTATGGGGTGTACTTAGAGATCTGGGGATCCCCCCTACCTCCTTAGCATTTTGATGAGACTACATGCAGGTAATTTTGCCCAAGTGAGGTATGGAAAACACAGTGAATTAACCCCCTGCTTTCCGGTTAACAAAGGGCAGGGGTGCGTGCTCGCACCCACTTTATTTTGTTTACTTATTAACGCACTGGTTGACCATCTTAGACAGGTCAAGGATAATGATGCTCCTAAGTTAGCGTCTGCTAAGGTTCCAGCAATGATGTTTGCTGACAACACCCTTTACTTTCAACGTCGCCTATGGGAATCCAGAGGATTCTCAATAGCTTTGTTACCTTCTGCAAAACCAGGGGGTTGGAGATTAATACACAGAAGACCAAATTTATGGTCTTCAATCCTGCCAACAAGTCTCGCTCCAACCCCTGTCTGAATGGCACTATGCTTGAAAGAGTGTCGGTTTTTGACTACTTAGGTGTCACCTTGACAGAAAACCTGGAGTGGGGGCCGCAAATGGCCAAAGCAAGCCTCAAGCTTGCTCAGACCGTAGGAGGAATTGCAAAATTTTTAGAACTTCCATATACAAACCAGCCGGGCCAATAGCTGAAATCTATAAAGTACAAGCAAGGGGTGCCACATTATATGAGGCAGAACTATGGGGGCATTGCTTCGCTTGTAGCCTGAACAAGGTAGAGAATAATTTCATGAGGCAGTTGTTAGGTCTCCCCCCTAGCACCCCTCTTAACCCCCTACGCCTGGATCTGGGCATTAGGCCCACTGGGGAAGAGATCGCCCTTAGACCCGTAACCTTTTGGCATAGATTGTGGGTGACCCCAGAACTGGCCGCCTATCGGTCTGAGCTCAAAGAGCTGTTGAGTCTCCCGGGCATCAGCAAAATACCTTGGTTTGCATACATAAAGGATGTCTGTAACAGGTCTATGGAGCACTCCCGAAGAATCGTGCCTTTTAATCTTGAGGTCGGAATTGGTAAAATCCTTCAGGAGTCATAAATTTGCCGACATCCAGGAAAGCTCGTCCGCCGGCCGTTTGACAGCCGAATTTCTAAAAATCAAAGACGAGTACATTATGGAATCTTTCCTGGATGACATCCAACCAATTCTGGCAAGGAAATTGTATGTACAGTTCAGATTTGGGACTCTACCGCTCCGTGCATTTTCGAATAAATGGTCCAAAACTTTATCTAGAGGATGTCCTGCCTGTAATTATAAGGAAGAGACAGAGCTACATGTCTTTTTTTTCTGCCCTGGTTATAAATTACCCAGACAGCGCTGGCTTATCCAACTTTGCAGGAACCTAGGCTTTGTATATTGTGCTGAGGCATTTAGAGTCCTAAAGTACAACACTCATGCCTCCATTGTTTTTGCCGTATCTCGTTTTTTAATCTCAATGTGGCGTGTACGTTGGACTTTTTTAAACCAGTATTTACGGCCCTAGAAACTTGCACTGTTTGTATTCTTTCTTATCTTTGTATCTATTCCTTCATTTTTAACAGTTTTATCGATAATATCTCCTGATGAAATACGTTTTTAAACCTCTGACTGTACTGTACTATGCTATATGCCTAGGCTCATCCTCTGGAAGAATCTAAAATGTATTTTACTATTGTCAAATGTTTTAAATTGTATAGTTTTTTTTATTATTGGGACACTTTTTACTATATTTTCTTTTATACGAATCAACTGTATGGTTATGGTTCATTTGTGTATACCCCTTTGTAGGGATTTTATGATTATGTACTTTTATGGTCCATGAGACCGAAATAAAGTTATGGAATGGAATGGAAATTAATCATGCCGAAGTCGCCCCTTGCTTACTAACGTGAAAAAACTGCAGCATGTATTTGGCCATGATACGCAGTAATTGCACTCGCTCATCGTTAAAGCCATGGATGGATAATTACAGTTGTGATGGAGAGTGCCTCAATTGAACATTCGAATTGCAAGCATTCATGATTTGAATTACGAAGCACAAACGGGGACTTTACTAATGCGCTGTTCTTAGAATTTCAATTCCTAACGATGGTGTCAATTGCAATGCCTCCATAAATTTAGCAAAAGCAAACTATGCCGGAAATAAATCCTTAGCAATAATCTGGTATTACTAATTGTGGTGAAAAGTGCAATAAATTGCTAAATAAGGAAGTCATATGTATGGCAAGTTCTTCGCAAAGCAGAGGATTACAATCTAACTAATATGTCCCAACATCATCTGTAAACGAGGGGGCAAGACAATACAAGGCTGAGTCACGGACAAAAAAACACCGAACAGAAGTCGGATCATAGTTAAAACTACAGCAGTGTCTCGACTTGGGGCACAGTATCAAGGAACTAGGGCTGCGTTGAAGCGGCTTTAAGCCAAGTAAAGTAAAGACAAGCCGTGTCCAATGGCAAATAGTGGCAAACAAGCTCTACGCACTATACTACAACATTGTTTCAATTGATTGCACTATTGTAAAATAATGAGGGCTCTGCCAGAACAGCCGTCCATGGGGAAACATATTAGAAAATTATACATGCTTATTGTTAAAGCCATATGTGGATAATTAGATTTCCAACAAGAAGCGCCTCTAATTGAGTACTTTAATTGTAAGTACTTATGACTTGAATCGCGGAACACAAAACAGACATGTTACAAAAAGCTGAGGCTTACTTCAATTCCTAATGACTTTGTCAAGTGCAGCATCTCAGCATATCCAGACAAAAGCAATCCATGCCGCACCAATAAATTGTTATTAATCGTGGTGAACAGTGCAACAAATTGCCATACAAAGGAGTCTGTTTTTTTAAAATGTGTGCTACAAATCTGTCATGATTTCACAGCAAAAAATTGTAAAACAAAATGCTTTTTGCACCTGGCTGGATCCCTGTGGGACCCCAGCACCAGGACTAGGGGTCAGGGTATTCCTACCCTGCCCCTTTTTCTTTATATTCATGGGTTTTTTGTTTGGGAGTTGGCTGTTGCCGAATCCCAAGATGGCTGCCAACACTTCCTGGTTGAAGTGTTGGCAGCCAATCAGATCTCTGCAGGAGATCATCAATATTCAGGGAGGCTTCATGATTCTAGATATACAAATTTGGATTTCTTTAAATATCTCAAAAACTGCTGAACAGATTTACACCATATAATAAAAAGGGCTCTTTCTGGACCAAGAGCTACCTTTCTACCAAATTTGGTGTAATTCCATCCAGCGGATCGGGCTGTAGTCCTGTCTAAAATCCCTATAGGAATTAACATGGGAAACGCACTTTTTTTTACCCCCCTTTTTCTCAGCCCCCGCTTGATGGATCACTGCAAAACTTTCCATACACCCACTGTCACACTTTTTGGGGAAAATTTCATGAAGATTCGTCAACCAGCACCAAAGATTTAGGCAAGTCAAAAAACACTATATGTATGTATTTGAAAATCTATACTTACCTTTTGATCTTTTGTTTTCGATATTTTTTTGTCAAAATTTACATCTCAGGATATTCTGTGTTCACTATTCAGGGTGCACAACCACATGAGGGGCTTCCAGTCTGCACAACACAGCCATAACTCTTTGAACAGTATGTATCTCCTGGTCACTTTCCAAGAGGAGAGGCATCTACTCCTGACTCCTCCATTTCAGGACTGCAAATCCAACCTCTATTCACCCAATGCTGAGCTGAGGCACAAGGATTCAGCTAAGGTCCAAAAAGGGACAAATGGGTAGACTGTGCTGATCAATAGCCTTTATCCACATTTATGGAAAGCATAGTTCGCCATCAGCCAGATTAAAGTATCCCTATGGTAAAAATATCCACCTAGTTAGTCTAGTGTTCCTTAGATTGGAGGGTTTTCCTTGGTTTTTCACAAACCATAGTCGTTGTTTAGGGGAGTTAAACACGAATTCCTGAAATTCTAAGACTGCAGAGGCAATTTGAGTTGGATCAAATACAGATATTAACTGACAAACGAGAGTGTAGGTCATTTGTAGCCCTTGTGTGGGCGGAAACAACACTTATTAAAATCACATTTTGAGAGGCTTTGTATAAGTTTGATCTCATATAATTATGATATCTGAGGTGAGAATATTTTGCTGAAAGATTTCCAGGTTGCTTAGGACAGGTTACTTGGGACGCAAATCAATGCCCCAGTGAGGCGTTCCATGGGTGGAGCTTGGGAGTTCCTACGGATCCACCCTTGGATTTTTGCACATTTCCAGTTTTACCATTACTGGTTGACCTGGGGATGCATCCAGATGAGGCTTAACAAGGAGAAATATCTTTATTTCTCCTTGTTTTTTCCACTTTCTATGTGTGCATAGAAAGAGAAATATTACTCAGAGCATTGTTTTTGTGCAGGTGAGGTCTCCCTTCCTGCACAAAACCAATCCTATCTGCAACGCAGTAAACCTTGCACCACAGCGCAAGGGTGTCTGCGTTGGCGCTAGGCAGCACATTGTGCTTCAGCACAGGGAAAGGACAGGAATGCGCCATATGATGTTAAATACGGCACATTCCTACCCTTTCATGCAGCACAGCAAGGTCGCTTGCTGCGCTGTGCTGCGTGAAATATTGATATATCTGCCCCTTACTGTTCTTTCTCCTACCCTTATTTCTCCTTTGCTGCCTTTATCTGTTCCATGTATACCCTATCTGCCCCCTTTCTTAGCTTTTTGGGGGGTCAACAAACGGTAGTCTGTCGTGTTTTTTTATCTTGTGTATAATGCTTTGTTATTTTTCAGGGTTTCATGTCTTTTTGTTGAACTGTGCTGCTTTATATGATTGCAAAACTTTAAGTAAAGAATTGTTTAAATGAAGACATGAGTGCTTGTGAATTAGAGGTGAATGAAAAGGCATCAGTAAAGCTGCCACAAGCCAGTCTATTGAAAACCTTGTCGCATATCTTTTATACAACATTCAGTCAGACAGAAGAGAGATGGGCCATATGGGTCGGGAAGTGCTGGATGCATTAAAGATCTCCAAGGCAATATCTGGTATCCTTCTGAGGTTCTCAGTTGAGAAAATGATTTTGCAGGAAGGCATCAGAACCACGACTTGATCAGGCTTATTCCCAAGCGGAAGCTAAGCTAAGAAAAGCTTTTCCAACCACCATTTAGAAGAACAGGAAGGCAGGATTTGAAACAAGTCTTTGCTGCCGGCTTGGAAATTATGTTTGCCAATAGGGTTAATTGCTAAGTCTCCTTTGGAAGCTAAGCCTGCTTTGAGCAACTCACACAGTAATAACAGATCTTTGTCAGAATAAGGCTGTGAAAATCTGCTTGGATATGTGTTATATAGATGGTGTTGCTGTTTATGCAAATTATTCCTTGAAAAGACTTTGAGATTGCGGTACGTATCTGAACATAAACTTGAAATTCAGATTCATCGCATTCACATTTTTGTTTACGTTTACTGTTTGGTATGACCTGGATACATTTATGAAAAGTACTGACATGATATCTTGACATTGAGCAGGTGCTTGCTGAGGAGGGTCATTTGCATAAATGAATTACCATAACGCAGATCCTTGGAAATAATGGCCTTGGACATGTGTCAGAATGCAGCGCTCAGCAAGATGGATAGAGATCTAGTATAAATTAATTGGAAAAATACAATTATGTGTAATTTGCATTACAATTTCTTTAAAAGCTGTATTTTTGTATTTACTTTACAGTACAGTATAACCAACATTGTGTCAGAGCGCTTTGCAGCTAACCAAACAGTTGAAATAGATCTCTCTTACACTGATGAAAGTCCTACTATAAGGACTGAGACAATGAGTGAACTCTGGAATAGATATTCTTCATGAATTATTACTGAAGAATGTGGGGAGTATAAACTTAGAGAAACAAAGATAAAAAGGGAGAGGATTATCGAGAACAATGAGGTGGGAAATATTGGTGAGTATGTTTCTTTCTGTTACTATTTTTGAAAAGATGATATGTGATTCTGCCACAATATGAAACTAATAAATGTTTCTAATGTGCATCTCACAGTAACTTTGTGGTCTGGGAATAAGAGACAGATGGTTTGCAGAGAAGTGACAGCAGTTTACAAGTCTAGTCACTTACCAAAAGGGACATGCATGCACTGGCATAGAGGTTTGTATTTCCCTGTATGTTAAAGTAGTTAAGGACTAGTGGCTTCCAGAGGCATATGAAGATGAAATGTTGAGTATTTCTTGACTTCTACGTTACTCAGAAGTAGCACGTATGCAAAGTTATATTGGGCACTCATGTGTAAGAATGTATGCATAAAAAGTTCTTCAAGGATCTTTTTTAACTTAATGAGATTATAATTTATGGGCGGTATATTAGGGGTTAATTTGTGCCGGTGGAGCCCACCACCACTTCTTTCTGGTCCAGGACGCTTTCAGTACCTCTTTTTTTTTTTAAAGTTTAAGAATGCTTTATTAAGAAATAAATATGAACAATATGCAATTACAGCAAACAAAGTACTGATCTGGAGAACAATCCAAGTAATTGTAAGAGCAAGCATTAAAGTACAATTTAACAATCTGATAATAAACAGAGGATAATAAACCTATTAAAAGATTAGCAAGTTAAACATATCTTATATAGTAAGAAATATGAACCTAAAAAACTTGAATTGTAATACACAACTATAATGCTAAAATAAATGCATTTTAATCTTTTTATAAAGGTAAAAGGAAAGGAAGAGAAGAGAAGAAGAGAAGGAAGAGACAAAGTAAAGACATAAGAATAAGAAAGGAGAGGAAAGGGGAAAAAATAATGTAGTGTAAGGTTGAACCAGCGAGTTTCTAACATCTATGTAATATTATAAACGAATGGTAATTAAACAATTATATTTTAAGGAGGTTCATAATTACAAACTTTAGAGACGGTTCGATTTGTACATCTGGATAAAAATGTAGTAAGAGGTGATCATAATAGATCTTTTTTAATTTTTAAAGGAATAGATGTAGCATGAGCTCGTTCAAGCTGGTGATGATGACATAACAGGTTCCACCAAGCCATTTAAGACATTTTAGCAGTATCCTTCCAATTAGAGGTAATTATTTGAAGAGCTAAGGCAAACAATAAGTCCACAAATTTTCCAACCAAACGTTGAGAAGCCCAAAGGGAGGAGGCACTGCCCAAAAATATATGTGTAACATCAAAAGGGAGAGACATGAATAAAATATCATTCATTTTGTGCCAAATCTGCAACCAGAACTTTTTAACAAGAGGGCATTCAAAAACCATATGAAAAAGATCACTCTTATCATACGTACATGACCAACAATTAGTATTAGGTGAAACTTTAAATTTATACAAGCTTGTGGGTGTGATAAATAATCTGTTATAAAAATAATATAGTGTTTGTGTTGTGCTTGCTGATGAGGACGAGGTATGAATCTTGGTCCATATCGATTTCCAAGTATGAGCTGAAAATTCTTGATGTAACTCTGTTTCCCATACAAGTTCTATTTTATGCTTTGAAAAAGATTTAGAGGAGATAAGTAATAACTTCTATTTGTTGGAGGCCTTCAGTTGTGTAGAAAAATCTATTAAGGAAAAAGAGGGCTGCATGTCTGTAGCTGGAAGAGTTTGTTGGGAGGTATATATGAGGAGGAGAGGTCTAAGAAGTTGAAATTGAGAAGCATATTTGTTAGATATATGAAATTTTCCTTGTATCTCAGAGAAATCCAATAAAGTGCCATTAGAGAAAAGTTGTCTTATGACAATAATGCCTTTGTTAATCCATTCTTTCCACCCCAGAATCCTATTATTTAATTTAATATTTGTGTTATACCAGATTGGGGTTTGCAAAATATTCTCAGAAATAGAGTTTAAAGAAATGAACAAAGGTTTGCTAATAGCTATAGAATGGGTAAGTATGGGGGAAATTAGACATCTTGCGGGTTGAGTAATACGAATCACGTCTTTGAAAGTAAAAGGAGAGAATTGTGCATGTTCTAATTGACCCCAAACTGTGGATGAGTCTATGTAATTTTCAGAGAGGGAAACCCAAATATGTTTCAATGTGAAAGCAGAGTGATATGTTCTAATATTAGGAAAATTAACCCCACCGAGTTCTTTTGGTTGTTGAAGTCGAGCTAAAGCAATGCGGGGTTTGGGTTTATTCCATAAAAATTGAATTAAGGAACGGTTAATGATTTTAAAGAAATTAAGTGGGAGGGAAATAGGGAGCATTGACATGTAGAAATTAACAATAGGTAATAACATCATTTTAATTGTGGCTAATCTACCCCACCAGGAAAGATAAAGAGGAGACCACCCATCAATAAGTGCATTAACTTTAGACATAATTTCGTTCCTGTTGATTTTAATAGTGTCCTTGATATTATTAGTATAAAGAATGCCTAGGCATTTAATACCTTTTGAACTCAATTTAAAACCAGAGTCCTTAAACATATGGGGGAGACAGTATTTATTCAGCGGTAATACTTCTGATTTATCAATATTCAATTTATAACCTGAGACAACTGAGTAAGTATTCAACAGTGAAAAGAATTCCGGCAAAGACGTAATGGGATTTGATATATACAATAAAATATCTGCATACGCAGTGTATTTTATGTTTACATTTTTTAAATGAAAACCAGGAAAAATGGGGGATCTTCGAATTGTTTCTAAGAAGGGTTCTAGTGCTAAGAAAGATGAATAATAGGGGAGACAATGGGCAACCCTGCCTAGTGCCTCTGTGAAGGGGGAAATATTTGGATTGTTTACCGTTGACCCAAATAGATGTAGAGGGATTAGAATATAATAACTTGATGTATTGGATAAAATGGGGGCTAAAACCATGCCATTTCAAAGCGCCAAACATAAAGTCCCAGTTCACTTGATCGAAAGCCTTCTCAGCATCTAGTGTTATGGCAGCTAATGGAGAATTAAATTTAGCCGCTAAATGTATAATATTAAGAAAAGTTCTTGAATTGTCTGAAATGGATCTTCCTTTTACAAAGCCGGATTGGTGCATATCTACTAAATCAGGAATGATAGAGTTAATCCGAAGGGCCAATAATTTAGCGAAAATGTTGCAGTCCGTATTAATCAATGAGATAGGTCTATAATTGCTACACTGAGAAAGGTCTTTATCTTTTTTTGGGATTAAACATAGCATGGCCTGAGTAAAAGAACCCTGTGTACAACTAGCGTTCAGAAAATGATTAATAAGAGATAATAACTTAGGAACTAAAAGGAGTCTAAAGTGTAAATAAAAGCGTACGGTAAAGCCATCAGGCCCAAGTGTTTTGTCCTTGGAAAGTTGATTTATGGCATTTAGTAATTCTTGTTCCGATAAAGGTGTATCTAGGGAAGATAAGTCTACATTTTTATTAGGGTCTTTGGGAACTGACTGAAAAAAAGTATCTAGTTGTTCAGTGGAGGGAGATGATTCAGGGGTATATAAGTTTCTATAATAATCAGTGAAGCATTCTAAGATTTTTGAGTCACTAATATGTCGGACCCAAAAGGAATCGGTGATGGCAACAATCTTAGATTTCAGTTTTTTTATTTTCAGGTAATTTGCCAAAGACCTACCTGCTTTATAGCAACCTCCATACTTTTTTGCATTAAATCGAAGTAGGGTACCACAAGCATCGTCCCAAGATTGTTTGTTATATTGTAACTTGGACTTAATAAGTTTAGATAGCGTATCGCTATTAGTGGAGGAAAAATACTCGTGTTCCAAGATCTTAATCTGATTTAAGAGTTGCTTAGAATCTTTAAGAAGTCTTTTCTTTTTCCTAGCTACATAATCAATTATAAAACCTCTTGCAGTTGCTTTAAAAGCATCCCAAATAAAATTCATCTGTGTATCTGAGGGGAGGTTGTTTGTGAAATATTCCTGTGTAAAAGTTGTGAATTGTTCTTGTTAGATTTGGGGGTCTCTAGTTGGCAGAGGTAGGTACCTTTGTCCAAATAGGGACCCTTGCGTCTAGTCAGGGAAAGTAGGTACACTCCTGAAATAACCCCTGCTCACCCTCTTGGTAGCTTGGCACGAGCAGACAGGCTTAGTTCAGAGGCAGTGTGTAAACAGCGTAGACAGACTCGGTCACAGTACCTTTTACTTGAAGCGGCAGGCACGGGCGTGCGAGCCAAATGGCTGTTCGTCGCGGTCGCGATGCAAAAATGGAAGCGTTGCAGGACGCGTTGTCCCTCGATGCGGTGCAGGCAGCGGCTCGTTGACGTCGTCGAGGCGGAGTCGGTGAGACCAGGGCCGTGCGTTGCAGGGCGAGACGGTGCTTCGATGCGGTGCTGGCAGGTTGCGGTGCGGCGACGGAGCCGGATTCAGGAGCTGGCGTCGATCAGTCCGGACAGCGGTGCGAGTCGGGCGGTGCGTCGCAAGCGTGCGAGCGGTGCCCAACTCCGGTGCGGTCTGCAGGACTCGAACTCAGCAGCAGTGACCGTGTCGGTCAGACCAGTTCGACTTGGCGTAGCGAGCGTTGCAGGACGCGTTGTCCCTCGATGCGGTGCAGGCAGCGGCTCGTTGACGGAGTCGGTGAGACCAGGGCCGTGCGTTGCAGGGCGAGACGGTGCTTCGATGCGGTGCTTACAGGACACCGAGTCGGTCGTGAGAGTCGGTCACAGCTCCCTACCTCTGTAGCCACTGAAACAGAGTTTCCAGCAGCAATTCACAAAGGGGTGAAGTCCAATGGTCCTGGGACTTCGGTCAGGGGCAAGCTCTCTTCCAAGCCCTTGGAGATCCTTCACAAGTTGATGAAAGTCACAGCAAAGCAAAAGTTCCTTTCTCCTTTCTTTGGCAGTCAGGCAAACCACTGCAGGCCAATCCCCCAAGCAGCACTTCAGGCTTAGGGATAGTCTCTCCTCAGTTTCTTCTTGGTTCCGCTCCTCAACAAAGGTTTCTTCTTGTTCCCAAAAGAGATCTAATTTCCTAGGGGTCTGGGTCCCCTTTTTATACACAGTTTCTCTTTGTTCTCTGAAGGCAGAGAGGCCTCTGCCTAACCCAAAACCAGTTCTGGTCAGTCCTGGAGCACTTTGTTTTTCTGACTCCTTCTTTCCTTTCAGAATGTGGGGCAGAGTGCTCAGCCGCCCGGCAGGAGGTGGAGCCAGCATTGTGGAAGGCAGGCACAGCCCTATTCAGACCCAGGTGCAACTCCTCCCTCCACTCTGGATGCAGATCTTTCTATTCAGCCCTGTGCTGACTCACCCTGTGTCCTGTAGCCACCCCCAGCCCCTGTCACTCAATCTCCAGACAAGGAATACACAACCTAGCAGAGGCAGGCTTGGATAGATAGCAAGAAAATACCGACTTTCTAAAAGTGGTATTTTCAAACACAGAATGTTAAAACCAACTTCACTAAAAGATGTATTTTATCATCCTGAGTTCAGGCATACTAAATTCGTTTTTCTACCATGTTCCCTGGGTCAGTTCTGACTATAAGGTGTGATAGTCAGTCTGCCCATTCTGGCCTATGGGGAGCAGGTAGCCTTGCAATAGTGAAAAACGAAAATGGCTGTAATTCACTATTAGGACATGCCACACACACCAGGGCATGTCCTACCTTATACCTACAATGCACCCTGCCCTAGGGCCTACTTTAGGGGTGACCAACATGTAGTAAAGGGAAGGTTTAGGGACTGGTAAGTGGTGCACTCACCACGTCGACATGGCAGCCCTAGGCTGCACACAGGCTCTGCAATGGCAGGCCTGAGACACACTTACAAGCTGCTTCTGTGGGTGGCACAACCCGTGCTGCAAGCCCACCAGCAGCATTGGATTTACAAGCCCTGGGCACACTCAGTGCACGGTACTAGGGACTGACAAGTAAACCAATCATCCAATCATGGAGTCACTAATACATACATCAATTCACGATAGGGAGCACTTGCACTTTGGCACTGATTAGCAGCGGCAAAGTGCCCATGAGCATCTAGTCCAGCAAAAACATATCGGCAACAGTGGAGGCATTACGAAAAATGGAAGGGAGACCCACGGCAAGGATGCCAGGTCTAACACGTGTCCCCTCCAGCTGAAATGTGGGGAGAGCTATCCTACCCCTAGGGAGTTCTCATCGCTAAGGCGGAAAAATCTGGACAGTCCATCAGCGTGTTCTGTACCAGGGCGGTGTTCCACCGTAAAGTCCATCCCTGTAGGAAATGGACCACCTCAACAGCTTTGGATTCTCACCCCTCATCTGCATCAACCATCTGAGGGGCCTGTGGTCTGTCTGAACCCGGAAGTGAGTCCCAAACAGGTATGGTCTCAGCTTCTTCAGCGCCAGACCACAGCAAATGCCTCCCGCTCAATAGCACTCCATCTCTGTTCCCGGGAAGTAACCTCCTACTGAGGAAGGCTACAGGTTGGTCTAGGCCCTCCTCATTGATCTGTGATAGAACAGCCCCTACACCATGCTGTGAAGCGTCCGTCTGAACAATGAACTCATTGGAGAAGTTGGGTGCCTGGAGCACAGGCGCCGTGCACATGGCAGTCTTCAAGGTGTCAAAAGCTTTTTGACAGGCGTCAGTCCAAATCACTTTCCTGGGCTGCTTCTTGGAAGTCAGCTCTGTCAAGGGGCAACAATGCTGCCATACCCCTTGACGAATCTCCGGTAATACCCGGTGAGTCCTAGGAAGGCTCTCACCTCTGTCTGGGTCTTGGGTGGGCTCCCAAGCCAGAATGGTATCAATTTTCGGTTGGAGGGGCGCCACCTGGCCGCTCCCAACCTGGTGTCCCAAGTACACCACAGAACCCTGCCCAATCTGGCACTTACTCGCCTTGATTGTGAGGCCTGCCCTCCGCAGCGCCATCAACACTTCCCAGATGTGACGCAGATGTTCTTCCCAACTGGCACTGAACACTGCGATGTCATCCAGGTAGGCGGCACTGAAATCCTCCAGTCCAACCAACACCTGGTTGACCAACCTCTGAAAGGTGGCAGGGGCATTCTTCATCCCAAAGGGCATCACCCGGAACTGGTAGTGCCCATCTGGTGTGGAGAATGCTGACCTCTCTTTGCCCCATCAGTCAAGGCGATCTGCCAGTACCCAGACGTTAAGTCAAGCGTGCTGAGGTACCGCGCAGCCCCTAACCGATCTATGAGCTCATCAGCTCTGGGATGGGGTGGGCGTCAGTCCTGGTGACGGAATTGAGTCCCCTGTAGTCCACACAGAACCGGAGTTCTGGTGTGGCACCAGGCGCGGCAGCCTTTGGAACCAAGACCACTGGGCTGGCCCAAGGGCTGTTAGAGGACTCAATCACTCCTAGCGCAAACATCTTGGAGACCTCCTCCTTGATGCAGGCTCTGACCCTGTCAGTCACCCTGTAAGCCTTGTGCTTCACAGGAAGACTGTCCCCAGTGTCCACATCATGGACGCACCAATGAGTGACACTGGGAACCAGGGAGAACAGGTCAGGGAACTGTCCCAACAGTTGGCGACAGTCACCCTGCTGCTCAGGTGTCAGGGAGGTAGAGAGGTTTACTCCCTCCACTGATCCATCTTGCTCCCGGGCTGACAGGAGGTCAGGAAGAGGCTCGGTCTCCTCCTCCATTCCATCATCTGTAGCTAGAGCATGCCCACTTGGGACCTCTCCAAGTGGGGCTTCAGGCGGTTCACATGCAGGACCCACAAGGGAGTTCCTGGGAGACTGCAAGTCCACCAAATAGGTAACTGGACTCTTGCGCTCCACCACCATAAAGGGCCGGTCCACCTGTCCTGGAGCGCACAAGGCTCCACAGGGGCCATGACCCACACTTTCTGACCAGGCTGAAGCTCTACCAGAGTGGCATTCTGGTCGTACCACCGCTTCATCTCCTCCTGGCTGGCTTCCAGATTTGCCTCAGCAAGTTGTCTGAAACGCCTAGTCTGGTTCCTGAAGGCCAGCATGTAACTGTATACATCCTGGGGAGGTTTCCTGGGAGATTGCTCCCAGCCTTCCTTGACCAAACTCAGAGGTCCTCGCACCGGGTGTCCATAGAGGAGCTCAAAGGGACTGAACCCTAGAGACTTCTGTGGCACCTCCCGGTATGCAAACAACAGGCATGGTAAGAGGACGTCCCATTTACGCCTCATGGGTTCTTCCAGACCCATAATCATGCCCTTGAGGGTCCGGTTGAATCTCTCCAACCAGCCCATTTCCTTGAGGGTGGTAAGGAGTGGTGAACTTGTAAGTTACACCGCACTCCTGCCACAGGGACTTCATGTACTTGGACACGAAGTTGGTACCTCTGTCAGACACCACCTCTTGAGGGAATCCACACGTGAGAAAATTCCCATCAGTGCCCGTCCCACCACGGGGCCGTCACTGTCCTCAGAGGGATGGCTTCAGGGTACCGGGTGGCATGGTCCACCAAGACCAGGATAAACCTGTTGCCCATGGCTGTCTTGGGGTCCAGTGGCCCACAATGTCAATACCCACCCGTTCAAAGGGGGTGCTGTCCACAGGGAATGGCTGGAGAGGAGCCTTGTGCTTCCTCCCACTCTTTCCACTTGCCTGGGAAGTCTGGCATGTCCTGCAGTGAGTGGCGGCACTCCTGCGCATCTGGGGCCAATAGAAATGGGTAACAAGCCTGTCAAAGGTCTTGTCCTGCCCCAGATGTCCTGCCAACGGTACATCATGAGCCAACCCCAGTAGGAAGGCTCTGAAGTGCTGGGGTACCACCAGCACACGGGCTGACCCAGGCTCAGCAACCTTAGGCTCTGAATACAGGAGACCATTCTCCCAGTAAACCCAATGTGATCCAGACTGATCACCTGCTGCCTGGTCTGTTGCCTCAGACCCACGAGAGAAGGGCATGTGTTCTGCTCCTCGCAGAACTCTTCCCTGGAGGGTCCTCCTTCTTGCTGCCAATGGGTCAGCTCAGGTAGGTCCCCCAGTTCAGCTACCTGTTCCCCTGTAGGCTCCAGGGCATCCCCTCAGGGTCTGCCTCCTCCTGGACCGTGGGAACTTCGGGGGCCGGTTTCCGCGCCCCTGCCTCCTCTCTCTCCCGGCAGGCACCTGGGCCTCCCTCTCAGGCTCCAGGTCCTCTTGAACACCTTTAGCTGCCATTGACCAGGTGGTCACACATGCCCAATCAGGCAAGCCCAACATTTCTAAATGCGCACTCCGCTCCACCTTAGCCCAAGGTGAGCTCTCCAAATCGTTCCCTAACAAACAGTCAACAGGCATGGCTGGCCTCACAGCTACTTGAAGAGTACCCGAGACCCCCCATTCAAAGGGAACCTGAGCCACCTTGCAGTGACTCTCTGTGTTGTCAGCGGCAACAACCGGATAGAATGCATCAGGGATAACCTGCTCTTTAGACACCAGGTGACACTTGACAGCTGTCACACTGGCTCCTGTGTCTCTCAGAGCCTCCACCCTATGGCCATTGATGGTCACCCACTGCCTGTATTTCTTAGTGTTCTCAGGCAGCGGGGTCCTAGGGACCATCTCAGAGTCTCCTAAGGAGACAAGGGAAAACACTGTGGGATCCCCCCCACCTTGGACACCCAACTCCTCCCCCAGGGCTACACTAGCCAACTGCTGGGGGACTGCACCAGGGGGTGCTGTTTTTCCATGCAAAGGGCAACGAGAATCGTTTGCCTTGTGGCCAGGGCGCCACACTTGTAACATACCAGTGGTCCCTGGTGAACAGGGGGCCTGTCAGGGCCACTGGCTTCTTCTCAGGGGAGGCTGGGAACCTTTCCCTTGGTTCCCTTGGGGTCTACTTTGGGGCCCTTTATGGAACTCCCTCTGTTTACCCTTGTCCTCCCCACTCTTCTGCTGGGGACCCTGCCCACCCTTGGCGGAGTCTCCCACGTGACCCTTGTGGACCCGGGTACTCACCCAGCGGTCCGCCTCCTCAGCAAGCTGCCTAGGGTTAGTCAGCTTACTATCAATCAGGTGCTGGCGTAGCTCAGGAAAGCAATTACTGGACAAGTGCTCCCATGAAATCAAATCAAAGAGCGCCTGAAAATCAGTCGCTTTGCTACCCTTTACCCAACCATCCAAGGCTCTGCAAAAGAAGGTCACATATTCAACCCAGGTACTGCTTTCAATCTTACTACAGTTCCTGAACCTTTGCCTATAAAGCTCAGGGGTCAAACCATACCTAGTCATTAAGGCATCCTTCATGTGGCTGTACGAATTATAGACTTCAGAGGGCAAATCCAACAAGGTATCCCGCCCTTCACTGAGGAACCGTCCCCACAACCCCGCTCCCCAATCCTTCTCAGGGACCCGTTGGGAAGACATGGCTACCTCATAGGCTTTGAACCACTGCCCAATGTCATCATTTTTAAAAAACTCCTTCACCACATCTTTGGGAATATACACCCTAGCTTCAACAGGCGCAGGCGGTACACTGCCACCAGAGAGAGTAATCTCTAAGCTTTTGGCCTTCAATTCCAACTCCCTCAAAACTTTCGCATGTTCAAACTGCATTTTCTTTTCTTCTAGGGCTAATTTCCTAGTTTGCATTTGGAATTCTAACTGCCCATTCAGCTTGAGCTTGGTCAGCTCCATTTCGTGCATCCTACTCTCTTTCCTGTCCTCCAACTCCTCTGGAGACAGTCCTCTGGCAGAAACACTGCTACCTACTGGGGAAGGTGGTCTTCCAGCCCCTAGACCCAATAGCCCCTCCAGCTGCCCTTCTGCATTCTCAGCCCCTCCACAGGGGCACTCCTTGATTCGACCCAGGCCCTCAGCGCCTTTTGGAGGTCCTCCTTCCTGGAGAGCCCGGTCATGGACACTTTAAACTTTTGCAGAATTGCCTGAGCTGCTTGAGGGTGTAGCATTCTAGCCTCTCTTCTTCCCAATCACACTCAACAGAGGCTACTGATGCTGGTTTCTCCATAGTGATTAAACTTGGCAGTTGCAAAAATAGGAAATCCCAGAAAAAATGCTATAAAAGTATGTGGTTGCGTTTTGGTCTGCACTCTCTAAGTAGTGTTCACCAATCACTGTACATGAGTCACAAATGCAAGTCCAGAATCCCCACCGCTGACCACCAATGTTAGATTTGGGGGTCTCTAGTTGGCAGAGGTAGGTACCTTTGTCCAAATAGGGACCCTTGCGCCTAGTCAGGGAAAGTAGGTACACTCCTGAAATAACCCCTGCTCACCCTCTTGGTAGCCTGGCACGAGCAGACAGGCTTAGTTCAGAGGCAGTGTGTAAAGCATTTGTGAACACATACAGTAATCAAGTGACAACACTACAAACGGACACCACACAGGTTATATATTTATAAAAATAGGTATACTGTATATAGATTTCTCACAAGACCATAAACGACAAAAATAATCCACAATACTGTCAAGAGTGCTTAGTTCTGATCAAAAAGGCTTAATTCAAGGTTCTGTGCGAGTCGGTAGCCTCCTCCGGCTACGGCGATGTCGAGAACAAACAGAGTCTAACAAATCCAGCTGACCGTGTCGAGACGGGCCAACACATCGTAGACAGACTCGGTCACAGTACCTTTTACTTGAAGCGGCAGGCACGGGCGTGCGAGCCGGATGGCTGTTCGTCGCGGTCGCGATGCAAAAATGGAAGCGTTGCAGGACGCGTTGTCCCTCGATGCGGTACAGGCAGCGGCTCGTTGACGTCGTCGAGACGGAGTCGGTGAGACCAGGGCCGTGCGTTGCAGGGCGAGACAGTGCTTCGATGCGGTGTTGGCAGGTTGCGGTGCGGCGACGGAGCCGGATTCAGGAGCTGGCATCGATCAGTCCGGACAGCGGTGCGAGTCGGGCGGTGCGTCGCAAGCGTGCGAGCGGTGCCCAACTCCGGTGCGGTCACAGGACTCGAACTCAGCAGCAGTGACCGTGTCGGTCGGACCAGTTCGATTTGGCGTAGCGAGCGTTGCAGGACGCGTTGTCCCTCGATGCGGTGCAGGCAGCGGCTCGTTGACGGAGTCGGTGAGACCAGGGCCGTGCGTTGCAGGGCGAGACGGTGCTTCGATGCGGTGCTTACAGGACACCGAGTCGGTCGTGAGAGTCGGTCACAGCTCCCTACCTCTGTAGCCACTGAAACAGAGTTTCCAGCAGCAATTCACAAAGGGGGTGAAGTCCAATGGTCCTGGGACTTCGGTCAGGGGGCAAGCCCTTGGAGATCCTTCACAAGTTGATGAAAGTCACAGCAAAGCAAAAGTTCCTTTCTCCTTTCTTTGGCAGTCAGGCAAACCACTGCAGGCCAATCCCCCAAGCAGCACTTCAGGCTTAGGGATAGTCTCTCCTCAGTTTCTTCTTGGTTCCGCTCCTCAACAAAGGTTTCTTCTTGTTCCCAAAAGTGATCTAATTTCCTAGGGGTCTGGGTCCCCTTTTATACACAGTTTCTCTTTGTTCTCTGAAGGCAGAGAGGCCTCTGCCTAACCCAAAACCAGTTCTGGTCAGTCCTGGAGCACTTTGTTTTCTGACTCCTTCTTTCCTTTCAGAATGTGGGGCAGAGTGCTCAGCCGCCCGGCAGGAGGTGGAGCCAGCATTGTGGAAGGCAGGCACAGCCCTATTCAGACCCAGGTGCAACTCCTCCCTCCACTCTGGCTGCAGATCTTTCTATTCAGCCCTGTGCTGACTCACCCTGTCTCCTGTAGCCACCCCCAGCCCCTGTCACTCAATCTCCAGACAAGGAATACACAACCTAGCAGAGGCAGGCTTGGATAGTTAGGCAAGAAAATACCCACTTTCTAAAAGTGGTATTTTCAAACACAGAATGTTAAAACCAACTTCACTAAAAGATGTATTTTATCATCCTGAGTTCAGGCATACTAAATTCGTTTTTTACCATGTTCCCTGAGTCAGTTCTGACTATAAGGTGTAATAGTCAGTCTGCCCATTCTGGCCTATGGGGAGCAGATAGCCTTGCAATAGTGAAAAACGAAAATGGCTGTAATTCACTATTAGGACATGCCACACACACCAGGGCATGTCCTACCTTATACTTACAATGCACCCTGCCCTAGGGCCTACTTTAGGGGTGACCAACATGTAGTAAAGGGAAGGTTTAGGGACTGGTAAGTGGGTGCACTCACCACGTCGACATGGCAGCCCTAGGCTGCACACAGGCTCTGCAATGGCAGGCCTGAGACACACTTTACAAGCTGCTTCTGTGGGTGGCACAACCCGTGCTGCAAGCCCACCAGCAGCATTGGATTTACAAGCCCTGGGCACACTCAGTGCACGGTACTAGGGACTGACAAGTAAACCAATCATCCAATCATGGAGTCACTAATACATACAGCAATTCACGATAGGGAGCACTTGCACTTTGTCATTGATTAGCAGCGGCAAAGTGCCCATGAGCATCTAGTCCAGCAAAAACATATCGGCAACAGTGGAGGCATTACGAAAAAATGGAAGGGAGACCCACGCCAAGGATGCCAGGTCTAACAGTTCTATAAACTGTGGATCCAATAAAAGGGAATTATTAAATCTCCATCTGCGAGTGGAGGAGATGGGATTAGGATAATCAAAAACAATAACAGGTCCATGATCAGAAATAAGAATTGATCCTATTTCTGCATGTGTTAAAAATTGAAGTGTATGTTGAGTAAAAAATACATAGTCTATTCTAGAATGGGACCTATGGATGGGAGAGAAGAAAGTAAATTCCAAAACATCAGGGTGGAGTGCTCTCCATACATCAATCAACCCTCTAGCAGAAATGGCTTTATGGAACGTTTTATGCATTTGAGAGGGGACGAATTTAGTTTGTGACCTACGGTCTAACAATGGGTCCATAAGTTGATTGCAATCACCACCAACTATTAAGTTTTCTGAGGCATGAGAGGATAACATAGCAGCAACGTTATTCCAGAACGTTAGGTCTACTCCATTTGGCCCATATATATTGCAAATCGTAAATTTTGTATTATTTATGATCACTTCTAGGAGAAGCCATCTTCCAGCATCATCTTTGATTTCATTTATCAATTGAATGTTATATTGGACTTAATAAGTTTAGATAGCGTATCGCTATTAGTGGAGGAAAAATACTCGTGTTCCAAGATCTTAATCTGATTTAAGAGTTGCTTAGAATCTTTAAGAAGTCTTTTCTTTTTCCTAGCTACATAATCGATTATAAAACCTCTTGCAGTTGCTTTAAAAGCATCCCAAATAAAATTCATCTGTGTATCTGAGGGGAGGTTGTTTGTGAAATATTCCTGTGTAAAAGTTGTGAATTGTTCTATAAACTGTGGATCCAATAAAAGGGAATTATTAAATCTCCATCTGCGAGTGGAGGAGATGGGATTAGGATAATCAAAAACAATAACAGGTGCATGATCAGAAATAAGAATTGATCCTATTTCTGCATGTGTTAAAAATTGAAGTGTATGTTGAGTAAAAATACATAGTCTATTCTAGAATGGGACCTATGGATGGAGAGAAGAAAGTAAATTCCAAAACATCAGGGTGGAGTGCTCTCCATACATCAATCAACCCTCTAGCAGAAATGGCTTTATGGAAAGTTTTATGCATTTGAGAGGGGACGAATTTAGTTTGTGACCTACGGTCTAACAATGGGTCCATAAGTTGATTGCAATCACCACCAACTATTAAGTTTTCTGAGGCATGAGAGGATAACATAGCAGAAACGTTATTCCAGAACGTTAGGTCTAATCCATTTGGCCCATATATATTGCAAATCGTAAATTTTGTATTATTTATGATCACTTCTAGGAGAAGCCAACTTCCAGCATCATCTTTTATTTCATTTATCAATTGAATGTTTAGCGATTTGTGAAACAATATAAGAACGCCATTTTTGTTTTGCACAGCAGCAGAACCGAAGACATTCCCAACCCATTGTCTCTTAATAGAATTAATGTTTTGTTCCTTATGATGTGTTTCTTGTAACAAAGCAATTTGACATTTCAATCTTGACAAGTGGGTCAAAACTCTTTGTTTTTTAACCGGATTACGAACACCTTTAACATTCCATGACACCATACGTAAGTTACTCATTAAGATAAGGATAAGAAAAATTTAAAGATTAAAATTGTAAAACTTTTAACCTGACGTAAATGAGTATTAGAATATATGCATGACTTAACCGACCAAAACAAAATGAATAGCAAACAATACAGGTCTAAGTATACGTAAAAATTGACACCCACAAAGCTTATATTTAAATAGAAGAGTTGAAAAAATGTGAGGAAAAAAATACAAGAATGAATAAAATATTCAACAGATTTACCAAGATCCATCCGGTCAAATAGGGAATAGTAAAAGACAACAAAAACCACATTAGAAAAGAAAAAGCTCGCCAGAGTAGATTTTAAAGAGGGGGTGGAGGGGAAGAAGAAAAAGATCAGAGATAAGAATTTGTAGAGAAAATAGGAGAGAAAAAGGAGAACAAAATCTCCTCTGAGAAATATATTCAAAAAAGATGACAAAAGCCAAAGGACTTTAGCCATAGTTAGTCAGAGATAGAAAGGACAATACAGATGAAAAGGGGGGGACAAAAAGGACAGGCACCGCTCCACTGAGCGACACCAAGAATAGACTACTAAAATATCAGCAAATGGTGGAGGGACAATATTGAAGAGAAAGGAGCTGAACCAACAAAGCGCAAGAGAACTTACCATACATTGGAAATACAATGCAACCAGGCAAAACATGGATGACGGAACTGATGTACGATGAGAACAGAGACAACATCGGACATAATACGAATGGAAACCTCTCCACTCCCGGGTGCTTCCGATGTCCATTCCCGTGCCCGGCCTGCCACATAAGCTCAATAAAGCGCCCCTCCGTGACCTGCGCTGTTCTGGGTGTCGCGGAGGTATTTACGGAGCGGCCATCTTGTTTCGCAGCCACCGCCGAATCCCTTCAGTTCCTCTTTGACAGGCAGGAGTGTGGAAGAGTTGATATCTTTCCTCCTAAGGACATCCTCAGCTGAGGCATACCAATATTAGGGCTGCACCCTACATGTTTTAATTGTATCAGCATTTTTTTACGTCATCCAATTTAGAGGTACTCAATTTCCAGCCAATGTAAGCATGAAAGGCTGAGCCAGCGTTTTTGGGTTTCGATCTTGTGTCCTGGTTTCCAGCATAATTCAGATTTCAAAGCTGGGAAGAGCGGGAGGCTGTGCACGTGTGGTGTGACATCTCACCACCCTCTCGCACAAGCCCCCGCTTCGGTACGTGCCTAGAGTTGCGGCCTACTACTTGCACCTGTTATTCTTAGCTGTCAGTCTGCAGCATTTCAGGGCAGCTGTGAAGCCCTTTGCTGCGGCGCAAAAGTCCAACACTCGAGTGCATGGGTGATAGCCATTAGATACTAGTAGGGCCTGATTACAAAGGGCCCTTTTTGTCCAGCGATTGGAATTACAAGTGATGCAATGTTTATCTCAGCTGGCATTTACCAGGTGCCGTAAAGATGACACTCTGTGTTACATTTCAGCAAAACTCCATGTTATTGCACAAAAACATACCATAAAGATCACTTCTGATAAATCCCGAACACATCAGTATCAGTAATTATTGCATTGAACTGCTCCAATTCATAATCAGGTCCAAAATGTTTGGATCACATTGCACAGGAAATAAAAAAGCACACTACTCATGTATGTTGTTTTATTATACAAAGTGTCCCTTGCTTTCATTTGGAACACTGTTCATGCAACACTTTACTACAGAGCCTGACAAGGTGTGACGCTGCCTTAAAGAGCTAGATGTGTACATACAGTCAGTCATCTTTCCTACTTTGGATGCTCTTGTGATGCACTAGAGGAGTAATTGTGCTTAGAAATCATTTAAACCTTTCCATACTCGTCAAAGGCTGGGGTGGGATCAGAGCCTCACTGCCTCATGCTCTTTTGCTTGGCACAGCGAATACTCAGTGCATGCCCCTCCTCCCCCCCATAAGGGTAGGAGATTCAAGGAACGTGTATGTTATCACTCAGAGGCAGGGCAGAGACACTGCAAACATATGCCAGACTGATTTTGCACTGAAGTAAAGCAATTATTAATTATGCGGTGAAAATGTCATTAACAGATTCGAGTTCTGTAATCTACAAACAATTTCAATGTCATCTTTTGTTTAGCCCTCCTCCAATTCCCTTTTCAGTGGTCTCACTATGACCAAGAAAGAGCCCAGAATTGCCATCTGATTAGACATGTTCTGTAAACTGCTCCAGGAATGCCACCACTCTCGCTTCTTTTCAGGATCTGCAGGTTCTGTGATTAAGTGAGATTCGTGCTAAGTCAGCTCTGCTAAGCTGTCAACCACGGTAAAAACAGTGTGTCAGGGGAGAAGGCACAGATGCTGATTCACTGACTCAATGAAAATTTTAATAAAACGAAAAGACAAATATGGGATTCCATGGTGTATGTCTAGGACCTATGTTTGAAAGTGGTACTCATTTTATTCACTCATGTGGCTTCTAAAGGATTCAGGGCACATACAATCTGACCAGAATTGGACCCTGAAATCTTACTTGCAAGGGTGAGCAACTCATTCTGCAGATTGATGGTGGTGGCCATTTAACTATTGTGGACCAAAGTCTGTAGTGTTTGTCCTTGTATTCATACCCAACATAGTTATGCTTATGTGCGCTATGCACAGATTCACTCAGGAAATTGTATAGCCATTGGCAAGCACTGCGATGGGACACACCTTTTTTCAATTGAGTGCACAGAAGATATGAGGGAGACCCTGTCGCTCTTACAGATTCAAAAACTGGCTGCACTTGCTCAACGCAGAAACGTAGGCGGCCAATGCTCTTCTACCCTTTTCCAATCTTGTCTGCATCTTTAGAAACACATGTAGGTGGATTGGGTGTTTCCATTGGTTTCGATTTTGAATTTCTCAGGGCAAATTAATGTGTAGATGTGTGTTTTCCCTTGGGTTTATAATTTGAATGCACTGATGAAGCTTGGAGAGCCGAACTGAGTTAATTTGTCATGTAGCACTGCGGCAGGCAGGTGTGCCTTTTCAACGGGGATGAAAATGAGTGCATCTGACTGGACGTTGAGACGGGTGAGATGCACACATTTTATATTTGCTGGCACATGCAGCACAGAGAGGCCGAGGTGGGTGTCCGAGACCACTAGTTTACAAAAACAAGCATTTGCAATGCAATAGGCCTCGCATTCACTTGAGTTTGAGCTATTGGCATTGTAAATGACAATGCCTTTTATTTATGTTTTGGGTTTTAAAACATAAATAAAAGGCATTGTCATTTACAATACTAATAGCTTAAACTTTCGCAAATGCGAGACCTATTGCATTGCAGTAAAGGGCCTTCTCGACCGCTGGTTAGATTGTAAATATCAGAGGAAGAGGCTGGCCTGCGACGTCTTCAATGTAGTGATAAATAGTGCAGTGAAGAAGATGTGTAAGTGTTCTAAATTACACAGACACAAAGTGTGAAGTGAGAGTTACATATGATCCGAGCTATAAACACTAACAAAGCGCTCCAACACCTTTCGCTCTTTGATTACACTGTTGCGGCTCAGGGGGAAGAGCGGGAGGGGGGGCCCTCTCCGTGATTTCCTGCCCTCTCCGTGATTTGAGTGTGCAGTGTGGCATTGAGCAATGTCATTGCTATCTGTGGCCTAATAAAAAACACTCCAGCTGTAGTAGGGCCCTGGCTTCACCTCCTGGTGCAGGGCGGGCTGTGCTTTATGGCAGGCATGGAGGGAGGGAGGGATGGTCTCGGCTGCAGCTCCGGCCTCGTAGAGTGCTCCTGCTATTACTAGTGAGCAAGAGGTGCTGAGGTGGTGGTATTGGTATTGGTGGTGGTGGTATTGGTGGTGGTGGTGGTATTGGTATTGGTGTTATTGGTGGTGGTGGTATTGGTGGTGCTGGTATTGGTGGTATTGGTAGTGGTGGTATTGGTAGTGGTGGTAATGGTGGCAGTATTGGTATTGGTTGTGGTGGTATTGGTACTGGTGGTGGTATTGGTATTGGTGGTGGTGGTACTGGTATTGGTGGTGGTGGTATTGGTGGTGGTATTGGTATTGGTGGTGGTATTGTTGGTATTGGTGGTATTGTTGGTATTGGTGGTGGTATTGGTGGTGGTGGTATTGGTGGTGGTGGTGGTATTGGTGGTGGTATTGGTATTTGCGGTGGTATTGGTGGTGGTGGTATTGGTATTGGTGGTGGTGGTATTGGTATTGGTGGTTTTGGTGGTGGTGGTGGTATTGGTGGTGGTGGTGGTATTGGTGTTATTGGTGGTGGTGGTATTGGTGGTGCTGGTATTGGTGGTATTGGTAGTGGTGGTATTGGTAGTGGTGGTATTGGTGGCAGTATTGGTATTGGTGATGGTGGTGGTATTGGTATTGATGGTGGTATTGGTGGTGGTGGTACTGGTATTGGTGGTGGTGGTATTGGTGGTGGTATTGATATTGGTGGTGGTATTGTTGGTATTGGTGGTATTGTTGGTATTGGTGGTGGTATTGTTGGTGGTGGTGGTATTGGTGGTGGTGATGGTATTGGTGGTGGTATTGGTATTTGCGGTGGTATTGGTGGTGGTGGTATTGGTATTGGTGGTGGTATTGGTATTGGTGGTTTTGGTGGTATTGGTGGTATTGGTGGTATTGGTGGTGGTGGTGGTATTGGTGGTTGTTGTGGTATTGGTGGTGGTGGTGGTCGTATTGGTGTTATTGGTGGTGGTTGTATTGGTCATGGTGGTGGTGGTATTGGTGGTGGTGGTATTGGTGGTGGTATTGGTGGTGGTATTGGTGGTGGTATTGGTGGTGGTGGCAGTGGTGGTGGTGGTGGTGATATTGGTGGTGGTATTAGTGGTATTGGTGGAGGTGGTGGTATTAGTGGTGGTATTGGTGGTGGTGATGGTATTGGTGGTGGTATTGGTGGTGGTATTGGTGGTGTTGGTATTGGTATTGGTGGTGGTGGTATAGGTGGCGATATTGGTGGTGGTGTTGGTGTTGGTGGTGGTATTGGTGGTATTGGTGGTGGTATTCGCGGTGGCATTGGTATTGGTGGTGGTGGTATTGGATTGGTGGTGGTGGTGGTATTGGTGGTGGTGGTGGTACTGGTGGTGGTGGTGGTATTGGTGGTGGTGGTATTGGTGGTAGTGGTATTGGTGGTGGTGGTAGTGGTAGTGGTATTGGTGGTATTGGTGGTGGTGGTACTGGTGGTGGCATTGGTGGTGGTGATGGTAGTGGTGGTGGTGGTGATGGTAGTGGTGGTAGTGGTATTGATGGTGGTGGTATTGGTGGTGGTGGAGGTGGAGGTATTGATGGTGGTGGTATTGGTGGTGGTATTGGTGGTGGTGTTGTTGTTGTTAATAATGCAAAAAGAATCATTGATGGACAGAATGCAGAACAATGTCATACATTCACCCCAGTACAGAGATCTGGGCCTAAATCCATCGTTTTTTGCTCACCATGCCATTCCAGTTTGAACCCAGCCATATGCAAATCAGTCTTGACCCTGTGCCCCATGGGAACAGTCCAGCCCGAACTGCCTGGCCAGGTCCTCCCTGGACTGGAAACAAGCATCCTAGAACCGGTTTCGGGGTTTCACCCCTCATCAGCCAGGATAGCTTGACTCCAGTGGCATGGAGAGCACAGGACCCACGTCTGGGCATACCCGTCCCACTCGGGGTGACATATGCAAAAAGAACAATTGATGGACAGAATGCAGAACAATGTCATACATTCACCCCAGTACAGATATCTGTTTCTTTTGCAGTTGTTGTTAATAAAACAGGCTTTTGAAAACAACCCGTCAGGTGGCTTAGTGCCGATGACATGTAACACAGATGTGCTGTTGTCAGCTTCAGACCATTAGCACACGATTATGTGCTACCTGGAATTCACATGACTTAATTCGCTAATCATTTCTAAATCCATTTTATTTGGGGGATTGGAGGGGGGTTGAAACAGACACGAGATAATGCCGGGTTAAAGTGATTAAAAGCGGTTCCCCTGTTATGGGGCGGCCCTGCTGCTTAAAAAACATAAGCGGTTTCAGCTGAAGCAGCCCATGTCTGGCCTCCAGTAAGAGAAACTCAATAAAGTAAATAGTGCTTACAGACTAAATAACAGGTCCCGTGTAACAACCGAAGTAAAGGGGCCAGTAGCCATGGGAGGTTACAAATGAAGACAAGGCCATACTAAGGAGGAACTAACAAGCCTGTTAACGAATCGAAGGCAGCATTTACGAAAGACACTGACACAAGCCAATGAAAAATATGGGAGAAGAGTGAGCGCGGCTTCTCTCCCATACTCTACTACAATAGTCTTGCAGTGTATGCGTGCTGCCGCTAGGCTTGACATAAAAAAACATGTTAGTACTCGGGCAGTGAACAGAGTTACATGTTTCTTCACTTGCTTATTTAAAATGTGATGAAACAGTGATGGCATGTGGAAGTGGAGGGAAGGTTCCTTTGGGCTTCTCTAACGAATGCACTGTGGCAGTGTAGGGAGGTCTGTGGGGGTTTCTTGTTTTGTAGTTTTGTTTTCTGCATAGGGACAGTGAATGAATGGTGGGTGGTGGTCTTTGGTTTCGAAAATGAATTTGCCAGTGCAGCCTTCGGAGTTCCTGCTTACAGTTAATGCTCATTCCTACACTTCAAATCCAGGACACCATTCACTCCCCACCACCGTCACATTTCACCAGCTGCTACAGAGGTTTACCGACCCAATGTACAATGTGGCACTCTTCCCCAATAGGCAACTACGATTTTAAAACACTGCTAATTGTGGAGACTTTGATCAGGTGCTAAACTTGACTGCATAGATGTCTGAAAAAAAGAACAAGCAACCATAGGGATCGAGCTGCTCCGAGAGCTAAATGTCAAATCAAAGTCTACTGGAGGTTTGGCAACAGGTTGATCCCAACATTGGAATGTTGAGAACTCTGTTTTGAGGCGAGGGAGTGGCCTCCTGCTCTAACATTCCAATGTTTTCCTTTTGTCTCTTCCCATTTAATTTTGACAATTGTACCCTCAGTGGATGGAATGGTCTAATAGCATTATTTCCCTGCTGCCTGTTACACTGTTACTTAATGTCAGACTCCCTCATTATATGCTGTCACCTGTGATTCAGGCCTATTACTGGTGTAGGGTGCTTTTGAAAATCAGCATAGGCTTCAGTTGAGGGCTATAATATCATGATCTAGAACTGAGTATTTTTTGTGTAATATAAGTGGGACACATTCAACAGCCCACTGCAAGAACAGAAATGTTCGTCATCTACATTTTGACCCTAAGTGGAGAGAGTTTGCCAACTGAATTCTGGAAAGAGATTTAGAAGGTTTTCTTGTCTTTTGACCACTTTTGGCACTATCTAGCTGGCTGTGAGAAACCAGGACCTGTTTGCAGTGTCCCCCTACTTTCTGCCCCATTTTAACCACTAGTTGCTGGTTTTCTGACTCTGATTGTGCCTTGAGCTCTAACCAGATCCAGGGACTGTGCTCTTATTAAAAGTATATGGTAATTAGGTATAATTACAATTGGTACTGACAACCTGCCTGTAAGTCCCAAATATATGGTAGGGCATGTAGGTCTAGAGGCCCAGAAGATTTAATGTACTTAATTGCGCACTACTGTGGTGCCTGCTGTCATTTTAAAAACAAGCCCTGCCTTGCAGGCTGCTTTTAAACTTATAATTATTAGCAAATTCGACTTTGGAATTAAAGGTAGTTCCAGAGTCTCAAACTACCTTATTTTAACATATGTCACCCCAAAGGTCTCCCCCAGGTGCCATAGGGAGAGGGTGCCTTTTAACTATTAACAAGGACATTATAAAATATGTTTTATATGCCCTGGTGAGGGAAAAACGGCCAATTTTGTTTTCCCCATTGTAGCACAATGGCTCCGTAGGCTAATATAGGAATACTATATTAAAATGTAACTATTGAAAGGAAGGAGCTAAAAATATACTTCAAAGTATCAAAATGAGAGTTAGAATAAATCCAACAACTTGCCACTGTTAGATTTATTATAACTATCACAGAAACAAATGTATAGAAATTTCTTTTCTGTAAGCCAAAATCCACCCTTCCAGCAGCCCTTCTCTGATTAGTCAACCTCTGCCAAGCTAAGGCAAGCTGTCTTAATGAGGTGTGAAGCGGCCTGACTAGAGACAAAGGATTTCCTGTGGGAGGAGAACTGCAAGATACACAGCAAATGCCAGGATAGGGGTGGAGTAGCCAAAGTGGTCTTCAAAGAGGAAATGACAGTTTAGGGCAACATAAGCTCACCCCCACATCCTGCACGCCCCAGCCAGACAGGAGCCACTGTAATTGGATAAGCAGAGGTGTTGCAAAGGGAGTGCTAGGGAACTTAGCCACACCAGTGGGATGGCTTAGCTAGATCTTAACCTCCAGGATAAAGTTTCTCCATTTTGTAAGAATGGTGCTTTCTGTGGTCATACCTGAAGGTGGCACCCCGCACCCTATTGGTCGGGGGTGCCCCCCAGCTTGTTGACCAGGAACACTGGATAAAGATGGAAGAGCTGCCTAGCAATTCAGATCCCCACATGAAACTACAAGGAGAAGAAGGCCTGCCCTGCTGTAACCCTGGCCTGCACCCAAAGGATTGCACTCATAAGGACTGCAACTGCTGCACACTTGGAACTACAGATCTAAGGACTTTACCTTGCTTCAGAAAGTTGAAGGAGTGGACTCTCTGAAAGCAACAGGTTAAAAGAGCTCACCTGCACCATCTCCATCAAGAAGTACCCAGCATGGAGTGCATCCAGTGGACCTTTAAGGATTTGGCCAGGTACATTGTGGGAATTGTACCATCTCAGAGATTCTAGACCCCTGGATTGGTGTTGTAGACACTTTGAACCCGAAAGGAGACCTTCTGGAAGAAGATCAAGAAGTCTGGAGAAGTTTGGAGAAACTTTAGTAAAAAGCTCGATAAGTGGACCGACCCGGCGTCGAGAGTCAAGACTCTGATGTCAAACCGCGACCCATCCTGGATTTCAGGCTCGTCCTGCGGAAAGCTCCAGAGCTCCAGCTGTCAACGAGACTTCCAGGAGTTGACCGAGGCATCGCGCTGAGCCAAGTCGAGGATGTCGACGCGGATTCGGCCTAACAAAGTGCCTTGCTCGACTACGAGAGGAAAAATCTCCCAAAAAGTTTCTAAATGTGAATGTAAAATTTTGACCGACGCCTCCAGATTAGTGTATGCGACTAGCGCTCCATCGCAGTCGGCCTCAAACTTTGACTTTGTCCAGGTCAAGCACGACCAGCTGTCCCAAAGTGACGCTTTGGGCTTTTAAGCACTAGAAGGTGTTTCTTCTTTAACAATTCACATCTCTGGTTCCCTACATTGGATTTTTGGCATTTTGGTGTCTATTTGTTCATACAAATGTAACCTATTTTAATCAATTTGTGTTGGATTTTTTATGTGTACTGTGTCTTACTTATTTAAAGTATTGGTGCTTTAAGTGCTTTACAAACCTGTCTCCTAAGTTACGCCTGCCTGCTCATTGCCAGCTACCAAGGTTTGAGCAAGGGAATCATTTGTTGAGACCTTGACTGAACCTTTTATTGTGTTTGCGGCCTCATTACTAGTGATAGGTCCCTACTTTTACCCTACTAATAAACTACTTTCCAACACTGGCAATAAAAGTATTTTTTGTGGTAAACTCATCTCATATGTTTCAAAAAAGGGACAGGCCCTGCTTCATTGCAAGCTTACAGCGGTTTGCAAAAACGATATTATTTTCCATGACAAAGGTAAAGCTTAAAAGACAAAAAAGAAGTCTGCAAACAGAAAATGTGGAATTATGGGCAACTGCATCTTCGGAGGCTGGTGAGCATATGGCTGCTGAGACTGAGAGGGGAGGACAGGGAAGCGATAGGAAGACACATTTCTGAGTCTGAAAACAGAGAGGCAGCATGGCCAAGGAGATTTGGTAGATCCCAGTTAGAACACAGTCTGCCCATGCAATTTCAGAAGGCAGGCAGTTACCTGATGCCCCTTTGCTTTGTTAGAGTTTCTCTAAAATCACTCAAATACAATAAAGCTATGGGGCCTGATAAGATACTGATAGAGTTCTACATGGTATTTTTTCAGAGTTGGCCAAAGGCTTGATAGACATGTTTCTTGATGTCCAGCGGGTGGGGGTCACCCCAGCTTCATGGGGAAGTACAGATATGCTTGTCTTTAGAAAGAAGGGGAAACCCCCAACAAAACTTGGTTCATATAGACCAATTTCATTAACCAATTCTGATGCCAAATTATATTAAAAGATACTTGTGTCATGTATGGCGAAGGTCATAACCAAACTAGTTTCACCCTGGCACAATGGATTTATACCTTGGCAAGGGACTACAGTACACATTAGGTGAGCAATTACGCTGTTTGACATTGACGAAGTGACAGGAAACCCTTTACCTATGATCCTCCTCCATGCAGAAAAGGCAACTCCAAATCATGGGCATGGAATCAGGAAGTATCGCCATTTCAAGAGGGACTAGGGAGGGATATACTTGTTCCCCTCTCCTGTTCGCGCTATATATTGACCCATTTATTATACAACTTTTAAGGAACTTGAACATAATACCAGCTAGTGTAAAGGGGTTTGATACTAAAGTTCTAGCGTATGCAACTGATATAGCTCTGTTAAAACCAGAACCTCAAAGTGCTTTGGCTGAAGTAGAAAAAGAGGCCGAATGGTTTGGCGCGATCTCAGGTTACTATTTGAATAAAGGGATTACCCAGAATGTTTGTAGAAGTAAAATTGCAATGATAGACAGCCGAAGAGTAGAGAGCGTGACTTATTTAGGAATTAAGATCACTGCTAATGTGGAGATAATAACTGAAATAAACAATACTCCAGGATTGGGAAACATCTCGGCAAGATCTAACAAGAATCAATAGTCTACACCTAACTAGCAGGTAGATTTAATGTGATAAAAATTATTCTATTGTCAAAGGTCTTATATTTATTTAGAGCTGTACCACTAGAGTTGGAATTGCTGTGGCTCAAACAATTGGATGCATTCTATACTAATTTTATATGGCAGTATAAAAGGGCTCGGCGGGCTCTGACATATGTGCTGATCCCCAGGGACAGAGGGGGATGGGCAGTCCCTAACTTTAAGTATTATTATTAAGTATTATTATTGGGCAGCACTGCTGCAGTAATGGGGATTCTCATCACAGATAAGGAGGGATCTATTCTATTATGATCAGAGCTGCCGTCTATCTCTGAATTGACTCTAGGGGAGGATGCCAATGGTTGTTTTGCAAGGAACATCGAGCATAGTTATTATAAGAAGTTAAGTTTAAGACAGTAGGAGTAGCTTTCAAGATCTGGAAGCAGCTTAAGGGGTTACAAGATATAATAGATATACCCTGCTGGCGCCTATTTACCCCTCAGTTTTTCATGATGGAGTCTGCAACTCATGGGAGCAACCAGGAGTGATTAGACTTGGCAATTTATTTATCCATGTCCACTTACACTCATTTAGTGACCTTCAGATGAAGTTTGGCTTCGGAGGGCAAAAGTTTTTTAAGTTCTTGAAGATTAGGGACTTTATATTAAAACTTGGGAGCGGGTTACTTTCTGTTGGAAAAATCCTGCTTCTCTAACTTATGTTGCAAGAAAATAGGACTGGGCAGACTTATAAAGTGCTGAGCGAACAGGCATCGGATAATCTCGAGTCTCATGCGGGTAGATGGGAGGTAAGATTGGGGATCCAGAGTACAGATATCAGTCGCGGCCTGCATGATTCACGGGTGAGGGGGGCCACGCAGGGGGGGTGAGGTTTAATTTTAATTATATTTTTAAAAAAATAACTTACCTTAGCCGCCCGACCGGTCCAGCGTCGTCTCTGCTCCTCGTAGCCACAGGAAGCAGGCAGCCTCCCTCCCCTCCCCTAAGCCAAGCACAATGCTGCAATGGCAGCGTTGTGATTGGCTGGGGCACTCGACCGCACATGTGTCTATGGGGAGCCCGTTTTCTCCATGCAGGTTGCATGCAGTCTACATGGAGAAAATGGCAGAGTGCGCATGACTGGTTTGGTCGGCCCCTGAGGGCCGACCAAACAGTCAGGGCCTGCAATATTGGGCAAGCCACTCCTCCCCTGCCCTGTTGCAGGACCGCCCACCCGCCCACCCCAACTAAACCCTTCTGCTTTCTCACAGTGCGAGAAGCAGTAACATAAAATGGTATACCATTTTATGTTACTGCTTCTCGCACTGCGAGAAGCAAGTGAGCGGCAGCTCCTCCGCCCACATGGAGGAGCCGCCCCTGATGGATATGCAGAAATCGCTTGAGGTTGATAAGGAAATTCTGCTTACTGAAAGCTTGAGAAGTCAGCAGTACAAGACTATTTTAAATCTGTATTATACCCCTACTAAGCTGTGTAGTTGGTGATAAAGACCCAATTATAACTGTCCTCGCTGTAGGGAGGCCCCCGCAGATATGGCCCATATGTTTTGAGCATGCATTAAGCTGTCAAAAATAATGGGGTAGCTACTGGCATTAAAAGATGGAATTGGGGCATTCTTGAATACAGCACTCAAAGTAGAAGTTGACATCACTCCATCACTGATGCTATTTGGTATCGAACAATAGTTTCTAGGGGTAAGCTAAATTTTTTATTTATTGCTATGGGTGTAGCATGTCTTCTTATAGCAGCGGTTTGGCTGAATATGGAACCACCAACAATGCAGCAATGGTTTTCGCGTTTGCTAAGCATGTACAATCTGGAGAAAACCCTCTATAACTGCAAGGGAAAGAGGGCTAGGAAATGCGGGGCCCTGATCTGGGCACCAATGGTGAAGAAGCCCGAGAATAAATGTGGAATAGGAGACCGATTAGGCACAGGTGGGCTGGGTCCGAGTTTAAAGTTTGTCTGGAACTGTATGAACACTACACAATGGATGATTCACTTGTATGAGCTAGAGAAATTTTCTGTACTGAACTGATATAGGGTGTCCAAAAATCTACATTAATCATTGATAATTAAACAGATACGATTGTGTATGTAAGTGGATGAATTCTCTTTCCTGATCAAGCTTTGTCATAACTAAAATGGCCAAACGCAATAGATGATTCAACGTTATGATTTATTCCTTAATATTACAGAATTGGAGAATGTTTAAGGTTTTGTATTGAACTGATTTATGGTGTTTGAAAGATTTCTTGAATTGTTTGGGGTCAAACAAATATGAGGGTTTCTGCACGTGTATTAATTTTCTTGAATGATCACATTTAAAGCCTTGCTACAACTGCATTGACGAAATGTAACAGATAATCCAATTTCATGATTTACTTTTTAATAGATAAAGTTATGTGTATACAGGATTGGGCGATGCTAAAAAAAAAATATTTTCTTTTTTTGCTGAGATAGTCTATGAAAATCTACATTAATTGTTGGTGGTCAATCAAATTGTTTCTGTACTTGGGTGAATTCTCTTGATATTTGCTCCTTTAATAAATAAATAAATAAACTAAAAAGGATACTCAACCAACAACAAAAAAATGAAATGGTGGAAGTCTGCCCTGAAACTGCACGAAGAATCTTGGTTGTTTTAAATGTCTACATTAGCAATCTGCAATAAGTGTCTTATAAGGTTTGTCATAGACATAGAAATTTAAATAAGGCTTGAGGTAGTTTTCTAGACTTTTATCACAAATCCCTTTTTCATTAGGACCCATTGCCTTATGTTATTCTCTGAAACAAATACGTCCGGCTCTATTCATAAACATTTTTTTATAAATCTGCAGTCTTTGCTTTATTCTTTCAATTGGGTGCAGATTTAGACATTTTTCAAATTCACGAACGTTTCCAGGAGTACTCGTGAAATTGTTTTGTAAATTCCCAATGACATACATGAGATCACAGATCTGTATATGTAACTGTACACATTGCACAACTGTGCATGCGATGAGTGCAACTGCATTTTCTTTGTTTTTTCTTCTCATACAAAATCTTTTTTTGGCTTCACTTAAACCCCAAAGCTTTACCAGTTCTGAGGGCTTTCCCTTCCCAAAGGTACCCTAAAAGCAGATTTGCTCCTACCTTTTATAATAAAAAATCTCCAATTGTTTCCAGGATAGAAATGTGTGGTGTAAAGTTTGGGAATGCCCATAAGCACACTAGTTTGTGGGCCTCCCAAACTTTTCAATGATTCCCTGCCCTTAAATACTCTTACCAGGCCAAAGAGAAGATTTACTCGGGTGTAGTATTACACCATACAGAGGTAATATTATCCATTATAAGCGCAAATTCTCCTTTTGCGGATTTCAAAAGTGAATTTGTACTTGTATGTCAAGCTGTGTGCATGTGTAAGTTCAACTAGCAAGAATAAAATACTTTTTGAATAGGACCATTTATGCAACCTAGGATTGCGAATATTTCTAAAAGTAATTTCATTTCTACATTATTCTAATATTTAGATTGTGATTGCTTTCTTTGGCTTTGTGCATTTATGATTGTGGCTCTCTGTTTTATGAAATTGATAATACAAATTTTAATTTTAATTAAATGTAATTGGGGTTACTTACACAAGGGTCTTAAAACTGACGGATGTACCTAAGTGATCGCATTTGCTGATACCAGCTAGGAAGTGTAACCTCTAGTAAAACATTCGTGACCATTTCTTTATGTGCATTTTTCTTGCTTGCTGAGGTTTACCTCCCAAACCATGTTACTACAATATCTGTTAACTGTGGCATGCAAGAACAATGGCAATGATGCTTTTGTAATGCAAAGCTTTATTGAGTTGCTTTAGCGAGTTCAATCACACAGTGGCATGGCAGATCCCCATGCAGTTAGAAAGCAGCAGCAGGTCACTTGAAAGCATCTTCACTTCTCCTTCGCGTCAGCGGCAATTCGAGGAGGAGGTGTGTGTCTTAGTTGGTGGGATGGAAGGTTCCCCTCTTATGCCACTGCATATCACGGATGCGCCTCACAGACTGGACCTGGGGGTGCTGGGCGCCAAAATCAGAACTGTCTTTGTAGTCCCCCTTTTCAAACAGGTACTGGTAACCTCTGTAGCCTGGGTACTGATACCCAACCCACCTGAGAAGACAAAGAGGGACAAATCACAGGAGTGCTCTTGAAAGTAGTGCTGTAGTTTCATGCAGCATTGTTTGAGATTCTTATTGTGGCTGAAATCAGTTGCTACATTAGGTTTATTAATCCATGCGCATTCTTGGGTTCTCAGAACAAAGACGAAATTTCATTTTCCAGTTACAAATGGTTTCTACTAGATACAGCTGCTACTCTGTAGCCTTTTGGCTAAATAATGCATTGCTGAGAACATTCCAGTTCATTTTAGTTGCATCTTGGAGCTACATCTGCAGGTCTAAGTCAGAGTTTTAGTATAACCAGTGGAATGACCTCTGTGTTTTTTCCACTTGACATATTTAGTCCAAGGTCTAAAACGCACAGATCACAACTGAATGTAGTCGAAACCATTTGGTCAAAAGGAAATGAGGATTTAGTGACGCAGTGTTGTGTATGCTTACATTCTGATCTGATTTCAAAGAAATAATCGTGCTAGTTATGATGTCAGTGCCTACGTCATAAGAAAAAAATTAATTGTCAAAATCCTAAAGTACCTAAATAAAGAATGAAAGAAAGTTCCATGAGGACTAATTGAAAAGGGTTTACTAGTTACTCAAAATAACAAGAGTGCTGTGCCAAACTTAATAGAATGAATATGTTGTCACCATAGCTCAGTTGCTGTGATTGATAGGGTAGGTGCAATGCACCACATCTTATGCACATATCCCATAATGAATATTCAAGGGACAGCACATAACCTGGGATAGCTCAACAAAGAGAACATTGCACCAATTAAAAAAATGTTCTAAAAAAAATCCCAGTTTACTCAAGGCATAAGGTACGCCTGCACAAGTGAGTATGTTATGGCTTTTAGTCAATGCATGAACATTTCATCTTGTAAAATGGGAATATGCACCCAAAAATTAGTTGCATTAATAAATATAGTTTAGATGTCTAATTCAGGAACTCTACGTGTTATTTCTATATTTCAAAGCTTACACGTATATATTGGTAGTTAAATTATAAAAGTACTATAACCTCTTTAAATTCTTCTTTTCCCCATCAGAAATATTGTCCATATGTGCCACCTATTCAAACACACAATTTGTGATTTGCGGATTCATTGGTTTATGTCACCCTACACAATTAGAGCTACCGGCAGGCCTTAGCCGTTTGCAATCTAGTTAAAAACCTTTTTGTCTCAGACTTTTTAAATCATCTGAGAACCAGGGATTTGCTGGGTTGTTCAGCAATTAACTTTTTAACCCCGATTAGTCTAAATAATTCAATAAATAGGACAATTGCTCACTAGTATGGCGTTGATAAAGAATGTGCATGTTAAATAATTTCCTCCCATTCATGTGGCCGGCTTTAAATTCCTTATCATGTTTTTAAGTGGTTTCTCAAATTTTGGGCACAGATGTCATTTTGCTAAACTGTGTAATCTCCTTCAGTAGTTTGCGAGGCTTGTTGCCTTGCAATAATTATCCATTACCACTAGTGGCAGTCTTAACAACCTAGAGAGTACTTAGAGTGAAACAAAATAGTACAATTAAGTATTAGGATTTCCTATTTGATTATTGAAGCATATGTTAAATATACCTCGGGGAATTTTAATTTGCTTTTCTCCTCTTAAGGAGGTGTGAAGTTGCCAAATAAACCTTCTACTAAACATACCCCCAATCCAAGAAAATACATAGTAAATGCTTTGTTAGGTATATTACAGGATTTGAATTGTTCAAATATAATTTTAAGTAGTTTCAAAGACGTTCGTGTTTCTGAAGCACTGATATTTTGTGTTGCATATTTAATCCTCCATGTTTGGTTTATAGACATGTGATTTACCATTTACAATCCATATCTGTCCGCAGCTTGACTGCTCTGGCACAAAAATTATATAAAATCTTATCAAACAACATTAAAGTTATTTTCAAGTACAATATTTAGATGTTTTCACATTCACATCATCCGATGCCCATACAAAATAAAGACATCATCACTCTACTATCTAGTTTTCAATTGGGGATCTTGGTATGGCATACTTACGTGCCACTTTGAACACGTACGGACGAGACTTTCTCTTGGTATCCATGGGCATGGAAACTGGGCACATCATCGTCTATGATCTCAATTTTCTTTCCAGTAAAGTTGGGGTTTTCATATAGCACAATCTTATGCTCTTGGCTATCCTGAAAAGGGAAGACCACATGTGTATGGAGGAGGTTTGAGCTGCAGCATTAGCCAAGAATACCAAAATTCCCAATTTTGATTCGTGTTGATACTTAGCTACACTGACAACTTATGCATTTCTTCTGCAGGATAAGGGCCACTACCTCTCCATTCTCTTCTTTGGTCCAAGACCTTCCTCTCAATGAGGTGTGTCCACATCTCCATGGTGATCTTGCACCCCCTTGCACCTACATAACATGTTTAGCTCTGCCCCTGTTATTAAAAGAGGACTTAAAGACGTAACCTGTCTCGTAAAATGCCTGCTTTTATCTGGCTAGTGAATGAATTGTGTGGGTGGTATCTCTTACCAAGGCTGCTTACCTTTTGTTCTCTTTTCAGGGACCACAGCACCTTTGGTTTTCAGGTATTGTCATGGCTCCAGATTAGATTCCATCCAGGGAAAGAAATGGCCATGGATAAGAGTGACAGCAGGTCCCTTGAGTGGTACTTAGACTTTGGATCTGGGGATCACTGCTCACATCTCAGCAGTACAGAAAAGTAATTTGCCTGTCATTAGAGGTTTCCTGGCAATGACATAATTTAGATAATCTGCTGTCTCAGCATGAGATGCCCTCCCAATCCATTTCCTATTAGAAGCATCTGGAACTCATCGCCTAGTGGAAAAATCTTGAACGTGCTGAGCTAAAGGGCATACAAATTATGTTCTGCTCGTTGGCCCTAAGGGCTCATCACCACATCCTCTCACCTGTTCTGAGTCCTAAGGCCCTCCAGGCAGTACTATGGTCCATGGAGTACTGCCTGTATTACACCTTCACAAAAATGCCTTGATACTTGCAATTCTGATTTCCAGGTATGATTAATGGAAATATATTAAGACTTATTTCCTTGTTCATCATTTGCTATGTCTCTGACCACATTATTCAAGCCTTCAAATTCCTCTGCTAGCTTTTCAGTATGAAGGAATGCATTTCAAACCTCTGCACTTCATCCTCAAGACACTTCATTGATGCTTCCCCTACCCGCTCACATACAATTCTGGTGTAAGGTCTTTCAGTGCTATAAGCAGCCCAGTTATCTAAAGCTGACTGCACAATACAAAGTCTGTGAGCCATCCCATGGTCTACAATTCTTGCAAGAAAAGGTTAAGTTCGGACAGTCTGATTCAAACAATGGTGATAGGCAGGCCCATCTCCTGCTCCGTCTGCACAAGGCCTATGCTATATAATTACCAAAGGGTTTTTCTTACTTCTCACTGATGACTAAGTGCCTGATTTAGATCTAGGCGGACGGGTTACTCCATCACAATGGTGATGGATATCCCGTCTGCCGAAAAATAAATCCTATAGGATATAATACGATTTATATTTACGCGGACGGGCTATCCATCACTGTTGTGATAGAGTAACCCGCCCGCCAAGATCTAAATCAGGCCCTAAATTGCCAACTGCTAGGTAGAAATCTTTGTTGATTCTGACTACCTTACCACTGCCTTCCTTTTCACCAGTTAGAGAGGTTTAAATGTAGCATCTTTTGATGAAGATTGGTAAAGTTGGGTTCTCTTCACTGATTCCCACTATCTGAGAGTTTTCCTCGTTCAAGTGCTCCCCGGCACAGCTTGGGAGTGTGTGCCAGAAGTGACGCATGTGTTTCACAGGAAGCAGAATGTGCACTCTTTTTCCTGATTCTTCCATGCCCAAGGAGTTCCTTCTTAGCTCCCTAGATGAAGTTTCAGACCAAGATTCCATGAATTACAACATACAGTACAAATTCAAGTTCAGGCGACGGGATATCGTACAAAGGGCACACAGCATTGTTCCACAGTTAAATCACTTAGATGTCTTCCTCATCCTCCACAAGGGAAGGGGGGAGGCAAACTGGAGTGCAAAGCAAACCCCTACTCTCATTCCATGGGCCCCAGATTTTTGTCCATTTATGGGGACAACCCCTACTTTCATAAACAACCCTTTCCGCTTGCATGCACCAGTCCATATCGGACTCCCAATCCGTGTATTTTAACTGGACTCCTCCTCTCTAAGATCTAGCTATATTGCGCTTGGCCACCATACAGCCCAATGCAACCCACCTCTGCTCAGCACATGACAGATCCGTGGCCTCCCAGATGTTTAACAGACAAAGCCGGGGAGAAACTTCTATAGATGAGTTACAGATGTGGGACATACCGGCGAGAACCCTTTCCCAATACTTCTGGAGGACCGGGCACTGCCACCATTGATGAATATAGCTACCAACGTCTCCACATCCACGGGGACACTCAGGGGAATCCAATACCCTCATTTTGACCAGGACCGTGCTGGTATAATAAGTCCGATGCAACAATTTGAGTTGTATAAGTTTAAATCTTGATCTGATCGCTATCTTGCGTGGTGAGGCCAATGCCGCCCGCCAATCGTCATCGTCCAAGTCCCCTATGTCGTCCGCCCATTTTGCACGTACTTTCTCCTGAGCGTCTGGAGTATGATTGAGGATCTTACGGTAAGTCAATGAGATGGCTCTCTCCGGAAGATATTCATCCAACAATCTATGCTCCAGAGGCGAGGAAATCGGCAAATCTGAGTCCTTTGGAATAGCTTTGTACAAAGTGTTTCTGGCCTGGAGGTACCGAAAAGTCTCTCTTTCATGCAACTGGTAGTCCCTTTGCAAATCGCTAAATGGAATTACTCTCCCCTTGGCCCACATGTCTCCAACTTTCGAGAGACCGATCAAATCCCATTTATCAAACCCTGGCTGCTTCGACAACATACCTAGGCGGTCCGTTTCCAGTAATGGGGTAACTTGCGTGATCTTGTCTTTCCACCCCAGAGCACGTGTTGCCTTGTACCATATGTCTACCGTCGAAGACGTTGGCGTGAATCTGGGTGCCTACCCCATAAAGGGCCCTTAAATAAGTACCAGGGGACATGTTATGTCTGTCCATTCTGTAGGCAGGGTCCGATACAGGTCGATGGGCCCAATGATTTAAAACAACTAACTGTGAGGCCCAATAATAGGATCTAATATCAGGCAGAGCAATGCCACCATCGTACCAGTCTTTTGTTAATTTTGTGAGAGCAATCCGGGGAGAACCTTGGTTCCAGAGGAGAGCACGGACCTCCGATTCGATTGACTGAAAATACCGCGGTGGAACTAAATATGGCGTATTTTGCAGTGCATACAGAAAGCGCGGGAGTGCCATCATCTTGTAAAGTGCCGCTCTACCTAAAAGCGTGAGGGGTAGTGTTTTCCAATGATTTATGTCCGCTCGAAGGCGGAGCAAAGGAGGCTTTAAATTATGTTCGTAAAACGCGGAGGAATCAGATGTGATGTATATTCCTAAGTATCTAAAGCCATCAGTTACTATTTGGGCCTCACAGTCCACGGGCAAAACCGGAGAGTCCCCGCTCAATATGTAAATCAAGGATTTATCCCAATTGATGGTGTATCCGGAATACTTTTAGACAAGCTCAAAGATATGCAGCACTCGTCGGATTGAAAAGGGAGGATGAGCCAAATACAACAAGACATCATCGGCATAGAGAGAAATCTTGTCCATCCAATCCTGTGACCAATTAAGGCCCCTGACAAGGGGATCTCCCCTTATCCAGATCGCCAGCGGCTCAAGGGCCAAGGCAAAGAGCAGGGGCGAGAGCGGGCAGCCCTGTCTCGTGCCCCTACCCAACGCAAAAGGTGCGGAACGAGCACCATTTACTGAAATCCTAGCCAGGAGGTCAGAGTAAAGAAGACGCACCCAGGACAGGAACCGACCACCGAATCCATATCTTTCAAGAACAGCGAAAAGAAATGACCATTCCATCATGTCAAATGCCATTTTGGCATCAAGAGACATTATAATGGAATCCTCCTGTATAGTAGTGGCCCTACCCAGGACGCCGTATAGACGGCGGAGATTCAATGCTGTATTCCTGGCGGGCATAAAGCCTGATTGGTCCGGATGTACTAATTTGAGGAGGTACGGGGAAAGACGTTGTGCTAGAATATTAGCTAGGATTTTAACCTCAGGGTCCAGTAAGGAAATAGGGCGATAGGAGCTGCATTGCTCGGGGGGTTTACCTGCTTTATGAATGACCACTATATTTGCTAACCTTTGCGTTGCAGGCAAGGTACCCTGGCTCTCACTCTCCTCATACATTCGCACTAGGAATGGGGCAAGAGTCGTAACATTTGACTTATACAATTCAATTGGAAGGCCACTCGGGCCCATGGCTTTACCGGACTGCAGCGAGCTAATTGCCTTAGACACCTCATCTGCTGTCAAAGCTGCATATAATTCCTCAATGTCCTGGGCATCTAAAACAGGTAACGGCAAAGTAGCCAGCAGTTCCGCCGCTTCCGCCTGAGTAGACGACTGCGTGGAGGTATACACCTGCTCAAAATGACTGGCAAACTCCCCCGCAATCTTAATCCTGTCCTGTATTGCCTCCCCCCTCCCTCCCACGATCCGAGCCACCCATCTATTGGCCAACTCTCTTTTGTCCAACCACGCTAGTAACTTGCTAGCCTTATCACCTATATCATAAATACGATGTTGGGTGGCCCGGTACTGGGTCCTAGCCGCTTCTTCCGCAATATCCCTATATTCCTTTTGTTTCATGGATAATTTATGCGCAGTAGCGGGCGTGGGAGAGGCCACCAGCTCGTCCTCTAAAGCAGTCACCTCCTTTTCAAGATCGTCCAATTGTTTACGCTTCTCTCTTCTATGACCCGCAACTGCCGCCACTCCACTACCTCGGATCACCACCTTGTAGGCCTCCCATAACATTACAGCCGACGACACCGAACCATCATTTTCTGCGAAATAATTTTGGGTAGCTCTCATTAGCTGTTCTCTGATCATTGGCACTTTAAGATACCAAGGGTTAAGAACCATTTCGCGTCGGGCAGGGGGAGAAACACCTCCATAATATGTCACAATCGGGGAATGGTCAGAAATACCTCTGGGAAGGAAGGAGGTCCCGTCAATCATGGGGAGCTGAGAGGCCTTACAGAAAAGATAATCGATACGGGACAGGCTCCCATGTACCCCAGAATGAAATGTATATTGGGAGGAAGTGGGATTACATGTCCTCCACACATCTATTAAGCCCAGCGCCTCAAAAAAGTCTGCCACTAATCTACCAGGTGGCTCCCCCCTCCTGGGCGGCAAACGGTCCAGTTCTCCATTAAGAGCAGCATTACAATCTCCCCCTAGTAATACATCCCCGTCCGGCAAATTCAACATATGGGGGTCCTAAGTCAGCCAGTGTAGTGGAATGGAGTTTGGGGGGCACATATAGAGAAGTTACATTAAGGGGCCTACCCTCCCACTGTCCCGAAACCGTCACAAACCTGCCCAGTGGATCCCGGGTAGTCTTCTGTATTTGAAAAGGGAGGGTCCTTCGTACCAGAATTCCCACCCCTCTGGATCCTTTCGCATAACCCGCATGAGCCACTAACTTATACCCCCATCTATTAAGAGCACAGTAGGAGGTACCATGAATATGGGTTTCCTGGAGCAGAACCAGATCAGTGGCCTGCCGTTTCAAATACTGTAAAACAATTCCCCGTTTAATACGATCCCCCAGGCTGTTCACATTCCAAGAAAGTAGTTTCAAGCGACCCAGTTGAGGGGTTGAAGCCTGATCAGTACTCATTTAAACAACCGGTAAATGCCCTGATGCATGTAGGATAACTACGGGGTAGTGCCGACCCCCCCCCTCCCCATCCGCAGCCGCACAAGGAATAGTAAATACTTGATTTGTGCACCCTGAAAACAACGTTAAGAATGACCCAGTTCGCCATGAAGAAAACATTGCATAAAAAATTGTACTGAGCACACATACAAAGACTACAACACCCATTAACAACCCTGGAACCACCCCCACCCTGCCTCCCTGCAACGTGGGCTCAAAACTGCCCACCCCCCAATTTTGCAGAGCGCCTGTAATCCCCAAACAAGTCTAATCTAAGGTGGGATATGCTACACCACCGGACTACCTCAAAGGTTACATTACCAATCCCCCGAGAAACTAATATATGAGCTCTTAGACATAGCACAGCCGGAATCAGGAGCCAACCCGCACAGTACTTTAACTTTACGTTCCATCCGCCACCCTGCCCCCCAGCCACAGCATGACGCAGTGCGCCGACTCCACCACCAAGCAGTCTGTTAGTCCATGACGCCTCTCCCAATAAAGGGGAACCACCACCCCCAATTACATATCTCGCCATATAAATGGACCCTCGCCCACAAAGAATCAGTCAATACTCATCGTAACTGCAGCGGGCCAGAGATCGTCCCATGTCTGGCAGGCAACACGGGTCTGCTCTAAGTGAGAACGGAGCCAACAGTCATTCACTCCCACTTCTGTCGGTTCTTTCTTGCTGACTGTCCAGCCTTTGCTCTTGACTCGGAGATGATCGCCGGCGAGCGTTGGAGGAACGCCAGCCTTCAAGCCAGTCCCAGGTCTCCTCTGGAGTTTGGAAAAACCACGACTTCCCCTCTGCAATAACTCTTAATTTGGCCGGAAAGAGCATGGCATATTTAAGGTTGTGGCCATGAAGTGCCCGCTTTACTTCGAGGAAGGATCTACGTCTCTGTTGTACCTTATAGGTAAAGTCTGGAAAAAAGGTAATAGTAGAATTCTCGAATTTAAGTGGCGGTGCAGCCCTGGCTGCTTGCAGGATGATGTCCCTGTCCCGAAAATTGAATATCCTCGCAAGTAAGGGCCGCGGAGGGGCGCCTGGTCATGGGGGGCCACCCGGAACCCGATGCGCCCGTTCCACCAAAAAATATTTGGAGAGGAACCGGGGCTGTAGATGCTTCTGTATTAGCTCCTCGACGAACAAATCCACGGCCTGCCCTTCTGACTTTTCGGGAACCCCCAAAATACGAACATTGTTTCTTCGTGCGCGCCCTTCATAGTCTTCCAATTTTGCCTCAAAGTCTAAGGCTTGGGCCTGTAGTAGCTTAACCGCTGCCTCAAGGGACTTTGTTGAGGTTTGAAGTGTTTTGACTGAGTCTTCGGTTTCCTTGACTCTATCGCCCATTTTGCGAAGATCAGCTCGTATGAGGGTGGCCTCCGTCGTTACCGTGTCAATCTTGTGCTCCAACGCCAAGCGAACCCCTTGAATAGCCTCCATGACGTCGACGAGCGATGGACCCTCTGTGACAGCTGGTTGTTTCATTTCACTCTCTGTTTGCTTCTCCTCCGCCGCGTCGACTTTAGAGTGGGCGAATTTGGACAGTTTCACCAAGCTGGACTGCCTAGCGCCTTTATTAGTAGCCATAGCTTCGGAACCAACACCAAATGCAGACTCCAAGTGAAGGGGGCGATGGGTCCCAAGTACCGGAGGGGGCTCGTGCCTGCAATAAATGTATAGGTTCAACTTGCTCTGCACTCCCAAAAAGCTCCAGTGAAGCTGTTCTGCGCCGTGGATGATGGGGGAAACCAACGTCTTCTCAAACTGGCTGCTGCACAAAACAAATAGGAGCACAGACAGGTCAGAGCACGATCCAATCTAAGCCACTACATGCATCCAGCAAGGCTCAAGAGCCGGAATCCATGCAGCCACCAAGCCGCCACCACCAAAGTTCATGGGCCCTCAGAGCTGAAGCACAGTCAAGCACTCAATGCTGATGGGGGAGGGGCACCGCGCTGCAAAACAATGGCGGCCCCAACGCTGATCAGTGCTCGAGACCCCCAGTTCGCGTAGAGCCCCGCAGTCAAGGATGCGATGGGGGGGACGGGGGGAAGGCTTGCAACGGTGCCCCCGATCTCAGCAGCAGTCCCGGAAATTCGGACTCCCGCCCCGCAGCTCACCTTCAATTAAGCGCGTACTGGAGCCCACCCGGTACAGCGCCACATTCACCCAGCAGCTCCGCAGGCAATCAGTATATGGGGGACACCACCAGAGCCCCGGTCCGTCCTCCTCACTCGCCCACCAGCCGCGCCGAAAACAGAGCGCCACACCGCGCCCGCAGGCCTCGACAGCAGCAGCGGAGGTCTAGTGGAGCGTCCTCCCGGGCCAGCACGTCCTCGCGGCCCCGGTCCGGAGTCGCAAGTTTAACTGTGAGAGGCAGAGCCGGCGGACCGCAGCGATTGTTAGACCGGGTGACTCTTTCGTTCCGTGAGCACTCAGGTCATGAAGTTAAACGAGCCAGTCGGATGATTTAACGGAGGTAGGGGGAAAGTTAAATTTTAGAAGCTCGGAGCTTCACACCAGTTCAGCCATTTCGGGTGTCGGCTAGCCACGCTCCCCCGAATTTATGTATGTTTTGAGATAGAATTGCAATTTAGCTCTGTTGGCTGAAAAAAAACTATTGACACATTTATGACCTTAAGCTCTACATTTAGTTGAAAAAGTGATCCTGCAGCCTAAATCCTTAGCACTATGGTACACCTATCCCAAATTATACCCCTTCATGCCTTGCTAAGAAATTAATTCCCTATAGTGGCAGTGTCACACCAGGAGCAAGGGCATCACCAAATTAGTGGGACAGATATGCAAGTAGTAAAGAACCAAAAGATAGGCCTTCTCTATCAATGCAACTAGCATCTGGGGCAATGCCCCTATTGAAATCAGAACTGCTCTGAGTCTCCTGCAGTTCAGACAGAAACCAAAGAGACATTTCTTCAAATAAAATGATTCCCTACACAATAGGAACCTCTTATTACCAACCTCTCTGTAAACAACAGCATTGCCACCCTGGGCACCTGCCCTCTGTTCAGCACTTTATGCGCTGAACAACTACCACTACATACATACATACATACATACATGCATACATCATCTCGCTAGCACAGCCTGATCAGCATAGTTTTTGACCAGTGAGTTTAAGGGATGATTGTATTGTTTTGTGGAGCACTGAAACCTAGACAGGAAGGTGCAGATTTACTAACGGCTTGCATTGCCCTTGTGTGACGTTAATGATTGCAATACACCGCATGTCCTTAAGTGGGATTTACTAAGCCATGCAAAGCCACCTTGCGCGGCTCTGCATGGTTTAGTGAATCCAAAGTCACACAAGGCATCGCATATCACTGCCTTGCATTACCTTGCAGCAGGGACGCGTTTTATGGGTGGAGTGCGAGCGTTCCCATGCATCCACCCATGGATTTTGACGCAATGCCAGACTTACAAAGGTCTGTAAACCTGGGATTGCACTAAAATGGTGCACCTCCGGGGCCTAGGCGTAACAAGGTGAACTATGTTTATACTTCCTCTTTGTTGGCATGCTCCATTCTGCAGCGCATTTAAAAGAGGAAAATGCCTTTGAGGAATGTTTTTGAGAAGGAAGGTGTCCCTTCCTGCACAAAAACAATACTGCTCTTAATGCAGGAACCCTTGCAGCATGACGCAAGGAGGGAGCAGAAGTGTGCCATATCTTAGTGGGTATGGGGCATTTCTGCTCTCTCCTATTTACACAGCACAGCAAGCACCCTTGCTGCATTACATAAAACCTTAGTAAATCTTCCCCGAAGTTTGCAAGTCTGTGTTTTTTATAGACTGCCCAGAACTAGTTAGGCATTTTATTTAAATTAAAAGCATGGCAATCACTTCCCTGTCCTACGAAAATAAGGCATGAGATGAGACAGAGAGCATTGGACTAATAGAATTACAGGTAATAGAATCACTCAAAGGAAGCTGAAGTATGCTGTTAATCTCACTAGAATGTGCCTTGGGTTTCAATAGTGATCTTGTTTGTGCAAATGCCACTGGTTTCAGTGAAATGTTTGTGTAGGTGTAGAATGGTTACTTCTGATGTAGAATACTCTAGACCCCTATATTGTAAGATGATTAGCCTTCAGGGATTTCTGATTTCAACTAATATAGACTACTGTCCAACAATAACATCTTAAGCAGCCTTTCTGATTGACATCGATGAAACGAATGGTTGAGTAAGCCCTACCACTTCATTAACCTTTACATTTAAGGTTTTGCATATAATCTTTCTGAATAGGGCCTCATGAGTTACATTTACAATACCAAATTCTGAGGCAACAGTCACAAGGTGAGTACGTATCCCCACGGTAAATACATGTGGCCCTACTTGCAAAGGTATCTTCGGCCATAAACAGAAGTTTACAGCTGAAAATACCAAGGGCGGCTCCTCCATAATGGCAGAGGAACGTCGCCCCACTATGTCAGTCAGCGGAAAATAAAATAATAATATAACAATATTATAATTTTTTTTCACTGACTGAGTGAGCCAGGAGTCTTGGTCGGGGCGGGGCCTGGCCATTCATGGCAGGGAGGAGGGGGGGAGTGTGCACTGTAAAGTGCGCATGTGGGTTTGGCCAGCCGTCTTAGGCCGGCCGAACAGACATGTTATGTTATAGTGAACTTATAAAGCGCTCAGCTACTCAAAAGAGTGTCCCGGCACTGGACGGAGCCCTACAATACCCTGCTAATACCAGGCTAACGTTTCTACTGAAATAACCAGGTTTTAAGTTGTTTACGGAAAGTCAACAGATCGGGAACTTGTCTGAGATGCTGAGGCAGACTGTTCCAGCTACGGGCAACCTGAACTTGAAAAGAGCGGCCCCCTCTGCACACACGGGAGAATCTAGGGACCGCTAGGAGATACTGATAAGAGGATCTTAAAGATCTCCCTGGTGCATAACGAAGTACTCTCTTCCTGATATAATGGGCCCCCAAACCATGAAGGGCCTTAAAAGCCAGAACGAATACCTTGAAAAGGATTCTGTTTCGAATAGGGAGCCAATGCAAAGCAATCAGGTGGGGGGAAATCCGGGTTCTGGGGCCAATACTGAGAACTGCCCTGGCTGCCGCATTTTGGACGACCTGAAGCTTGTTTATCAGAAACTCCGGAAGGCCTAAGTATAAAACATTTACGTAGTCCAGCCTGGAGGTAATGAGGGCCTGAACCACGATCTTTCGATGAGGGAAAGATAACATGGGCAGAAATTTTCTAAGCATTTTAAGAAGACCGAAGCAAGAACCTGCGACAGACTGGATCTGGGATTTCATGGACAAGGAATCATCCAATTTCACCCCCAAATTCTTGACTGTCCTGACCGGAGACTGAGGAGTGCCATATCAGCTGGCCACCATTGTTTCCATACATCCTGGGGTGGTGATCCGAAAAAATAATTTCTGATTTCTCAGGGTTACATTTAAGTTCATTCAGTCTGAGCCAGGTAAAAACTTTTTTCAAGCAATTTTTAATCAGCTCTCCATCAAAATCTTCTCCCTTCTCGCATGTGAACAACAGCTGCGTATCATCAGCATAAGAAATGATAGTTGCCTCACAAGCTTCAACCAAAGGGGCGAGAGGGGCCATATACAGATTGAACAGAGTTGGGCTCAAAATAGAGCCCTGTGGAACACCCACTTTCAGAGGTGGGATAGTGGCAGAAAAGGGGAGGACCAGACCTCCTGGTTTCTGTCCTCTAAAAATGAAGAGAACCATTTCAGCACCGTGTCCCCAAGGCCGCTCCCGCAGTCTCTGCAGGAGGCGGACATGGGGCACAGTGTCAAACGCTGCAGATAAATCCAAAAGGATCAGCACTGCTTTACCTCCATTATCAAGTTTTCCTTTTATAGCCTCAGAGATTTCAAGTAAGGCAGTTTCTGTACTGAAGTTGGAGCGGAACCCGGACTGGCTTAGGTGAAAAGATTAATAGATTCCGCGTACTCGGTAATCACTGAGTTTACATATTTCTCTAAGGTCTTTGCGAAAAACGGAAGGAGAGAAATTGGTCTGTAGTTAGTAAGAATTAGAGGATCAGCGGAGGGCTTTTCAGCAGTGGGAGTATTTTGGCGCATTTCCATATCCGAGGAACCTGCCCATTACTCAATGATGAGTTAAGTACTGTGTTAGCCTTCGTATTAATAATCTCAGCCACGGAAGCCAATATTTTCGCGGGGCATGAATCAACAGGAGACCCGGACTTAAGGCCCTTCATAATCTCCAGAGATGTCTCTGGAAGAAGGGGAAACTGTGTAAGGGAAGAACCATTTCCTAAACTATTGGGAGATGGCAGTATCATATTTTTATCTTCCTCTGAAAGAGATACGGCAAAGGAAGTTTGAATAGTAATAATCTTCTCATGGAAAAAGGATGCTAGCTGATTAGTCCATTCTAATGTGGGGGTAAAAAGTCTAGACACTGCATTTGGAGCAGAGAAATCTTTAACAATTTTAAAGATTTCTTTACATTTATTGCCGGAGGACTCAATTTTAGAGGGAAGAAAATCTTCTTTTCTTCACGGATTTTGGTGTGATATGCATTTAAGGCAGTTTTATAAATTTCTTTATTTTCCGGGCTAAAATCCTTCCTCCATGCTCTTTCCAAGCGTTTGCAAGCACTTTTGCACTGCCTCAGAGCTTGATTAAACCAAGGAGAGGAATGTCTTGTGACCTTGCAAGACCGCAATGTTTGGGGGCAAGTGCCCAGGTACTTTGCTTCAGCTAATTCTCAAGCTTATTGGCATCACTCTCAGTGTTGCCACTGAGTGAGATGGCGTGTGAAGCTAGCTCCTCACTCAATGCGTCCGGAGTGACTCTATGAAAAGGTCTGGAAGTAAAAAACTGTTTCTTTGCCGGGAAATGGGGTTCTCTTATAAGTTTTGCGTATCCTAAAGCTGATCAAATGGTGGTCTGTCCATATCAAAGGTACAGGGGCAACCGTTTCAATATTGACACTTGAGAAAATTTGTGTGGCCCTTATTGTGAGTAGGGTGGGACACATAGGGGAAAAGATTCATGCATTCAAGTGATTCAAATAGTGCAGTGGTATCCAGCATTTCCAAGTTGTCCATATGAATATTAAAATCCCCTAATACGAAAAAGTGGTTATACCTGGGGGCTAATGGAGCTATAGCGTCACTCAGAGACTTAAGGAACTTCCCTGCAGGCCCCGGGGGACGGTAGATAAGAACTCCGGTCAGTGATTGATGGGGAGAAAGTATGCACTGAAAACCGAGACACTTTTACGAGGGTTTCTTGCGTTGGAACGCCCACCCTGCATACATTATACCTGACGCAGGTATAATGTAGCGCAGGACTTTACAACGTGACATCTCCCTAGATGCGTCACGTTGTAAATGTGTCGCAACGTGGCGCATTGTTTACGATGCCGCTGGGTCACAAAAGTGACGCAATGGCAGCGTAAAAGTGTTTCAAGGGGCTTGTAAATCTTCCCCTGTATTTGCAACAGGAAACTGCATTCCCCCTTTGCAGAGTTCTACACTCTGTAGTACTGGGGCTCCCGCTCCCTATGTTCTGTCCCTTTTTTGTACTATACTAACAGTAAAAAATAAACTATTATTCACTAGTACTAAAATTTTTAAAAAATGTCGACCTTCGTTGTGAGCGAGGGTCAAGCAGTCTAAGGCAGTGAAGTCTATGTGAAGGCTGTTGCATGAGTATATAGGCACCTGCGCCAGTAACCAGACAGATTGTCTAGGGCGGCAGTAACAGCTCAGTCCTCATTGACCTGCTGAGTCTCAAGCCTCCCCCTCTTATGATGTTCTGTAACATCATATGTATAGGTTGCCCAGCGAGCTTTAGGCTCAGGTCTTCAGGGGCCCCTACCCCTTACCCTTGCCTAATGAGTCAGAAGGGGGAAGTGAAAAAACAGGGTGAGTATTTAAGAGCACCTGTGTGAGAAAGACAGGTTGAGTGTTTAGGAGAATATGAGAAATAAAACGTGAATGTGTGTGAGAGAATGAGAGAGTGTGAGGTTGGGGAAGTGTGAATGAATATTTGATTTAGTGTGAGTGACTATGAGCATGAGTGAGACAGTCAATCAATCAATCAATCAGACATTTGTAGAGCGCACTACATACCCGCGAGGGTCTCAAGGCGCTGGGAGGGGGGGGGGCGCTACTGGTCAAACAGCCAGGTCTTGAGTAGCCTCCTGAAGGTCAGCAGGTCTTGGGTCTGTCGTAGGCTCAGTGGGAGGGTGTTCCAGGTCTTGGTGGCGAGGTGGGAGAAGGATCTCCCGCTGGTGGTTGTTCTTCGGATGCGAGGGACGGTGGCGAGTGCGAGGCCGGCGGAGCGGAGCTGGCGGTTGGGGATGTAGAAGGAAAGTCGTCTGTTGAGGTAGGCTGGGCCGGTCTTGTGGAGTGCCTTGTGTGCGTGGATGAGGAGCTTGAAGGATATCCTCTTGTTGATGGGGAGCCAGTGCAGGTTTCTCAGGTGGGGGTGATGTGGCTGTGGCGTGGTACGTCGAGGATCCAGTCGTGCAGAGGCGTTTTGGATGCGTTGCAGTCGTTTGATGAGCTTGGTCGGGGCTCCCGCGTAGAGGGTGTTTCCGTAGTCGAGTCTGCTGCTAACGAGGGCCTGAGTGACTGTTCTTCTTGTATCTGTCGGGTCCACCTGTAGATCTTGCGGAGCATGCGGAGGGTGTTGAAGCAGGAGGAGGAGACGGCGTTGACTTGCTTGGTCATGGAGAGCGTTGAGTCGAGGATGATTCCCAGGTTGCGTGTGTGGTCGGTGGGGGTCGGGGCTGCCCCCAGTGCCGTCGGCCACCAGGAGTCGTCCCAGGCTGAGGGGTTGGAGCCGAGGATGAGGACCTCCGTCTTGTCCGAGTTCAGCTTCAGTCGGCTGATCTTCATCCAGTCGGCGACAGCCTTCATTCCTTCGTGGAGGTTGGATTTGGCGGTGATGGGGTCCTTGGTGAGGTAGAGGATCAGTTGAGTGTCGTCGGCGTAGGAGATTATGTTGAGGTCGTGCTGTCGGGCGACGTGTGCGAGCGGGGCCATGTAGATGTTGAACAGTGTCGGGCTGAGGGAAGATCCCTGGGGTACGCCGCAGATGATCTCGGAGGCTTTGGATCGGAATGGGGGGAGGCGGACGCTCTAGGTTCTGCCAGAGAGGATGAATGAGACTGTGTGTGTATGTGTATATGTATGAGTGTATGGGTTGATGGGTGTGGGTTTGTGTGGGTGTTATACTTTTGAGACTGCTGCTGGCCCTGTCATACGGGCAGTTATTGTCTTGTGGAGGCACCAATGGGCTGTCATTTTAATTCTGAAGGTAATTCTTGGCATACGGGAGGGCACCCAGGGCCTGTGGGAGAGATGAGGGGCCAAATGTTGCTCCTGGCATACTGTAGGTAATTGTTTACATGTGGGGTACCCAAGGCATATTTTGAATAAATGTGGTCAACTCCAGAGAAGCGTCAGGCTTCATTGGCTAGGGGCAACGTTAAAGTACTCGATTATTAATTGAGAGCCCTTTCAGAGCCTATGGCTTCAATTTCTGTGAAAATTGTGTTTGAAAATGCGCAAGTTGGCCCAAGGTTTTCCTCAACACTTTTAGAAGAAATAGATCATGCGTCATGCTTGTTGCACTCGTTTGCTGAAATTCGAGGCAAATATTGCGCCCCGCCTCTTTCAAAGATCAGCAGCCGCCACTGTGGTATGATAGTGATAATTTTCTTACCACTTTGATGGGTCGGAGGGAGGAGATACTGTCACTTCTTCGGCTGTTAGTCCAGGAATCCCAGCGCGGGTACTCTCCCTTCTCGAACACAAACTGTTCCCCTTTGCAGTTTGCATGTTCGTATCCGACCCAGCTGTGAGAGAAGAGACATTTTAATTGTAGTTCATTCATTTCCATGGTCAAAATAACTGAACGACTTTGTTTGTTTCACATAAAGGCCAAACGTGTTCGTGATCAAAGAATTGTAAGTTACTCAGACTTCAGAGATATTAAGGTTGTACCTTTTTGTGGCACATTGGGACTCATTTGCTTTAAGATACAAGCTCGTTCAACTTTAATAATTCTGAAAAAAGGAAGTTAATATGATGCTCCTTCCTTCTCTATTCTCCAATGGTTTATCATTTTAGGTCGGTTTTTCTGATACTTCAATTCAATTTAGCTTTCTTTTCCGCTCTTCGATTCTAAAGTTCCCGTAGGCTGTGCCCGGTTTCTGTTTTAACCATGACTTAGATAGGCATGTTCTTCTTTAGGTGAAATGAATATGAACCACATTGCTGGAAGACTAATTCCAAATAAATTTTTCAAATAACATCACCTTTAGTGGACCCAAATATTGGAATAAATATTCTATTACAGTACAGCAAATCTATCCTTTTCAACCTTTTGGATGAGCACAAATGCCCCCTTGTAATAAAGGAGACGTAAATGATCCTCAGTGCTACCCACCCATACATTTCATAAAGAAGGGAGAACTTTCACTAAAATCATATTGGATTTAGTCAACTCATAGACAGAAGACGAACGTGTGCTGTCCCTGGTGCAAGGTGGATTCAGGGAAAGTTTCTCTACCGTTGACCACGCTTTTATTTTACAATTCCTGATCAACAAATATGCCATGAGAAAGGAGGCCCTTTTATGCTGCTTTCTTCTAATTCTACCAAGCGTTCAGTCGGTCCAAAGAGAACATTTCTGGGAAAGGCTAAAGAAGTGCGGTTTGACTGCCCACCTAGTTCATCTCATTTCAGTGATGTACCGTTCATAATCAGTATAAACCTGTTAATAAAAAAAAACAGAGTTACTACCCAGGCAGTGCTTAATTTGAGCCAATGGTTGCCAATGCGGGGCACCGGAACTTATTTTTGGGGACCAGCAGGTAATTTTCATCATTACTGAGCGCAAGAGATGGAAAACACACAAATCGGAAGACCGAGTACAAGAAAGATGGCAAAACCATCACAAAGGGAGAAAGCAGGGACCTGAAAGACTGAGATAAAGTTGCAGGCAATGTCTGGTAGTTCATTATAAAAGCATAAGGTGGATTTAAGACTCAATGAATGAATCAATCAGGATGTATAAAGCGCAGCAAATCACCCGTGAGGGTCTCGAGGGTCTGGAGTTGCTAGCTGCTCTGTGGTGATCTGTTCATCTGGTCTTGAATCCTTTCCTAAATTCCCAGAGCGATGAGGCGGCCCTAAGGCGCAAGGGAAGGTCGTTCCAGGCTTTGAGCGCCAGGTGTGAGAAGGAGCATTCTCCACTGTTGTCTCTGCGGATCCGGGGGGAGTCTGTGAGGAAGAAGGAGGTGGATCACAGATGTGTGGTCAGTTGGTGGAAGGTCAATCGTTTGTTGATGTATGCTGACCACCAGCCTCGGAACTTGGCGTGCCAACGTTTAATTGCACCAGCCACAGGTTTCTGAGCTGAGCTCCGGAGACCGGAAATCATTCTTTTGCAAACTAAGCACTGTACCCAATAGATTTTAGATGAACTGCAGAGTCAACAAAGGATGCCTGCTAATCCTGGTGCTCTTCGGTTTGTCTGTCAAGGACCTCCTGGATATACTGAGGGAAGATGCACAGGCCGTCCCAAAAGTAAATGGCATTCAAATACAAGTAGTAGTGTATGCTGGTGATTCAGTTTTACTCGAAAGATGCTAAAATGCCCCGCAGCTGCTATTGACTCAAACAGAAATTTTCTTCAAGAACCTTGGATCTATTTTCAAAAATGAAAATGAAATTACTTCGTATCTGTTGGGGTACAGCTGACACAACTTAGTAAGTTAGAGAATGAAGGTCAAAGAAGGACGTTTGTGGTACTTTAACAAGTATTAGCCAAGCCAAACGACTAATGGTAATATGCTAACATATGTAAACACAGACAAGCACAGTTGAACATTTGTGCATGTCTGCAATGAGAATGTTAGCGCATTAAAGCCATAACGAATGCCTTTGCCAATGCTTTTTCATGGAAGTCACCACTTAAATTCTAGTCATGGGTGCATTTAGACTTCAAAGATAGGGCATGACAACCAAACCTTTAGTCAGGCTTTCCCGTCCAAAAAAAGCTGAAAGAAAGGTTCCACCCAACACATTTTCCGGGGCATTAAATGACCACAGTACAAATTCCCAGACTGATCCAGTTATGTTATTGCAATAAAACTTCTGTTAATTATTTTCCAAATTTGAGAGTTACCACTAGTCAGCCAACATCTTTCTATCTTCTTGCCTTTCTATGACACATTTCAAGTGGAATCAATCAATCAGCCCATTTGTAGAGCGCGCTACTCACCCGTGAGGGTCTCAAGGTGCTGGGGGGTGGGGGGGTGGGGGGGGTGCTGCTACTGCTCGAACAGCCAGGTCTTGAGGAGTCTCCTGAAGGTTAGCAGGTCCTGGGTCTGTCGTAGTTGGAGGGGGAGGGTGTTCCAAGTCTTGGCGGCGAGGTGGGAGAAAGATCTACTGCCGGCGGTCGTTCGTCGGATGCGGGGGACGGTGGCGAGGGCGAGGTCGGCGGAGCGCAGCTGGCGATTCGGGGTGTAGAAGGTGAGTCGTTCGTTGAGGTATGCTGGTCCGGCGTTGTGGAGTGCTTTATGAGCGTGGGTGAGGAGCTTGAAGGTGATCCTCTTGTTGATGGGGAGCCAGTGCAGGCCTTTCAGGTGAGCTGTGATGTGGCTGTGGCGAGGGATGTCGAGGATGAGGCGTGCCGAGGCGTTCTGTATGCGTTGTAGTCATTTCTGGAGTTTGGCTTGGATTCCCGCATAGAGGGTGTTGCCGTAGTCGAGTCTGCTGCTGACGAGGGCCTGGGTGACCGTCCTTCTTGTTTCGGTGGGGATCCATCTGTAGATCTTGCGGAGCATGCGGAGGGTGTTGAAGCAGGAGGAGGAGATGGCGTTGACTTGCTGGGTCATAGACAGCGAAGAGTCCAGGATGACCCCCAGGTTGCGTGCGTGGTCGGTTAGCGTCGGTGCTGCTCCAAGTGCGGCCGGCCACCATGAGTCGTCCCAGGTGGAGGGGGTGGAACCGATGATGAGGACCTCCGTCTTGTCCGAGTTCAGTTTCAGGCGGCTGTTCTTCATCCATTCGGCGATGGCCTTCATACCTTCGTGGAGGTTGGTTTTGGCAGTGGTGGGGGCCTTGGTGAGGGAGAGGATTAGCTGGGTGTCGTCGGCGTAAGAGATGATGTTGAGGTCGTGTGATCGGACGATCTTGGCGAGCGGTGCCATGTAGACGTTGAAGAGTGTCGGACTGAGGGACGATCCTTGGGGTACGCCGCAGATGATCTTGGTGTCTCTGGATCGGAAGGGAGGGAGGCGGACATTCTGGGTTCTGCCGGGGAGGAAGGAGGAGGTCCAGTCCAGGGCTTTTCCGCGGATCCCTGCGTTGTGGAGGCGTCTGCATAGGGTGTGGTGGCAAACGGTGTCGAAGGCGGCCGAAAGGTCCAGGAGGATGAGGGCCGCGGTTTCTCCGTTGTCCAGCAGGGCCCTGATGTCGTCGGTGGCGGCGATGAGGGCTGTTTCGGTGCTCTGACTGCTGCGGAATCCGGATTGGGATGTGTCCAGGATGTTGTTCTCTTCGAGGAAGGAGGTCAGTTGTCTGTTGACAATCTTCTCGATTACTTTCACCGGGAATGGGAGAAGGGAGATGGGCCGGAAGTTCTTGAGTTCCTTGGGTTCCGCCTTGGGTTTCTTGAGTAGGGCGTTGATCTCGGCGTGCTTCCAGCTCTCCGGGAAGGTGACGGTCTCGAAGGAGTTGTTGATGATTTTGCGGAGATGGGGTGCGATGGTGGGGCTGGCTTTGTTGAAGATGTGGTGCGGGCAGGGGTCTGATGGTGAGCCGGAGTGTATGGTGTTCATGGTTTTGATGGTGTCTTCGTCATTGACGTGGTTCCAGGAGAGCAGGAGGCCGGTGTGGCTGGGGGGCAGTGGGTCTGAGGTGTCGGTATTCGTCTGGGGGGCCTGGGTCATGAAGCTGTCGTGGATGTCTGTGATCTTGCGGTGGAAGAAGGTGGCTAGGGAGTCGCAGAGGTCTTGCGATGGTAGGATGTCGTTGGAGTTGGAGCTGGGGTTGGAGAGTTCCTTCACGATGTTGAAGAGCTCTTTGCTGTTGTGTGCGTTGTTGTCGATGCGTTCCTTGAAGGCGGTCCTTTTGGTGGTTCTGATGAGTTGGTGGTGTCTGCGGCTTGCGCTCTTGAAGGCTGCATTGTTGTCCGGTGTCTGTTCGTGGTGCCACTTCTTCTCTAGCCTGCGGCAGGCCTGCTTGGATGCCTGGAGGTCGGCGGTGAACCAGGTGGCTTTTCTGTCGATGCATCTGTTAGAGGGTTTCTTGATTGGGGCAACGGTGTTGGCGCAGTCGTTGATCCATTGCCTGAGGTTGCGGGCGGCCATGTCAGTGTCGGTGGTGTCCGTGGGTGGGTTTTGGGCGAGGGTGGTGTTCAGCTGGTCTTCGGTGACTTTGCTCCAGCAGCGGCGGGGGGCCCGTTGTGTGTGGCGGTGCTCGGTGGGCTTCTGGAAGGTGAAGTGGATGCATCGGTGGTCGGTCCAGTGGAGTTCGGTGGTGTGGTTGAAGGTGACGTGGTTGCTGGCGGAGAAAATGGGGTCGAGCGTGTGTCCGACGGAGTGGGTGGGAGTCATGACGAGCTGTTTGAGTCCGAGGTTGTCGAGCAGGGTAGTGGAGTTGCTGTCGTTGGTGTTCTCGAGGTGGAAGTTCAGGTCCCCGAGGAGGATGTAGTCCATGGACGCAAGGGCGTGCGTGCAGACGAAGTCGGCGATGGAGTCGCTGAACTGCGTCCGGGGGCCTGGGGGTCTGTAGATGAGGGTACCTCTGAGGGTGGTGTTGGGGTCGATGTGGATCTGGAAGTGCAGGTGTTCGGCGGTGTTGAGGGTGTCGTCGGTGCTGGTCGAGATTCTGAGGTTGTTTCTCTGGATTATTGTGATTCCACCTCCTGTTCCGTTAGTACGGTCTCTGCGGGTGATCTTGTAGCTGTCAGGAATGGCTATGGTGATGTCTGGTGCTGAGGAGGGGTTCATCCAGGTCTCCGTCAGGAAGGCGACGTCCGGGGAGGAAGAGTCGAGTAGGTCCCAGAGTTCGATGGCGTGCTTGCTGGCGGAGCGGGTGTTGAGCAGTATGCATCGGAGGTCGTCGCGTCCTGCCCCAGTGCGTGTGGAGGGGGCTTGGAGGCTGGTGTAGCTGCAGTTCCGGCAGGAGAAGGGTCCTTGGGTGCGCTTCGGGGTGGCCCGGACGCAGTTGTATGAGCGGCCGGAGTTGATTGCGTGGAGGGTGCTGGCATCGTAGCGGCGTCGGGCGTTGTGGTGAGCGCGGGGCCAGGGGGTCTGGCGCTGGGCACGGACCAGGCACGGACGGGCGCAGACGGGCTTGCCTTAGGCGCGCCTTCGGCGCGCCGGTGGCGCCCGCTGCGGGCGGCCACCATAAGAGGGGGAGGTGGGAGGGAGGAGCAGCTGGGAGGCGGGAGCAGGACGAATGGGCGAGCGGGGGGGCGGGGCCGCAGGGGACGCAGCGGCGGGAAAGGGAGATCGGAAACGGCACAGTCCAAAAAAGAATACAGTGGAGGACAGCTGACGCAGAAATACAGAATAAAAACAGAAGGCACACAGAATAAAAACAGAATAAAACTGAACAGAATAATAAACAGAGGGCACACGGTCCAAAAGGGGTAGAGGGAGCACAGATACCTACAGGGGGCTCGAACTCACGGCAGTGGTAGCGAGCCCAGGGAGCAGGGACACAGACACACAGGTGGTGCTGTGCGGCGTGACGAGCGACCTGCCTGGAACAGGGTCAAGGGTCGCTCTCCTCACTGTGCAGCGGCCGCCATAAGATGGGGAGGTGGGAGGGAGGAGCAGCTGGGAAGCGGGAGCGGGACGAATGGGCGAGCGGGGGGGCGGGGCCGCAGGGGACGCAGCGGCGGGAAAGGGAGATCGGAAACGGCACAGTCCAAAAAAGAATACAGTGGAGGACAGCTGACGCAGAAATACAGAATGAAAACAGAAGGCACACAGAATAAAACTGAACAGAATAATAAACAGAGGGCACACGGTCCAAAAGGGGCAGAGGGAGCACAGATACCTACAGGGGACTCGAACTTACGGCAGTGGTAGCGAGCCCAGGGAGCAGGGACACGGACACACAGGTGGTGCTGTGCGGCGTGGGGTGCGACTTGCCTGGAACAGGGTCAAGTGGAAGAGAAGCACGAAAAACCTATTTGATATTTTATTTGGCTGCATAGATCATTAAATCCCCCAAAAATATGAAGTATGGCTCTTCCCCAATGGACTGTACTGTGTAATATCGAGGCTAGGAATATCGAGATACACTAATATCATAGACAGAATATCGAGCAAGAAATTAAAGAAAGGTAAGTGCATACACAGGAAGTAGAGATTTACTATTCTTTTCTCCACATCCATGCAATTTGAAGATATATATATATATCATCATGGTACATATATTTGGAATTAGGTATGGAAATTCTATACTTACTTACCTTTCTATATTTTGTCCTTCGATATTGTGTCCATGATGTTTGGTGCCATTGAGATTCCTACCTTGATATCCGGAGGCACACCCCCTAATGGATGGTCTAGAGACATGGTAACATAGTAACACAGCCTCTTCCTCCAACTGTAGTTAGCGGTGTAATGTCATTTAAAATGTCAGAAGTCTGCATTCAATTATATAATTTTCAAGAGAGAGTCTATGTTGAGTCATAATAGCCAATAATAGCCTGCTCAACACAATCTGTCAAAATATGCAATTCTTCCCTTAGCCTGTGTAAGCACATTAGGTGAAAAGATACATACGGTCCAGAGTGTACCAAGATGGAGCCAACCTTCTCCATGCCAGCCTCCTTCAAGCTGGTGCAGGGGGCATTTAGTTCATGGCTGCGGCCTTGGAAATTCTCCTGTTCAAAGATGACAATCTAAATATCAAAAGAGAAGCAGGAGGAGTTGATGCTGTATTACAGAGACATATAACTGTGAAATGAGAGAAATGCAGTGAGCTAGCAGAAAACGAGACAAGAAATAAGGCAGACAAACTGTTGGGTGTGGCTGGGCAGGAAGGATTTGGTGAACAGGTGAATTTCAGAAGTAGTGGATAGGTAGGGTTTGGTAATATTGATAAATGTGCGTGCATATTTGCAGACTATGTCTAGTTCTTCTATGGCTCACCAAAATCCCCAAAAAACAATGAGGATATTTGAACTTTTGTAGATGACCTTCTAGTGTTGGAAAAGAGCAATAGGGAAAGATTTGAAGCAGAAATCACATACGATGAGGTTATGGAGGCATTGTCCAACCTTCAATTGGGGAAGTTCTTAAGACTCAATGGCCTCCCATTGTTGTTACTTAAGAAGATGCATGGTCGTTTTGTGCCTTTTCTCACCAAGGCCTTCTGTGACGTGCTGCAGGAGGAAATAATACCAGAATATCTATGAAAGTGGCACTATGGTTCTTATCTTTAGCAAAAGTACATTTAAAGACAGATGTGCGTCCTACCGACAAATTTTGCCAATACATTTTGAAACTAAAACCCCCACCAAAATGTGTCCAACCCTCCCGCAGGAGGGGTAGAAGCTCTGATAAGCCCTGATAAATCGAGGTTTATGCCAAATAGTGCCTGTAGAGTGAAATTTGGAAGACTACACAATTGCCTTGACTAGATGGGTGTCTGAACCAATGTCAATATTGTCAGTGATGCTGAAAAGGCTTTGACCCTTTCAAGTGGTTGTTTAATTCACACTGCTGGAAAAAATGGGCTTGGGCCCTAATATCTTGACATTGATCAAACTCCTGTATAACTCCCTATTGGCCAGTGTTAGGGTGAATGGAATGTTGTCACATACTTTTCTGCTACAAAGAGGGACCAACAGTGGTGCCCCTCTCTTCAATATTGTTTATCTTAATACTTGATTCATTAGCGTGAGGTGTTCTTAGAGATCCACTTTTTAAGGGAGTCAGCTGTTCGTCAAGATGGGATTTCAGGATCCCCCACTACACTGACAATATTTTACCATGCATTAAAGATCCCGATCATACTATAAGAAAATTATTGGAGGTCTGTGAGAGGCTGGCTCAGTATATGATGTGTCCTTATGTAGTGGACACCTTGCACTGATCCAGACAACCCTTATGGTGATTTTAGTCGTCTTAGACAACCTTAGAAAGCTCTCTAAGTGGTAGCTGTGGAGAGCAGCCTTCAGGCTTAGACCAGAAGGAGTGTAAAGCAGCTTGTATTACCAGAACATAATCTTATAGGTTTAGATTAAGTGAAAAAGAACCACACAGTGTATTTATAAAAATATGTATTTATTATAAGACACTCACTAACACATACAGAAATCTCCTAACCGGAGATATACACAATGCACACAATATTTTGCAATAGAAACAGGTAAGTAGCACAGAATACACAGTGGTCACCAGGGGGAGAACAAACCATATACTAAAATAGTGGTATGCGAACCACGACTCAAGTCAAGACAATAGTCAGAGAACGTAGAAGTGCCGGGGACCCAAGGAACCACCCAAGGTGAGTATCTAGAAGCCCCACGGAGGTCGTGTGCAGTGTAGGAACACGACCGTGTTCTCCGTACAAATCAACGTGTAAGTTGTGGTTGCAATTTTAAAGAAAGAGGACCCTTCCCAGTGGACCCTAAAGAAACCCTGTGGAAGACAAGAGGTTGGTGAGCCACCTCGCCCATGCATACCTTTGGAACCAAGATACCTGCACCATGGAAGCCGGGTGCATAGGTGTGAAGTGGCATCGGAAATCGTCGTTGAACTCAATGGGAGACTTCAGAAAGATGCCGCTGCTGGAGAAGGTGAAAGTGTCTGGTGGAACCCAAAGGTGGATTCAGGATGTGAAGAACCTGCAAGCAGAGGGGACAGAGTCTATGCCACTCAGGAGTGACCAGGAGGCACGGAAGACGAATGCCCACCGATGTCGGGTTCTGCAGGAGAGCTGACGGTGACCTTGAAACTGCAGCTGTGTGGACCAGGCAATGCTGTGGAAGACCAGGAGCTGTACACGAGCTGTCCTACGTCGGATGTCGAGAGTTATGGGGTGGGTGTCCAGCGGGAGCACCAACATGCCTTGGCAACTGCAACCAACGTGGGAGTTGAAAAAGGTGCAATGTCAGGATCAGCAAGGTCCAGGAGACTCACCACAAGCAGGGGAGTCAGGGCAGGCCCCGAGCAATCAGGGAAGTCCAAAAGAATTCAAAGGTGACCCTCAAGAGGACCCACAGGCTGGAAGCACTGGAGTCGCAGAGGACCTCGAGCAGCTGATCAAAGAAGCAGGCCCACGTTGCAAGTGATGCGGTGAGGACAAAGATCTTGGTCACTAGAGATGCTTGAGGTGGGGGGCTATTTGGAGCCCGAAGACCTTGGTGGAAGAAAGCCAACAAGCCTTTGCAATGGCAAGTCAACGCAGTGCACAGGGGTTCGGTTCCTGCGGCTCCGACAAGGGATACTGGCCTCAAACTTGGTGAGAGGACAGGGCAGGCCTCGAGGGATGTTGAGAACTACCACCTGTGTTTCTGAGCCTTTCGGAGTCCGTGGGAGACCAGGATCAGCAGACTGGTCAGCTTAGTTGCAGTGCCTGCAGATGCAGGGAAGTGACTCCTTCACTTCAAGGAAGATTCCTTCTGGTGTCTTGGAGGTCCACAGGCCCTGGACGGGTTCCTGTATGGAGCGCAGGCAAGGACGTTGCAGCAGATGAGCAGGGCGAAGGGATCAGGAGCAGCAGGAGTCTTCCCGGTTGCAGCCTTGATGCCCAGAGCGAAGTCCAGTGAAGTCCAGAGTGCCCAGACAGTCGGAGTTGAAGTGGTGTCTGAATTGTATTGTGTCCCATGACGAATCTGAGGACCCACCCACAGGTAAGCCCTTAAATACCCTAAAGAAAGGGTTGGGACGATACAGGGGAGGATACTCCCCTGTCCTTCGTCCAGTTTCGCACCAGAGCGGGAGCCAACGGCTCCCTGAACTGGTTTGAGCTGGTCTATGCATGGAGGGCACCAAATGTGCCCTGCAAGCAGACTATGTGGCGCTGGCAAGTGCTCCCACCCTGCCCCAATACACTAAACCCTGTCTGGAAGGTGGTCACACCTCCCTGTGACAGGATGCCTATTGTTCTGCCTTCCCCTGCTCGAGCTTGGCTCAGCAGCAGGAGGGCAGAATCGTGTCTTTGATACCAAATACGACAGGGTTTGTTACAGCCAATTTCGAGATGGTCATCGCGTAATGACGCGGTGCCCCTCTATATGTTATATGGCTGTCTCACACCCTGGGAGAATGGACTGCAAAGGTTGTAGGGGTGTCCTGCTCATGCATGGACACCCTAACACTTAAAACCGAGCACCCTGCCTTCAGGATTGAAAAGGCCTGCTGTAGGGGTGACTTATAGGTTTTAAGTGCAGTGACCTTAGATTTAGGGAAACCTATATCTTTCATAAGTGGTGTTAGCACCAGCTTACACAGGTTGCAATGGCAGGCCTGTAGTTGCAAATTGAGTGGTCTCCCACGGGTGGCATAATGCATACTTCAGCCCATGGGGGACCCCTGGTGTAGCTATGCCCTGGGTGCCTTAGCACCATATACTAGGGACTTATAAGTATACACCAGTGTCCAATCTGGGATGTACCTAAGTACCTACCAAACCAATTTAGGGGAGAAAGCACAAAGACTGGGGTCCTGATTAGCAGGATCCCAGTCAGACTAGTCAGAAACCATCACAGCACCAGGCAAAAAGTGGGGGTAACCATGCAGAAGGATCTTACCTTCCTACAAGGTCTTTCATATTTCTGGCCATTTTTGGGATTTAGAATTGTTATTTATTTGTAGAGTGGAATTGTTACTCAGAAGGGTGTCCTGGTGCTAGAACAACTGTAATAAAAACATTTGTGGGAAAGAAAGAATCAATTACAGTGCAGAAAAGCGCAAAGTCTTAAGGGATTTCCTGAAGGCCAGATGGTCTGGTTCCAATTTAAGGGCAAGTGGAAGGGCATTCATTTCGTGGTGGCCTGAACCAAGAATGAACGTTCAGCAGAGCATCCCTCCATATATCGAGGAAACAGAAGTGTGGAAGCTATGGAAGAGAAAAGCAATCTATTTAGAATGTAGTAGAAGTCACTTAAATGGCAGAGGTCTGTATTAAACCTAGTAGTTGAATGGTGACCTGCAATTAATGCAGCATTCCTGTTTAGAATACAAATAGAGGGATTCATATATCTGGGTTACACAGAGGCGCAACTAGAGTAAATTTCGGGGGGAGGGGGCTAAGAAAACATTCCGGGGTGGGGGGCTAATTCTTCCAGCAATAGTCAGAGTGGAGATGCAGGGGCTCTAGAAGGGGTTAAAAAACAACAAAGCCTCATTAACAAGCGAATGGTCTTTTAAAGACCTGTGAAGTACTCTGGTGCGGCTGTGAGTGTGCCCGGGAAGCTGTCTCAGCCCGGGCTGCCACACACGACGGGCGGGGGGGGGGGGGCTGAAGCCCTTTGAGCCCAATGAGCGTTGCGTGCCTGTCTGGGTATATACATACACAGGGATAAAAAGAGATTTTATGAAAGCAAACAATATTCGTTAATCGATCATTTTCAGATAGAGACAGCTCGTTGGGAAATCCTTGCACTATTCCTGTTTGTACCAGAAGCACTTTTTAAAATGACTGAACTATTAAGGTGTCTTTAGTTTTTCAAAAAATGCTCTCTTTTTGGATCCCAGAAGGTTTTTTCAAATGAGTGGATGCTGTCTAGCCAAGTTTCCTGGGGAAAGGAGGAGTGCCCAGGATTGCACTAAATAACATTTACTGTGGGGGGATCGCCCTACGTAACCCATGCAATTATTTGCTGGTGGCACTCTTGATAGTGATTAATGACAGAGATTAATAAATGGGCCTCAAGGTGAAGGATGAAACATGCTTGAGAATGTATTAGTAAATGATGAGACATGGGTGATATGCACATTATGGGTACAGCTTACATTTTAGTGTTCCTCCCACATCTACAACAGAATTATTTATTAAAGCCTGGAATGTGGCCACCCACAATTACTGGGGAAGCCCCATTGTGATCTGGGAACTTCATGAAAGACTTCAATGGTTTGCAGCTATTCATGGAATGGATTCAGGGAATAAGACCTGGTGAGTATATCTAGGGTGAGAGATGTATGGGGTGTGTCCTTTTTCAAGTTATGTTGTCCTTTTTCAAGTTGAGTTTGGAGCATGAGGTGTGAAAGAGACAATTATTGATTTACTTTCAGCTACGCTATACCCTAAATAGATATGTCACAACAGGGAGACGTTTCTGGAATATACCCCATGGGAGAGTCTTCTCCTTCTGAACGAATATATGACGCTACTTAGCATGCCATTACTACGCATGCTTTTAGTGCAATGTTTTTACATCGCAACTACCATTACTCCGCATATTTTTAATGCGCAAACCATTACTACGCAAATGCATTTAGAATATAAGAATCTGCTTTTACTGCGCTGTTAATTACTTAGCATACCACTACTACGCAAAGATGGACCATTTTTAATATTTTTAAATAAAGTAACCTAACCCCTGGGACTGGATTGCAGGGAAATAGGGGTTTTGGGTGGGGGAGTAATTTTAAATATATTTGTAAAATTAATACTCAGGTATGAAATTTAATACACCACATAGTTTAACTTTGCTTTTTTTCTTTAAATAAACACCCAAACACTTAGAAACGTAATAAAATATTTTTCAAACATTTAATAAAGAAATAAATACCCCAACACTACGCAAAATACTAAATGCAAATACACTACCCTACACAACACAAACTTCTCAACACTACTCTAATCCCTTCAACACTACCTTTAGCACAACCCTACCATGTGCCACAGTCCTGCCCCTACACTCAAACACTTCCCTACACGTCCCCCTGACACTACCCTAAACCCTAAAACACTACCCTACACTACACAAACACTACAACACTACCCTAAACCCTAAAACACTACCCCCAGCACGAGCCTACCCCTACTCCCAGTCCGTCCCCTTCACTTAAACACTACCCTACATGACCCCCTGACACTACCCTAAACCCTAAAACACTACCCTACACTACACCAACACTACAACACTACCCTAAACCCTAAAACTCTACCCCCAGTACGACCCTACCCCTACCACCAGTCCGACCCTACACTGAAACACTACCCAACACGACCCCCTGACACTACCCTAAACCCTAAAACACTACCCTACACTACACAAACACTACAACACTACCCTAAACCCTAAAACACTACCCCCAGCACGACCCTACCCCTACTACCAGTCCATCCCCTACACTAAAACACTACCCTGCACAACCCTCCGACACTACCCTAAACCCTAAAACACTACCCTACACTACACCAACACTACAACACTACCCTAAACCCTAAATCACTACCCCCAGCACGTCCCTACCCCTACTACCAGTCCGTCCCCTACACTGAAACACTACCCTGCACAACCCTCCGACACTACCCTAAACCCTAAAACACTACCCTACACTACTCAAACACTACAACACTACCCTAAACCCTAAAACACTACCCCCAGCACGACCCTACCCCTACTCCCAGTCCGTCCCCTACACTTAAACACTACCCTACACGAAAACCCCTGACACTACCCTAAACCCTAAAACACTACCCTACACTACACAAACACTACAACACTACCCTACCCTAAAACTAAAAAAACTACTCCTCAAACTCAAACTCTTCAAAAATACCCAGTCCTTCTTACCTCTCTCTCCTCGGTGCACGTCCCGTCTCCTCGTAACTCCCACAGCTCGAAGTAAACTAATGCGTACTAAAAGCATTTGCGAAGTAAAAGCATGCTATGTAGCAGCATGCATAGTAATGGTAAACGCGCACTAAAAAATGCGGAGAAAAAGCACATCGTAGTAATGCCCGCGTAGTAACGGGGCATTACCCTTCTGAACAGATGAGGGCCAAGGCAGTATTGTAAAACCGAAGATGCAATGGGAGAAGAAGAGGAAGTGGAGGGCTTAAATAAGAAGGACTGACAGGAGGCCCTCATTTTTGTAAATAACTCTTTATTTTTTTACACAATAAAACGTTTAAATACATTCGCAATACATTAACTTCGGCACTTCTGTACTTGCTGTAAAAACAGAAGGCTCTAATGTGCCCGAAAGAAGTTGCTATCAGGGAGGGTGTAATGTCTTCATGAGTTAGATTTTCAAGCTACTATAATATGTTGCACATGTTTTTCCATGTCTCATGCTAATGTCACCTTATGGTCTTTCCTCCTCCCTTACCCCCTTCCCTCTGGGCGCGCAGACACCACATGCGCTTTCTTGGAACGTTAGGGAAATGCTGGGAGGTTGAGGGTAATGATTTCACATTTTGTGTGCAGACGTGACATGAGTGGTAAAAAAAAGGTGTTTTTACACTCATCCAATTTGAAATCAGAAGGACATCAAAGGACACATTCAACCACATATTATAGGTGTGCCCTAAAATACAACAGTACTGGTGGGCGTGTAATGAGACAAGTGTATGAGACGGCGGGCACTCTATTGGGGATGTCCCATACGCTGACTCTTTTGTCTATATGGTGAGACCTATAGATCACTAGATACTGTAAACTAGTTATTAACTTTCATTGCTGGTGGCAAGGAGAGATATTCCCCAGAAACAAGGCAGTTCCAAGGTACCTTTTTTGAATCAGTGGTGTAGCAATCTAGACTGGTTTAGGGAAACTGTGGTGTCTATAAGCAGAATACGCCATGGTAAATTTGAGAAGGCATTGGGGAGCATGGAGGTGTGGATTACTGCAACACTACCATTATTAAAGGGGATGGCATTGTGGGACTGAACGAGGAGTGCTAATTACCCGATTGCAGTGATATGAGCAGGGTCGGAGTGGCCTATAGGGCAATCAGGCAGTGCCCACATTTTTCGCTGTTAATGGACCTGTTTTATGGTCTGCTGTGCTGGTATTTACTGTTGATTTCCCTGTTATTAAAACAAACATTTCCTGCAGCAAGCAGTATTCAGACTTCCATACCTTAAAAAACACTTACACAGCGTGTCTTTGCCAGGTCAAAACTGCCCCAATTTGCAAACAGGGGCCATTTTTTTAGCTTTCTAATTTTCCATTGGGGACGACTTTTATTTTGGTGCCTGGGCCTATTTTCTATATCAGTCTGACCCTGGATATGAGAACCTCATTACTGAGTAAGAGCGTACATGTTCTTTCTGAAAGATTAAAATGATAGTTCCAATGGGTCTCAACCTTGAACATATGTTTCATTTCATTTGACTTAGTGCGATGTTTTTCTACAGTGGGATTGGTATGTAAGAATGAATTAAAAATGTTTACAAAAAAAAAAGAGGCTCTCACGTGGACACAGCAAAGTCACGTGCAGTGGCAAGGTTAGCCAACCGAAGCTAAAATGTCAGCAGTTTCCTTTCAAAACACAGACGGGATTTTACCAGCTGGTATTTGATGCACAGTGAGAAAATGTAGGCAGAGTCGGGCATTTTTCATCGATGAAGTCGGCTGTCTGTGCTGCCTATTGCATTGCTCGAAAACAATTGTATGCGCTCATCGTGTTCATCAAAGGCGATTTTCAGTGAAGGGGGGGGGGATATTTAAGGGTCTGTGATATATAGCGAAATTAATCAAATCATAAAAGCAAATACATAGCTTAATTGAATGGATAAAAAAACAATAATGGGTAACAAAATAAATGAAAAAAGGAATGAACAAAAAGCATAGAAAAATAAAACTATATCATTCACTTTATGTATATTGCAGAATAACACACATCAGTAGGGGTACAGAGAAAAGCAATCACACACATATGCACAGTGTGTACTTTGTAGTATTTCATAGCTCCACTACTCTTCTGTAATTTACTTACCAATAGAACTAATTCTACAGATCATGGATATATTCTTCTGATTGTTTTTTAAGAGAAAAGTTGACATGCACACAGGATTACTCAAACAACATGGACCGCATGGCAACATGGTTAAACAGTTGATTGTGTTTAATTCTTATGATTCGATTCAATGCCTAATATATCATAGGCACCTAAATATCTGGACTAAGTTTGCTCATGAATGACCCTCTTATTGGCCATTGACTTCAGATGATTTTGTTACCCAAGTTTACAAGTTTCTTTAGGTTTGCCCTTCCTTTATAACACACACTATACATCACACATCCAAAGTATGAAAAGTTTTAAAGTTGTCTAGGCATAGTAGGCATAGTATTTTGCACTGGACATGACATGACGCAGACACCTTTGCACTATGGTGTTCAAGGAGTATGCATGTGCAGTGAGTAGAAATAGAAAGGACTTTGCACTTTTACTAACAGGGAGTTGGACATTTTGCAATGATTCACAAAGGCATGAAAGTGTACGTAAAATAGTTGTCCTGTATTACTCTTTTATGTACTCTAGCAAGCCTTTGTGACTTGGCCCAAAGAAATGTTTCATGCTCATATTAACAATTGGAAAGAACATGGCACAATTTGATAACAGATTGCTTTGTTAAAGAGCTGTAAAGAAGACTGATGTAGGCCAAGATTCTGCACAATGTTCATGCTCAGCCAAAAACATTTGTGTATCAGCGATGGGGCTGGCCCAGGTAACATTTTGGATCCCTCAGAAAGTTATGCAGGGGGTGGAGGTCATACTTTGACATTATGGCCCTCTGGGTAAACACTATTCTAAAAAAGTGGAATACAATACATTTTTCCTTAATATTTATTTATGACAGATTTTAGTTCTTTAGATTGTTCTCTATTTTGTGAGCTGCTTCAATCTTTATAAATAGAAGTGACATCGCTGGAGGACACACTGGGCAGTCTGCATGTCTATGTACTCCCACTATTAATGAAGGAAAACAGTAAGGTCAATTGGATTCCTGAGGAAAGTAAACTCCATTTTGGGAAATAGTCACACACTCTTGAAAATTCATATTTTATTTTTCAGTCACTTTTTTCAATGACAGATACATAGTAAAACCTTGATTTCTTTCTATATATTAATTTATTATGTTATATTTAATCCTTCAGCAGTTCTATAAACACCAAGAAACATTCAAGTTTTCAAATTGTTCCTGATTAAGGTCTGTTCTTTGGATATTTTTCAAAGTAATATACAGTGAAATACAGGTTATTCTTGAATAGTTCATAACTCATGACCTAATTTCCAGTTTGCCACCATACCTGGCAAGTAAAACACCACAGTAGGAATACGAGTTGCATCAGATTTGCAGTATGGTTTACCACTCAGTAAAAATTACTACTGAATTGGAAAGACAGGTGCAAAACTTTTTGTGACTATTATTGCACTCAGGTAAAGTCCAAAACCCGAGCTACCATTCACAATATACAATCAACTCACAATGGGGCAAAGTGCACAAAACAGATGCAAAAACATAGAGGTTTTTTTCTTTACAATAAAATATATTTTGAAAATTGCATTTCTTACTATAGGAGACATACTTGACATTAACTCCCTAGTAGCCCTAGAAGTGTATGTAGATCATATAAGAAAACCCAAAGGGACAGTTTAGTTAACTGAAAAAGTAATCAGTTACTTTTAATCGAATTAAGTTTCATAGTGGTTGGTATTTTTAGTGGTTATTTTCATAGTTAAAAGTAAACAATCGCTTTTAGGCACTTTTTCAAAGTGCTCTAAACTTCTAAAATAGAGATGCATAAGACTTCATTTGTGGCCCATGAAACCTAAAATCTGGTATCTAGTTTTTTTTAAGAAGTAACTTTAATAATGGTGATAAAACTGAGGTTATGGTTGTGCAGGAACCGACAGCTGTTGGGCCCTGAGCACTGGCCTGAACCTTTGGGGACCCTTCCAACTCTATCCCCCAAAGTCAAAAGTTGGGTTTCTGGTTAGATGAAACTCTGTCTATGCGTCCACAAGTTGCTAAAGTTGCATCTACCTGTTTTGCCGTAATGAACTGGATAAGGAAAATTATTTGGATCATTCCCCATTTGGCAGAAAAAACTCTGATTCAGGCCCTGATACTCTCAAGAATGGACTACGATAACGTACTCTATCTGGGCGTTGCCTACAGGTTGTGCAGAATTCAGCTGCTAGACTTTTTGCCCGGCTCCCCGAGACATGCCCCAGCCTCTCCTATCCTCCGTGAGTTGCTTTGGCTGCCAATCGAAAGAGAGTGCAATTCAAAATTATTTGTTTCATGTTTAAAGCCAGGGCTGGACGCGGTCCTAGATATGTACAGGACCTTGTCTCCCCCTGCCAACCCTGCCAGAAACTGAGATTAGCGAGTCAGGGCCTTTAGTGTGTCCTTAGATTCCTCCAGGCCCGTACCGGGGGACGTTCATTTGCATACCTAGGTCCTAAATTTTGGAATGCCCCACCACAATTCCTAAGACACTGCACCTCTCTGTTGCTGTTCCGTAAACTTCTAAATGCCTGGTTTTTCTAATATCTGCTTGCAGCATCTGTGCCTATGCCTAGTACCGGGAAACCCGATGGGCAGCCGTGCGCTCTATTAATGAAATTAACATAACATAACTGAGTTTCAAAGGTGCATTGAAATCACTGGTTTGTGTGGAGTAAGTGGCAGGCAGGATGGAAGGAGCTTCCTAGTTTTCTCTGCATTTCTGTTGGGACAGTGTGAAGGAAGAGGTGGGGTGAGCAGCCTCATTATTTACTTTGCATATTTGTTTTGAAAATGTGAAGAAAGGGGGATGAGGAGTCTCCTTGTTTTTTATGTATGTCTTGTGGGACAATGAGGCTGATCTTAACAGGTTGGCCCTTGGAAGAGGTTTCGAACCATTTGAGCATTATTATGGGTAGCTGTGGATAGGTATTACAGAGAAGTGGTTAGTCATGTGACACATTTACATTGCAAGGAGGCCACAAAGAGGAACATAACAAAATAATCAAAAGCTTCTTGAAAATTATTTCATCTGATTACTGATTATAAAGAATATTTTTAGAAAAGCTGCATCTATTAAAATATAGGCTTTCGCAGTGCTACATAATTAATAATGTAAGCTAAAATCTACGAGAATGTAAGTTCCTGAAATGTTCCAAAGTGTTGCATAATTGCCAATTACTGTTTTTGTCTAAAAAACAAATTTGGCGTATATTATTGTTAATTCCAAAGATTGTTATATATGTTGAATATAAGCTCCTGAAAGGATGCCTAGATGATGATTTAAGTACTTAGCACACATTGGTGCCTTCTCTGCACCACTATAAAACCAAACAAAATAAAGAAAATAGAAATGAAAAAAAGCATACTAACCTTAGAGACCGGTTGCTGTTGCTTGGAGGCTGGGGCTTGATGGTCAGATGCCATTGCTAAATAGGTTGGTTTTCTTCAAGAATTAAAAATACAACAGAGGTCTTGTTATTTCAATGCCAATACAGGTTACATGTTTCATTTATTCGGTAAAGTATGATGTTATAAGTGTCTAGAAAGAAAGCAGCTGCCCAACATGCAGGACAAATCTAGAAAGAGTACAAGGCAGGTTTCACTAGAAAAGTGGGCATGAACAGGTGTGATTTAAATACTAAAATATGTATCATTGAAATTACCTATGCCTTACTTCACTGTGTCTCAGGACGCGGTAATGTGCAGTGCATGTGCACCAAGGGCTGGTGTGCTAATGTGCATTCATGAATGTGCGCTTGTAAACATTGCAAAATGTTGCACTCACTTGCGTCTGATGAAGTGGTTGTATGTCAGATCAATGATAATAAAAATACCATCTGACATAAATGTAGTAGCCTAAATAACATTTACAAAAACATGGCTCCACTGAGTGCAGATTTTCTATTATTAACTCCAATGGGGCAATATTTTTGCTAATGATATTTGGGCCACAATATTCTAGTACCATGCGAACCCCTTGAGCAATATAGACCTTAATTGTCTTGAGCATTTTGAAGCCAGTGGTTTCAGACATGTCTGGCGGCTCTACTGCTATGATCAGTGTGGTCCTGAAACTGGATTTTAAATTAATATTATATTATATATATGTATGTATATATATATATATAAATATATAATGGGAGCCACCCACATTTTGCTCCGAGGTGTTAGAAGGCCCCTCCTCCCCTTATCCCCCTCCCCTGTAAACACGCACCCCACAGATCTACCCAACTTAACACAGGATATTTTTACTCCCTACACCACGAACCCGAACAACCACTTTCTGCCTAGTGTAGGCGGTTTAACTGACCTGAGTACCACCCACCTTTCGGCTGTCCCCACCACTGTTCCTCCTTTACCTTGTCTTCCCTCTTATCCTCAGTCCCCTCCGTCACCCACTGCTCGCTCCAACAACGGGGGTGATGGGCACCCTACCAACTCTAACACCCAGATAGGCTTGGATATTCTTCCCTTAGGCCCGGGATCTTCCAACTGCAAGGCCCGGAACCTAGTTGCTGTCTCCTGTTCGATGACCAGTAACCGACAGTCACCCCCACTCTCATTACATTCTTCACCCTCTACCTCTCCTAACGCCATTCTTCCTTTCCCTATTCCCACACCAGGCTCTGATTCCTGTCTTGAGCATGATTTTATCTCCCTCTATAACTCTGCCAATGATCCTTTGCAACCCTCTATTACCCCGCTCACTGCTGAACCAGTCATACCTTCGCTTGCTAGTTCTGCGAATAAGTGCAGGAACAATCCCTGTCTTGAGGAGAAGATTGCGGACCTCAAGCATGATCTTGCGGTTGTCAACGAGATGGTGCAAAGCATACTTCAGTTCTCCTTGAAGATGGAGAAGCGTTGGGTCTCACCCACTGCTCAGAGGAATAATATTTACAAATCACAGAATCTGTCCTACTCAGACCATCCCGCTTTCTGCTCCTTTCTTAGTTCCAGCTGGAGCTCTAGGCCTTTACCTAATCATCACTCTAGGCCCCACAGACCCTTACCTCAGCTATCTGAAGAGGACATTCTCGCCCTCCTTTTCTCCTACACTGACTCGAGGTCGGTCTCCTCCTCCAACTCTACTCTTAACATCCCCTCCATCATTGCGGACCCTGACAGGGAACTGAGTCTTAAGCACAGAACGGTGAACAATGAAAACCTACTTCACATAACCACCTCTCTTCAAGAAGTGGTCACTTCCAATCTGCACGTCAAATCGATGTTACTCAATTGTAGATCAGCTGTGAAACATGCCGCTGATATTTCAGAACTCATCATTGCGCAAAACTTGGACCTTCTGATCATCACTGAAACCTGGCTCAATGATACCTCTTCCCCAGTTCTTGACATCTTAATCCCCCCTGACTACTCCATTCTCAGAAGTGACCGACTGGGTAAAACTGGGGGGCATTGCTTGTATTCATCGCTCCAACCTCACAGTAAAACAATCTCTATGTGCTGTGTTATCCTCCTGTGAACAGCTAGTCACTGAAATCTGGAATAAAGGAAAGAAGATCTGTGTGCTGCACTCTATCTATCACCCTCCTGGTGACAATCTGGTCTTGATAGAGCAAATAATGAAAGTCATTAGCGTGAGCTCGGATCAAATCTGCCACACATAGTCCTTGGAGACTTTAACCTTCTTTGGAATGACACAAATGATCCAATTGTATGTTCACTTAAGACTTTCCTCTGTGACCTTAACCTCTCACAGCTTTGTAAAGGTCCTACACACAATAAGGGCCCAACTCTCGACCTTATCATTGCCAAAGACAACATCATACAATTAGGAGACATCTTACCCTGCGACTGGTCTGATCATTTTCAAATTCCCTTCCTCATCCTAGATAAGGGCTTGGGTAGACAGGGTCAACCCCTTAAAGAGAAACAATTGTCTCGCAATATGAGAGACCTCAACATCAATATGCTAACTTCAATCACCAAAAATAGACTACAGCCCCCCCCCCTAATATTACCAACCTTGACGATCTCCCGGATTATTACATTAACGCGTTGTCTAACATTCTTGATTCTACTGCACCGAAGCAGCTCAAAAGGATTCCCGTCAAACTTTCCAAACCATGCTTTAATGGTTCCCTAAATGATGAACGGCGCAACCTTAGACCATCTGAGAGACTCTGGAGAAACTCACCCTCCACCTCAAATCTCACTCAACTTAGAAAAGTGAGAAGCTCCTACAACAAACACATCTGTCTGGCTAAAACAGACCACTTCAGAACTCAATTGGATGGAGCCAAAAATAGGCCCAAAAAACTCTTTGAAATCATTAAGGAACAATCTAACCAGTCTTCCAACCAGATCTCTACTCAGATACCCCTGCTTCCTAGTGGTGATGATTTCACAGCTCACTTCTCTGAAAAAACAAGGAAAATAGAGGTGGAGCTACTACAAGTCACCCCAAATCCGTTACCTAAGAAACTTCCCGCAGGATCAGAGGAGCTGGCAGAATCCTCGACATTATCCTCGCCTTTGGGCAGCTCTCTCAAAAACAAAGCCTGGTGGAACTCTTTTCTCCTCCCAGATCACACGGAGCTCCTTCACAACATGGCATCCCTTAAACCCTCCAACCATTTCGGTGATCCTTTACCCGCTAAGCTCTATAAAGATTTAAACTCAGCCATTCTCCCTATTTGGTCCAGGATCATTCATGAATCCCTCTTACAGGGAAAGATTCCGGACTGCCTAAAGGTTGGTCAAGTTACTCCCATTCCTCAGAAGCCCAATGCGGACCTATCAGACCCAAACAACTTCCGACCTATAACCAAAAATTGGGAGTGGTGCACCACTCGATAGTGAAAGTTGTTTGTCAATAAGGCATATAGTCTTGTTTTAATGTCTTAGTAAATCCTTTTTTTTCATAAGTATCCAAACGTAAAAATTGCCAGCCAACACGTTTCGTTCATATACAATGAACTTCTTCAGGGCTGTAAATTTCAATATAAAGCACATAAATATATGTACAGAGACACACATTCATATATACATGACACAGGACTTTGGTGACAAAGCGGTGGGGAAGAAAAAGGAACGGTAATGAGGAAAGGGGAAACGTAAGTAGTGAGGAAAGGGATCAGAACAGCAAGGAGTATAGGTGCTGGGGAAGCAGGGGAAGGGGGCGGGAGGGAGCAAGGGGGGTAGAAATGAAGTACGAATGGTAAGCTCAAATAAGAACCGGAAGGCATAGAATCATCATTACAATGTCAGAGCATTGGGTGTATCATAATCCCTAAACATTTCAAAAACCAGGGTGACAAGATTACATAAAAAACAGGGTGACAGGGTTACATAAAGAACGCGTCTAAAATACATTTACATGATGGACATGTGATTCATTGTTTAATATAAAGAAAATCTGCCTGTACACTAATGAGTGCGAAAAGCGTACTGCCCCAGCTATGGTATGACGAATGAGACACGGTAGGGTTATTATCCAAAGACAGAAACCATACTACTGATAAGTATAAAATGTCAGAGAGTAAAAAAAAAGAACCATTGTGGGAATCATTCTACTGTGAGTATGTGGCGTATGGAGCTCAACGCATATTCCAGCCCCTCCCCACTGTCTAAAGACTACAAGCAGTAAGGGCACAAAGAAGCATGTGGGGCCCTCAGCCTATTAGCCAGAAGCCACAGTATGATGCGGCAGTTCGGAATAACACATTACTCTAGAGCAAGCACAACGAGCAACACGTATAAAAAGAGCATGTACATACCATAGAGTGATGTACGATCCTGGGTGAGAAATTGCACGGGTACAAAATAACTGTATCCCTTCAGTGTGTGAGCTATTACATATGCCCACTCACACCGTCCGCAATCACGGGAGTTCTTCACTTTACCCTTGCCCTGTTTACACATGCAGCCTACGAGCTCGCACTCTCCGCGCTTCTGGCACAGCGGCCACTAGGGGTCCTGACTCTCCCACTCGCATTGTCACCATTGCCAGTATTGGGGGAGCCCGGATCTGAGCGACCCCCGCCGGTCACTTGGCCCGCCAGACGTCATTTCCCAGGGGCCGTGCTTCAGTCCATGAAGCAATTATCATTACATACGGGAAGCGGATCCAGCCCCTTAATGTTTCCTTTTTACTTTCTTCACCATTATCTCCACCAGGCCCAACGTTATTTACCTTTCCGAATATTCGTGTTTTTTTTTAATGGGTTGGCACACTTTTCCGGCCTCCCTTAGATTTATGCCTCTCCAGCGCTCCTTTTTTCACTTTTTTAACTTGGCCATCACGTACCCTCATCCGTTTTCGCCCACCCCCATCTCCCGCACTATTGTTCGCATTATATGTTATGGTGCACCTGTGCACACACGTTCCCTTTCTTCAACCAGATTCATCGTATGCTGGCCCTTATCAAGGAGGCCTACGCAGTCATTTTGTACCCGTGCAATTTCTCACCCAGGATCGTACATCACTCTATGGTATGTACATGCTCTTTTTACACGTGTTGCTCGTTGTGCTTGCTCTAGAGTAATGTGTTATTCCGAACTGCCCGCATCATACTGTGGCTTCTGGCTAATAGGCTGAGGGCCCCACATGCTTCTTTGTGCCCTTACTGATTGTAGTCTTTAGACGGTGGGGAGGGGCTGGAATATGCGTTGAGCTCCATAAGCCACATACTCACAGTAGAATGATTCCCACAATGGTTTTATTTTTAACTCTCTGACATTTTATACTTATCAGTAGTATGGTTTCTGTCTTTGGATAATAACCCTACCGTGTCTCATTCGTCATACCATAGCTGGGGCAGTACGCTTTTGCACTCATTAGTGTATAGGCAGATTTTCTTTATATTAAACGATGAATCACATGTCATCATGTAAATGTATTTTAGACGCGTTCTTTATGTAACCCTGTCACCCTGTTTTTTATGTAATCTTGTCACCCTGGTTTTTGAAATGTTTAGGGATTATGATACACCCAATGCTCTGACATTGTAATGATGATTCTATGCCTTCCGGTTCTTATTTGAGCTTACCACTCGTACTTCATTTCTACCCCCCTTGCTCCCTCCCGCCCCCTTCCCCTGCTTCCCCAGCACCTATACTCCTTGCTGTTCGGATCCCTTTCCTCACTACTTACGTTTCCCCTTTCCTCATTACCGTTCCTTTTTCTTGCCCACCGCTTTGTCACCAAAGTCCTGTGTCATGTATATATGAATGTGTGTCTGTGTACATATATTTATGTGTTTTATATTGAAATTTACAGCTCTGAAGAAGTTCATTGTATATGAACGAAACGCGTTGGCTGGCAATTTTTATGTTTGGATACTTATGAAAATAAAGGATTTACTAAGACATTAAAACAAGACTATATGCCTTATTGACAAACAACTTTCACTATCGAGTGGTGCACCACTCCCAATTTTTGGTTCGTTCATTATCTGCCTAGCAGCTGGCACCCAACGACGGCAGGTGCTGGAGTAGCCTGTGCACACTCATCCGGAATTATTGTTGATACAATCACGAAGGGAACACAGCAGGGGAGTGCGGTCACTGCGTCCGCCGTTGCCCGTAATCGTACTCAACTTCCGACCTAGAACCAGCAGTATGACTCTAGCTAAATTGCTTGAAAAATGCGTCCATTCGCAGCTCTGTAATCACATTGAGAAATATCAACTCCTTGACCCCCATCAGTCAGGTTTCAGATCAGGGCACAGTACTGAAACGGCACTAATGCACATTGTTGATGACTCCTTGAGAGCCCTTGACCAAAACGTCCCGTGTCTCCTGATCCTTCTGGACCTGTCCTCAGCCTTCGATACCATCAAACATGGAAACCTGATTGATCTTCTTCAACACAGGATGGGTCTCTCGGGCCCGGTCCTAAATTGGTTTGCCTCCTTCCTGCATAACCGCACGGCAAGGATCAAAGTTAAACACTCCCTTGCTTCCAGTACCCCTGTCTTGATTGGAATCCCCCAAGGATCAGCGCTCTCGCCCACTCTCTTCAACCTTTTTATGGAGCCACTGCTGTCATTCTGAATCGAGCAAAAATTCAGTACCACATGTATGCGGATGACACGCAACTGTACCTGAAGATCTCATCTCAAGAGGACATAAAAACATTAAATGCTGCACTTGCACAAACCCAACAATGGTTAGCTCAGAACCATCTCCTACTAAATACTCTCAAAAATGAATGTCTTTTGATCTCCCCACCCAATCACTCGGCTCCTACCCTTGACTGGATTCAACATCTCACTGCCCTAAACTGCACCCCTCATGTTGTAGACTCTGCCAAATCTTTAGGTATCACCCTGGGTAAAAACTTAAACATGCAAGCGCACATCAGTGCTACTACTAGGGGAGCCAATTTCCAACTTAACACACTTAAGAAAATCAAACCTTTCCTCCCCCCCCGAAGTCCTCAGGACTGCGGTTCAATCCCTGATTATCTCTAGATTGGAATATGGGCTAGTGACCCTTGCTGGACTTCCCAAAGCTAGCTTGGCCCCACTCAGAGCTACCCTGAACGCATCAGCTAGACTCATAATGGGCTCGAGAAAGTATGATCACATTTCCCCAGAACTTCTGCAACTAAATTGGCTATCTATTGAAGCCAGAATCAGACTCAAGATAGTTTGCCTGACTCATAAAGCCAAACACTATGGGGGGGCGTGGCCTGCAGCCGAGGTGAATGGACGCGTGCTGCGGAGCTCCGACCGCCGCTTCCCCGTAAACAATTATCCTGACCCCCGGACACAGCGGGGGGAGCTGAATTTCACACTGTGGGACGCCGGATAGTGCCTGCACATGGCAGCGGGGCCCTAAATTGCCGATGCCCTTGCAATCTGGGGCGAACTCGAAATTTGTAGGCCTGGCAAGATCAACAGCAAGATGGCGGCAGTACTGTGACTGCCGTTGCCGCTCCTGCTCTACACTGCTGGTGGACACGCAGGACCTAGCGGAGACGTCCACCCTGATCGGCGAAGAACTATAGGGCACCGCAGGGGAGGTGAGGGCACGGGACACATTGAAACCTGCCCAACTGCAATGAGCCGCTTTTGAATTAGCGGGGACGGCGACAAAATGGCGCCCATGCCGCGGACGACCTGAAGCGGCTGCCGCGGTGGGCAGGAGACTGACAGCGGCGGACCACACCTGACCCTCCTGGTGAGCCTGGAGAATTGTGAGTACTGGCGAGGCGCTGGGGCAGCCTGTGAGGACTGTGGAATACCTGCTCTTGTGTGGCGCCCGGAGGCGCGGGCAGACGAGAGGCGGTGACAGATCCAGCGGGTGCGGCAGTAAGATGGCGCCCATATCCCGGCCGGCGGAGCGGGCAGATAGTGGCAGTTAGGCAACGCACACCAGCGGGGCGCACCCGGCCACTGCGCAGCACTGTATGAACTGTGAGTAGAGGTGTGAGGTAGAGATGCGCCGAAGTAACAGGGAAGAGGTCTGACATCAAGTGGCGCGTAGAAGTTCACGCGAACAGGAGAGAACTACAACTGTCAGCACAACCTACCGGCTGCGTGTCGGGCACTGCCGGAGATGGCTGCCCTGGCCCCCGAGCAGCTGCTGCCCACAGAGGGGTGGCAGAGGACTGCAGCGGTGCAGGGGGCTGTTCGACCCTGTAAATAACCCCCACTGAACGCCCTGAGTCCCTACTAGCGCAGTGGCCTAATAGCGTGGCGATGGGCAAGTGGAGGCGAACCGTGTGGATTTCAGGAAGAGAATCTCGACGGGTCCGTGTACCGCGACTCACGTGGGACCCTACACACTGGTACTTGTTGACGGGTGGATGGTGAGCTTGGTGACGCTAACAGTGACCCTGTGCTCCCCCCAGAGGGGTCCCCCGAAGCTACTCTGCTGCACGTGAGCGGGCCCCGATGAGCAGACAAGACACCCACCTATATAGCAGGCGGCCTAGCACACACCTGATTGGATTAATTACCCACAGTTAGTGCTGGTAGCACTATACTCTACCTGGTGGGGGACCTAGAATGACACTGGGTGCAGGTTGATAAGTTTGCCAGCAATCTGCCCCCCTAGTCTTGTTGCAGGGACTCTTCGGAGTGCTGTGGGGCCATAGGAAGAGGCTGCAGTGGTAATGGTCTGGTGCAGGTTTCCTGCCTGATTAGGAGTTCGGCACAGGCGGTGCACGCTACTCCAGTGAAGCTGATAATTGGCAGTGCCTCGGCAAGACCAGAGGATTCAGTGGAGGACTTACAAGAATGAGAGTGAAGGTTTCACACACATAAAGGGCAGAGACAGATTTGAGTGACTGAGAGGGCCCGAATTAGCCTGCACGAAAAGGCCTCCGGCATTGCAGCGCGAGCCTGTGGCTGACAGACAGACCCCAATTGTAGCTCTACCGAGATGGGGAGAACACAGAAGAAGAGAGTGTTCACGGTTCTCAGCGTGGATGCTCCGAGGGCGCAGACGGATGATGAGGAGGAAGTCCTGGAGTCGGGCCGCGACCGAAACCCCCCGGAAACCCACATTGACAGACGTCATGCAGGCAATTACGGCCTCCAGGGAGGTGCTGGAGGAGAAAATCGACGCTAACGGCACAGATCTAACCCTGCTAAAGGATGAGCACCGCAAACTCAAGGACAGGGTGTCCACTAATGAAAAACAACTAGGAGGCCTTCCGGAGAAAGTCCATGGGCTGCAACGCTCTCTCACAGACCTTGAAGCTAGAGTAAAAGTGCTGGAAATGCGGGCCGAAGACAGTGAGGGACGGTCCCGCAGAAACAAGATCTGCATCATTGGAGTGCCAGAAAAAAGGGACGGGACTAATATGGTGAGCTTCTTGGAGGCCTGGCTCCGAGCTGAGGTAGCTCCGGAAGGGATATCTCTCTTCTATGCCTTGGAACGAGTGCACAGAGTCCCAGCCAAACCACCAAAACCAGGGGCTCCTCCAAGACAATCGTGGCACGCCTGTTGCACTTTCGAGACCGAGATCACATCTTGCAGAGAGCCCGCCAAAAACAAGGTCTGCAAATCGATAACAATGCCATAATGATCTTCCCAGACTTTACAAGGGAAGTCCAGCGGAGCAGAGCGTCCTCTGCAGCTGTCAAAGCAAAGTTACGCCAACTACATTTGCCCTACTCAATGTTATTCCCTGCACGGCTCCGAGTAGCAGACCCTGCGGGAACCCGCTTCTTCCACACACCACAAGAGGCATGGGACTGGCTTGAAACGCGCAGTTCGGCGCCCCATCGTGCCTCCTCTCCGAACTCTCCGCAGCTGAACCATCGCAGCATTAAAACTGGATCCAATGCCCCGTCGCCCAGAGAACTTAGCCTAGAACGCCACAAAGCACTGCAGGCTGTGGCGACGCATAGCCAACAAAGCCCCAGCCCTTCTTCGAGCAGGAGCGCCCGTCTCACAGGAAGATCAGAAACTTCTCCGGACCACAGCAACAATGACAGCTTAGGAACGGTCTTACCTCAGGTTACACCCCAGACTGCAGACGATCTCATGTGATGACTGTACCACGGCGGGAGGCGCAGAAGATCCCAGCTGCAAGACATATCCCTGACTTTGGTGGAATCCTCACAAGCAAGATTATATTCCACATTGTGCTACTGGCCTCGGCCAACAGGTCTGGGGGTCATTGTATTGTAATGTCAGATTCATGTGCTGAGGAGGCGGTGGAGCGAGGTCCCAGAACCAAGACTGTAAGTTGACCACCCCTGCAACTGTCACTGGATGATGGTATGCTTTAGCACTGTTTGGATGGGGGCTAGTTCTCCGGTACCTGTCCTGGGGAGGGGGAGTTGGGGATGTTCTTTCAGTTGGGAAATGTTAAGGGGAACCAGGCATGTCACTGGAGAGGGATTTTTTAATGGGTGCAGGCTCATTCTACAGCAATGGGATCCCCACTAGGTTTGAAATGCATCTCGTGGAATGTGAGGGGAATGCACTCAATGGTACGACGTCATAAAATACACTCCTATTTGGTCCGCAGAGGTATTCAGATAGCATTACTTCAAGAAACCCATATAGTGGCAAAGGAAGGTTCGGCATTGCAGCGCCACTGGAGGGGCCAAGAATTTTACACCACTTACTCCGCATTTGCACGGGTTTTTAATATGGATAAGGGCGGGTATCCCGTTCCAGTGCACATGTCAGTTTATCGACCCAGAGGGCAGGTATGTGGTAGTAACCGGGAAGCTGGATGGCAGGGACCTTACGCTAGGGAGTATATACGCGCCCAATTTGGACCAACCAGCCTTTTTCTCCCAACTATGTAGGAAACTGGCGACTGTCCTCACGGGCTCGGTCTTACTGGGGGGCGACTTCAATTGCACATTGGATGTCACACTTGACCGTTCCCACCCCCCACTCCCTGACACACCAGCACACAAGCTAGCAGAAGCGCGCTGTCGCTGGCAACAGAAATGGGGCTTGATAGACTCCTAGCGGGCGCAACACCCTGAGACCCGGGATTACTCCTTCTTTTCAGCTCTGCACGAACTTCATGTCAGATTAGACGCCATATTGTGCTCCCCTGATGTCCACGAGGGGTTTTGCTGCAGCGAATACCTCACGTGGACGATATCTGATCACAATCCCATAGTAGTGAGTTTACAATGGTCCAACACGCGACCCAAGATCCCCACCTGGCGCCTGCGCCCCGAGGCTTTAGAAGACCATGCCTTTCAGGCAGCAATAGGGTCAGCTATTACTAACTACTTCCAAGATAACGATGGCACTGCCACATCTTCTTTAGTGGAGTGGGACGCATGTAAAGCAGTCATTAGGGGGAGATGCATCTCAGAGATGATGGGAATCAGAAAAGCGATCCTTCAGGACATAGAGAGGGATGACCAGAGACTGCGAGACCTGGAAAAGAATAGGCCTGAGAACCCGGACAAACAGAAGGAGCTATTGGAAGCCAGAGAGGCAGTAGCAATGCAAGTAGAGCGGCTACGCTGTTTCAACTACAAAAAATACATAACCTGCGCACACTCAGAAGGGGACAAGTCGGGAGCTCTACTGGCTTGGTTAGCCAACTCGGCCAGAAGAGGCTCCGTGATCTTAGAGCTTAGGGACCAGCATGGGGTAACAAGATACGATTAGCAGGGAATCAACGATCTGTTCCTAGCCTACTATTCCGACCTCTACTGAAGTCAGTTGGCCCCAGCAGAGGAGGAATTGCATGAGTTCACGTGCGATGTCGAATTGCCAGCCCTAGACGAGGATGCGGCAGACTCATTGGGGTGGGCAATTGAGATAGGAGAGGTGCGGGGAGCTATTAAGAGTATGGCCCGAAACAAAACTCCAGGCACGGATGGCCTCCCAATTGAATTCTACCTAGTATACATTGACATATTAGGTCCCAGGCTAGCACAGTTATATAACGACGCTAAGTGAGTTGGCCAACTGCCTGTGTCTACTAGAGAGGCGGTTATCGTACCGTTGCTCAAACCGGGCAAACAAGCCTGGGATAAAGCTGCGTATCGCCCGTTATCCATGCTTAATTTAGACTACAAAATACTAAGTAAGATTTTGGATACCCACCTGCTCCCCCATATGACTGCCCTGATTCACAAAGATCAATCCGGGTTTATCCCCACCAGAAACACAGCGCTTAATGTACGACGCCTTTTGAGAGTCCTAGACGTGGACTCTTATAACACCGACAAGGCGGCGGCCTTCGCCGTTGACATAGAAAAAGCATTTGACAGCCTGGAATGGCCTTACCTGTATCACGTAATGTGGAAAATGGGGCTGGGTAATGACTTTGTGAGCTGGACAGCACTCCTGTATGCTAAACCCACTGCCAGAATTAAAACCAGTGGGCTCATTTCAGATGCCTGCAGAGTGGGGAGAGGAACGCGTCAGGGGTGTCCCCTTTCCCCTCTGATTTTTGCTCTGGCAGTGGAACCGCTGGCGGCGCGGGCCAGATCGAGGCGAGCATATCGGGGGCTCAATGTACATGGACAGATCCATCACATAGCGCTGTATGCCGATGACCTTATGAACTTTCTGGCTGATTCGGGAGCTGAGCTAGTAGGGGCGAAAAACTTGCTCCGGGCTCTCAGCAGAGTCGCAGGACTGAAAGTGAATTGGACAAAGTCTTGCCTGTTTCCAGTGAAAAGGGGCAGAATAGGCCCTCAAAAAACGGAGGGAGTGACCTGGGAGGACAGGTGCCTGACGTACCTGGGCACGCAAATCTACCATAACCAAGATGACATCCTGGAGGGTAATATAGGAAAGGCCATTAGAGGGATGAAAAGTAACTTTGACTTCTGGGGCTCCTTACCACTATCGGTAGCGGGCCGCGTGGCACTGCTTAAAATGATCACCCTACCGCGCCTACTGTAGTACTTCGGGACGTTGCCGACTTGGATCCCGACTAAGTACTTTGTCCATCTCCGATCGATGAACACAGGATTCATTTGGGGTACTGGCAGACGTAGAGTAGCACTTGCTACTCTGCTGCGACCAAGAGCGGAGGGTGGCCTAGCGGTCCCTGACTATGAGACCCACTATTTAGCAGCGCAATTTCAATGGCTTACGCAATGGGTAGCGAACAGTACCAGGGGGGCGGAAGAGCGGAGGGAAGAGTTTGGGTCCGACAGCTACTATCCCGCATCAGCTTGCGGCTTCCTGTGAAGACCACAACCCTCACCACGGAGCTCGACACAGCGCGAAAGTGCTGGAACAGATACCTACAGAGGGCTAAAATTAGTCGCCCTTATGCACCAGAAATTCCATTGCTTATGTGTAGGGCCTTGTCGCATGGAGGTAATTGGCAGGGACTGGAGACCTGGGCGGAACAAGGATTGGCCAGCATAGGAGACCTGTATGAGGAGGGAACCATGATCCCGTTCAATGATCTACAAGCTCGTTATGACTTACCCAGGGGGAGTTTCCTGTTACATACAGCCCTTACTGCGGCTATTAGGAAGCATTGGGGAGAAGGTCTCAATGAACCAAAGACATCACTGGGTTGTCAATACGTGGTAATGGCCTCTACAGGCGCATGTCGCTGGAGGCTCTACTTCCCCTGACTGCATTGAAGCTCAAGTGGGAGACTGATGTTGGGGAGGATATCCCGGAGAAGGCTTGTTGGGAGTTGGTGGGGAGAGCCTGGAAGAGCACCCGGAATGCAAGGATCCAGTTAGTACATTTCTATATCCTACACAGAGCATACCTTACTCCGGAAAAGCTCAATAAGTATTTCCCAACTCTCACAGCGGCTTGTCCGCATTGTAATGCAGAAGGTGCAGATTTTCAACACATGTTGTGGAGCTGCCCGTTCCTAGACAACTATTGGGAGGAGTTAGTGACGGTGTTGACCGATGTCACGGATAGGGAGATAGAGCCGACCCTGAAACACGTTATCTTACACTGGTTCCCTCACACGTCCAAGAATAAAATCACAAGTAAGTTCTTAGATTTGGGGCTACTCCTGGCCAAGAGAAATATCACCATGCATTGGAAAGTGAAGCAGGGTCCAAGCATAGCAAGGTGGAAAGCAGAGCTCCTCAAATGGGCATAATGTGAAGAGGTGATCAGACTACAGTTAGCGAACGACTGGGTGGTGAGAAGGCGCTAGAAGCAGCGAGAGCTTGGGAAGCGCTAGTTGTAGCACTCAAATCCCCCAAAGACAGTGAAGAAGACACCTCTATAGGGGGCCCCACAGCGGACACAGGTTAATTCGCGGGCAGAGGCAGGACTCTTAGGGCCTGGAGACTCATTACTAGAGAATGCATTGGGTTACCTTGCTGAGACGAGATCCCCTACAGCGATACCACAATCAATGCCGACGCCCTACTTGGAATGTAGGTCTACCACACAATAACGATCTGGACCTAAGTGGCACGCCTGGGGGGAGGGAAGGGAGGGAGGGAGTTAGGGGACGGGTGTTTGCAGCGGGAGCTGGCCACAAATACATATGCAGTAGTGAGAGTGTTTATCGTGCTAATCCAAATTATGTGATGTCCTACTTATATCCTAAGTAGCTTGATTGTAAATTGGCTGATTGTCAGGGACGTGGCATAACACCCCTATACGCTGTGTATGAAAATCAATAAAATTTGTTTAAAAAAAATAAAGCCAAACACTATAACACCCCGTACTACCTGGCAAATAAGCTTGAACTATCGGGCTTCAGCCGGAACCTTAGAAGTACGTCCACCCTTCTCTTGAAACCTCCAAGATTCAAAAAGAAACGATCCTACAACCGTGCTTTCACTGGTCTTGCTCCGAGAATTTGGAACTCCCTGCCATCCGAGTTCAGATCCAATCCTTCCACGACATCCTTTAAAAAACTGGTCAAACAACTACTCCTGAATGAACGTTAACACCATCATCCTGTGATCATGCTCTTGCTTTTATTAATACCCAATTTTGTTGTACTACACTGATGCGTTTTATTGTATGCTTTTACGTTATTCTGATCTAGTCCTCTATGGCTCTTTAATTGCATTAACTGGTGATCTCGCTCTTGCTTATGTTAAAAATGTCCTTGATTCGTTTTGCACTTCTCTGTTGCGTGTTATTTTTTGATGTTTTGCTCTTCGTGTACTAGGGCACCGTGTATACCCCCAACTCATAACCTGAACGTTTTCCATTATGTTGTTACTTCACCTGCTTTCACATTGCATTTGTACCCTTGTTTGAACCAACTCTGTACAGTGCTCTGATACCCCTATGGGTCTTGTTTGCGCTTTATAAAACTATTCAAATAAATAAATAAAATATATATATACATACATATAAATAATATATTATTATACATACATGCACATATATACATATATATCTATATGTTAATGTTAACTGGGAAAAGAGTACACTTAAAGGTCAGTTATGGTTCAGCACACGCAAACCTGAAAAGCCCTAAAATTCACCAGTTTTTATGTGCAATGCGGTCCGTACCTCACGCCGCCACCATGAATTGCCCATTGTAGACAGACTCTTTGTTCACACACCATTAGCTAAGGGGTGTACTGAGCATGGTGGTATACTATTGCAATGTCATTTTGTGCCAATCCAGCAGGATAGGGGAAAAGTAAAAGGGGTGAGGGGGAAAAAATTGAGACTCTGCATGTTTATTGTTAGAAATTGGATTTGTGGTTCACTGAGCTATTCACCCAGGCCATGCAGGAACCACCACTCTAGTGAGGGTAAGCTAGATACACAATAAAAGATAACCTGTGTTCACCCTCTGGTAGCATGGTACAGAGCAGTCAGGCTCATCAAAAGAGAGAATGTGTAAAGTATTGTGCAAAACACACACACAGTAAGACAATGGATACACACAAAAAAACACCACACAGGTTTAGGAAAATCGATCACTGTATTCTGAACAAAACAAGACCAAAACAACAAAAATCCCATGTAAAGAAGTTGAGATATTGAATTTTAGAGGAATAAATGCAGTAAAGCGCTTATTAGCAAGTAGCACTAAAAAGGTTACTTAAGGTTGCGCTGGAACGGGGCAAAGTCAAAGTTTGGCCAACCGTGATGGAGCGCTGGCCGTCTACAGGACTCACACAGGCCCCTGTGTACAAAGTACCTTTCCTGGTCGCAAACAGCGAGATGCGTCAATGTCGAGGTCCGCAGGATGCTTCCATCTTCTCCAAGCAGTGAAGGCGATCCGTCAGTTCTGAAGACAGGTGCTGGAGTCGAGAGGTGTCACAGTGGATGGGATGTGTTGATCTCACCAAGCTGCAGTGGCAGCGACACACTGTCTGATGTGTCGATCTCTGGAGGCAAAGCGCTGGTTTCGAGGCGATGGTCCGATTTTATTCCTGTAACCTTGTTGATGCACTGGTTCTGCTACACGCAGACAGGAGATGTATTGAACTCCTTGGTTCAAGTATCTGGGCCACTTCCAATGAGCCAGGCACAGGAGCAGGGGTAGAGTTTTTGCTATCCCTGAGTCTCAAGCAACAGGAGGCAAGCCAACAAGCCCTTGGAGATCACTTGGGGTGAAGGCAGAGTCCAGCTCTCCTTCAGCAGAGTCAGAGAGCAGCAGGCAGCTTGGCAACAAACAGAAAAGCAAACCTTCCAGATCAGCAGTCCAGTTGAGTCCTTTGAGCAGCATAGCAGTTCTTCTGGCAGAGCTTCAGTTACAAGTCCAGCAGTGTCTGATTTTAGGGGGTCAGAGATTCAGTACTTACACCTAAAATTGCCTTTGATGTGGGGGTGATTTCAAAGCAGCTCTCTGAAGTGCACAAGTATTCCTTTCAACCCAGTCCTGTCTGCCAGGCTATCTGTGGGGGTTAATCAGTCCTTTGTGTGGGGGCAGGACACTAGCTATTCAAGTGAAGAGTTAGCCCCTCCCTTCCACCCTTCCCAGGAAAGGCCATCAGAACGCAGATGTATGTAGATGGGTACTCAGACACACCTATCCTTCCTGTGTTGTGGCTGTCTAGAGGGAATGCACAAAGTGTGGCTGTCACCCACACTAGACGTGTATTGGAGACAGGCTGTCAGGCACGCAGAGCAGTTCGTGCAGAGAAAAGTCCACTTTCTACAAGTGGCATTTCTAAAACAGTAATGTTAAATCCAACTTCATCCAAAAGGAGGATTCATCCTTACCATTTCAAAGATATGAAACATGAAAAAGCTGCTCCTTTCTGATCAGGATTTCCAGCTTGCAAGTGAATTAAGGAATTCCTAATGCTAGCCTATGAGAGGGGTAGGCCTCACAGTAGTGAAAAAGAATTTGGGTGTTTGGCACTACCAGGACATGTAAATATTAAACACATATGTCCTACCTTTTGCTTACATGGCACCCAGTCCTTAGGGTTACTTAGGGCATACCTTAGGAGCTTCCTATATGTAATAAATGGGAGGTTTAAGGCTTGGCAAGTAGTTTTAATGCAACGTAGAAGTGGCAGTAAACTGCACACACAGGCCCTGCAGTGGCAGGTCTGAGACAGTTTTGAAAGGCTACTTATGTGGGTGGCACAATCAGTGCTTCAGGCCCACTAGTAGCATTGACTTACAGGCCCTGGGTATAGGTTATACCACTTTACAAAAGACTGACAAGAACATCAAAACTGCCAGTTAGGTGTACATCAATGTCATCATGTTGAGGGGAGAAGCACATGCACTTTAGCACTGGTTAACAGTGGTAAAGTGCCCAGAATCCTACGGCCAGCAAAAAGAATCAGCAAAAACAAGAGGTAGAAGATAAAAAGTCTGGGGAAAGACCACCCTAAGGATGACAGGTCTAACATTTATCCTACTCATAATTTACTCTATTTCATGGTGGTGCTTGACGAATCTTCATGAAATTTGGTGGGTTGCAAATTTAGCCCAGTGTGAACCAGACAGCCCTGTGACTAACCTGCACTGCAAACAGATGAAACAGGTTTGACACAGGGTCTGGCCGAAGGCCATGCAAAGAACAAAATGAGTCAATGGCATGAATGGAGCACAATATAAAAATCCTGAAATTCACTGAAACAAAAATAGTTAAGGGTTAGTTATGGTTTAGTGAACACAAAAACGAATAAAACACCTACAATTCACCAGTTATGGCACGCAACTCACAGTGCACATAACTCATGCTCTCTACCTTGCTCAGTACATAATTTGCTGGTGTCATGTGATAAAAAAAGAAGGCAACCAAAACTAAAAATATGGTGGCGACGCGTTATGATATGCATTGCATGCCATAACCTGCCAATTTCAGTGTTTTTTCAGTTTTGTCACACTCCAAAGCAAACTCAGACGGCCTAGTACGGCGTGCCTGCCTATCAGGCTGACAAGCTTACCGTCTGTGATTGTTCTCAGTACTATCATAGGCCAGACACCATCCAAAGAATTGCAAAAAAAGAAACAAGGTACCAGGACTTCTACATCTATGCATGCAGGATCTGAATTGACATCCCTGTAACCATCATGACAGCCTCAACCCTGCTTTAATTTAGGAAAGAGCTGAAGACACAACTCTTTAATAGAAGACTACATCATGATGCAGCATCAGTCCACTTTTACTCTTAGAAAGCAGCTACTCCTCCAAGCTCATGTTAACTGTGTACATGCGTTGGATCCCGTAGCGAATTCCACTGCCTTTAGCCTCTATTTGTGCTATATAAATACCACATAAATACATAGATACCTATTTGCATTCCTACATACATACGTATGTTACATATCAATAGGGTGCATTCATAAGGTGTGCACAATGATTGTGTAGGTTGTGTACCTTGCATCCAGACACTCTGTGCTGTGCAGTTTGCCACGGTAAATGCAACAACTGGACAGCTATAACTTGCTGCTTTCTGTGTTTCAAATCTTTTCCAGAGAAGAATTGCTAGATCGAAATTCGAGCCCTTAATGTACAACAAATGTTATCAGTGCCAATTTTGTGTAATCAGATGCATCAAATGCTGCTAATGTATGGACAAATGCATTTCATAAATATCCTTTTTTGAAAAGGGAATCTTTTTTGGCCTTGTATATTGATCCCTAGATCACAATGCTTGCTCACATCCGTACAAGCATTACTTTCCATTTATTTGATCAGTTTTGATATACTACTAACCCACTCCCACAAGTTGGCATCAGGGTACTTTCCATTACTGTGAAAACAATGAAGATACAATAGTAAGCCAAACAAAGTAAGGAACGCATTTGATACAGAGCAAATGTATGAGTCAACCTGCCTACCACTGAATACCAGTGACTGAAACTGACTGACAAACAGCATATGTAACCTCAAAAAGGACCAGGTAGTTTGTAATTTTGACAAACAATTCATGAATGTAATAGCTCACTTCAAAGACGACGCCCTAATTGACAAAGATGGCACCACTCAGGGTAAGAAGGATTTTCAATTAATAAACACCCTGTGGCATAAACAATATATTTCATAAGAGTTTGCATGGAGTTTGCTAAGGAAATACTATTTTGAATAAATAATTAAATTTGGGTAGAACTTCCTTTCCATTCTTCTATTAGGGATGGCACTATTCTGAAAGTAATAGCCAACAAATTCTCAATAGATTCTGAAATGTGGCCACGCATCAGTTAGACAGTGGCCAGTAATGGTTGAAGGCTGCTGGCACAAATCACGTGGGCTATCAATGGGTAAAAGACGGTAAACCAGAGATAGATTGTTTGATGTGATTTAAACACTCTGCCAGCAGATTTACTAACATTTCACACAAGGCAGCAAAATAAGGCAACTTCTTTGCTGTGTTGAGTAAAAGGGAGACATCAGAAATGCGCCATATTCACAAAGATATGGCACATTTCTGCTGCCTCCTTGTGCTGGTGCACTGTGCGAAGCCTATCACCAGGGCAGACACCCTTACGAGCAAGATTGTTTTTGTGCAGGAAGGGACACCTTCCTGCAGTACAAAAACAATATTTAAAGTCATTTTCCTTTTTCTATGAGTGATGCGGAATGCATTACACATAGAAAAAGGAAGTCACGAGGAGAATTAAATATATTTCTCCTCGTTACGCCTGGGTCTGGGAGGCATACCATTTTGACACAATGTGCCAAACTCCATGAGTGGATGTGTGGGAATGCCCACACTCCACCCACGGAACGCCTCCATGACGCAAGGTAACCAAGGCATTGAAATGCGCTTCCTTGCATTACCTTGGATTTACTAAATGATGCAAAGCTACGCAAGGCAGCTTTGCGTGGCTTTGAAAATCCGGTTAAGGTTTTGCATTGCCTCACCTTGCATGAATCAAGGGCAATGCAAGCCCTTAGTAAATCTGGCCCTATGATGGTGGCTAAAAATCTATAGTAGAGACATTGGAATGCCAGATGGACACCCTCTGTTGAGGAATCAATTGAAGAGTTATTGATACTTGCAGGAAAGTAACATATAATGTACGTGAGATGAAGAATATAAATATAAGCAAAATGGTAATGCTTTACATGCGTATTAATTGAAAAAATAAATCTTAACTCCCTTTTTCTTATCTTTTATTCTCTCTTTCTTTTACTCCACTCATACTGCAGCTGTCGGTCATGCTATCAGAGAGTTTTGGTGAATATGTAGATTTTTCATGTGATATTATCATTAATATAAATGTGAAATTAATGAAACATGAGTGATAATATTACTTACTACATTATGCATGTTTTCCTCTAATAATTTGTGTTTAATTGTACAATTAATAAAAATAATATGAGAAAAACAAGTCTGCAGACACTTATGGTGCACATTTCTCCACTTATAAAACAGCACTCCATTCTACAATTAACTTACCCCCAGAAAAACATAGACAGAAATTCAGGGATAGTCAGAAGCTTTCCCAACAGACCTGGGTAGATTGTGTGGATTCCGTTTGCAAGGTCCTGGATGGTTGGGTGAAGGCCAATGAGGTAAAAGATTATCAGGGGCTGTTTAATTTGTTTGCAGCAGAGCATATGTTCAGTCTTTGCTTTCCAGATCTGCACCAACACCTTGCTAAAAGTAGGCTCTCTGGCCCCAGGGAGCTTGCTAAGGAGCCGGACCTCTGGATCAGCACCAGGGTCCAAAGGAAGGTACCTGGGAGTGTTCCCAAGAGCAGTGGTTCAGGCTCCCCATCAGAGTGATTGTGGTCAAGGAAGACACAGACAGGTTCAAGGGTAAGGGGGTAGGAAAGGAATCCCGTGGCTCTTCTGGGAAACAGGGAGGAGGTTCTGGTGGGCCATGGCCCAGGGCGCCCCATTTCCACCCCACTGCTTTGAGTGTTCCCTGCTAGGACACATGCATGGGAACCCTGTTTGTCCTAAGAAACCACCCACTGGTGGTACCTCTACAGGTGTGATCAATGTCACCTTAGGGGTAAGTAGTCCCAAACGGCATGTCATAGACCATGCCGTGATCTCCCTTAGTTGGGAGGTGGATTCAGAGGGTGAGTTGGTGATCCCTGTGGGTGGGAGTCATCACTTCCACCAGGTAACAGTGAATGGGGTCCCAGTCACTGCTCTGAGGGACACTGGGGCGAGTCGGACCATGGTTGTGGAAAGGCTAGTTTCTCCAGAACAGTACACCTGCCAGGTGTGTAGGGTAACTCCCGCTAATGGGCAGGAATTCTTCCACCCTATGGCCATGGTATCCATAGAGTCGGGGTGGAGGTGACCCAGACGAGGGCCACAGTTAGTCCCCAAATGCCCAAAGAATGCATATTGGGAAATGAGTTGCCCCTGGTGTCAGGGTAACTGGGAGGGCCGGCCGCCACAGGTGCGCTAACGGTTCAGTTTTCTGGGGGTACCACTCCCAAGCTGAGAGTACAGGACCCCAGAGAGAGTAACAGGGTGAGGTAGAGCCCACTCCTGTCTCCTGTTGAGCCTCAGGGTGCAGATCCTGGCCTGAGGGACCAGTCTCAGGATACCACCCCTGAACGGGTGGGAGGTGAAGTGGAAAAAGGGTGCAAGGCACCTGGGGCTACTGCCCCCAACTTTGAGAAGCCACAGGAGTTAGAGAACCCTGGATTGCTGAGGCCTAGCTCTTGACACTGACAGCTGTCAGTAGCTTCTGTTGGTTACTGTCCTTATGGTCAGAGTTTTTCCTGGGTTGGGGAAAGTAGTCAGACCCAAGTGGTGGAATGGGCCACATCACACTGTTGGTCAAGGTGGTACTGTCTGCCTACTGGGATGCATCTGTGAGCAAAGTAAGGCTAGGTGCTGCACAGATGGGGCCCACAGATGAGGAGCAGGGTTCCCCATGAGTCCATTGAGTGGACCCCAAGAGTACAGACAGAGGGATCCAACTGGATTCAGAGAGGCATAGAACTGGCAAGTGCCCCTGCAGTAGTGGGCCATTGTCCATGTTCTATCGCCCTAAGCAGGGAAGTCCATTAAGGTATTGCTTAGTCTACGCTGGCTTTAGGATGGAGCGGGGTTATGTTGGAAATGGCACTTTCTGCAGGGTCACCCCCAAACATTTTGCCTTCCTCCTCCCCTTTTTTGCTGAAATGTTTTTATTGGCTTTAGGATTCTGGGCACCTTGGTCCTTAGTAAAGTGTGCTATATGTGCCCAGTGCCTGGAAATTAAATAATACTAGTGGTAATGCAGCACTGGCTGTGCCACCAACTCAGTAGCCCTTTAAACATGGCTGGCGCCTGCGCCTACAGACCCCCCCGGACCTCGTGCCTCGTTCGCCACGACCATCGCCGACATCGTCGCACCCCACGCCATCGCCTCCATGGACTACATACTTAACGGAGACCTGAACTTCCACCTTGACAACCGCATCAACCCCAACTCCACCACCCTCCTGGACAACCTCGCCAACATCGGCCTGAAACAGCTCATCACCACACCCACCCACAAGGCAGGACACACCCTCGACCCCATCTTCGCAGGAGGGAACAACATTCATTTCAGCCACACTACGCAACCCCCATGGACGGACCACCACTTCAGCACACTTCAACGTCGACAAACCCATCGCCCCCAAACCAGCAACGTGCCCTCCACGGAGGAACTGGACGAAAATCACTGAAGAGCAGCTCAACCACACCCTTATCCGCGACGCCCCCACCACCTCAACCGACGCCAACCTCGCTGCAAAGAACTCCACACATGGATCTCCAACTGCGCAGATGAACTCGCACCCCTACGCAACTCCAACAGCCAGCGCCCCAGAAAGGCCACCTGGTTCACCACCGACCTCCAAGAATCCAGACGCATCTGCAGACGTCTCGAGAAGAACTGGAGAAACAGCAAAACCCCAGGATATCACACAACCTACAAGACTGCCATGACAGAATACCACCAACGCATCAGAGCCACTAAAAGGACCTTCATCCAAAACAAGATCGCCGCCAACTCCAGCAACTCCAAGGAACTCTTCAGCGTCATCCAGGAATTCACCAAGCCCCCCAGCGAAACCACAGACATCACCCCCTCCCAGGACCTCTGCGACAAGCTCAGATCCTACTTTCATCTGAAAATCAAGGGCCTCTACGACCATTTCAATGACCAAACACTTGACACCATAACCACCGCCCTCTCCAGCAACACTAACGGGCCGACTATATCCTGCTGGACCCCAGCCACCACCGAGGACACCACCTCGACCATGAAAGGCATTCACTCAGGAGCCCCCATGGACCCCTGCCCGCCACACATCTACCACAGAGCCGCCATCGCTCCCGAACTGCGACGCACCATCAACACCACCTTCAAGACCGACATTTTCCCCGAAGCCTGGAAACGCGCAGAAGTCAGACCCCTGCTCAAGAAACCATCAGCAGACCCCACGGACCTCAAGAACTACTGACCCATCTCCCTCCTGCCTTTCGCGGCCAAAGTCACAGAGAAGATCATCAATGCCCAGCAAACTACATCCATCGAAGAAAACTCCATCCACGACCCCTCCCAATCCGGATTCCGAAGCAACCACAGCACCAAGACCACTCTACTTGCCGCCACAGACGACATCCGCATCCTCCTCGACCAAGGACACACCATGGCCCTGCTCCTACTCGACCTCTCCGCAGCATTCAACACCGTCTCCCACCACACACTCACCAACAGACTCCAGGATGCCGGCATACAGGGAACCGCCCTCAAATGGATCAGCTCCTTCCTCACCGGCAGAACCCAAAGGATCAGACTGCCACCTTTCCTCTCCGAACCCACGGAAATCAACTGTGGAGTACCCCAAGGATCGTCACTCAGCCCCACACTCTTCAACATCTACATGGCCCCCCTCGCCGCCATCGTCAGACACCACTGACTCAGCATCGTATCCTATGCCGACGACACCCAGCTAATCCTCTCCCTCACCAAGGACCCCGTCACCACCAGACTCAACTTCCAGGAATCAATGAAGGATGTCGCATCCTGGATGAGCAACAGCTGTCTGAAGCGCAACTCAGAGAAGACAGAAGTCCTCATCCTCGGACCCTCCCCCTCTGCATGCGACAACACCTGGTGGCCCACCACCCTCGGCAGCCCTCCCACACCCACGGACTACACCCGAAACCTCGGCATTATACTCAACTCCTCCCTCTCCATGAAAAAAAGTACTGGGCTCCTGGCACGACCAAATCAGAACTTTGCTGGAACTAAGGACATTCTGCCTGGAAGAAGAGCTGCTCTGCTGTAGTAGGGACCACCACTTTGCTACCTGCTCTGCTGTGTTGGCCTGCTGTCTGCTGCTTCTTGCCTCAGAGTAAAAAGGACTAGACCTGTTCTCTACATCCTTGAACCCAAGTTTCTCCAAGGGCTTGTTGGCTTGCCTCCTGTTCTCTAAAGTCTCAGGGTCACAAAAGGCGTCTTGCAACTCTGCTGCTGGACTCTTCCATCTGTGAGTCCTACCCTTAACTGAGGTGCCTCCCTCCAGCCCTGGGCTTCAGAAGTGGGTCCTGCAGCTGTTTCTGCCAAAATCGGCGCATCGTCACCACTGTGCCGATCGGAACCAATGCAGTGTCCCACGACGCCAACGCTGTGCCGTTCCGAGGACATCCCTGCACGGCTTAACACAGACGCATCGAGTCTCCAACGACGACACTTGCTCCATACAAAGGAACTTTTTCAGAAGGCCCTGCATGGGGCCTGTAGCCAGCCTTCCCTCCTTTGCAGTCGGCCTGAACTTTGGATTTATCCCAGTCTAGCATGACCTCAAGTAACCTTTTAGCCCTATTAACTTCTAAGCACTGTTTTTGGATTTAATCTTTAAAAATTCATATCTCGAGTTCTACCTATTGGATTTTTGTAATTTTTGGTATTTTTTTACTCAGATAAATATTTTAAATTTTTCTAAACTGGTGTGGAGACCTTTTGTGGTGTTTTGACTGTGTTACTGTCATTTCAGTATGCACAAATACTTTAGACATTGCCTCTTAAGTTAAGCCTTACTGCTCTGTGCCAAGCTACCAGAGGGTGAGTACAGGTTCATTTAGGTTGTGTATCTGACTTACCCGGACTAGGATTGTGGCTCCTGCTTGGACAGGGTGTATACTCTGCCATCTATAAACCTAAATTTATAACAGGATCTTAATGACGTAGTAGTAGCGGCAAAATAAAATAAGTTTCTAAAAAAAGAGATCATGAATAAAGAAATCAACTTTTAAAGACAAATTACCATTGAGTCTGTGCATTGTGATTTAGTTGTGTTTAACCCCATAAGTTCGTTTAACTGATTTGCACATCATGAAAAATTATTACAACTTGTGGGTGCTGTGTCACCTGTTTTGGATAACATAACATATGGTATGCTGCTTGCGAAAAAACTGCAAAGTAGTTTAACTCAATATCTCCCAAATTTAGAACGAGGTTCTTCCGCTTGAATCCTGGATACTCTGCTCTACTTGCAAGATGCATACAAAGTTATTGCTCTTTCCATTGCGTAGTTCTTGACAACTGTTCTTAATTTTTAAGGTCCTCATCTAGCCGGAGAATTTCCAAGTTAAGTTTATGAGCTTTAGACAATGCAATGTCCTAAAACAGGCACACATCTGTGGTCTGTGTTAATGTAGACATTCCTTATATAGCCCCTGGCATTCGGGAATGTTCTAGAGTATGTGAAAGTCTCACCAGGTAGTCATTCAAATCGACCTGACAGTTATGTTGGGTGAAGGCCCGCCATTGAGGCCTCATCTGTGGTTCTAGCACAGTCATTGCAACCAGTGTAAAGTAACAGAGCGTACTGTGTGCATCTATGACATAGGTCTATAATAGGACCCCCGCACTGAAAGCATTTGAATCTCAAAGCAAAGCTATTTTGCACTGGCCCTCAAGCGTATCAGTACAGCAGAGGCATGTAAGCATGAATGGAAACTACAAACACCAGACCTGAGCACAGAACAACAGTGTGACGCAGTTGCAGCTGGGGTAGGTGGAACTCGCGGAGTTTCACTCTGCAAAATTTCACAGATTTACAGAAAAACTCTGTGAGATTCAGCAGAACTCTGCCACTGGGCGGTAAATATGCAGCTCGCGCTGCAATTTAGTACCAGTAGTGTGGGCAGCGCTGAAAATCAGCTTGAACAGCACTATGCTTTGAGCAAGAGCACACAGTCATTCAAGTTGATTTTGCTGCTGCTCGAGTAGAAAATCTACTCAAGTTGCAGCAAATCTACTCAAACTGCAGCCCTCTGACCACAAAGGCTCATGAGCGCCTGCATTAGAAAATCACACTAGGGGACGCCAAATCTCACTCACATATTCCGGAGCCTCACGGGGGGAAAAAGTCTGTCATGTGGCGATTGACGGATTTGGCCAGAACTCTGCATTAAAGAGTAACGCAGAGTGGCCATAATTCGGCCAATTCCAAGAGCGGAACTGAATATTTTACACACCCCTAGTATCAGCACTCATCATATGTCTGTAGGACTTGGCCTTTTTGGCTAAAGCTCCCTAAACTTGTTGCTTTCCCCCTAGACCGTTTTCCTGACATAGAGTTGCCAATTTAGATGCTTTGGGTACTTTGCCACTGCTGATCAGTGTCAAAGTACAAGTGTTCCCTGTGTAAAGTGTAATGGTAATTGGTTGGCATGATTGGTATGTTGACTTACTAGTAAAGTCCCTAGTGATGTGCACTGTGTGTGCCAGGGCTAGTAATGCAAAGGTGCACGGAGAAGGGAACTCAGGCCTGCAGTGTAGGGCCTGCGCGCAGTTTGCTAAGTTAGCATGTTGTCCTGACAAGTGCAACCACTTGTTAGGCCTTACTTTCCCTTTGCGTACACAGTGGGCACCCCTGTGGTAGGTCCCGGGTAACCCCTGGGCAGGGTGCAGTGTAAGTAAAAGGCAGGACATATACTGAGGTGTGTGTTATGTCCTGACAGTGGAAAACACTCCGTTTTGTTTTTCACTGGTGAAAGGCCATCCTGCCCATAAGACAGAATGGGGGAGGCTGGGTATTGTGTTTGTTAGCCTAGTTTCTCGTAAGTTTAGAATGGAGAGGTGAAGTTTAGTATGTATGAACTCACAGCATCATAACACATCTTTCTATGAAAATGGTTTTGTCACTGTGTGTTCAGAAGCCACACTTTTAGAAAGTGGCTTAGTTTTGTGCTTTAAGCATTTCTTTGTGTCTCTGCTGAATGTGGATTGACTGTCTGGATCTGAGAGGGGAGAGGAGCCAGGGGAGGTCTTGACCCAGGGAGGGGTTGAGATGGCACCAGGCTGACCTGCGGCTGGAGAGCAGGGGAGGTAAAGAGGCCTGGGTTGCGGTTATAAAGCAATTGACCCATCTCCTGCTGAGTGATTAAGGATCCAGACCCCCAGTATCAAAGGGAGAAAGGTGACACTGGGAGGGAGACACCCAGAACTGATTTAGGGAGGGGTCAGGGACCCCTGAGCACAAACGAACTTCAAAGACATTTAGGGGTATAACTAAGAGAGCGGAGACCCCTGAACGGGGGAAATGGAATAGAAATGCATTGAGACTGAAAAGGCTTGGACCCATTCCGTGGTCAAGAGAAACCTCTGCTAAGGAAGGAACAACTGAAGAGACTGCTGGGAAGGACCAACCCTTGCTTTGTGATCTGGAGCTGGCCTGCAGTTTGCTGTTTTAACCAAGGAAGAGGCTGTTGGGACTGTGCTTTGTGCGCTGGGTCCCCCTGCTTGAAGAAGACAGTGCTTTGTGCTGTGTCTTGTTACCCCCCAAGGGCCCGAGGTGAGCTGGCTCCCTGTTTGGAAACACAGGAACATAAAAGTTTACGGAGAAGTTTCAAGCGATGCGGTGGGCGCTTGTTGTGGCAGCTTGAGACCCTCGGAAGGTGTGCCCTGTGATCTTGGGCACACGGAGGAGAAGGGAGACTCGGACGCGCTGGGTGCGTGTCATGGTGCACAGGAGACTTTGGTGAAGAGCGCCTGGTCAACGTGTGCACCGAAGGTGAAGTGAGCCTAGGGCGCGCTGGGTGCGTGTCGTGGTGCACAGCAGGCGTTGGTGAAGAGCGCCTGGTCAGCGTGTGCATCGGAGGCGACGTGAGACTCGGACACGCAGGGTGCGTGTCGTGGTGCACCGCAGGCGCTGGTGAAGAGCGCCTGGTCAACGTGTGCACCGAAGGTGAAGTGAGCCTCGGGCAGCAGCACTGGGTGCGTGTCGTGGTGCACAGCAGGCGTTGGTGAAGAGCGCCTGGTCAGCATGTGCATCGGAGGCGACGTGAGACTCGGACACGCAGGGTGCGTGTCGTGGTGCACCACAGGCGCTGGTGAAGAGCGCCTGGTCGGCGGGTGCATCGGAGGTGAAATGAGTCTCGGACGCGCAGGGTGCGTGTCGTGGTGCACAGGAGGCGTTGGTGAGGAGCGCCTGGTGAACGTGTGCATCGGAAGTGGAGTGAGTCTTGGACGCACAGGGTGCGTGTCGCGGTGCACCGGAGGAGTTGGTGAAGAGCGCCTGGTCATCGAGTGCCACGGAGGAGAAGTGAGGCTCGGACACGGTGAGCGTGTCAGGGTGCGGCCGAAGGCATTGGTGAAGAGCGCCTGGATATCGGGGCACTGGAGTTGGAGTAAGTCTCAGTGAAGCAGTGTGGGTGCTTTGGTGCAACCTGGGACTGTGAAGGTGATCGGCTGATCATCGTGTGCACCGGAAGAAAGTGAGTCTCTGCAGCGCGGTGTGCGTGTCTTGGTGCCAACTGAGACTGCAGGAAGGAGTGCCTGGTGAACGTGCACTCGGAGTCGACGTGAAGTCCCATCAGCGTTGTGTGTGTGACTTCGTGCCAGAGAAGACCCGGAGGGTGCTGTGGTGAACGTGCACCCGGAGTAAAGTAATCTCAGGGACGTGGGGTACGTGTGCCCTGCGGCCGCCTGAGACCTTCCTAACAGTCGCGGCCCGGACCGGCAGCCCCGGAGGAGCTGAGCTGCCAGGCTGAGCCACTGAGGTCCATTGAGAAAGTTCTACACGGAAGGCCCAGTTCACTGAAGGAGGAGAGGAGAGTGGGGTCGCGCCCCCAGGTAACGTGGATCATTGCCTGGGCGGGGCACGGGCTCGGAGGGACACTCTCTCGGCCTCTCAGTCCTGGTGGCGTGAGCCTTTGCTTCGGCTCAGAGTGGGGCCCGTACTGCGTTCAGGAGTGGCAGTACTGGGGCCACAGTGAGAAGCTGTACTTTGTGTCATCGTTGATACGTGTGGGGGGGCAACTGTTATCGAAGAGGCTGACTGTTGTAATACACATTGCCAATATTGCTGCTAACCAACTGCCGGACTGTCTTATGACGCCTGACATTATTTCTGCATAACGAAGTACACAATTGTAGTGCTACGCATTGCATTATTTCTCCATTGCAAAGTACAGGATTGTAGCGGCCCGCATTGCATTATTTCTTCATTGCAAAGTACATGAATGTAGCTACACATTGCATTATTCCTTCATTGCAAAGTACATGAGTGTAGCGGTGCGCATTGCATTATTTCTTCATTGCAAAGTACGTGATTGGGGTGTGACGCATTGCATTATTCCTTCATTGCGCAGTACATGATTGTAGCGGTACGCATTGCATTATTTCTCCCATTGCAGGTACCGGGGTGTATTGTTACGCATTGTATTATTTCTCTATACAAAAAATACAGATGGTTGGGAAAGTTTTTTTGCGCTAAGTTGCCACCAGGGAGTGCTTATATCAAACTGCTCCAAGGATATAGGTGATGGCCATCCACCATCACCAATTTTGCAGACGGAGAGTCCACATACAAGTTCCAAAGATAATCAATATCCTGAGCAAAAGTGTTCATATGAATAAGGGATGTCCACAAGATTAATGATGTGCTTCAATTCTTCTTTTCTTTATTTCTTAAAACAACCGCCAGATCAACTTCTAGCCAGCCAACACGTGTTTCGTCTAATGTGGAATTGCCACAGACTTTTTCAGGGCAAACTGACCAAGTCCTAGACACTATCTAAGGTGAGTACGCGGAGATACAGTGCCGCTGAAACATCATTAGTATCAAATTCTCGATTTGTCAAAGTAGAATCACAACCAGAAGGTTTAAAATAGTCTTGGAGTACTCTCCGACCGCTGCTACAAGCCTTAAGGCTTAACTTGGAAGCTGGTACTATACCTTTGATATTTAATCCAAGACTATTTTAAACCTTCTGGTTGTGATTCTACTTTGACAAATCGAGAATTTGATACTAATGATGTTTCCAGGCACCGTATCTCCGCGTAGCGTAGCTAAGGGGGTGAGCAGGGCTACCTCAAACGGTGTCCTTACTTGGCCTAACGTTGAGGGAGGAGTCCCGGGTCTCGCATTTAGTGACAGTGGTGCGGGACAGGGACTCTGGCTTCCAACAATGTCCATGGGATAAAATGAGACTATCACATATGAAAAATAAGGTGATCTGGAAACCACTGCATATGGTAGGTTTCCAGCTTGTGCATGCGTGCAGGCTCTGTATTAGTGGAATCCATTTACATATTTAAAACTACCCCAACATAAGATAAGCAGCAGCAGTCTACTACAGTTTTGCAGCGGGGGAGGAGTCAGTAGGGATTAGGGTAGGTGAGACTTGTCAGGCAGTGCCAGGTGTCCCACCCCCTCTCCAAAGCACCAGTCTCTCATTCCATGTACAATTTGGTACCCCAAGCACTGCCCTTTCGTGGGCCAGGAAGATGGTGTCTAAGATACCAACTCTTGACCTTCCTATGTGTTCCAGCACCAAATTGGATACTGTGGAGGGGTTAATGATGTACTGGATAAGTGCTCAACCCTGTGATGTGGTCAAAGAGTGTGTGATGTTACTTCCCCTACCACAGGTATCTTGGTGAATTGGCTTCCATAACTTAACAACAAAAATATTGAACACAAAGAGGGGGATATTTTCAAGAAAATGCTGTAACGCGGTGTTATGCCATATTTAGCAACACCGCGCTTGAACATTTTCAAAACGCAAGGATGCGCCATATTTACAAAAATAAAGCACACCTCTGCATTTCCCTTAGCTATGGTGCTAAAAAATCTGCCTAGCGCCAGCGCAGGCACCCTGCCACAACGTGGCGAGGGTGCGTGCGCTGAAGGGGTGATTGTTTATGTGCAGAAAGGGTCACCTTCCTGCACATAAACAATCAATAAGGGTGATTTGCAGCACACATAGAAGGAGCAAAAAACGAGGAGAAATTAATAATTTCCCCTCGTATCGCCATTCTTACATCAGGCATTACTTGGCCTTCGTTTTTGGCGCTGCCCCAGCATTGTAAATCTGGGGCAGCGTCAAAAAGCAATGGGATCACCCACAGCAACACCCATTGCCCGCCCATTTGCCGCAGCAGACTGCGGCAGAAAGGGGCATATTTGCAAGGTGGCATTAAGCCACATTAAGTGGCTTAGCACCACCTTATAAATATGGGGAATGGCACAACGGCACTGGAGCATCAGAAAAAGTGACACTCCGGTGGTGTTAGGGGCTTGTATTCAATTCAATTAAGTTTATTGTTTTATTATACAATGTATACTTATTAAAAAAACACAGATAATAAGACAGATCTATATTAAAAATTGTACCTTTAAGCATAAAAACATGTTATTCATTTTACAGATGAGGGAATTCTCATTTAAAATACTGAGCTAATCGTCACGATATGTCTCTGACAAAAACGAATTACTCTTTACCGATACCTGTAACTGAAACAGTGCAATTGTATTGTGCAATCTCGCTGTTGTGCATATCAGATTTGTATCCTCTTTGATAATAGTTCTGCAAGCTTCCTCTGCAGGGTTACTGGTGTCTCATCACAGGAGTCCAATTTCCTTTTTGCCATTACTATGAATTTTACAAAAGCAGAGTTCAGAACTATGTCTGTTAATTTAAGACATCTTATAAGTGCTTGTCTGCAAGACCGAACTCCGCGAATGATAAAAAGACTCTTAAGTGCCCCCTTTTTCCTTCCTTCAAGTCTGAGTATATGCAAAGTAAATGAATGATGTTTTCTTCTTCTTTGTTGCATAATCAGCAGGGCATCGTTTCTGTTGCGTGCAGCTGTGGCATTGCGTGGTGTGATCCTGATAGAAGGCCAAATCGTGCTTTAATAAAAATGTTTTTAGTTTTGTGGACCAAGAAGTTTCTAAATAGGTTTGTGGTTTGGCTGTTTTGTAATCGTTCATGATCATCGATGCGTGCTTTCTGTTTGCGGGTGATTCTTTGTCCTTCATCAAAAATAGTTGTTTTGTTATTTTGTTAATAGTTCTTTTAAAGGACGTTATAGGCATATCCCAAATTACTTGCGCTGAGTACTCGTCTAAAGCGGTTTGTAAGTACTTCCAGAACTGTGATTTTTGATTTGTTTGTATTTCTTGCCATAGCAGTTGGCACATTGGGTTCATGGTATCTGTTTTTATTCTTTTCCACACCTTTATGAATTGGTGTTTCCTAGTAATGCACTGGTTAGGTAACCCAAATTCAAGCCTGATTTGGGCTGGCGATGTGTTACATGGAAGCCAGAAAAGTAACTTAAAAGTTTTAGTGAGAGCATTGTTTATGGTTGTAGAGTCCTTTCTGCACAGTGATTCACTGCTGTATGTTATAGTTGGCAATAGTTCTGCAGTTAGGGGCTTGCAAATATACCGCCAGAGTAGTTTATCAAAATATACATTACATATCCGACCTAACTAACCAAAATAGTACGCTTCAGTGGTGTGATGGCTGTAGTTTGCTAATCGCTTATTCTTCTTCACTGGGTGGTATGAAACTGATGCTGCACATATACAAAATTCAAAGGAATAGATTGCCTGTACTGTAGTAAAGCTCTTGGTAGGCATGTAGGTGAAATGTAAATCAAATATGTATAGACTCATTGAACTCAATAGTGCAGTGAGTATTAGAGAACTGAATCAACATATATTGTTACAGAGCCAAAAAAATATCACAGTCAGGTTATCACTTCTGACCCTTGCAAGCCATTTCTGAAACTGTATTCTTGACATATCAAACAATATTTAGCTCTGTTCTAGACCAGTCAGCTGTCTAGGTTTCCCAACTCAGCAAAGCAAAATAGAGCTGTACAAGGCATGCATGACCTGAAAAGCACTCATCAGTCCAGGCCTCATCATCTATGAATGGGGCATCTGGAAGTTTTCAGACCAGAGGAGAGTGCCCCAGGATGTCCTTTCCCAAGAGCTCAAATCCAGATCCGAAGTAGCTGATCACACTTTAACAACAGTGAGTTTATGTGTCTGGCCTTGATATTGCTGACACTGACATCTACAGCATGCCAGTGACACAGAGCTAAATGCCTACATAATACCCAAAGATCTGACAGCTGTATTTTTTGTTACTAACTTAATATGCTGCAATGGTGTACTAAGACGAAACGCTTCCGCACGTTAAAGAAATACTTTCTTTTAATGTTGAAGAGATGTTATCGTATTTTAACATGATGTTTGTTCCATGATTTACAAGGCAAATATTTCCAGGGCTCGCCTCGTGCTCGGGCTGTTAGAGCAAAGCCAGACCCTCTGGGTCCGCTCTCCCTGTTAATGTGTTGGCTCGCCGACCTCTACTCTTTTATGTCCACACATCTGCTGAGCTGTTTATATTGCAGGAAGTGAATGGTACTAAAACCAGGACGACCCAGCAGATCAAACATTTTTATATGGGAAACAACAGTGCCCCATTGACTATATGTTCTTACAGGCTTGGTGCTTTAATTTCTGTATGAAATTTATGGTGCTAAGACTAATGGGAAACGATCATTGGGGGCTAAAATTAGTTATAGAGATAGCTCCATTAGTGAGGGAACGAGCTATTCTGATGAAACTAGATTTCCCTAAACGCTTAAGAACAAGAATTGATGGGAGATATATTGAGCAGTTAATGCAGTATCAATCAATCAATGATATGATCCCGGATAGGGCCATTGGAGAGCCTAATGGTGCATGGTATGCAACTATCATTGCAGAAGTAGTAAAGTGATTGATACCAGTAGTAAGGCCATGCAATAAGAGAATAAAAATGTACCAGCTATGCCAAACTTCAAAACAACAATAGTTCGATAAGGAGTGTGCAGTTGCTAGGAAGGAGCTAAGGAAAATAGGAAGGGCAAGGCGCTCAGATGGTCAAACAATGCTAGCTGATGTCTACCGCTGCAAGAAAAGAGAATAAGAAGCTCTGGTGATGAGAAAGAAGCGGGCTTTATCTGAGTTGAATTGGGATGTGATGATTAGGACACTTCAGGAAAAGGATATGAGAAAATTCTGGAAATTTGTCGAGAAGGGATGTGGTATGGCTGTCCCTCCAGCAAGATGCATGGTGTCAGAAGCCAATTGGGTACCCTTTTTAACTAATATTTATAAGTCAAGTGAGACAGTGGTTAAGAAGGGCTGGCCAACTGTGGGTGCGGAGGCTTTGGAGTCATTTTCTATTCAATCCATAGACAAGCTGATAACTTCCTTAAATTTAACGAAGGCAGCTGGACCAGATAACCTGCCAGCAATTGCAATTAAGTCAAATCATTTGTGATGGGCAGGATTTTTCTCCAAAGTTTTTATTTATATAACTAAGACCGGGGTATTCCCACTGAGTTGGAAGAGTGCAATAATTAAACCTGTACTGCAATCCATACGTTAGACCTTATTTTTCTAACAATCCTAATCTGATAGTTGAGCACACCTTACCGATCACCTGGTCGGATCACTACTTAGTACCTTTCAGCCTGGCACTGAACTCTGGCATTTCCAGACCTTATCAAATCTTAGAAAATAAAAGGCTGTGGCGCAACGTCACTATAAATAGCATGACACCAGTACTCGCTACTTCTCCCCTCCAATTGTCAGGCAACCCAGACTCAGATTCAGTAATCTTCAACAGCTGGCTATCTTCAGTGTTAGACATTGATGCCCCTCTTAGACCTGTCTCTTCCTCTAGGCAGAGACCATCAGCCCCTTTGTTCTCCCCAGAGCTCCGTGCTGAGAAAAGCCACTGCAAAAAACTGGAGCACTCCTGGAGATTATCCTATGACCCCGCGGCGAAGATGGCATATAAAAAAGCCTTGAAAAATTTTCACAAACTCAAGCGCTCCACTATGAGAGACTATTTCTCCAATAAGATCCGACTAGCGGGGAATTCAGCTAAAACTCTCTTTAAAATTGTTCAAGAGTTCACTAAGCCTTCCGCCACTGCCAGCACAGTGCTCCCTACCGCTGCTCTGTGCACAGGACTGTCAGACTTTTTTCAGGATAAAATCCACACTATATACACCACCTTTCCCCCCTCAGTCCACCTCAGAGCCTACGGCCCTACCGGTCAGCAATGATGTAATGACCACTTTCCGCCCTCTCTCTCTTGATGCCTCACTGCGAAAACTCTTAACTTGTAAATCAGGTCACCCGGTGATCCATGCCCGGCTCAGTTTTTTAAACTCCTGGCACCTAGCATCAATAACCCCACTGAATCAGATCTGGAATTCCTCATTGGGTTCAGGGATTTTCCCGGCAGTGTGGAAACAGGCTTACCTTCTGCCGATCCTCAAAAAACCGGATGCTGATCCTGCTGCTTTTAAAAATGTTAGAACCATTTCCCTGCTACCGGCACCTGCAAAAATTCTCAAACAAATAGTCCAAGAGCAACTCTCCAACCATCTGGAATCTAGTAATCATTTTCATGACTCCCAATCCGTCTTTAGAGCTGGCTACAGCACGGAGACTGCCCTCCTTGAAGTATCCGAGAGTATTCGGGAGAGCATCGATCTGGGCAAAGCAGCTATGCTTGTGCTACTCGATCTGTCCGCGGCCTTCGACACGGTTGCCCACCCCATTCTTTTGGATAGGTTAAGAGACATTGGTATTCAGGGCACGGCTCTGTCCTGGACCCGGTCCTTTCTGGGGAACCGGTCTCAACAAGTCTTTCTCCGTCCTTTCATCTCGGACGAGAAGCCCTTGCTCTGCGGTGTTCCTCAGGGCTCGGCCTTGAGCCCTCTCCTCTTCAACACCTACCTTTCACCCCTTGCGGCGTTGGTGGAATCGTGCGGGGTGAGGGTGGTCTCCTACGCTGATGACACCCAACTGGTGTTCTCCTTCGAGGAGCACTCGGAAGCTGCCTTTTCCAACTTTAGGAATTGCCTGAGTAACATCTCGGCTTGGATGTCATTGAATTGTCTCAAGCTTAACTCGGACAAAACAGAGGTACTTTTTTTAACCAAAAATCTCTGCCTCCCCCCCCCTGTGCTCTGGTGGCCACGGGAGATGAATCCTCCTCCCGAGCCTGTTGACTCGGCGAGAAATCTCAGCTTTAGATTCGACAACTAACTCTCTTGCAAAACCCAAATCAGGCATGTCTCCTCCTCATGCTTTGGGAAGCTTCGCACGTTGCGGAAATTCCTACACTTCCTTCCCCTGGAATGTCGTCGCACAGTTGTCCATGCTCTAATCACATCCCACCTGGACTACGATAACAGTCTCTATCTGGGTGCTCCAGTCTATCTGACTCGGCGTCTGCAGATAATTCAAAACGCTGCTGCCAGATTGATCTGTAAAATACCTTTCCGCCACTCCATCACCCCCCACCTGAGGATCCTTCACTGGTTACCTGTTGCCAAGCGCATTGAATTCAAGGCCCTTACCCTGGCATTTAGAGCATTCCGGGGACTAGGCCCGGCATATCTGAGAGCTAGACTCCAACACTACCATCACAACCGGACCCTGCGTTATAACCACCAGTGTCTCCTTGCCATCCCCCATTTTCGCAAGGCCAGGACGGGTGGCAGAGCCTTTGCGGTCAGAACCTCTAAACTTTGGAATGCCTTGCCACTCTCCATCCGCCTATCGGAGTCAGAACTCACTTTTCGGCGTGCCCTGAAAACCTGGTTTTTTACCAGCACCTAGTTTTCTCTTCTCGCCTGTCTGCTTCAGTCTGCCTCAGCCCCGGGACACCCCTGTTCGGGGTAGCTGTGAGCTCTACAAATTCCTTAATAATAATACATAAAAAAGGAGCTAAGGACGACCCAGGGAATTACCGGTTGATAAGTCTGTTGGATGTAGGTGCAAAGCTGTACTCCAAAGTAATATTAAGGGCTTTAAAGAACTGGATAGAAGGAAACAGAATTATTCCTACGGAGCAGGGAGGCTTTAAAGCTGGGCACTCTACAATAGATCACTGCTTCAGTTTATGGGCTCTGGGGAAGAAGGCAAAAGAAACAACAGGGAACCTATTCTGTTGTTTTGTTGATTTCAGCTCAGCGTTCGATCTGGTCGATCGTAGTGTTCTTTGGGCAAAATTAATACGTCAGGGTATTCCTAATTGCTTAGTAGCAATTCTTCAGGAATTGCATACCGGGAACTGGGCCCAAGTAGAACTTGACTTAGACAGGGCCATCTCTGGGAAAATTCCCTTGGTAAATGGATTAAGGCAGGGCTGTGTCCTGGCTCCCACATTGTTCTCCCTAATTTTAGCTGACCTTCTGGGAGAGCTTGCAGCGCCTCATTCGTTTTTTTCGAAAATGGGAGGAAGATATGTGTCGTGCCTACTCTATGCAGATGATCTGGCAATTCTGGACGTGACCCAAGTAGGCCTGCAGAGGAAGTTAACAAAGTTTTATCATTATTGTGAAGCTAATAAACTGAAGATAACCATGGGAAAAACAAAGATAATCATGTTTGGAAAACAATGTAAACCGTAAAATTGGCAGTTAGGCAATAGTAGGGTAGAGGTCGTGCCCTCTTACAAGTACCTGGGCATGACATTTACCAGTCAGCTGAGTTGGACCCTGCATAAAGAATTGGTGGAGTTGAGGGCATTAGCCACGATAGAGGGGCTAGTTTGCTTTAAAAAGACCTATCGTGGCCCCTCATGGTCTCCCTTTTAACCGCTTATAACGCAATGGTCCCCACGCAATGCCTCTACGGGGCCGAGTTGCTAGCCAATAGTACGGAGGGAAGTTGGGAGAGGTGTGAAAGCAAATGTCTGAAAAAATTGTTGGCCCTCCCCAAAGGTGCAATGTCCCAGGTAATAAGATTAGAAGCTGCAAGCCTGGACCTTCCTAGCCTATAAATCAACCCTGCATTTCTGGGATAAACTTTTGGTCCTGAATACTCAGAAGATATCAGCCTGCTGGCCACTCAAATAGAAAGAAGTGAATTACAGTGGGCAAAGACGGTCAAGAAAAGATTGGAAGACATTGCAGGAACTTTAAAATTAGAATTAAAAATAGCTGAAGCCTCACTCTCCGAAGCAGAATTAAAAACAGCCTGTAAAAAAGAATCTAGGTTGGCGGACTTGAAATATGTAAGGAATAAACCCTCCGCAAAATACATGGTAGATTCATGGGAAAATACGAATATATTTCCGTACTTATCTGCATTCCCAGATGCCCGGCTACGATTACTACTACTAAAGTTCTGGGTTGCATTAAATGTACTTTATGTAAGAGCCGAGAAATGTGAACCCCTCCTAGGTCCAGATAATAACTGCACCTGTGGTCTGCCATCTCATAATTTTAATGTTCATTTTTTTAATTGATTGTCGCCATTTTTATAGGCTCTGTTGCTTGATTTTAAAACCTCTTTTTAAAAAATGTAATATATATTGTCGGAATGACACTAGCACTTTTGTTAAGGATGGAATACTTTGATGTGGCTTGCGCACTGGCAAAATTCCTTAAAAAATGTTTGGATTAGTGTCTTAAAGTGCAAATAGTAGGTGTTCGGGGATTTTAGCTGAAGTATGATGAATTGGGTCTTTATGGTGAAATTATATATAAAATGTTTTTTTTTTAAGCAATGTATGTTTTAAAGACGGTGTCTAAACATTAATAAAGTAGGAACTGAACTGAACTAAAACCATCTGCCCATACTTTATTTCGCTCTGCCACCGTAGTGTAGCACGAGCTTTCATTAGTTGTTGGCCTTGTTTTTACGCACATAGTAATGTAATAGTTTCTGTAATAGTTTGTAATATGTAATCATTTTAAACATATAGTAGTTTCCGACCGAGGCTTCTGTTTACGGTGAGAAACACACTAGCATAACACTACGTCCCCCCACTGCTGCTAGCCAGTAGCCCTTGGTCCTCCAGCACACAGGGATGGCCCCTGTGAGACTGTGGCCCCTAGGTAAGGGTCTGGCTGCAGGGCATCAGGTCAGCGGCGTGTCCTTCTTCTGTACATTGACTTGATAATGGTAACCACAGAAATTACAATGTAAGGGACGACCCACATACATTCCTAAAGTATTATTCTTCAATCAGATGAATTCTTTACTAACTTCCAGATTATAGTAATAAAGGAATACAATATGTATTACAACAATATCTTGGTTTGACGTATAGTTTGCTGTCACAGCCACGCAGACTGTATTTCTGTTAAGAACAGGAGCTGTGTTGCAGCTTAGTTAATGTACTCGTTTTATCATCCTTGGAATGATGAAAGAGTGAGTCAGCCCCACAAGAGTTTCATAAACATATCTGCAGCACCCAAGTTAAAAACAACTGAGCTAAATTACCAACTGTATGCTGGTTTGTTGAAATCTAACACCATTTAATGGAATACCTTTTTATTTTGGCTAAACATCTATATTTCAAGCGCCATTTTAAAACAGTTGGCATACAGCTAGGTCAACCCTTTAGTCTAAGCAGCAATATTATCACAAAGATAAGCACCTCCTCATTATACAAATACAATCTTTCAAGGAACTCTATGGTATGTTACTTTTACTGTTTAAATTATGTAGGCTGTGACATGAGTTCTGAGGTATGCTGTTTCACTATTTTTTATCTAATCTTTATTGAGATATGAACTACTCCTACCCATCACTGAACTGGAGAAGAGCTGCTTAATTAAATGATGGCATTCCCATATTTTTAGATCTAATATGCATATTACAAAGAAGGTACAATATTTTTAAGCCTACTTTATTAAAGACCAAAGGCAAGATAATACAATATATTAAATGCAACCTAGGAAACGTGTTATGACTATTTTTTTGTATTTAGTTAGGATTTTTATATAGTGCCACTCTTACTGAAGGGGACGTCAGTGTGCTTTACAGTTAAGACACCAGGATGCGAATAACAATGAAGGAATAGCAACAGTTATAACCGCAATCCTATTATTTGTCAGTGTTACGCTATATATATATATATATATATATATATATATATATAGATGCTGTCAAAATAATTGTAACAAATAAACCCGATTTCGTGAGATTGGGCCACTAACCCTTTAACATTCCTGGCGTAGATCACATTTTAGCTAGAAACAAAAGTAGGACACCTGCCATACATATATAGCCTACACATCTGACTCAGAAGTCGCAAAAAACAAAAACGAGAGTTTAAAATGAAAGAAAAGAAACGGAGGCGTCTCTTACCAGTAGCACCAGTACCCGCTTGTCCCAGTGAAAGGTTCAAGGGAGAACTAGTGAATTTATACAAACCTGGAGCAGAGCGGTGCCAAATCTATTTACAAGATGCTTCCAGCATGATGCAGAGCGACAATGCTGGATTACAGCGCCCTGAACACGCCGTTCAGCTGATGCGCCGAGTGCATTGTTTGACGAAACACCAATTGGTCGAATTATTTCATTAGCTTTCACATTTAGCGTCCGCCGCCTTTGTGAGGTCTGCGGGCCCGGAGATTTGGAGTTTGCATACATCAGCCCTCTGGCTGCCAAGACCTGTCACACAATGCCGGGTCACACAATGCCGCACCCAGCGCTGCTGCCGTATTTCAGAGCCAAAACCATGAATCAGTCAGGCAGCCACATCTAAGTCACTAAGTGACATCAAAAATGACTTGAACATTGTACAATATTGGAGCCCAGGCTTCTTTTTGCAAAAGCGTTAAGAAGAAGTGATATAGTTTAAAATTTGGAAGGGCAACCCTATATGTATACCCTAAGCATAAAGTAATAAACTAAAAGAAAAAGAGGGGTTCGGAGGGGGGATGGATAGGGGTCACTGGTACGCATCTGATGGTTTTAAGACATTAACGTTTCTACCAATACATTTGGAAGTTCAGGACAGGGTCTTCCTCAGGGTAAAGCTGGCTTGCGTTTGTGTCACCTGGTAGCATTAAGTCTGGTGCAGCAAAGGCTCATCAGCGATTGGAGGCAGATAGGGCTGACAATTTCTTGTGGTAAAGGAAGAGCAGGTCTGCACAATCCAATAAATGAATTACAATGTTAGCTTCTGCCTTTAGTGTGCCCACTGATGTATCAGTATGGTATCCCACTGTAAGTTGTACAAGCACATAAATGACTCTGTAGGGCAAACCCTGTCATTGAAGGAGGTAATATAAGAGCTCAAATATTCTTTTCTTTATAATTATAAACATGTTTTAAAAAAAAATTGAAGTTGCAGTAGGCTAATGTTGAAGGGAAACTGAATTTGTACACTAGAGCAAAGGTTGTTATATGGCGCTGTAGATTCTTTGGTTGATATGAATAACATAATGGTACCTCTTTTTATATGCCAATAAATTGTGCAGATGAGGTAATTTTATGGGAAAATATTAACCTATAACCCATTCTCTATCTAAAGCAAGCATTGGAAAAGCCTATAGGTCCGGCTTGCATTTTCAGTTATAAGCCCGACTTATTGGCTTTGCCAAATGTGCCAAGAGTGCTGATTTTGAATTTCAACTGTGGCCTGGCAGCAGGAACAGAGAGGCTTCTGGGTGTGCCGAAACCTATCAACACCACAGTGGCAGAGCATGGTTGTTTGGAATGACAAACAGTCTTCCTCTAATTCAGTGGTACTCAAAGTACGGGTGCAGCTTGAGGCCCTTCTGACCTGCTGAACAACAGCTCTGACCTGCTATAATTTCTTGAGAGCACTAACATTCAGAAAGATATTAAATAAATGGTCAAGTGTTTATTTACACCTAAATGAAGGAAAATAATCCTTCTGTTATTGTTTTTCTCTGGAAGGCAAATTTCTTCACTTTACAGCAAAACAAATCAATTGCTAGGGATGACAAATGTAAAAAAGGCTTTGTCAAGTTGGAATTCCTCTAGTCTATATATTTAACAAATATCAGCCAAAGCTTCAATGCACCTGTCATCAAGGTAATAATGTTAGTAATAATGTCAAATGATGTATCACTCAAATATCAGCTTTAAATATATTTTGGAAATGCAACTACTTTTCTCCCAGTTTATGAGTTCTGCAAATACAATTTTTCAATCCTGAATACACGCTTTTCAATTTTGATTTAAACCAAGCAAAAACTTCTAGTTTAGTAGGCTGGGCTGCACAGAGGAGAGCTACTTACAGGTAGCTGGAGAGCTACAACAAGCACACAAGCTACTCATTAGAGAAGCCTGATAGAGAGTAACACTGACAAATAATATGATTGCGGTTTTAACAGTTGTTGTTCCTTCACTGTTATTTTTTATAGTTATATATAGTATATTTTATAGTTATAATATATATATATATATATCTATATATTATCTACTGGCGGTCGCCAGTAGATAGTTATAGTTAGGACCTATTTTCCATAGGAAATCCGCGACATTCTATTTGAAATAACTCTTGCGTCGGTTGACGAATCTTGCGAAATTTTCAAACTTTATGGCCCGCTCCGGTCCGCTCCTACCCTGAAAGTTTCAGGGTGATTCGTCGAGCGGGGGCCGAGAAAAAAGGGGGGTTCCAAAACGTGTTTTCCCCATTCATTTTCCCATAGGAAACTTTAGCCACGGCTACAGCCCGAACTGCTGAATGGAATTACACCAAATTTGGCAAAGAGGTAGTTCTTGGTTCAGAAAGAACCCTTTTTGTTAAATGGTGTAAATCCGTTCAGTAGTTGCGGAGAAATTAAAAAAATAAGAGTCAAAAAATCAATTTCCCATAGGAAACTTTATGCAAGGCTACAGCCCGAACTGCTGAACGGAATTACACCTAATTTGGCAAAGAGGTAGTTCTTGGTTCAAAAGAACCCTTTTGTTAAATGGTGTAAATCCGTTCAGTAGTTGCTGAGAAAATCAAAAGTAAAAACACATATATATCTGGGCGGAGCCTAACCACACATGTCATCGTGAGATCTGATTGGCTGTCAGCACTTCATCCTGGAATTGCTGGCAGCCATCTTGGGACCAATATAAATGATAGTACCCCATTGAAATGCATTGTAGTGAATCGAAGATTTTGAGGGTTACCAAAAGGAGAACTATAAAGGGTGATAACAGACTTTAGTTACATTAGAATTCATTTGTTGATGGTACCATACTAATTTCAGGAATTGTGGTGTGTTCTAAGGTGATTTTACCCTGTGAAAAACCTTCTGCTGGGATATCATGAATCATGTTTGAGAGAAAACTATTTTCACATGCTTGTCCCATACAGTTTTGGAAGGTGCCCCAGAAGCTAAAATGAGAGCATATTTTCTGTAAATTCACATTATCTTTCTCAGTCATGTGAGAATGAAGTCTGACATTCTCAGTAAAACATGTACATCCAACAAGGGCAGAGACTGTCAGTTGATTCCTTTGTGTTCTACTGCAGCTTCCCAGAGTGTTCTAAAGAACAACTAGAGTGCTAACAGCCTTACTTATGACAAAAGTATGGCACACCTGAAGCCATCTTGATTGGAATAAACTGGTAACACTTAAAACATTTAATTTAAAAAGGAACAAAATGATGGGGTTCATCTTGTCATAGAAATTATGGTTAGTGCTCTGGAAAGAAAAATTAGGACATGTTTCAAGTGTGATCTCAAATATCTTCCTGTTATATTTCAACAGGAGCAGCCTGTCAGTTGATGCCTTTGTGTTCTACTGCAGCTTCCCAGAGTGTTCTAAAGAACAACTAGAGCGCTAACAGTCTTACTTATGACAAAAGTATGGCACACCTGAAGCCATCTTGATTGGAATAAACTGGTAACACTTAAAACATTTAATTTAAAAAGGAACAAAATGATGGGGTTCATTTTGTCATAGAAATTATGGTTAGTGCTGTAGAAAGAAAAATTAGGACATGTTTCAAGTGTGATCTCAAATATCTTCCTGTTATATTTCAACAGGAGCAGCCTGTCAGTTGATGCCTTTGTGTTCTACTGCAGCTTCCCAGAGTGTTCTAAACAACAACTAGAGCGCTAACAGTCTTACTTATGACAAAAGTATGGCACACCTGAAGCCATCTTGATTGGAATAAACTGGTAACACTTAAAACATTTAATTTAAAAAGGAACAAAATGAGGGGGTTCATTTTGCCATAGAAATTATGGTTAGTGCTGTAGAAAGAAAAATTAGGACATGTTTTAAGTGGGATCTCAAATATCTTCCTGTTATATTTCAACAGGAGCAGCCTGTCAGTTGATGCCTTTGTGTTCTACTGCAGCTTCCCAGAGTGTTCTAAAGAACAACTAGAGTGCTAACAGCCTTACTTATGACAAAAGTATGGCACACCTGAAGCCATCTTGATTGGAATAAACTGGTAACACTTAAAACATTTAATTTAAAAAGGAACAAAATGAGGGGGTTCATTTTGCCATAGAAATTATGGTTAGTGCTGCAAAAAGAAAATTTAGTGCATGTTTTAAGTGAGATCTCAAATCCTCTTCTATTTCATTAGAAAATTCTGACATGCAGACTGAAACAATCACTTTCAATACCAGCAGTAGACTTCCAGTTAACTCCTTGGTGAGCAGTAGCTTTACTACAGTGATCTAATGAACAACTAGAGTAATAACATTCTGAATTTATGGCAAATGTGTGACACATCTGAATGCCTTCTTGATGGAATCAAAGTAAAAAACTGAAAGCATTTCCTACTGAGGAGACTGCAGTAAATGAGGAAATTAGGAAACTTCATAACAAAGAAGTCTTCCAAGATGGCCACCAGTGAAAAAAGAGCCCAAATGTAGCACAAATATTACCCAGATGTAGCCCACATATAGCCCAATGACAAAAGTGTGCAAAACACTTTTTATTTTTAGTTTTTTGCAGTTTTATGTAGTGCAGACTGGTCAGGTATTGGAGCGTTGCATCTCAAAACATGACCCCCTACACTACAAAAACACCACTGCACTACCCTAAACCCTAAAACACTACCCCAGCACGACCCCTACACTACACAAGCACCACTGCACTATCCTAAACCCTAAAACACTACCCCCAGCATGACCCCCTACACTACACAAACACCACTGCACTACCCTAAACCCTAAAACACTACCCCAACACCACTGCACTAACCTAAATCCTAAAACACTACCCCCAGCACGACCCCCACACTACCCAAACACCACTGCACTACCCTAAAACATGACCCCCTACACTACACAAACACCACTGCACTACCCTAAACCCTAAAACACGACCCCCAGCACGACCCCCTACACTACACAAGCACCACTGCACTACCCTAAACCTAAAACACTACCCCCAGCACGACCCCCTACACTACACAAACACCACTGCACTACCTTAAACCCTAAAACACTACCCCCAGCACGACCCCCTACACTACCCAAACACCACTGCACTAAACTAAATCCTAAAACACTACCCCCAGCACGACCCCCTACACTACCCAAACACCACTGAACTACCCTAAAACATGACCCCTACACTACACAAACACCACTGCACTACCCTAAACCCTAAAACACTACCCCCAGCACGACCCCTACACTGCCCGAACACCACTGCACTGCCCTAAACCCTGAAACACCAGCCCCTGCACGACCCCCTACACTGCCCGAACACCACTGCACTGCCCTAAACCCTGAAACACATACCCTAGCACGACCCCTACACTGCCCGAACACCACTGCACTGCCCTAAACCCTGAAACACCACCCCCTTCACGACCCCCTACACTGCCCGAACACCACTGCACTGCCCTAAACCCTGAAACACCACCCCCAGCATGACCCCTACACTGCCCGAACACCACTGCACTGCCCTAAACCCTGAAACATCACCCCCAGCAAGACCCCCTACACTGCCCGAACACCACTGCCCTAAACCCTGAAACACCACCCCCAGCACGACCCCCTACACTGCCCGAACACCACTGCACTGCCCTAAACCCTGAAACACCACCCCCAGCACGACCCCCTACACTGCCCAAACACCACTGCACTGCCCTAAACCCTGAAACACCACCCCTGCACGACCCCCTACACTGCCCGAACACTACTGCACTGCCCTAAACCCTGAAACACCATCCCCAGCACGACCCCCTACACTGCACGAAAACCACTGCACTGCCCTAAACCCTGAAACACTACCCCCAGCAAGACCCCCTACACTGCCCGAACACCACTGCACTGCCCTAAACCCTGAAACACCACCCCCAGCAAGACCCCCTACACTGCCCGAACATCACTGCCCTAAACCCTGAAACACCACCCCCAGCAAGACCCCCTACACTGCCCGAACACCAATGCACTGCCCTAAACCCTGAAACACCAGCCCCAGCACGACCCCTACACTGCCCGAACACCACTGCACTGCCCTAAACCCTGAAACACCACCCCCTGCACGACCCCCTACACTGCCCGAACACCACTGCACTGCCCTAAACCCTGAAACACCACCCCCAGCACGACCCCCTACACTGCCCGAACACCACTGCACTGCCCTAAACCCTGAAACACCACCCCTGCACGATCCCCTACACTGACCGAACACTACTGCACTGCCCTAAACCCTGAAACACCACCCCCAGCACGAACCCCTACACTGCACGAACACCACTGCACTGCCCTAAACCCCGAAACACTACCCCCAGCAAGACCCCCTACACTGCCCGAACACCACTGCCCTAAACCCTGAAACACCACCCCCAGCAAAACCCCCTACACTGCCCGTACACCACTGCACTGCCCTAAACCCTGAAACACCACCCCCAGCATGACCCCCTACACTGCCCGAACACCACTGCACCTCCCTAAACCCTGAAACACCACCCCCAGCACGACCCCCTACACTGCCCAAACACCACTGCACTGCCCTAAACCCTGAAACACAACCCCCAGCACGACACCCTACACTGCCCGAACACCACTGCACTGCCCTAAACCCTGAAACACCAGCCCCAGCACAACCCCGTACACTGCCCGAACACCACTGCACTGCCCTAAACCCTGAAACACCAGCCCCAGCACGACCGCCTACACTGCCCGAAAACCACTGCACTGCCCTAAACCCTGAAACACCAGCCCCAGCACGACCCCCTACACTGCCCGAACACCACTGCACTACCCTAAACCCTCAAACACCAGCCCCAGCACGACCCCCTACACTGCCCGAACACCACTGCACTGCCCTAAACCCTGAAACACCACCCCTCAGCACGACACCCTACACTGCCCGAACACCACTGCACTGCCCTAAACCCTGAAACACCACCCCCAGCACGACCCCCTACACTGCCCGAATACCACTGCACTGCCCTAAACCCTGAAACACCACCCCCTGCACTACCTCCTACACTGCCGGAACACCACTGCACTGCCCTAAACCCTGAAACATCAACCCCAGCAAGACCCCCTACACTGCCTGAACACCACTGCCCTAAACCCTGAAACACCACCCCTACACTGCACGAACACCACTGCACTGCCCTAAACCCTGAAACACCACCTCCAGCAAAACCCCCTACACTGCCTGAACACCATTGCTCTGCCCTAAATCCTGAAACACTAGCCCCAGCATGACCCCTACTCTGCCCAAACACCACTGCACTGCCCTAAACCCTGAAACACCACCCCCAGCACGACCCCCTACACTGCCCGAACACCACTGCACTGCCCTAAACCCTGAAACACCAGCCCCAGCAAGACCCCCTACACTGCCCGAACACCACTGCACTGCCCTAGACTCTGAAACACCAGCCCCAGCAAGACCCCCTACACTGCCCGAACACCACTGCACTGCCCTAAACCCTGAAACACCAGCCCATGACCCCCTACACTGCCCAAACACCACTGCACTGCCCTAAACCCTGAAACACCAGCCCCAGCACGACCACCTACACTGCCCGAACACCACTGCACTGCCCTAAACCCTGAAACACCAGCCCCAGCATGACCCCCTACACTGCCCGAACACCACTGCACTGCCCTAAACCCTGAAACACCAGCCCCAGCACGACCCCCTACACTGCCCGAACACCACTCTACTGCCCTAAACCCTGAAACACCAGCCCCAGCACGACCCCCTACACTGCCCGAACACCACTGCATTGCCTTAAAACCCTGAAACACCACCCCCTGCATGACCCCCTACACTGCCCGAACACCACTGCACTGCCCTAAACCCTGAAACACCACCCCCTGCAGCACCCCCTACACTGCCCAAACACCACTGCACTGCCCTAAACCCTGAAACACCACCCCCTGCACCGCCCCTACACTGCCCGAACACCACTGCACTGCCCTAAACCCTGAAACACCACCCCCAGCACGACCCCTTTACTGCTCGAACACCACTGCACTGCCCCAAACCCTGAAACACCACCCCAGCACGACCCCCTACACTGCCCGAACACCACTGCCCTAAACCCTGAAACACCACCCCTGCACGACCCCCTACACTGCCCGAACACCACTGCACTGCCCTAAACCCTGAAACACCACCCCCTACACTGCCCGAACACCACTGCACTGCCCTAAACCCTGAAACACTCCCCCAGCACGACCCCCTACACTGCCCGAACACCACTGCACTGCCCTAAACCCTAAAACACCACCCCCAGCATTACCCCCTACACTGCCCAAACACCACTGCACTGCCCTAAACCCTAGAACACTACCCCCAGCACGACCCCTACACTACCCGAACACCACTGCACTACCCTAAACCCTAAAATACTACCCCCAGCACAACCCCTACACTACCCGAACACGACTGCACTGCCCTAAACCCTCAAACACTCCCCCAGCACGACCCCCTACACTACCCGAACACCACTGCACTGCCCTAAACCCTAAAACACTCCCCCAGCACGACCGCCTACACTACCCGAACACCACTGCACTGCCCTAAACCCTAAAACACTCCCCCAGCACGACCCCTACACTACCCAAACACCACTGCACTGCCCTAAACCCTAAAACACTACCCCCGCATGACCCCCTACACTACCCAAACACCAATGCACTACCCTAATCCCTAAAACACTACCCCCCGCATGACCCCCTACACTACCCTAAACCCTAAAACACTACCCCTGCACGACTCCCTACACTACCCAAAGACCACTGCACTACCCTAAACCCTAAAACACGACCTCCTACACTACACAAACACCACTGCACTACCCTAAACCCTAAAACACTACCCCCTACACTACACAAACACCACTGCACTACCCTAAACCCTAAAACACTACCCCCAGCAGTACCCCACACTACCCAAACACCACTGCACTAACCTAAACCCTAAAACACTACCCCCAGCAGTACCCCCTATGTTAAAGATTGCAGGAATCGCTGTTAGCATGAGCTGAAAGCCATTTTGTACTTGGCAGCCATTTTAGTTAGCCATGTGCTCGCCATGTGCTTTCTCCCTCTTCCAGAGTCTTGCACATGCTCAGAGAGGCCTAGCTGGTAGAATGCACCTGCTCCTAGTATAGAACTGTCAGGCTATTCTTACTCATGTAAGCAGTTTAGTCTCCCCTCCCACTTTGTGGAGCAAGCAAATTTTGTATACCCATATTAGTCAATAAGCATGCTTGTATGTGCTAGGACCTCCCCTTGATTTTATGCTGACTATGTAACAAATACATATATAAGGACCCTGTTCTCTGCACTCATTAGAATGCCTCCTACAGTGGCCTGCGGGTACCGTAAGATGCAATCTCCCTCATCTGAGGTTAATAAAACATGTTTTTGATATTACAGCTTCTGTGCCAATCTCTTCTTTGTTGGTCTTAAGGACCAGATGTATCAGTGAACCCCTAAGAAGGTTTTTATTTCTACAAATGGCGCCTGAAAGTGGACCTCATCGGTGCAGCGGCTATCCAAGGGAGTGGTCTTGAAGGGAGACAGGAATCTACTGAGGAGTACAGGACAGGAATCTACTGAGGAGGTACCCTGCGCACGGAGATTGTTTGTCTTCCAGCCCAGTATATTTCTGGTCTTCCTGATCTGATCCTCCAAGTGTTTGCCGCTCCCGACTGAGAACTTCTTTGGGGTGAGTATTTTAAAACGACCGTTAGGTCACTCAGAACTTGGCAGTTGGAACCTGGACACCATTTGATTGGTAAGAGCCGTTTTGCGGCACTTGCTGTTGGTTTGATGCCTTTGATTGGTAAGGTAGTTTTAGTAACACTTACTGTGGCTTTGTTTGTATGATTGGCCAATTTTGGAATTTGTTTTGTAAGTTATATATGCATTGCAATTCATATAGGCAGGTAATGAGGAGATTTTTCTCTAACTTTGAAAACTTGAACGGCACACATTGTGTTAAGTGTCACTTGGAGTATAATATTATATATGCTATAATATTCTTGACATGCCTGCTTCTAGCACACTTCGCAGAAAGTGTTGCTGTTTTGGAGAGTACCGATATGGATTTAGTAAGTACTCAGTTGACTCCCCTCAGAGGGGATACCTAAATAGGTTTACGTATAGTAAAAGATATTTCTTCCTTGGTGACTAAGTACCCCATGGAACTAAATATGTACATAAAACGGATCCGGATCTGCGCACTTAGTAACATTCATAAGTGGTGATATGCAGAGCGCTTTTTGAGTGTTCTACCAGCCAAAACTGGCGAATTTGGTGTATTTTGGCTTCTTGACCATGGAACAGTTTTTGGGCTACTTTTGAGAGCACTTCTTGTAAATATGACTTACAATTAGTATTTACAAATAGGTTGGTCTTGCGTACACTTTGTAAGCAGTCCTAAGTGTTGATTTGTGGGTTAAATGTGTGTTTAAATGTCTATGTGGGGTTTGTGGTTTGACATTGGTAATACTTGTGTGAGTACTCTTTGTGAAAGAATGTCTAGCTTTAAGCGCGCTGTGTTGTGTGCTCTGCGTATATGACCCCCTTCTGTAAATATCTGAATGAGCTCAATGAGTTTGTTTATGTTTTTTTGCTGTCATCATTCTGTTATGCAAAATGTCATTTAGTTACTTACATATTAAATAAAAATCCAGAAATGAATTATATAACATACGCTAAACAGCTGCATGTTACTATTAAATTGACAGAGTACGACACTGTACATGTGTGCAAATTGCCACAATGCTAAAGATAAAATTAGAATTCGTATTCAATAGGATTAAAATAGGCCTCATACAGAGGAAAAAAAACGAAATTGTGTGTTTTGTAATCAATAGACTACAATACAAGTTACAGCATTTTCCTTAAATACATTGTATTAGACATTAAAAGGCATGCACATCATATGAGTGAATTTGGTCGTTGCTGAACTAAATACACATTATAGAAAGATAGATTTGACTGCATTGAAATGCCTCAGTTTTTAAATAGACTGTGACATGCTTTTCTTTCAGCACCCGAGAAAAAAGCTTTCCAACAGCTGTGTTTAAACTGACTAACTGAAAAGAAACTGTTTGACACAGCAAATGGGGATTTAACTGTGTCAGGGTATTTCAAATAATAAAGGGGTTTTTCCTGAGAAAGGCGTGAAAATTCGACGCCTGCTGACAAACAACAGCTGCATAAATAGCATATGGCTATTCCTGATCACGGCCACAGACAGGAATGCTGAGTCAGCGAAATTTTAAGTCAGTGTAAAACTGGTATAAGGGCCTGCATTATTTTAAAAGTTTCAAAAAACCAGTTTCATTATTTTGGATAACAGAGAACAAAATTGAAAGTAGGGATTTCCTTTCTTAATGCCTTTTTACATAAGTACATCTGTGGTTCTGATGTTAAATGATAACTGTCCTTTTAAAAAGTGGTGCAGACTTTTCATGTTTCAAGTAAGGCTTCTGTGCTTAGGGTTATGAATGAATGTGTTTAAATATGACAGGCTAGGAATGAAGCTTGCTTTTCCAATGTGGAATCATCAAAATGGTTGGTTTTGATTAAAAAATAAATACAATTAATTATATGAAAAAAATATATTGTTAAACATAAATGCTTTAAATTCGTTTTTCATCTTTATAAAGCCTAATCATCATACTGTGAATTCCTAGTATCAAAGTTGAATTTAAGCAGTGCTGTACCGCAATAAGAAGGGAACTTAAATGTGAAATGTCACTTTACCCAGCCGTACAAAACTCATTTTTATAAGGGTATATCTTATACATTTCTGATTTCCCATTCCTGGGCTATCTAGAGAACACTCTGGGGGTTCCTATTATGCAAAAATATTGTAGGATATTCATTTTTAAGTGCCCCTACCACCAAAGTCGAAATTGAGCTAAATTCACAATTTTACAAGCAGTTCTACCACTCAAGGCAGTTTTAACGTGCTCTCAGGCTTCAATAAAGTATATGCAAGTATAGAATAAACAGCTGACCTACTGCACCCAACACACTGTACATAAATGAAAATAAGTATACAGACACCAGCAGACGTTATTATCCTACCTTTAAATTACTGGCAAACGGATCGGACAGGACTGCCTTTTAGCTGTGATTCTCCAGAGTTGCTTTGCATTACGAAAACCGCATGGCAAGCCTTGCACAAACAAAATGAGCAGCTGCTGAACGGGTCAAAGGTCGGAGTTCTGCATTTAGCAACTTAGCAGGGTGAAGGGTAATGTTTGCTGGGACACTTCGACCTTCGAAAAGTTTTTGAAAGACGAGATGATAGCGCAAAGAGAGGAAGAGAAGCTTTGCTTCCTATTTTTGGCAAACACACGTTTTGCGCAGTCATATGACACGAAGGAAGACAACCCTCAGTTGAGCATTGATCTGCCAGGTATATAAAATAATGGTTTTAGTTTAAAGAATACTGTGTAGGGGCTACGATAAGGAGGAAATGGATTTTAGTTTGCATTCATGCACCCTCATGTTAATCAAGTACAATTGCTCAAGGAATTGATACATTTGTTGCTGACGCTTTCTACAGTACTCGATGTGCTTGAATCAGAGAATAGCCACTTTCTAAGATATCTCCTACAAGTTTGTTTGTGCCCAGTTGCTACAAATAGGGGTTGAAAGTGTTGACAGAAGTAAAACCTGTTTCAGGTTTTCCTACTGTCAAAATGGGGGAAGGAGGCTAGCTCCTCTACAAATTAAGGGTAGGCAAAATTATGTTTTCTCTCTTCTTTTTCTTACTTTTTTTTAGTCTGTCTAAGCTGTCTGTGAAATAGCCATGAGACATTTCATTGGCTATTCAGTAATACTGTTTTAAAAATTGTTAGCATTAATAAAATGATAAAATGTATGTTATGTTACTGCCCATCCTGTATGAAAGAATGAGTAGAACAGATTGATGTTCCCTTATTTGATCTTTAAGGAGAACAGTATAGTGGGGGTTTCTGTTCAAAAATCTCAGGTGGCAACACTATTATTGTTTATGTTATTCTCATGTTCTATACAGTTTTGCAAGGGCATTGCTAGTTTTTATTAGCTAGTCTCTGTCAATAAGCTGACAGCCCTTATTAGAGCTGGAGATAGGGTTTTTTCCTTTTGAAAATGATGTTGCATAGTCCAGATCGTGAAAAGTACAATGCAGGAAAGACGCTCATGTGATCCTTAGCAAACATTTTGAAGGAAAATATTGTTTTATAGGAATTTGTTTGTCATAACATGTTCTGCTGGAGAAAATGTACTCACTATGTTGAAGTTTAGTTCTTTTTGCAATAAGAATCCCTGTTAAATTAGCAGTTTTAGATTTTCCTGCTGCACCTATAACATGAGAGCATGGTCCTAAGCATAACATGTAAGAGAAATTATTTTACAAGTGTCTGCAGTCCTGTACAAGTAATGTAAAATCTATGAGTAAAAGTGTAGAACATTTCCTTTTTCTTGAGGGTTCTTCAGATTGGTAATATAGGAATACACCAATGTAAGTATTTGGAGTATGTCTGTATTGTTTTCTCTTTTTCTCAGAATTTAGTAAATGAACACAGACTTCCTTGGCTGTTTGGGATTGGGTGATGTATTACTCTTGTCAGTTCACCAAAACGTTCCTTTTATACTTGCCAATAGGTCCAGGGTTTTCTACTCTCAGATAGATGAAGTGGCTCTTGGGTGCCTTGCTAATGTATGGGCGCCCCAGGACTAAGAGAGTATTCTGAGACTATCCTCTCTGTTGTTAGTTTATTTCTGTGCCTTGTCTAAAGACCTCTTGTTCTGTCCACCAATAGATATTTGCTGCCTTACAACCAATGCCAGAGGGGCCCGGACATCAGATCCAGCCTGGGAGTCAGCACCAGTCCAGCCTACAGTTAAAGCGAAAGGAACCAGCATAGGCCTTGCTGGCAACTAGGACCTCAGTGAAGGCGGAAGCACTGGGACGTGAAGTGTGTACCCCTGCCACTGTCTTGGGCGAAAGACGGGGTTACAAATCAGGATGGAGAAATCTTTGTGTGGATCCAGTTTTTGATGCCCAGCTGAGAGAGTCACAGAACGACAAGGACGGCAAGGAGGCTTTTGCTTGAGGTGACCCCCTTTGAAACAAGGGTTGCTTCAGGCCTTTGAGTCCTGGTCCCAAGTGAATGCAAGTCTACGCCTTTGTTTGTTGATCAAGAGATGCCCGAGCACACTGGGTACAATTTGTGGCCCTAACAAAAGAGCAGTGCGCCAGAGGTGCAATACAGGAGTTAGGGAAGGACTTGAGTTTAGGGTACAGGTGCTGTGCCCTTGGTGCCTGTTAGATTAAAGTGAAGAAAACTGGTGCACTGCCTGAGACACTGGACAGGATCATTGAGGGTATTTGCCCTGGGGGGTGATTGCCCTATCCTGAAAGAAAGACTTTTCCTTCTCTGTGATTCTTGAGTTGCGAGTTGTGCAGCTCCACCGTGGGAACAACAAGAGCCTGCCTGTGAGGCTCAAACGGACACAGGGAGAAGACTCCCCTCTGGCTGGTTGGTTCTAGAAATTCCCAAGGACTCTTTTTTTGTTAGTAATGTACCCCTTTGGTCGTCCCATTTTTTTTGGAGGAGCAGCCCTTTGCGGCTCCTTGTCCTAATTCCTATGGCCCTGTGTGGTCCTCCTGGTCCCCCGGAGCCAGGATTGTTTTTGTAATAATATGTCTGATTGCTTTAATATTTTTTAAGAGTAATGTTTATTCTGCACGAGAAAAGTTCATCTGAGCATGTTACTTTACTCTTTCCTTAAGTATATTAATTGATAATTTAGCCCTCATAAAAAATACTGAGAAAGTCTATTGAAAATGTTTTTATTAGGTATGTGCTGTTGGCTATTTTGAAATTGACATAAATAGTCACTGAAATACATCAGAGCCCTGAAACTTAAAATTAGACTAGATGGTTTTGGTATTTGCTTTCTGCTTAGGATTGGAAAATATTGAGATTTCTGTTTGAGATAATAGTCATTATTCTCTCTTGCTACCTGTATGACCCAATGCTCTGTTCACTTTGTACTCCTGCTTATACCTTGTATATACCTGCTTAATGAAATGTTTAGAATGTAAATGCCCACCTAGCATAGGATATTGATGAATTTATGAGAAGAAAATGTGCAAAATATTTTCTATGTCTCTACTAGATCATGGGAATGTCTTTAGCTCATGCTAAAAGGATCATCTGTTAAAGATTGCAGGAATCGCTGTTAGCATGAGCTGAAAGCCATTTTGTACTTGGCAGCCATTTTAGTTAGCCATGTGCTCGCCATGTGCTTTCTCCCTCTTCCAGAGTCTTGCACATGCTCAGAGAGGCCTAGCTGGTAGAATGCACCTGCTCCTAGTATAGAACTGTCAGGCTATTCTTACTCATGTAAGCAGTTTAGTCTCCCTCCCACTTTGTGGAGCAAGCAAATTGTGTATACCCATATTAGTCAATAAGCATGCTTGTATGTGCTAGGACCTCCCCTTGATTTTATGCTGACTATGTAACAAATACATATATAAGGACCCTGTTCTCTGCACTCATTAGAATGCCTCCTACAGTGGCCTGCGGGTACCGTAAGATGCAATCTCCCTCATCTGAGGTTAATAAAACATGTTTTTTGATATTACAGCTTCTGTGCCAATCTCTTCTTTGTTGGTCTTAAGGACCAGATGTATCAGTGAACCCATAAGAAGGTTTTTATTTCTACACCTACACTACCCAAACACCACTGCACTACCCTAAATCACTACCCCCAGCACGACCCCCTACACTACCCAAACACCACTGCACTACCCTAAACCCTAAAACACTACCCCCAGCACGACCCCCTACACTACCCAAACACCACTGCACTACCCTAAACCCTAAAACACTCCCCCAGCATGACTCCCTACACTACCCAAACACCACTGCACTACCCTAAACCCTAAATCTACCCCCAGCATGACCCCCTACACTACACAAACACCACTGCACTACCCTAAACCCTAAAACACTACCCCCAGCACGACCCTCTTCACTACCTAAACACAACTGCACAATTTGTTACAGGCGTTGCAACGCAGGCCTGTGGTGCTTACTGGAAGTACCTAGTGGGCTAGTTGGGCCCCAGGGACCCTCAGGATTCAAGGTGACCTAATCCCCCAACTTAAAACGCACCACGGGGCGCGTTTGGACAGTGGTGAAGGGAAGGGGCGGGGCCTCAGGTGACATGTGCGCAAACACGCCCTGTGGTGCGTTTTAAGTTGGGGAATTAATTCCCTTTGAATCCTGAGGGACCCTGGGGGCCAACTAGCCCACCAGGTACCTTCAGTAAGCACAACAGAGTTGCGTTGCAGAGAGGTGAAAAAGGTGCGCAGCCTCGGAGCGCCTCTCTGCAACTCAGCTCTGTGGTCCTAACTGTAGGTACCTGGGGGGCTAGTTGGGCCCCAGGGACCCTCAGAATTCAAGGGGACTTAATCCCGCAGCTTAAAACGCGCCACGGGTGCGCTTGCACACATGTCACCTCAGGCCCCCTCCCTTCACCACTGTGCAAACGCGCCCTGTAGCAGCGTTTTAAGAGGTAGTTTTAATCCCCCTGCCCTATTATGTACTAGGGACTTGCAGAGGAGGTCATGCTAATCACAGGGGTACCCCAACGCATAGTGTTCCCTAGTGTATGTAGGTGTTTTCACTGTATTCTAAGTGTCTTTTAGCATAGCACTGGCTCTGGTTAGTCAGAGTCAGTTACCACCAGTACCCGTCTGAAAAAGTTGTGGGCACAGGATGATTTTGCAACAAGGCCTCTTTCTGCTCCTCTGTTGGTTCTTTCTGCACATCTTTTGCTTCTTTCTGTGCGTTTTTTCTTCTTTCTTCACATGTCCTACCTCTGTAGGCATAGTTAGAAACTAGCATTTAAAAAACCTTTGAAATTCACTTAAAAAATCATAGGTTTCAGGCACGTTATAGTTAGAAATTAGCATTTAAAAAACCTTTGAAATTCACTGAAAAAACCATAGGTTTCAGACACGTTATAGTTAGAAATTAGCATTTAAAAAACCTTTGAAATTCACTGAAAAAACCATAGGTTTTAGGGACAGTTATAGTTAGTTGGACATTTCACTCGTACAAAACCATAGAAATTCCCCGTTATAGTTAGTTCAGCTAACTATAACTCGCGCCCACGCAATGCACTGCTGATGACGTCACATATTACATCACTCATGACATGGTCAGTGACATCACTGATAACATCACTGATGACATCTCAAAGCATTTTTTTTTTTTTTAAATCGTCGGGATGCGCTTAGGGTGCGCGAATCCCGCCGAGGGAAAAAAAAAGAAACAAGTGTGCAAAACGCACAAAGGGGGCAGGGTAGAAACACCCTGACCCCCTAGGTCTGCTCAGGGGGTCCCACAAGGACCCCCTGGGCAGAAAAAAGCATTTTTTTAAAAAAACAAATCGGCAGGATGCGCTCAGGGTGCGCGGATCCTGCCAGAAAAAAAAAAATCGAAGCGCGGTCTCCCGCGCTTCGATGCTAAGTTGCCCCGGGTGGCCCAAGTCCCGGGGGCATGCGAGGGGTGGGTTTATTGTTTATGGGGGGCCTCTAAGGCCCCAAGCCCCGAGGACCGCCAACCCCCGGGGCTTTTTTAAAAATGATGGCGGGAGGGCTGTGCGCCCTCCCGCTGCCCCGAGACCGCCACCCCCGGGGCTGTTTTTTGTAAATTAAAAAACCTGTGTGGGGGCTCCAGCCCCCACACGCCCGAGGACCGCCACCTCCCGGGGCACTAAAGATTTAAATGTGGGGGTCCGTTACGGACCCCAGAGCCCAGGGGACCACCACCTCCCGGGGCTTTGAACAAGTTGGGAGGGGGCCGCGCGGCCCCCTCCTGGAGCCAGTGATGGCCCTGGGGACCACCACCCCCTAGGGCCGGCTCCTGCAGTGTCCCGGGTGCCTACCCCGGGACACTGTAGTTTGCTATGACAGGACGGGAGCCTCGCGGCTCCGTCCTGTCATAGCAAGCTTAGTTTGCATTTTGAAAGAGAGAGCAGGAAACCTGCTCTCTCTTTCAAAATGCAAACCAATGCTTTCCACACAGGGAGCAGCATGTTAGCTGCTCCCCATGTGGAAAAGCAATGCCCGGCTCGCGCAGGAGGCGGGGAGCCGGCTGGGACTGTGGGGGATTGGGGACCCCCACAGTCTCCAACGAGGCCAGGCCCCGGGGGATGGGGTCCCCGGGGCCATAAGTGGCCCGGGAGGGGAGCCACGCAGCCCCCCTCCCCCCAAAAAAATAATAATTAAAAAAAATAAAGGCCTGTCCCGGGGGATGGGGTCCCCGGGGCAAAAGGAGGCCTGAGGAGGGGGGCCACGCAGCCCCCTCCTTAAAAAAATAATAAAAAGAGTGGCCATGCCCCGGGGGAATGGGTCCCCGGGGCCGGAATCGGCAACGGGAGGGGGGCCACGCGGCCCCCTTCCTGTTTAAAAAAAAATAAATTTAAAAAAAGGGGTAAGGCCCTGGGGGATGGGGTCCCCAGGGCCCAAAAAAAGGAAAAAGGAAGGGGGCCACACAGCCCCCTTCGAGAAAAAAACCCAAAAAAACGATCGTGCTGCAGGCCCCGCCCCCTTCCTTTACCACTCTGCAAACGCGCCCCCTGGCGCGTTTGCAGAGGAAGCAATTCCCCTTGAATACTGGGGGTCCCTGGGTGCCAACTAGCCCACCAGGAACCTCCAGTATGCGCCAGAGGCTGCGTTGCAGAGAGGTGTACAGAGGCCACGCCCTTTTTACACCTCTCTGCAACGCAGCTCTGTGGCGCTTACTGGAGGTACCTGGTGGGATAGTTGGACCCCAGGGACCCTCAGGATTCAAGCGGACTTAATCCCCCAACCCAAAACGCGCCACGGGCGTGTTTGCACAGTGGTGAAGGGAGGGGCGGGGCTTCAGGTGACATGTGTGCAAACAGGCCCTGTGGCGCATTTTAAGATGGGGAATGAAATCCCCTTCAATCCTGAGGGTCCCTGGGGGCCAACTAGCCCACCAGGTACGTCCAGAAAGCGCCACAGAGCTGCGTTGCAGAGAGGTGCAAAAAGGGGCGTGGCCTCTGAACACCTCTCTGCAACGCAGCTCCCTGGCGCATACTGGAGGTTTCAGGGTGGGCTAGTTGGACCCCAGGGACCCTCATGATTCAAGGGGACTTAATCCCCCAACTTAAAACGCGCCATGGGGCGCGTTTGCACAGATGTCACCTCAGGCCCCGCCCCCTCCCTTCACCATTGTGCAAATATTCCTCTAAAATCAGCCGAACTACGAATTCCGATTTACTCACCTGTTATCAGGAGAGACCTCAGTGCTGCATCTTTAAGCCCAGTACTGATCCTGAAAAGTAATTTTAACCGTACTTACCAGTAACTTGAATTTCCTTCCATAGGCTAACATTGACTGGTTTCACTTGGAAATTCTTCTAAGTGTGGAGTTTTGGAACTTTATAATATTCCTCTAAAATCAGCCGAAATACGAATTCCGATTTACTCACCTGTTATCAGGAGAGACCTCAGTGCTGCATCTTTCAGCCCAGTACTGATCCTGAAAAGTAATTTTAACCGTACTTACCAGTAACTTGAATTTCCTTCCATAGGATATCATTGCCTGCTTTTTGCTGAAAAAGTTTCTAAGTGTCGATTTTTGAAACATACAAATATTCCTCTAAAATCAGCAGAACTACGAATTCCGATTTACTCACCTGTTATCAGGAGAGAACCCAGTGCTGCATCTTTTTAGCCCAGCACTGACCCTGAAAAGTAATTCTAACCGTACTTACCAGTAACTTGTATTTCCTTCCATAGGAATCCATTGTCTGGTTTTCAGCAGAAAAGTTTCAAAGTGTCGATTTTCACAAACTACAAATATTCCTTAAAAATTGCCTGTATGACTTAAACGCATTCTTTCAACTGTTTAGAGGAGATGCACCAGTGCTGGATCCAGGATCCACCACTGAGTAAGAAAAAGTAACGATAACACTACTTACCTGCTAAGTGAATTTCCTCCCATAGGATAACATTGGTGATTCTATGTGAAAAAGTTTCTAAGTGTCAACTTTTAAAATACAATAATATTCCTTAAAAATCACTACTGTAACCAAAACGCTTTTACTCAACTGTTTACAGGAGATGTCCCAGGACTGAATCTAGGATCCAGTCCTGTGGTTAGAAAAGTAATCCATAAAGTAACTAATTGCATTTAACTAGAAATTCACATTGAGCTCAATGTTGCATTGTTTGAAATTGTGTTGCCCATTGCAACAACTGTAACTACTGTACTTAAAAGTCTATTGCCTATTTGCAAAGTATTTAAACTAAAGTAATTCATTCAGAGAAAGTATATTTTGTAATGTAATGTATAATGTAATTACAATGTAATTTAAAAAATAAAATATGTAAAAATAAATATTTTAAAAAAATGTAGTAAATCAGTATCAAAAAAATAAATATAACAATTAATACATTTAAAAATTGTCATTTACAAAACCTTTGAAATTCACTGAAAAAACCATAGGTTTTAGGGGCGTTATAGTTAGAAATTAGCATTTAAAAAACCTTTGAAATTCACTGAAAAACCATAGGTTTCAGGCACGCTATAGTTAGAAATTAGCATTTAAAAAACCTTTGAAATTCACTGAAAAAACCATAGGTTTCAGACACGTTACAGTTAGAAATTAGCATTTAAAAAACCTTTGAAATTCACTGAAAAAACCATAGGTTTTAGGGACAGTTATAGTTAGTTGGACATTTCACTCGTACAAAACCATAGAAATTCCCCCGTTATAGTTAGTTCAGCTAACTATAACTCGCGCCCCACAATGCACTGCTGATGACGTCACATATTACATCACTCATGACATGGTCAGTGACATCACTGATGACATCACTGATGACATCTCAAATGACATCACTGATGACATCACTGATGACATCATCCACGTGATAATCTGATGCACCTCCTCACACCCTAATATAACCTTTGATACACCCACTCTAAATTACACACTGCCATTCGCAAAACCATAGACGCTCCAACACCAATAACTACATACCCACTCACTGATTCTTAGGTCTACACACACACATCCACTCACTCACCCGTACAGTCACTCATACGTACGGTCACTCAGTACAGGACTATCATATGCACTCATACTCCTATATAGACACTCAAACACCGCCACTCATCCATAGAGGTACTCATACACCTAATCAGTCATGCAAATAATTAATCACACTGCCATTTACTCACCTATACAGTTATACACACACCAGCTCACTTACTCATACAAATACTAGCACATTCTTACGCTCTTATACAATCACTGATACAAGCACACACTCATCCATACAGTCAATCTCACAATCACACACTCTCGCTTATAGCTATTTATGTACTCCAACACACATATATACTGCCTTTCACATATGTAGTTACTCACACATGTACCACTGGGACATACATTCACTCACTAACACACTCTTACACTCACTTACCCACCCATACAGCCTATCACAGATGCACTCTTGAAACCATCCACCCAGTGAATCACCCACTCACACATCTATGCACAGAGTCGCACACACCCCACCCACACAAACACTCAGGCACCCATACAGATACTGAGACAACCAATAAATAACTCATATAGACACTCATGTAGCTGTTCACAAACCCATGCAGCCACTTACACAGCAACAGAGAGACGGTTACAGACATTCACCCAGTTTAGTCACTAACCCTTGCATTCAGTAAGATACGTTTAATCACTCACTTATAGAGTCAGTCACGCACCTACTAAATCCTTCATCCACACACTTATACACCCACTCATTCTTCAATACACCTTTCCCTATATATTAAAAATATTTAAACTTTACAGAAACACAGTCACTGGATGATGTCATCAGTGATGTCATTTGAGATGTCATCAGTGATGTCATCAGTGATGTCACTGACCATGTCATGAGTGATGTAATATGTGACGTCATCAGCAGTGCATTGCGGGGCGCGAGTTATAGTTAGCTGAACTAACTATAACGGGGAATTTCTATGGTTTTGTACGAGTGAAATGTCCAACTAACTATAACTGTCCCTAAAACCTATGGTTTTTTCAGTGAATATATATATATATAGATATATATATATATATATATTCACTGAAAAAACCATTGGTTTCAGGGACGTTATAGTTGGAAATTAACATTTAAAAAACCTTTGAAATTCACTGAAAAAACCATAGGTTTCAGGGATGTTATAGTTAGAAATTAGCATTTAGAAAACCTTGGAAATACACTGAAAAAACTACAGGTTTCAGGGACGTTATAGTTAGTTGGACATTTCACTCGTAGAAAACCAGAGAAATTCGGCCGTTATAGTTAGTTGAGCTAACTATAACTCACGCCCGTAATGCACTGCTGATGATGTCACATATTACATCATTCATGACATGGTCAGTGACATCACTGATGACATCACTGATGACATCTCAAATGACATCACTGATGACATCACTGATGACATCATCCAGTGACTATGTGTTTCTGTAAAGTTTAAATATGTTTTGTTTATGTATATGTCAAGGTGTATTGAAGAATGAGTGGGTGTATTAGTGTCTGAATGGATGATTTAGTAGGTACGTGACTGACTGTATAAGTGAGTGATTAAACGTGTCTTACCGAATGCATGAGTTAGTGACTAAACTGTGTGAATGTCTGTATCAGTCTGTCAGTTGGTGTGTAAGGGGCTGCATGGGTTGGTGAGTAGCTACATGAGTGTCTATATGGGTTATTGATTGGTTGCCTGAGTATCTGTATGGGTGCCTTAGTGTCTGTGTGGGTGTGAGGGGGGTGTGTGACTCTGTGCATAGATGTGTGAGTGGGTGATTCACTGGGTGTATGGGATCAAGAGTGCATCTGTGAAGGGCTGTATGGGTGGGTGAGTGTGTGTATGGGTGTTTTGGTGAGTTAATGGATGTCTCAGTGGTACATGTGTGAGTAACTACATATGTGAAAGGCAGTATATGTGAGTGTTGGAGTATATAAATGACTATATGTGAGAGTGAGTGATTGTGAGAGTGGCTGTATGGATGAGTGTGTGCTTGTAACAGTGATTGTATAAGAGAGTATGTGTTAGTATCTGTATGAATAAGTGAGGTGGTGTGTGTATAACTGTATAGGTGAGTAAATGGGAGTGTGATTGATTCTTTGCATGACTGACTAGGTGTGTGAGTAACTCTATGAATGAGTGGCGGTGTATGAGTGTCTGTATAAGTGTACGAGTGCATATGATAGTGCTGTATTGATGAGTGACTGCATGTATGAGTGACTGTATGGGTTAGTGAGTGGATGTGTGTGTAGACGTATGAATCACTGAGTGGGTATGTAGTAACTGGTATTGGTGTGTCTATGGTTTCGAAAATGGTAGTCTGTATTTTAGAGTGGGTGTATGAAAGGTTATATTAGGGTATGAGGAGGTGAATCAGATTATCACGTGGATGATGTCATCAGTGATGTCATCAGTGATGTCATTTGAGATGTCATCAGTGATGTCATCAGTGATGTCACTTACCATGTCATGAATGATGGAATATGTGACGTCATCAGCAGTGCATTGCGGGGGCGCGAGTTATAGTTAGCTCAACTAACTATAACAGCCGAATTTCTCTGGTTTTCTACGAGTGAAATGTCCAACTAACTATAACGTCGCTGAAACCTGTGGTTTTTTCAGTGAATTTCCAAGGTTTTTTAAATGCTAATTTCTAACTATAACGTCCCTGAAACCTATGGTTTTTTCAGTGAATTTCAAAGGTTTTTTAAATGCTAATTTCTAAATATAACGTCTCCGAAACCTATGGTTTTATCAGTGAATTTCAAAGGTTTTTTAAATGCTAATTTCTAACTATAACGTCCCTGAAACCTATGGTTTTTTCAGTGAATTTCAAAGGTTTATTAAATGCTAATTTCTTACTATAATGTCCCAAAAAATATTTTTTCTCAATTTTTTATTTTTTATAAAAATAATGTAATATTTTCTATTTTCTAAAATATAAATATAATTTTAGTTTTTTTATAAAAAAGTGGACTTGCGTACCGATCGTGTACCTGTCTCGGTGGGTGCGCGAATCCAAGCCACCATATTGGTAAAGTCGTGTAGGATGCCCGCGCGATAAGCGAAGGGTGCGTGAATTTCGACCCCGCGTAACGTTACATACGTAGTTCCGGAGGTCGCGCCGTGTGTGCGGATCCACTGCAAATTTTTAAGTTTTAAAAGTATATATATATATAAGTTTAATATGTATATTATAGCAAGAGATTATTTAATTTATTCATAAAAATCATATATTTGTAACTGGAATAAAGATAAATTATTGTTAAATATATTTTTACAAATTCGCGACGGGTGCACGAAGGTTGCGCGCATGGTGCGCGAATCCATGTGACTTTTAAAGAAAGAATTTCATTGGTTAAGAACCTTTTCAATCTAGAAGTTACAGCACCCCACCCAAATTTCTCATTCCTTCAAGAACATTGCCAGGAGAGACACCTTTTGTGTTTCCTTCTCTTGTTCTATTTTTTTGGTGTTTTGTTTTTAAAAACAACAAAAAATTGCATCTTCTAGTGCACCTCTTAACATCCATGGTGAAGAAGATGAGGAGGAACCAACAAGAAGAAGGAAGGAGAGTGTCGTGTGTGCCTTCTTCACTGTTCCGGAAGGAGAAAAAAAGGTCAATGCGAGGAAGGTGAACTGCAGCATCTGCAAACATATCTTATCTCGGGGCTCCGAGAAGAAATACTCGTGTGGTACTTCCTCCATGCTAAAACACCTGCAGACAATACATCCTCGTCAGCTAGCACGGGAGCAAAGAAGACGAGAGCTGGAAGAACAAGCCCAGCAAGATGACCAACAGCCAGGACCAAGTACTCCAGCTGGTTCTGCAACTTCAAACAGAGGACCTGATATTAGACCAGAATTTGCTGGTCTGGAGCAGAGGTGCGTGAAGTGCAAAAAGGTTCTCTGTTATGGCGAACAGTCCATCGACGCCATTGTTTTTGTTGCACGAAGCCACCACTGCTAATTTTTTTTTTTGCAATGTTTTTTGAATTGCAGAAGTTTAGACAACAGTTTTGTCAGTTTATTCTGTTGTTTTTTGTTTTGTTTTTAAACACCAAAAAAATTCAAAAAAGAGTTAGAAAAACACAAAAAAATATAAAACAAAAAAAGAAGAAAAAAATGGTTCGTGTTAGAACCGCCTATTTGGTTAAAAAAAGACAAATTTGTATGTGTTGTATGAAGAAGTGCATGGATAATATCTGGATAATTACATGAGTGCCTGAGTGATTGGAAGAGTGCATGTGTAGTGTCTGGGTTATTGCATGAGTGGATGAGTAGTGCGTGGGTGATTGGATGAGTGCATTGGTAATGCCTGGGTGATTTTTTAAGTGCATGGGTATTGCTTAGGTGATTTTGTAAGTGCTTTGTTAATGCCTGGATGATTGCATGAGTGCAGAGGTAATGTATGGGTGAGTGGAAGAGTGCCTAAGTAAAGCCTGACTGATTGCATTAGTTTATGGGTAATGCCTGGATGATTGCATGAGTGCATGGGTAGTGCCTGGGTGATTGTAAGAGTGCAAGGGTAGTGCATGGTGATTTTATAAGTGCTTGGGTATTGACGGAGTGATTGAATAAGTGCATGGGTACTGGCTGGGTGATTGGAGGAGTGCATGGGTAGTGCACGGGTGATTGGAGCAGTGCATGGGTAGTGCCTGGGTTATTGCATCAGTGGATGAGTAGTGCCTGGGTGATTGGAGGAGTGCATTAGTAATGCTAGGGTGATTTTGTAAGTGCATGGGTAATGCCTGGGTGATTGCATGAGTTCATGGGTAATGCCTGGATGATTGCATGAGTGTATGGGTAGTGCCTGGCTGATTGCATGAGTGCATGGGTAGTACCTGGGTGATTGGAGGACCTCAAATTTAGTGTATGGTGATTTTATAAGTGCATGGGTAGTGACTGGGTGATTAGAGGAGTACATGGCTACTGGCTGGGTAATCGAAAATGTGAATGAGTAGTGTCTGGGTGATTAGAGGAGTGCATGGGTAGTGCATGGGTGATTGGAGCAGTGCATGGGTAGTGCCTGGGTTATTGCATGAGTGGATGAGTAGTGCCTAGATGATTGGAGGAGTGCATGGGTTGTGCCTGGGTGATTTTGTAGCTGCTTGGTTAATGCCTGGGTGATTGCATGAGTGCAGAGGTAATGTATGGGTGATTGGAAGAGTGCATGGGTAATGCTTGACTGATTGCATTAGTTTATGGATAATGCCTGTATGATTGCATGAGTGCATGGGTTGTACCTGGGTGATTGTAAGAGTGCAACGGTAGTGCGTGGTGATTTTATAAGTGATTGGGTATTGGCGGAATGATTGGATAAGTGCATGGCTGCTGGCTGGGTGATTGGAGGAGTGCATGGGTAGTGCACGGGTGATTGGAACAATGCATGGGTAGTGCCTGGGTTATTGCATCAGTGGATGAGTAGTGCCTGGGTGATTGGAGGAGTGCATTTGTAATGACTGGGTGATTTTGTAAGTGCATGGGTATTGCTTGGGTGATTTTGTAAGTGCATGGGTAATGCCTGGGTGATTGCATGAGTTTATGGGTAATGCCTGGATGATTCCATGAGTGCATCGGTAGTGCCTGGGTGATTGTAAGAGTGCAAGGGTAGTGCGTGGTGATTTTATAAGTGCTTGGGTATTGGAGGAGTGATTGGATAAGTGCATGGGTACTGGCTGGGTGATTGGAGGAGTGCATGGGTAGTGCACGGGTGATTGGAGCAGTGCATGTCTAGTGCCTGGGTTATTGCATGAATGGATAAGTAGTGCCTGAGTGATTGCAGGAGTGCATGGGTAGTGCCTGGGTGATTTTGTAGGAGCATGGGTATTGAATGGGTGATTTTGTAAGTGTATAGGTAATGCCTGGGTAATTGCATGAGTGCCGAGGTAATGTATGGGTGATAGGAAGAGTGTATGGGTAATGCCTGAGTGACTGCATGAGTTTATGGGTAATGTCTGGATAATTGCATGAGTGCATGGGTTCTGCCTGGGTGATTGCAGGAGTGCAATGGTAGTTCATGGTGATTTTGTAAGTGCAAGGATAGTGGCTGAGTGATTAGAAGAGTGCATGGCTACTGGCTGGGTAATTGAAGGAGTGAATGAGTAGCGTCTGGGTGATTAGAGGAGTGCATGGGTAGTGCATGGGTGATTGGACGAGTGCATGGGTAGTGCCTGGGTTATTACATGAGTGGATGAGTAGTGCCTGGGTGATTGGAGGAGTGCATTGGAAATGCCTGGGTGATTTTGTAAGTGTATAGGTAATGCCTGGGTAATTGCATGAGTGCAGAGGTAATGTATGGGTGGTTGGACGAGTGTATGGGTAATGCCTGAGTGATTGCATGAGTTTATGGGTAATGCCTGGATAATTGCATGAATGCATGGGTTGCGCCTGGGTGATTGCAGGAGTGCAAGGGTAGTGAATGGTGATTTTATAAGTGCATGGCTACTGGCTGGGTAATTGAAGGAGTGAATGAGTAGTGTCTGGGTGATTAGAGGAGTGCATGGGTAGTGCATGGGTGATTGAATGAGTACATGGCTAGTGCCTGGGTTATTACATGAGTGGATGAGTACTGCCTGGTTGATTGGAGGAGTGCATGGGTAGTGCCTGGGTAATTTTGTAACTGCTTGGTTAATGCCTGGGTGATTGCATGAGTGCAGAGGTAATGTATGGGTGATTGGAAGAGTGCATGGGTAATGCTTGACTGATTGCATTAGTTTATGGGTAATGGCTGGATGATTGCATGAGTTGTGCCTGGGTGATTGTAAGAGTGCAACAGTAGTGCGTGGTGATTTTATAAGTGCTTGGGTATTGGCGGAGTGATTGGATAAGTGCATGGCTACTGGCTGGGTGATTGGAGGAGTGCATGTGTAGTACACTGGTGATTGGAACAGTGCATGGGTAGTGCCTGGGTTATTGCATACGTGGATGAGTAGAGCCTGGGTGATTGGAGGAGTGCATTTGTAATGCCTGTGTGATTTTGTAAGTGCATTGGGTATTGCTTGGGTGATTTTGTAAGTGCAAGGGTAATGCCTGGGTGATTGCATGAGTGCATGGGTAGTGCCTGGGTGATTGCATGAGTGCATGGGTAGTGCCTGGGTGATTTCATGAGTGCAAGGATAGTGGATGGTGATTTTATAAGTGCATGGGTAGTGACTGGGTGATTGGAGGAGTGCATGGCTACTGGCTGGGTAATCGAAGGAGTGAATGAGTAGTGTCTGGGTGATTAAAGGAGTGCATGGGTAGTGCATGGGTGATTGGAGCAGTGAATGGGTAGTGCCTGGGTTATTGCATGAGTGGATGAGTAGTGCCTGGGTGATTGGAGGAGTGCATGGGTAGTGCCTGCGTGATTTTGTAAGTGCTTGGTTACTGCCTGGGTGATTGCATGAGTGCACAGGTAATGTATGGGTGATTGGAAGAGTTCATGGGTAATCTTTTACTGATTACATTAGTTTATGGGTAATGCCTAGATGATTGCACGAGTGCATCGGTAGTGCCTGGGTGATTGTAAGAGTGCAAGGGTAGTGCGTGGGGATTTTATAAGTGCTTGGGTATTGGCGAAGTGATTGCATAAGTGCATGGGTACTGGCTGGGTGATTGGAGGAGTGCATGGGTAGTGCACGGGTGATTGGAGCAGTGCATGGGTAGTGCTTGGGTTATTGCATGAGTGGATGAGTAGTGCCTGGGTGATTGCAGGAGTGCATGGGTAGTGCCTGGGTGATTTTGTAAGTGCATGAGTATTTGAATGGGTGCTTTTGTAAGTGCATGAGTAATGCCTGGGTGATTGCATGAGTGCAGAGGTAATGTATGGGTGATAGGAAGAGTGTATGGGTAATGCCTGAGTGATTGCATGAGTGCATGGGTTGTGCCTGGGTGATTGCAGGAGTGCAAGGGTAGTGCATGGTGATTTTATAAGAGCATGGATAATGGCTGAGTGATTAGAAGGGTGCATGGCTACTGGCTGGGTAATTGAAGGAGTGAATGAGTAGCATCTGGGTGATTAGAGGAGTGCATGGGTAGTGCATGGGTGATTGGATGAGTGCATGGGTAGTGCCTGGGTTATTACATGAGTGGGTGAGTAGTGCCTGGGTGATTGGAGGAGTGCATTGGAAAAGCCTGGGTGATTTTGTAAGTGCATAGGTATAGAATGGGTGATTTTGTAAGTGCATAGGTAATGCCAGGATAATTGCATGAGTGCAGAGGTAATGTATGGGTGATTGGAAGAGTGTATGGGTAATGCCTGAGTGATTGCATGAGTTTATGGGTAATGCCTGGATAATTGCATGAGTGCATGGGTTGTGCCTGGGTGATTGCAGGAGTGCAAGGGTAGTGCATGGTGATTTTATAAGTGCATGGATAGTGGCTAAGTGATTGGAGGAGTACATGGCTACTGGCTGGGTAATTGAAGGAATGAATGAGTAGTGTCTGGGTGATTAGAGGAGTGCATTGGTAGTGCATGGGTGATTGGATGAGTGCATGGGAAGTGCCTGGGTTATTTCATGAGTGGATGAGTAGTGCCTGGGTGATTGGAGGAGTGCATTGGAAATGCCTGGGTGATTTTGTAAGTTATGTTATGTTATGTTATGTTATGTTATAACAACTTGTATAGCGCACTACTACCCATAGGTGTCTAGGCGCGCTGCGGACCACACACTGACGCAGGAAACTAGTTTTTAAAAAGCCAGGTCTTGAGATGTTTCCTGAATTCAAGCAGGGATGTAATCTTCCTAAGAGAGAGCGGAAGAGCATTCCAAATTCTAATGGTGCTGTGTCTAAAACTCCTACCCCCCAGTTCATAGTTTTAACTCTGGGGGTAAGCATTAAAAAGGCGTTAGCTGATCGTAATGACCTACTGGGAGAGTACCAATTAAAAATGTGATGAAGAAATTGTGGGCCGTCACCATGAAGTGCCTTGTGGGCGATGCAAAGTGCCTTAAATTTTACACGCTGGCCAACTGGAAGCCAATGCAGATCTTGAATCCCGGTCCTGATGGACTGGTGCTTAGGGACATCCAAAATCAATCTGGCATAGGTATTGTTTGGATGATTTTGTAAGTGCATAGGTAATGCCTGGGTGATTGCATGAGTGCATTGTTACTGCTTGGGTGATTCCATAAGTGGAGGAGTAATGTCTGGATGATTGAAGGAGTGCATAGGTAATACTTGGGTGATTACAAGACTGTAGAAGTAATATCTGGGTGATTGCAAGAGTGCATGGGTACTGCCAGAGTGATTAAAGGTGTGGATTGGTAATGCCTGGGTGATTTTGTAAGTACATAGGTTATGCTTCAGTGATTGAAGGAGTGCATGGGTACTGCTGAGGTGATTTGAGGAGTGAGATGATTGAGTTTGAAAAAATGAATGACTGCAATAAAAATGACAGTAAACATTAATTCATATTATTATGCTTATTACATTATTTCATCTTACCTTCTTTATTGAAGTAGATATCAAACTCATTGAAACCATTTTACAGTTGTTTCATTGTAAACCAAATTTAAAATATTTTCAAACTTTAGTATTACTTTCTGTAAAAGAGAAGAAAAAAATACTGTTATTGCAAATAATATTATAGTTTTAAGAACACAACATAATTTTAGAATTACATAACATATTCAGTTTCTCTTCTTTGCTGTTTTCAGATTCTATTGAATTTCACCATACACAGTGATTTCAATGTTGATCATCGTATAACAGCGGGCAAAAAAATACAATCAATAAGATTGTAAAAAAAAAAAAATCTGTGTTGAAAATATTTACAACAAGTTCAACTATCTGTTTACATTTTCAAAAATATACACTCTCATTTACATTGTGTATAATATAAAGATCAAATATATGAACTACTTCTTTCAAACACAATTTTCCAAATGCAATATCAATTAGCACAAACAATAATCCAAACACTAATTGTTCACATCTTCCCAATAGGCCGAATGATGTTTCGAAATTCATTTGCATTAAAAATATCCAAAATAAACTCGTTAATTCATGTTCACATCTTCCCAATAGGCCGAATGATGTTTTCAAAACTTTGGCATCAAAAAAATCAGATATGAATTTGGTAATTCGTAAGGCAACTGACATTTGAATTCCAAATGGGCATCATTACAATGTGTCCATCCTTTATTGCACTTTAAATACACAGTATAGTGTGCAGATGTTGTAATAGGTCCATCATGGAAAATAATAGCCACTGCTTTAAAAGTTCTTCCTGAAATTGACACTTGACTTGCCACAAAATTTGTAATTTTGGTTTCCAATTTCCTTCCATCTGCTCTACATCGTTGTAGCATTAAAATCACATATTGTCCAAATCTTTCTATAAATAATATTGACAACATTTCTGATTTACAATGAGAACATTTCCTATCTTGATTAGCTGTTTTTACTAATTTGTTAAAAGACACTGATTTGCAATCTGGTATTGTCAAATATGTGAATCGTTCAGTGTCTATTTTAGTGGTAGAAGAAAATGAGCACTCTTCACATTTATGATCCCATCTGTAACTTAGTCCAAACAAATTTTCAATTTCAATCCCTTCATCTTCCAATACTGCAAGCGTAAACATAAGAAACTCTTGTGCATCTTGTTGTATATTAAGTGTAAATTACGAAGAACCAGTACATATATCCAAAATATGCCGAATGCCAGAAGCAGTATGGATTTTAGTTCTATCAGTTACCAACTTTAGAAAAATATGATGTAATAAAGAACAGAATCTTTTTTCTTTATTTTCAATAATATTATGAAAAAGATCTTCTAGATAAAAGACAGCATTTAGAATTACATTAGCATAGCAGTTGACACCTGTACTATTTTCTAACTGGTATCCTACAATATCATCAACAGTATCCATTTTCATTTTCTTTGCAGCCTCATCATTCTCTTGAATTGTTTTCTTTTTTCCAACCTCACTAGAATGTTTGTCATATTTTCATTTTGAACATACTACACGTTTTTCATATATGGGATATTCACCTAAGTTAGGAGCATACAGTCTTCCTAACCGATTATACTCTCTTACACAATTTGCATCTGCACTAACCTTTTTCTCATCAAAATCAAGCAAATACAATCCAGATAATGTTCTTACTCTAGACAATGCAACATATGCCATACCCTCTTTAAACACTGTACTTCCAATATTTACCAAAGCACTGTCTACACTTAAACCTTGAGATTTATGAATGGTCACTGCATATGCTAAAGAAAGAGGAAACTGTTTTCTACGAACATACAAATCTTTTACAAGCAAAAAACGAACAGCACAACGTCCAATCTGTTTTATCTCTTCAATCTGATCAAATTTAATCTTCTAAAATTCAATTCCATCTCTGTTTTGAAAATTTACATAATCAACAACTTTTCCCATTACTCCATTCACTAAACCTTTTTTAACATCTAAATTACGCCGTACACATACATATAAAGTCTGCTCCAAACCAGCAGTCTTCGATACAGACTTTTCCAAAGAATCCAATTTTGACTGTAATTTCTCTGAGAAAAGAATAGTAACTCCTTTGTGTTCCATTTTCTCAATGGCTTCCATTTTCACTATTGGTTGTTTCTCCAGCTTCAAACATTCTTGATTGAATGTGGAGCACTCTTGCAGTGTTGGCATTAGACAAACTATAGACTTCTTTTCTCCAATTTTTTTGTTTCAGGTGCAATATTTTCATTTGGAAACACGTTTGTTAGTAGTCGACTTTGTAAAGCTTCTTTACCATCTTTTGTCAAAACCCTAATTCTAATATCTTGAAGAATGTTTCCATAATGTTCATCACTTGCTTGTCGCATATTCTTAATAATTTCTTTATATTCAAAAAGAGACCAAATGTTCACATTTCCAATACTTCCCAAAGATTTCTTAGTGTCTTCATGGACAAGTGTTTTAAAAACTGGTTGTCCTTTGACAGGAGTAAGCTGTAATAGATGTCACGACTTGCTCCCTGCATTCCCGTGTCCACCACCAGGGGGCTGAACTGGGGGACTTTCCAGTCCTCTAATAAACTTCCAGAACCTCCCCTGCATGCAAATCCTGACTTCCAGCCATTTGGACACTTATTGGGAACTAACATCCATTCCCAATCCATGCCGGGTTTTGTGAAGCCAGCCTACTCATGCCTGAAAACTCCATTACCCAGGATTCCCTGCTCACTGCTTAGTCTCCACCCCTGCAGGCCAAGGATGGGTGGAGGAATTCAGCTCACCTGTGGCTGGCTGCTGCTAGCCTGCTCACACCTGCTGCACATGATTACTGTGAGCTCTTTTAAGCCCCAGCTCCCTTCAGTCCAGTGTTGGTCATTGTAAGCTGTTTACCGGTGAGACCGATCCTTGTTTCCTGTGCTCCCTGAGCTTTTTGTTTCCAGTGATTCCTTAGCTATAGATAATCCTTGTTCTTTGTTTCCTGAGCTATAGCTATTCCTTGTGCCTGAATTAGCACTGCCTGCAGTGCTACCTGGTTTCCTGTGTTCCTGAGCTATAGCTATTTTCCTTGTGCCTGCCTTAGCACTGCCTGCAGTGCTACCTAGTATCCTGAGCTATAGTTAGTCTCTGTTCCTTTTCCTGGGCTTCAGCTATTTCTTGTGCCTGACTTGCACTGCTTGCAGTGCGCTCTTGACTCCTTGTTTCCTGAGCTGTAGCCATTTTCCTGTTTCCTGAACCAGCACTGCTTGCAGTGCTTCCTTGATTCCTGAGCCTTAACATTTCCTTGTTCCTGACCTGTAGTGCTACTTTGACTCCTGAGCCTTTGCTCAATTCTTGCCCCAGCACTGCATCCTATGCTACTTTGTTTTCTTGTTTCCTGACCCTGCACTATTCTAGTATACCCTTGTAGCCTCCCTTTCTGTATATCCTTTTCCAGTCCCTGCCTTTCATCTCATTTCCTTGGTTCCAGTTCTAGTTTGCTATCTTTCTATTCTGCTGTCTCGCTTCTGTTACCTTGTATGTTTGTTACCTGCTTTCTGCCAAGTGTGCCCTGTGATTTCCTTCCTTTCCTGTTAAGCACTCCTCCTTGCTAGCTCCTTGTCTATTGTGCTTGTGTTTAGTTCTACCCCTTTGCTGTTACTGCCTTGCGTGTTCCTGTTTGATCGCCAGGATCCGTGGGCACGGCTGACTACCTAGGTGGTGTTTCTTGTTCACTGTGAGTATTGTCTTTGAGTTACTGTTATAACATCACCATAGGTATAAGCTCCACAGACCCTGCCTTTGTATACATATCCTATATGTGGGTATTTCCAGTCAGTATCTGTAACAGCAATTGTGGGTGAGGAACTTACTGAGCTTCAGTCTTACCGTGTGGAGCTCCTGAGTGCTTTACCCCACATCCCCTTTATTGTTAACGTTGTTTCATGTTTAAGTGTACTGCACATCCGTCCTGGGTTTAGTGATTCTGAATGCTGAGCCGCCTCATGAGTGCCCTTCCTTTCCGAGTCTCACCCTTCTTGTTCACCTCTACAGGCTTCCCCTTTGGATCCCTTTTCTCCTCTGACTTCCTGTGTGCTCCTGGGCAGCACTGTACTCCTCTCTGTCTTTGTTTTCTACCCTGTTCCCAGTCCTTGCCCAAGTCCCTGACTGTGTTCCCCACATAGTCCCGGACAGGCCCTGACAGAATGACCAACCTACATTTCCAGGGTCACTTGTGAGATTTCTTTGCGTTCAGTTAGCTATTTTTTTTTTTATTTAACCCACCCTGTCAGTTCTTGCCAAGATGTTTAGCAACAGATCCAGAAAGCCCTTAAACCCTAGAGATCAATTCCTGGAACAAAACAGACTTTTACGTGCTAAATATCATTCCCTGTGGTTGGCTGATCCTTCTATGTTAGATTTTTATTCAATCGGTGACCCTGATCTTCACCTGATGTCAGCCAGTGACTTGCTGGATGAAAATGAATATCTGCAAATCTTGTTAGCAGCAGAAAGAACTTCAGCGTGTTGTAAGGTGCAAAGCAACTGTGAAAATGTTCACCCTAGTCCTGAAACAATAAATCCTCTTTTGAGAAATGGACATTTACGTTCACAATATTTCACTCATTGGCCTTCAAACACCTCTTTGCCAGATCCTGACTTGCTTTTCTGTTCGGATCCAGGTTTACTGTCTGTGTCAGCAGTGCAAAAGGAGAATGATACCATACTCAGCCTGCTGAATAAGAATTCTGGTTCTAGCAGGTCTGCTCTCCCTTCACACAAGGTTACCCAGTTCTGTAGTCCAGTAGATATCACAGTCCCGGATACTACAAGGACCTGTGAAGAAGTCCCTACTGACAGCAGCGAATCTACCTTTTACAGTCTACTACCATTCTCAGAGCTGAAAGTCTATGAACCATGTGTCACTTTGCCCTTACCTTGTTTTCATGTAAAGTTTCCAGAGCTTCCAGGCTCCCTGCCTCCAGGACCAGAGCTTCCAGGCTCCCTGCCTCTAGGACCAGAGCTTCCAGGCTCCCTGCCTCCAGGCCCAGAGCTTCCAGGTTCCCTGCCTCCAGGACCAGAGCTTCCAGGCTCCCTGCCTCCAGGACCAGAGCTTCCAGGCTCCCTGCCTCCAGGACCAGAGCTTCCAGGCTCCCTGCCTCCAGGACCTGAGCTTCCAGGCTCCCTGCCTCCAGGACCTGAGCTTCCAGGCTCCCTGCCTCCAGGACCAGAGCTTCCAGGCTCCCTGCCTCCAGGACCAGAGCTTCCAGGCTCCCTGCCTCCAGGACCAGAGCTTCCAGGCTCCCTGCCTCCAGGACCAGAGCTTCCAGGCTCCCTGCCTCCAGGACCCGAGCTTCCAGGCTCCCTGCCTCCAGGACCCGAGCTTCCAGGCTCCCTGCCTCCAGGACCCGAGCTTCCAGGCTCCCTGCCTCCCGGACCCGAGCTTCCAGGCTCCCTGCCTTTCGCACCAGAGCTTCCAGGCTCCCTGCCTTTCGCACCAGAGCTTCCAGGCTCCCTGCCTCCAGGACCCGAGCTTCCAGGCTCCCTGCCTCCAGGACCCGAGCTTCCAGGCTCCCTGCCTTCCGCACCAGAGCCTCGGGGCTCCCTGCTAGCAGCACCAGAGCCTCTGGGCTCCCTGCCTTCAACACCAGAGCCTCCGGGCTCCCTGCCTACAGCACCAGAGCCTCCGGGCTCCCTGCCTTCAGCACCAGAGCCTCCGGGCTCCCTGCCTACAGCACCAGAGCCTCCGGGCTCCCTGCCTACAGCACCAGAGCCTCCGGGCTCCCTGCCTTCAGCACCAGAGCCTCCGGGCTCCCTGCCTTCAGCACCAGAGCCTCCGGGCTCCCTGCCTACAGCACCAGAGCCTCCGGGCTCCCTGCCTACAGCACCAGAGCTTCCAGGCTCCCTGCCTACAGCACCAGAGCTTCCAGGCTCCCTGCCTTTCGCACCAGAGCTTCCAGGCTCCCTGCCTCCAGGACCCAAGCTTCCAGGCTCCCTGCCTCCAGGACCCAAGCTTCCAGGCTCCCTGCCTCCAGGACCCGAGCTTCCAGGCTCCCTGCCTTCCGCACCAGAGCCTCCGGGCTCCCTGCTAGCAGCACCAGAGCCTCCGGGCTCCCTGCCTTCAACACCAGAGCCTCCTGGCTCCCTGCCTACAGCACCAGAGCCTCCGGGCTCCCTGCCTACAGCACCAGAGCCTCAGGGCTCCCTGCCTTCAGCACCAGAGCCTCCGGGCTCCCTGCCTTCAGCACCAGAGCCTCCGGGCTCCCTGCCTTCAGCACCAGAGCCTCCGGGCTCCCTGCCTACAGCACCAGAGCCTCCAGGCTCCCTGCCTTCAGCACCAGAGCCTCCGGGCTCCCTGCCTTCAGCACCAGAGCCTCCGGGCTCCCAGCCTTCAGCACCAGAGCCTCCGGGCTCCCTGCCGTCAACACCAGAGCCTCCGGGCTCCCTGCCTGCAGCACCAGAGCCTCCGGGCTCCCTGCCTGCAGCACCAGAGCCTCCGGGCTCCCTGCCTACAGCACCAGAGCCTCCGGGCTCCCTGCCTTCAACACCAGAGCCTCCGGGCTCCCTGCCTGCAGCACCAGAGCCGCCGGGCTCCCTGCCTACAGCACCAGAGCCTCCGGGCTCCCTGCCTTCAACACCAGAGCCTCCGGGCTCCCTGCCTTCAGCACCAGAGCCTCCGGGCTCCCTGCCTTCAGCACTTGAACCTCTATTTTTCCAACTTTTTGACCCTGGGCTTCCAGTTTGCCAGCCTCCAGAGTTCTCAGTACATATACATCCAGAGACTGAATCACCAGCATCAGAGACAAAACCTTCCAGAACGTCACCATTTTTCTGCAGTCCGCTGGCATCTTGCACTACATCTATGAGGAAATGGACTTACTTCTTAGGAGCCACGGCCTTGAATCCAGTTCCAGATTCAGGGAGAGGGTCTTTGGAGGGGTGTACTGTCACGACTTGCTCCCTGCATTCCCGTGTCCACCACCAGGGGGCTGAACTGGGGGACTTCCCAGTCCTCTAATAAACTTCCAGACCCTCCCCTGCATGCAAATCCTGACTTCCAGCCATTTGGACACTTATTGGGAACTAACATCCATTCCCAATCCATGCCGGGTTTTGTGAAGCCAGCCTACTCATGCCTGAAAACTCCATTACCCAGGATTCCCTGCTCACTGCTTAGTCTCCACCCCTGCAGGCCAAGGATGGGTGGAGGAATTCAGCTCACCTGTGGCTGGCTGCTGCTAGCCTGCTCACACCTGCTGCACATGATTACTGTGAGCTCTTTTAAGCCCCAGCTCCCTTCAGTCCAGTGTTGGTCATTGTAAGCTGTTTACCGGTGAGACCGATCCTTGTTTCCTGTGCTCCCTGAGCTTTTTGTTTCTAGTGATTCCTTAGCTATAGATAATCCTTGTTCTTTGTTTCCTGAGCTATAGCTATTCCTTGTGCCTGAATTAGCACTGCCTGCAGTGCTACCTGGTTTCCTGTGTTCCTGAGCTATAGCTATTTTCCTTGTGCCTGCCTTAGCACTGCCTGCAGTGCTACCTAGTATCCTGAGCTATAGTTAGTCTCTGTTCCTTTTCCTGGGCTTCAGCTATTTCTTGTGCCTGACTTGCACTGCTTGCAGTGCGCTCTTGACTCCTTGTTTCCTGAGCTGTAGCCATTTTCCTGTTTCCTGAACCAGCACTGCTTGCAGTGCTTCCTTGATTCCTGAGCCTTAACATTTCCTTGTTCCTGACCTGTAGTGCTACTTTGACTCCTGAGCCTTTGCTCAATTCTTGCCCCAGCACTGCATCCTATGCTACTTTGTTTTCTTGCTTCCTGACCCTGCACTATTCTAGTATACCCTTGTAGCCTCCCTTTCTGTAAATCCTTTTCCAGTCCCTGCCTTTCATCTCATTTCCTTGGTTCCAGTTCTAGTTTGCTATCTTTCTATTCTGCTGTCTCGCTTCTGTTACCTTGTATGTTTGTTACCTGCTTTCTGCCAAGTGTGCCCTGTGATTTCCTTCCTTTCCTGTTAAGCACTCCTCCTTGCTAGCTCCTTGTCTATTGTGCTTGTGTTTAGTTCTACCCCTTTGCTGTTACTGCCTTGCGTGTTCCTGTTTGATCGCCAGGATCCGTGGGCACGGCTGACTACCTAGGTGGTGTTTCTTGTTCACTGTGAGTATTGTCTTTGAGTTACTGTTATAACATCACCATAGGTATAAGCTCCACAGACCCTGCCTTTGTATACATATCCTATATGTGGGTATTTCCAGTCAGTATCTGTAACAGCAATTGTGGGTGAGGAACTTACTGAGCTTCAGTCTTACCGTGTGGAGCTCCTGAGTGCTTTACCCCACATCCCCTTTATTGTTAACGTTGTTTCATGTTTAAGTGTACTGCACATCCGTCCTGGGTTTAGTGATTCTGAATGCTGAGCCGCCTCATGAGTGCCCTTCCTTTCCGAGTCTCACCCTTCTTGTTCACCTCTACAGGCTTCCCCTTTGGATCCCTTTTCTCCTCTGACTTCCTGTGTGCTCCTGGGCAGCGCTGTACTCCTCTCTGTCTTTGTTTTCTACCCTGTTTCCAGTCCTTGCCCAAGTCCCTGACTGTGTTCCCCACATAGTCCCGGACAGGCCCTGACAATAGATCGCCGAATACAATTACATGTTTTCCTCCAAATAAAACATCATAATCTGTTTTTAAAATCTGTTGCATTCTTAAATGTACAAAGGCAAGCATTAAGTTTGAGACCATGCTCACCTCATCAATGATCAGAAGTTTAATTTTCTTTAGTACTCTTGAAACTTCATAACAAGCTTCTCCAGATAGCTTGTGATATTCCAACTTATTTTCATGTTCAACTGGTAGCATAAGTAATCGATGTAATGTAATCCCTTTAATGTTATGTGCTGCTAACCCAGTTGGAGTGGTTACAACACAAGATAAATGTGATTCAGTGGTTTTGTGTAGATAACTGGTCAAAACATTAATTAAGAACCTTTTTCCTGTTCCAGCTTGCCCACTGATATACATTCGAATAGGTTTAAATGATGTGCATTGGCATTCTTTTTTTTTTCATGCAGTAAACCATGCTCTATCTGTTGTGTAACTTGCTGATATATTTCTTTTTGTTCAATATTTAGTTGTTCTTCCAGGTTTTGTAGATAATTTGGAAAAACAGTGCATTCAATGCTATCTTTACATGCATTAAAAGAATCTCCATAGCAGTCAAAATCTCCAAGTAATTCCATTTCACTACACCAAGGCTTGAACAGTTGCAGAAGTGCTAAATAGAAAAATTCCATTTTATCTGGAGTATCACAACTGAGTTTCCTGTGATTAATAATATTTTCCTTTGGCACGTTTTACCAAACAAAGCAAACACAAGGAGATGATGGACGGAGTGCTGAAACTTTTCAAACACTCACCCCCAGTCAGAGATCTGGGTTGAATCCATCATCATTCTTTAGCTCACTTTGCCACCCCAGTTCAGACATAGCTATATGCAAATCAGTCTTGACCCTGTGCCTCATGGGAACAGTCCAGACCGAACTGCCAAGCCATGTCTTCCCTGGACTGGAACCAAGCATCCTGGGACCGGTTTCGGGCTAACAGCCCTCATCAGCCAGGCTAGCTTGAATCCAGTGGCAAAGTGAGCAAGGGACCCACGTCTGGGCATACCCTGCCAATTTAGGGCGAACAAAGCAAACACAAGGAGATGATGGACGGAGTGCTGAAACTTTTCAAACACTCACCCCCAGTCACAGATCTGGGTTGAATCCATCATCATTCTTTAGCTCACTTTGCCACCCCAGTTCAGACATAGCTATATGCAAATCAGTCTTGACCCTGTGCCTCATGGGAACAGTCCAGACCGAACTGCCAAGCCATGTCTTCCCTGGACCGGAACCAAACATCCTGGGACCGGTTTCGGGCTAACAGCCCTCATCAGCCAGGCTAGCTTGAATCCAGTGGCAAAGTGAGCAAGGGACCCACGTCTGGGCATACCCTGCCAACTTAGGGCGAACAAAGCAAACACAAGGAGATGATGGACGGAGTGCTGAAACTTTTCAAACACTCACCCCCAGTCACAGATCTGGGTTGAATCCATCATCATTCTTTAGCTCACTTTGCCACCCCAGTTCAGACATAGCTATATGCAAATCAGTCTTGACCCTGTGCCTCATGGGAACAGTCCAGACTGAACTGCCAAGCCATGTCTTCCCTGGACCGGAACCAAGCATCCTGGGACCGGTTTCGGGCTAACAGCCCTCATCAGCCAGGCTAGCTTGAATCCAGTGGCAAAGTGAGCAAGGGATCCACGTCTGGGCATACCCTGCCAACTTAGGGCGAACAAAGCAAACACAAGAAGATGATGGACGGGGTGCTGAAACTTTTCAAACACTCATCCCCAGTCACAGATCTGGGTTGAATCCATCATCATTCTTTAGCTCACTTTGCCACCCCAGTTCAGACATAGCTATATGCAAATCAGTCTTGACCCTGTGCCTCATGGGAACAGTCCTGACCGAACTGCCAAGCCATGTCTTCCCTGGACCGGAACCAAGCATCCTGGGACCGGTTCCGGGTTAACAGCCCTCATCAGCCAGGCTAGCTTGAATCCAGTGGCAAAGTGAGCAAGGGACCCACGTCTGGGCATACCCTGCCAACTTAGGGCGAACAAAGCAAACACAAGGAGATGATGGACGGAGTGCTGAAACTTTTCAAACACTCACCCCCAGTCACAGATCTGGGTTGAATCCATCATCATTCTTTAGCTCACTTTGCCACCCCAGTTCAGACATAGCTATATGCAAATCAGTCTTGACCCTGTGCCTCATGGGAACAGTCCAGACCGAACTGCCAAGCCATGTCTTCCCTGGACCGGCACCAAGCATCCTGGGACCGGTTTCGGGCTAACAGCCCTCATCAGCCAGGCTAGCTTGAATCCAGTGGCAAAGTGAGCAAGGGACCCACGTCTGGGCATACCCTGCCAACTTAGGGCGAACAAAGCAAACACAAGGAGATGATGGACGGAGTGCTGAAACTTTTCAAACACTCACCCCCAGTCACAGATCTGTGTTGAATCCATCATCATTCTTTAGCTCACTTTGCCACCCCAGTCCAGGCATAGCTATATGCAAATCAGTCTTGACCCTGTGCCTCATGGGAACAGTCCAGACCGAACTGCCAAGCCATGTCTTCCCTGGACCGGAACCAAGCATCCTGGGACCAAACATCCATCACATCCAATTACTGCATATTTTTCTTCATTTATATGTTCTGTAACATTTCTTTTAAAGCTGTAATATTGCAGTACTTCATAGAGACATATGTTTTCCAGATATGGACTTCTTTTAGGATAGTACGTATCCAACATGTTTGTTTTAACAATATCTGTACTTTCCGGTTCATTCAATGCTAAGTATTCAATTTCTTGTACAGATTTTAATACTCGATTTCGTGTTGCAGCAAGACCTAGACTTACCCAAATGATTCCTCATGACTTTGAATATAAACTTGCAGAGGTCAACCGATCCGAACATTCGTACGATCCAATCTCTCGATGGGAAAGTATCTTCAAACTAAAGCTGTACAATTTGTTACTAAGAGTCTTCTCTTGTGAAATTTCTTCCCACATTTCTTTCAGCTCTGTCTTTTCAGATTTAGTTATATATGATGTAACATAACGAGCAACAGCAATCGAATTATCTGCAACATACTGGATATCCATATTTGCATTCCACATCGTCAAAATCACTGGATTTTAGTCATTAATATACTTTGAATCTTCAGTTCTTTTTATGTTGTAAGTATACTTCGGAGATTTCCGAGTTATAGTATGCCTCACTGCTGACATGAAACTGTTGACTCTTCCTTTCGAAATTACTGGACGTGGTAATCCAAAACGACATTTTGTATAACATTTTTCCTTTGACTTGTATTTCCGTCGACAATATTTCCCACATCGATGACTTTGAAACCGTAAAACTTGTTGTCCTAAGCTATTTTCTCCTCCTGTTTTTGGAATAGCACAGGTAACATAGTCTTAAATGAAAGACAAACAGTTTCATCGGAATCGGTTCCAAATTTAGGTGCATCCTTGATCCATAATAGCATGTGTATATGAGGAGCACCTCTGGCTTGGTACTCCTTTCTCCAAAAGAAATCAATAACTTCTCCAAGAGGTGGATTATTTTTATTGCAGATAAAAGACATCATAGCTTGAAACCTATGATTAAAATATCTGCACACATTTACAGGATCCAAGGAACACAGTTCTCCAGCTGTCTTCAATTCAATGTTTTTAATATTTGAATTTGCTTCTCGTAGAAATTCAAGTAAATCGTCCCATGAGTATTCAGCACAGCTAGGCGTAACAAACCACGTAGGGGTTCCTAAGTTCCATAACATACATTTAAGTTCTCCGTGACGACGACACCAATACTCATTAGTACCACGTTGACACGCCATCAAATTAATTAACTGAGATTCTAAATGATCGTCTCTTTGTTGTACTTTGTCCATGAATTCCTTTGCAGAAACATGTGTAAGATAAACTCCTGTTTTTAATATGTGGTTCACTGCATATGAAAGTCCAGACAAGTCACTTTCAAACAGAAGATGAAATATATATGGAATACATTGTCGAAATCTTGGATCTTCTGAGTACAATCTTGTTGTACAATATTCTGAAGCTGGAATCTGCACGGGTCGTTCATCATATCATCCACCTTTTCCAGTGGGGAAGAGCTGTGGAAAACAACGGGCTTCTAAACTTCTTTCCCAAACACTCATAGGAGTTCCCTTCACTTTCTTCATTTGGAATAATTCAATAGTATTTCCAATCACTTCTTTTGAATGTAAAGGATGTATACTATAATGTTCATAAATTTCTTCACTCCTGGAGTTGTCCACTTTTTCGATTTGGCCAGTTGAAATTTCTCTATCATCTCCTAGAGATATTTCTTGTTCTTCAAGATATACATTATTATAATAAATATTGTTTTCTATGAGATATAGGGGCCGATTCCGATACCGGCCGGAAATCTCTCTGACCGAGCCGGACCCGGAGAGAATTCCGAACCGAATCGGACCCTAGCAGTCCGACCGGACGAGTACGATGCATTCGCATGCAATCAGACTCGATTCGGTCGGACTCCCATTGAAGTCAATGGGAGCCGGTCGTACAAAGCGTACGCGGGCTCCCATTGACTCAATGGGTGCGAGGCGAACAAGGGCGCCCCCTACAGCGGGTACGCGTCCATGCGCATCGCGGCGTACATGCACAGGTAGGGGGGACCCATGGGTCCCCCCTGTGTGCGACTCGCGTACCTACGCATACAGGGGAGTCCGACGCGGACCCCCAAAGTCCGTCTCCGACAGCTCTTTCGAGCCGGACGGCGCGAGTCGATCGGACTGCTCGCGGCGCGCATCGTACTTACCCGGCCGGGAAACGTCTCCATAGCGCGGTGCGAGTCGTGTCCGTGCGAGTCGGTCAGAGCGTGTTGAAGCCGCGTACGAGTCGGTCGGCGATTTCGCGGAGCTTGCATCGTACTCGCTCGGCCGGACCGCGTACGATTCGGTCGGGAAACAGGGCTCCGAATCGGATCCGGTGAATCTGAATCCGATTCGGAGCACTACCGGCCGAGATCGGAATCGGCCCCATAATGTAGCCTTTTGAACTTTGGTGACATCTACTAACTCTTGCCATATTTTCGGACTCTTTGCCGGTACAGCATTAACTAGAATAACTACAGGTTCAGTTTCCTCTTTCTCTCCACCAATAGTTTCAATATTTTTCTTTAAATCTAAAGGTAAATACACAACTCTTCCTTTTAATCCTCTTTGTAAATCTGAGGGAGGCAACTTACCTGTTTTAGGCTCCATACGAACTATAGCCTGAAACGGGTGTGCAGATTGAATAAGAATAGATTCATATGTATTTAAATCCACCAGTTCCGGAGGAATAGCTACCAACTCTAGGTTATTATGTACAGCTCTAGCTGGCATTTTGTTCTCTTCTAATTTGCTGTAATAATATTTACAAATACGTTGATCACTACCCAACTCAAAACAACCTTCCACCAACAAATAAGCACCAAATTGCTTCCACTTATCATTGTTTTCCTTTTCAATTTTTAAATACACATCAACATTCCTAGTTTGACTTCTATAGTGAGTACGTCGACAACAAATACAAACATAGTTTGGTTTTTCACAACAAATTACCTTAACCCCTTCGCTGCTAGGCCTTTTCCCCCCCTGTGCTAAGCCTTTTTTTGGCTATTTGGGGTAGTTCGCGTTTAGGCCCCTGTAACTTTTTGACCACATAAGGTATCCACGCCAAATTAGCGTCCTTTTTTTCCAACATCATGGGGATTCTAAAGGTACCCAGGGTTTGTGGATTCCCCTGGAGGGGACCCAGAAATTAGCCATAATACAGTTAGATTTTGTTTTTTTGGGGAAAAATGGGAAAAAAGTGCTGCAAATGAAAGTGTCTGGTTTTTTCCCTGAAAATGGTGTCAAAAAAGGGTTTGTGGGGCTGAATCAACATTTTCCCAGATTTTAGGGAATGACAGACTTTTGACAGAAAACCAAAATGTTTTACACAGTTTTGGCATTTTACCGGGATATAGCCTATTTTTGCTATTTTATGTGCTTTCAACCTTCTTCCAGTTAATGGTAGAAATGGGTATGAAAGCAATAATGGAACCTGAAAAGCTATACATTTTAGAAAGGTAGACAAAATTCTGAATTCAGCAAGGGGTCATTTGTGTAGATCCTTCAAGGTTTCTTTATAGAAACTAACAGTTAAATATAGGAAAAATTGAAAATTAGTTGAAAAACACAGCCATTTGTGTCAACGTTTTCACCTGTAACTTCTTCTAATTATGACAGCTGTTTAAAAGCAATATACCGTTACATCCGCTTGACCTTTCTGGTTGTGGGGATATATAGGACTTGTAGGTTCACCAAGAACCCGACGAACCCAGAGCCAATAACTGAGCAGCGTCTTGCAATGGTTTTTTATTATGTACCAGGTATATGGCAATTATTCAGGGAAAATGTTTACATGGAAAAATCGGTATGAAAGACACCTATGTATTTCTGAAATGGGAACAAAATATAGAGTTTAGAAACAGTAGATATTTGCACATTTCCGAAATTGGGAGTACCCATACTAGCATGAGAATTATAGATCATTTTTCAAAATGACTTCTTTTTTACACATTGTATTTCATTTGGAAGGCAGAAATGCACCGAAAGTCAATAGGTAATAACAGTTGCTCTACAACCGTGTGTTACCCTAAGTCTCCCGATAAAAATGGTACCTCACTTGTGTGGTTAGGCCTAGTGCCCGCGAGAGGAAACGGCTCAAAACGCAACGTGGACACACCACATTTTCACAATGAAACATGACCCTTTTTTTGCAAAGTGCCTAGCTGTAGTTTTTTAACCCTAGCTCTGCCGGCACCTAGGGAAACCTAGCAAACCTATACATTTTTGAAAACTAGACACCCAGGGGAATCCAATATGGGGTGACTTGACTGGCTCTCATCAGGTTCTGTTACCCAGAATCCCTTGCAAACCTAAACATTTGTAAAAAAAAACACATTTTCCTCACATTTCTGTGGTGGAAAGTTCTGGAATCTGCGTGGATCCACAAAATTCCACCCACACCGCGTTCCCCAAAGTCTTCTGAGAAAAATGGTACCTCACTCGTGTGGTTAGGCCTAGTGCCCGCGACAGAAAACGGCCCAAAATGCAACGTGGACACACCACATTTTCACAGTGAAAAATGACCCTTTTTTTGCAAAGTGACTAGCTGTAGTTTTTGACCCTAGCTCTGCGGGCACCTAGGGAAACCTAGCAAACCTATACATTTTTGAAAACTAGACACCCAGAGGAATCCAAGATGGGGTGACTTGTCTGGCTCTCACCAGGTTCTGTTACCCAGAATCCCTTGCAAACCTAACAAATTGTAAAAAAAAAAAACATTTTCCTCACATTTCTGTGGAGGAAAGTTCAGGAATCTGCGTGGATCCACAAAATTCTACCCACCCCGCGTTCCCCAAAGTCTTCCGAGAAAAATGGTACCTCACTTGTGTGGGTAGGCCTAGTGCCCGCAATAGGAAACAGCCCAAAATGCAACGTGGACACACCACATTTTCACAGTGAAAAATTACCCTTTTTTTGCAAAGTGCCTAGCTGTAGTTTTTTAACCCTAGCTCTGCCGGCATCTGGGGAAACCTAGCAAACCTATCCATTTTTGAAAACTAGACACCCAGGGAAATCCATGATGGGGTGACTTGACTGGCTCCCACCAGGTTCTGTTACCCAGAATCCCTTGCAAACCTAAAATATTGTCAAACAAAACACATTTTCCTCACATTTCTGTGGTGGAAAGTTCTGGAATCTGCGTGGATCCACAAAATTCCACCCACCCCGCGTTCCCCAAAGTCTTACGAGAAAAATGGTACCTCACTTGTGTGGGTAGGCCTAGTGCCCGAGACAGGAAAAAGCCCAAATTGCAACGTGGACACACCACATTTTCACAGTGAAAAATGACCCTTTTGTGCAAAGTGCCTAGCTGTAGTTTTTGAACCCTAGCTCTGCCGGCACCTAGGGAAACCTAGAAAACCTATACATTTTTGAAATACTAGACACCCAGGGGAATCCAGGAAGGGGTGACTTGACTGGCTTTCACCAGGTTCTGTTACCCAGAATGCCTTGCAAACCTAACAAATTGTCAAAAAAACACATTTTCCTCACATTTCTGTGGTGGAAAGTTCTGGAATCTGCGTGGATCCACAAAATTCCACCCACCCCGCTTTCCCCAAAGTCTTCCGAGAAAAATGGTACCTCACTTGTGTGGGTAGGACTAGTGCCCGCGACAGGAAACAGCCCAAATTGCAACGTGGACACACCACATTTTCACAGTGAAAAATGACCCTTTTTTGCAAAGTGCCTAGCTGTAGTTTTTGAACCCTAGCTCTGCCGGCACCTAGGGAAACCTAGCAAACCTATACATTTTTAAAAACTAGACACACAGGGGAATCTAGGATGGGGTGGCTTGACTGGCTCTCACCAGGTTCTGTTACCCAGAATTCCTTGCAAACCTAACAAATTGTCAAAACAAATACATTTTCCTCACATTTCTGTGGTGGAAAGTTCAGGAATCTGCGGGGATCCACAAAATTCTACCCACCTCAAGTTCCCCAAAGTCTTCCGACAAAAATGCTACCTCACTTGTGTGGGTAGGCCTAGTACCCGTGTCAGGAAACGGCGTAAAACGCAACGTGGACACACCACATTTTCACAGTGAAAAATGACCCTTTTTTTGCAAAGTGCCTAGCTGTAGTTTTTGAACCATAGCTCTGCCGGCACCTCGGGAAACCTAGCAAACCTATACATTTTTGAAAACTAGACACCCAGGGGAATCCAGGATGGGGTGACTTGACTGGCTCTCACCAGGTTCTGTTACCCAGAATCCCTTGCAAACCTAAAAAATTGTCCAAACAAAAACATTTTCCTCACATTTCTGTGGAAGAAAGTTCAGGAATCTGCGTGGATCCACAAAATTCTACCCACCCCGCGTTCCCCAAAGTCTTCCAAGAAAAATGGTACCTCACTTGTGTGGGTAGGCCTAGTGCCCGTGACAGGAAACAGCCCAAAATGCAACGTGGACACACCACATTTTCACAGTGAAATATTACCCTTTTTTTGCAAAGTGCCTAGCTGTAGTTTTTTAACCCTAGCTCTGCCGGCATCTGGGGAAACCTAGCAAACCTATCCATTTTTAAAACTAGACACCCAGGGAAATCCAGGATGGTGGTGACTTGACTGGCTCTCACCACGTTCTGTTACCCAGAATCCCTTGCAAACCTAAAAAATTGTTAAAAAAACCACATTTTCCTCACATTTCTGTGGTGGAAATTTCTGGAATCTGCGTGGATCTACAAAATTCCACCCACCCCGTGTTTCCCAAAGTCTTCCAAGAAAAATGGTACCTCACTTGTGTGGGTAGGCCTAGTGCCCGCGACAGGAAACGGCCCAAAACGCAACGTGGACACACCACATTTTCACAGTGAAAAATGACCCTTTTTTTGCTAAGTGCCCAGCTGTAGTTTTTGAACCCTAGCTCTGCCGGCACCTAGGGAAACCTAGCAAACCTATACATTTTTGAAAACTAGACACCCAGGGGAATCCAGGATAGAGTGACTTGACTGGCTTTCACCAGGTTCTGTTACCCAGAATCCCTTGCAAACCTAACAAATTGTCAAAAAAACAAATTTTCCTCACATTTCTGTGGTGGAAAGTTCTGGAATCTGCGTGGATCCACAAAATTCCACCCACCCCGCTTTCCCCAAAGTCTTCCGAGAAAAATGGTACCTCACTTGTGTGGGTAGGGCTAGTGACCGCGACAGGAAACGGCGCAAAACGCAACGTGGACACACCACATTTTCACAGTGAAAAATTACCCTTTTTTTGCAAAGTGCCTAGCTGTAGTTTTTGAACCCTAGCTCTGCCGGCACCTAGGGAAACCTAGCAAACCTATACATTTTTAAAAACTAGACACACAGGAGAATATAGGATGGGGTGGCTTGACTGGCTCTCACCAGTTTCTGTTACCCAGAATCCCTTGCAAACCTAAAAAATTGTCCAAAAAATACATTTTCCTCACATTTCTGTGGTGGAAAGTTCTGGAATCTGCGTGGATCCACAAAATTCTACCCACCTCGAGTTCCCCAAAGTCTTCCGAGAACAATGCTACCTCACTTGTGTGGGTAGGCCTAGTACCCGTGACAGGAAACGGCGTAAAACGCAACGTGGACACACACCACATTTTCACAGTGAAAAATTACCCTTTTTGTGCAAAGTGCCTAGCAGTAGTTTTTTAACCATAGCTCTGCCGGCACCTTGGGAAACCTAGCAAACCTATACATTTTTGAAAACTAGACACCCAGGGGAATCCAGGATGGGGTGACTTGACTGGCTCTCACCAGGTTCTGTTACCCAGAATCCCTTGCAAACCTAAAACATTGTAAAAAGAAACACATTTTCCTTACATTTCTGTGGTGGAAAGTTCTGGAATCTGCGTGGATCCACAAAATTCCGCCCACCCCACGTTCCCCAAAGTCTTCCGAGAAAAATGGTACCTCACTTGCGTGGGTGGGTCAAGTACCCGCGACAGGCAAGGGCCCAAAACCTATTGAGGTGACATCAAAATTACCTATCACAAACCAACCTGGTTTTGCAAGGGGGGTCCCATGAGTTTTTGGCCCGGGGCTCGGCAGCCATCTAGGGAAACCTACCAAACCCACACATTTCTGGAAACTAGACACCTGGGGGAGTCCAGCGAGGTATGGCTTGCATGGGTCCCCCAACATTCTCCTACCCAGAATCTCCTGCAAACCTCAAATTTTGCTGACAAAAATCACTTTTTTCTCAAATTTCTGTGAGGGAAAGTTCTGGAATCTGCGTGGATCCACAAATTTCCTCCCACCCAGCCTTCCCCCAGGTATCCCGATAAAAATGGTACCTCACTCGCATGGGTGGGTCAAGGACCCGCGACAGGCAAGGGCCCAAAACCTATTGAGGTGACATCAAAATGACCTATCGCAAACCAACCTGGTTTTGCAAGGGGGGTCAAATGAGTTTTTGGCCTAGGGCTCGGCGGCCATCTAGGGAAACCTACCAAACCCACACATTTCTGGAAACTAGACACCAGGGGGAGTCCAGCGAGGTATGGCTTGCATGGGTCTCCCAACATTCTCCTACCCAGAATCCCCTGCAAACCTCAAATTTTGCTGAAAAAATCACTTTTTTCTCAAATTTCCGTGTGGGAAAGTTCTGGAATCTGCGTGGATCCACAAATTTCCTCCCACCCAGCATTCCCCCAGGTCTCCCGATAAAAATGTCACCTCACTCGTGTGGGTGGGTCAAGGACCCGCGACAGGCAAGGGCCCAAAACCTATTGAGGTGACATCAAAATTACCTATCACAAACCAACCTGGTTTTGCAAGGGGGCTCCCATGAGTTTTTGGCCCGGGGCTCGGCGGCCATCTAGGGAAACCTACCAAACCCACACATTTCTGGAAACTAGACACCCGGGGAAATCCAGCGAGGTATGGCTTGCATGGGTCTCCCAACATTCTCCTACCCAGAATCCCCTGCTAACCTCATTTTGCTGAAAAAATCACTTTTTTCTCAAATTTCTGTGTGGGAAAGTTCTGGAATCTGTGTGGATCCACAAATTTCCTCCTACCCAGCGTTCCCTCAGGTCTCCCGATAAAAATGGTACCTCACTTGTGTGGGTAGGCATAGTGGCTGCAACAGGAAATGGCCCAAATCGTACTGTGGAGACTTCAAAATTACCTATAACAAAACTACCTGGTTTTTTGGGGGGGGGCACCTGGGGTTTTGGCCCCGGGCTCGGCGGCCATCTTGGGAAAGTACCAGACCCAAACATTTCTGAAAACTAGACACCCGGGGGAGTTCAATGAGGTAAGGCTTGCATGGATCCCCCAAAGTTTTCCTACCCAGAATGCCATGCAAACCTCAAATTTAGCTGAAAAAACAACATTTTCCACAAATTTTCCGTGTGGAATCACCGTGCCGGCACAAATGTCCTACCCCACAGCGTTCCCCTGAGTCTCCCGAGTAAAATGATACCTCACTTTTGTGGGTGGGGCAAGGGCCTGTGACTGGGAAGAGCCCAAAACATAGGGAATAAGGGTATAGCACCGAGAATTCTAAGCGCTATATTTTTTAAAAAATAAGTTTTTTGCCAATTCTGCATTGGACACCCACACAAGTGAGGTATCATTTTACTCAGGACACTAAGGAGAACGCTGTGGGGTAGGACATTTGTGCCGGCACGGTGATGCCACACAAAAATATGTGGAAAATTTGAGGTTTGCATGGCATTCTGGGTAGGAAAACGTTGGGGGATCCACGCAAGCCATCCCTCATTGGACTCCCCCGGGTGTCTAGTTTTCAGAAATGTGTGGGTTTGGTACTTTCCCAAGATGGCCGCCGAGTCCGGGGCCAAAATCCCAGGTGCTACCCCCCCAAAAGCAGGTAGTTTTCTTATAGGTAATTTTGAAGTCTCCACAGTACGATTTGGGCCATTTCCTGTTGCAGCCACTATGCCTACCTACACAAGTGAGGCACCATTTTTATTGGGAGACCTGGGGAAATGCAGGGTAGGAGGAAATTTGTGGATCCACGCAGATTCCAGAACTTTCCCACACAGAAATTTGAGAAAAAAGTGATTTTTTTCAGCGAAATTTGAGGTTTGCAGGGGATTCTGGGTAGGAGAATGTTGGGGGACCCACGCAAGTCATACCTCGCTTGACTTCCCGGGTGTCTAGTTTCCAGAAATGTGTGGGTTTGGTAGGTTTCCTAGATGGCTGCCGAGCCCCGGCCAAAAACTCATGGGACCCCCCTTGCAAAACCAGGTTGGTTTGTGATAGGTAATTTTGATGTCGCCTCAATAGGTTTTGGGCCTTTCCCTGCCGCGGGTACTTGGCCCACCCACACATGTGAGGTACCATTTCTATTGGGATACTTGGAGAAATGCTGGGGGGTTGGAAATTTGTTGTTACTTTCTGCAGCGTGAAAATTTGGGCACAATAATGCAAGGAAAATGTGACAGTCACATTTTGAGGTTTGCAGGACATTGTGGGTAAGATAACTTGTTGGGATCCACAAGAGAGACATCACCATGTACTCCCATGGGTGTTTAGTTTACAACAATATCTACAGTTGGTAGGTTTTTCTTTGATGAAATGTGCACCTTGGCAGAGAGACAAAAAAGACAAAGATTACTGCACAGCCATCTATTCCTCAAGCACACACACATACTGGTTGGATTTGGCACGAGGGCGAGTGATGGTTCAGTATATAAAATTTTATTAACAAGAGATTTCACAAAAATGAAATGCACTGTCAATAATTGAAAGGACAAAAAACTGAACCAGTGACACACAGCTCGTGAGCTGTAAAGCCACGACAAGGCACCAACCGCCTTACAAGCCATTCACACACCTTTCATACGTGATACACACAAGACCATTCACACCACCAGGCACGAAACCAACGCATTACAACATTCACAAAAAGGGACAAGGTACACCCTGCTTGAGAAAAACAGAAAAGACAAATATTTCTGCACAACCACCTATTCCTCAAGCACACATACATATTGCTTGGATTTGGCATGAGGGTGAGTGATGGTTCAGTATATAGTTGTATTAACCAGAGATTTCACAAAAATGAAATGCACTGTTAATAATTGAGAGGACGAGAAACTGAACCATTGACTCACAGCTCGTGTGCTGTAAAGCCACGACATGGCACCAACCTCTTTACAGGCCATTCATACACCTTACTTACGTGTGACACATACAAAACCATTCACACTGCCAGCCGCGGGCCCAGCACATTACAACACTCAGACCAGCAGACAGCGCGATTCAAGGGCCCATCACTTTCACACGCCCACTTTCCTGACACAGCAACCACTCCAGCTCGCGGATTGTGTGGAGTGGCGTTTAGCTAGCAGTGTGTGTAGTGACCAGCAGCAAGTCACTACTCACACACCGCCAGGCAAGCGCCCATCCACGCACACCACCAGCCAAGCGCCAGTCCACGCACACCGCCAGCCAAGCGCCAGTCCACGCACACCGCCAGCCAAGCACTAGTCCACGCACACCGCCAGCCAAGCGCCAATCCACGCACACCGCCAGCCAATCCACGCACACCGCTAGCCAAGCGCCAGTCCACTCACCGCCAGCCAAGCACCAGTCCACGCACACCGCCAGCCAAGCGCCAATCCACGCATACCGCCAGCCAAGCGCCAGTCCACGCACACCGCCAGCCAAGCGCCAGTCCACGCACACCGCCAGCCAAGCGCCAATCCACGCACACTGCCAGCCAAGCGCCAATCCACGCACACTGCCAGCCAAGCGCCAATCCACGCTCACCACCAGCCAAGCGCCAGTCCACTCACCGCCAGCCAAGCGCCAGTCCACGCACACCGCCAGCCAAGCGCCAGTCCACGCACACCGTCATAAATTTTTTTTAAACAAGAAAGAAAACACAAACCAATTGCAACTAGATACAAAACTATAACTACAAAAACAACAGCAGTAACTAAAGACATCATTCTATTGCCAAACGTGATAACTGAACAACTATATAAAACTATACAGACCAGGCAGTACACTATTAGACTCACGGTTGCTCCCAAAAACTCTTTTGAGTGTGATACAATCTGAAACATGTGGGCACACACAGCCCAGGATTTGAAGGACAATCAGCACAGTGCATATGACTCTCCTTCCGCACACCTCTTCGCAAGCAGACTCTACATCTCTTACAGGGATTGGTCTTTTTGGGCGTGGGAGGAATTAAATCTGGAAAGTGGCGATCTTTCAATCTAGCCACATCCTCCACCACTCCTACTCTAGGAACATTTGCCTGTTCCACAACAACAAGGCTGCCTATCACAGACTCCTGAAACTGAACAAAAGTCATCTTTGACGCAGGAGAACACTCCTTGTACACAACAAAAGCATTGAAAGTTGCTAAATTGAAGAGATGGATGGCCAACTTCTTATACCAAATGTAAGCCTTACGAATAGCAGTGTAAGGTTCCAACCTCTGATCTACTCTATCGACACCACCCATGTGCTTATTGTAGTCTGCAATGCACACAGGTTTGCGCACTTCACCAACGTGACCCCAAACAGTCACAGGTGAAGTACTCTCATCATGAATGGTAGTCAGCATGTACACATCCCTCCTGTCCACAAATTTCACAGCTAGCAGTTCCTCACTACGCAAGGCATTGCACTGTCCCCTCTGAAGCTTTTTGCAAACAAGCTCTTTTGGATAACCTTTACGGTTAGAGCGGATTGTGCCACAAGCAAAAGTGTCCACTTTGAACAATTCCTTAAACAATTGCACAGCAGTGTAGAAGTTATCAAGGTACAAATGGTGGCCTCTGTTAAACAGTCCTCTAGCAAGATCCCACACAATTTTCTCTGAAACTCCAAAAGTGGACGGACAACCAGGGGGGTCAATAGGGGAATCCCTACCAGTGTACACCCGGAAATTAAAGACATATCCTGTCCTACTCTCAGACAACATATACATCTTAATTCCATAACGTGCCCTCTTGCTAGGAATGTACTGCCTAAAAACCGAACGGCCCTTGAACAGGACCAAAGACTCATCAACAGACATTTCTTTGCCTGGAGTATAGATCTCTGAAAATCGATCTACAAAGTGATCAAGAACAGGCCGAATCTTAAAAAGACGATCACAGTCAGGGTTATCTCGTGGCAACGCCAAAGCATTATCAACAAAATGCAGCATCCGAAGCAAAAGTAAATACCGATCACGACTCATAATTGCAGGAAATATGGCCGTTGCCATCAAGGGACTGGTAGACCAATACGAAACCAGGGACGGCTTCCTTATCAAGCCCATCAAAGAAGTCAAACCCAAAAACTTCTTCATCTCATCCAGATTTGTGGGAGTCCACCGGGTAGCTCTAGAGCGGGGCCTAAGTCTGGCACTGTTGTCCCTCAAAAACTGTTCAGCATACAAATTAGTCTGCTCAACAATCTCACCCAAAAATACATCATCCATGAACAACTGAAAAAACTGTATAGGCAAAAAAAAATTCACAATGCACTCTACACCCTGCATCACCACTAAAGGCAGGCAGCACCGGCTGCACCATGTTTGGATCAACCTAGAGTCCAGCACTTCCAGTAGGAAGCCTAGCAGCCTCAGGCTGCAATCCAGATGCCTCTTGCACCATCGGCACATCAGTGTCCTCCTTTAAAACAGGCACTTCATCCGCACTGAGAGTAGCTTCATCCGCACTGAGAGTAGCTTCATCATCCGATGATTCCATGTGGAGAGAAAACTCACTGCCTGAATCTTCCCCGCCCTCCTCTCCCTCAGACGCACTGTCAGTCTCATAATCCTGCTCAGAGGAAGATTCAAGAAGCATACCAACCACCTGCTGAGCAGTAATTCTACAGCTAGCCATAATGCTTACTAATAAAGGTAACTTGTCAAACAAGTCAACAACAACAAACCCTTTGTAAAAAAAGAAATAAACAAAATGTAGCTTTATCACAAAGACCTATATACTCCAACACTATACCACTCACTTGCCAGAGGCAGCTAGACTCACCACCACCTACTCTGCACAGACACAGTAAGGACCAACAGTATCCCACTAAAAAAGAAAAAAAAAATACACATAAGACAATGCAAAACACATCGCAAAGAATTTCATGCACAAAACACTAACTAAATATGCTGCTATTATGACACCACTTACAAAAAATTCATTCATGCATGACATTAATACTCAATTGGAGTAAACACAACGAAAATGTTTTTCTTACAAAAAAAAATGCAACTACGCAAAACTGCAGATCAACCACTGCCGAAACCGCAAACAAGAATCAAAAGCTTTGCACTTGAATAAAAAGGAGAAAAAACACATTACAATCACATATGCAAATATTGCACTAGTCCACACACTATCCACCAGCCAAGCAAAGGTACTAGGTGGGCCTAAAAGCATAAGGCCGATCTGCCCCCGCGGGGAGCAGAAACAGCCAAAAAATTCACCATCATAAAGGGGGAGCGACCCTTGCCCAAGGGGTCACTCCCCAAAATCAACATTTAAAAAGCCCTGGTGTCTAGTGGCTTCTGCCCCCCAGGGGACAGATGGGCCTGAAAACATATGTCCGATCTGCCCCCAAAGGGGGCAGAAACGGCCACAATATTCACCCCATAAAGGGGAGCGACCCTTGTCCAACAACTCCCCAACAACACTAAAACAATCCCTGGTGTCTAATGGCTTCTGCCCCCCTTGGGGGCAGATTGGCCTAGACACACAAGGCCGATCTGCCCCCAAGGGGGGCAGAAACGGCCAAAATAAATGATCCCCAAAGGGGAGCGACCCTTGCCGAAGGGGCCGCTCCCCAAAAACATATTGCTCCCCCAAGGGGAGCGACCCTTGCCTAAGGGGCCGCTCCGCAAAACACAAAAAGGACATTAAAAAAAAAAATCCCTGGTGGCCCAGTGGGCACCTATACATAAATATAACTTTTTTTTTTAGGCGATCTGCCCACCCCCAAGGGGGGTAGAACAAAGTAAAAACATTGCTCCCCCAAGGGGAGCGACCCTTGCCCAAGGGGCCGCTCCCCATAACAAAATGGCCATTTAAAAAAAAATAAAAAATCCCTGGTGGCCTAGTGGGCACATATACATATACATATTGTTTTGTTTTACGTCGATCTGCACCCCCCAAGGGGGGCAGAACAAAGTAAAAACATTTCCCCCCAAGGGGAGCGACCCTTGCCCAAGGGGCCGCTCCCCAAAACAAAATGGCCATTTAAAAAAAAAGAAAATCCCTGGTGGCCCAGTGGGCACCTATACATAAATATAACTTTTTTTTAGGCGATCTGCCCACCCCCAAGGGGGGTAGAACAAAGTAAAAACATTGCTCCCCCAAGGGGAGCGACCCTTGCCCAAGGGGCCGCTCCCCAAAACAAAATGGCCATTTAAAAAAAATAAAAAATCCTTGGTGGCCTAGTGGGCACATATACATATTGTTTTGTTTTACGTCGATCTGCACCCCCAAGGGGGCAGAACAAAGTAAAAACATTTTCCCCAAGGGGAGCGACCCTTGCCCAAGGGGCCGCTCCCCAAAACAAAATGGCCATTTAAAAAAAATAAAAAATCCCTGGTGGCCTAGTGGGCACATATACATATTGTTTTGTTTTACATCGATCTGCACCCCCCAAGGGGGGCAGAACAAAGTAAAAACTTTTTCCCCCAAGGGGAGCGACCCTTGCCCAAGGGGCCGCTCCCCGAAACAAAATGTCCCTTTAAAAAAAATCCCTGGTGGCCCAGTGGGCACCTATACATATAAATAATTTACTTTTTGAGCAATCTGCCCCACCCCAAGGGGGGCAGAACAAAGTAGAAACATTGCTCCAACAAGGGGAGCGACCCTTGCCCAAGGGGCCGCTCCCCGAAACAAAATGTCCCTTTAAAAAAATAAAAATGCCTGGTGGCCCAGTGGGCACCTATACATATAAATAATTACATTTTTCAGCAATCTGCCCCCCCCAAGGGGGGCAGAACAAAGTAGAAACATTGCTCCCCCAGGGGGAGCGACCCTTGCCCAAGGGGCCGCTCCCCAAAACAAAATGTTCCTTTAAAAAAACAAAAAAACGGGCATTCCTGCTGCACGATCGCGCCCCAGGCGCGATCGTGCAGCAGGAATGCTTTTTTAAAAGACATCGGAAGAAAGGAAAACCATTCCTTTCCTCTGATGCCTTTTAAAAAGTAAACCCACCCTCCCTGAGGAGAAACTCACCTCCTCTTCCCTGGTTGCACTGGAAGCAAATGGCTTCCAGTGCATCCGGTATCCTCTAATGACGCCAGCGCGCCTCGCACGCTGGCGTCATTAGATGACGTGGAGGGAGGGGGTGGAGGGGGCAGGGGAAGGGCTTCCCCTGCCTTCCCCGGTGGGGGCAGCTTGAAGGGCGACCCACGGGGGAGCGCCAGCGCTTCCCCCGTGGGTGGGTGCTAGAACGGCCGGGAGCCGTCCCACGCACACGCCACCCGTGACGTCGGACGGCTCCCGGCCGTCCTACGCACGGAAAGGGTTAAACTGTGTAATTTCTTCTAGAAACTTCTCAGTAGTACTATCTTCCACCTCTTCTTCAACACCTACACTTATCAAACTCTCACTTTCTCTACACTCTTCTTCAGTACTAAAGAAACGAAACTGTATATTATCACAAACTTTTTTTACATCCGATACTGAACCATGCAAAAGAGCAGTGTTTATTTCACTTAAAAATAATGCAGGACTTTTTTCATAGTACAACCTTCTTACTAACTTCCGCATTGCAGAATGATGTACTGCTAACATTCTCAAATGATGAAAAGTACTTTGACACACTTCTAGAAAGACAAGCCAAAGAATGACCCTGCAACCCAGTATTTTTTCTCACTTTACAAGGATCTAGTCCTTGCAACATCTTAATCTTCTGTTTAACACTTTTTTTTGCATAATCTCCTAAGAAAATTCGTAATATATCAATAGATTCCTGTTGTATACTACAAATACTACTACAATCCAACGTGTAGACTGGAGCTTGAGAACGTCTCCCTTGAATTTCTTTAGCTATTACTTCTTCCACATTTCTAGCAAACATGTTTTGTTTTTCAATTGGACAACCGTTTTTTACCTCAAAAGAACGACCACTGGTATCAACTGCATGAACTAATGTATTTTGTTGAAAATAGCTTTCTTCATTAAAAAAGGTTCTGAACTAGAAGTGTGCTTCCATTCACCCGAAATGTTTTTGCAAAAGTTAGCTCTATTAACCAGTTTTTTTCTTTTACTTTTCTCCTTCATAAACTGCATTGTTTTATTCAATGTCTTCATTCTTTTTAATACTAATATAAGCAATCTTCTTTTCAATTCAAAAGCCTTTTCGACTATACTTTCAATCTGTTGTTTCTTCTTGTAAAATGCAGATCTTCTTTTATATTTCTTGCAATCTTTCAATACATGTTGTAGTACTCTACTTTTATACATTCCTTACCTAATGTATTTATATTGTTTCATCCTTTTTTCAACATGAATTGTTTTCTTATAACCTGATTTTGCATTAATTTCTCCTTTTTTCTTTTCCTTCTGATTGCTTGTAGTAGTTTTCTTTCTGTTTTCGCCATTTTGAAAATCTTTACATTTTAGATTTTTTAAAAGACTTTTAACAAATTCTTTCGTTCTCTTACCAGAAGACTTTCTTTAATGTCACATGTTGTACTTCATCTACTTTCTGCTTTTCCCTATCCTTTAAATAGTTCTGTTTTCTTTGTTGTCTTTTCTTTTGATCTTTTCTTGTCATACTGAATATTTCTCAATAAATATGAAGAATTTCTAAAAAAAAAAGAATGTATTATCTTTCAATATAATATTTAATATTATTAAAATAATTATATACAAATATTGTCATCTATAAATAAAGAAATACATTAAGAAGTGCATAGGTGAATAGATAAATGCAACAGTAGAACATGGATGATTCAACAACTGCAAGGGTAGCACATAACTAGTGCCTGAGTGATTGTATGACTGAAGGAGTAATATCTGGAGGATTAATAGAGTACATAGCAAATCAGTGAGTGATTTTATAACTGCATAAGTACTGCTTGGGTGATTGCAGGAGTACTGAGGGAATGCCTGGGTGATTGAAGGAGTGCAAAGGTAGTGCCTGGGTGATTTTATAAGTGCAGCAGTACTGACTGAGTGACTACATAAGTACAAAGGTAATACCTATATGATAGAAGGAGTGCAAGGATAGTACCTGAGAGAATATATAAGTTTATAGATAGTAGCTAGGTGATTGCATGAGTACAGAGGTAACGTCTAAAGGATTAAAAGAGTATATACGTAATGCCTGGGTGATTCCATGACTACAAGAGTAATATCTGGGGATTTACATGACTACATAGAAAGTAACTGGCTGATTTTATAAGAGCATGGGTACTTCTTAGGTGATCGCAGGACTACTGACGTAACACCTGAGTGAATAAATGAGTGCAAAGGAAGTACCTGGGTGATTTAATAATACCATGACTACTGTCAAAGTGATTACATAAGTACAAGGTTTGTGCCTCTGAGATTCAAACAGTACAACAATAGTGCCTGAGTGATTTTATAAGTACATGAGTACTGGGTACATGATTGAAAGAGTGCATGGGTAATATCTTGGTGATTGCATGAGTGCATAGCTAGTGTCTGGGTGATTGCGTGAGTGCACAGCTAATGCCTGGGTGATTCCATCAGTGCATATGTTCTGCCTGGATCATTGAAAGACTGCATGGGTAGTTCTTGGGTGTTTTTATAACTGCATTAGTGTTGGGCCTAGCAAAATATAAAACAGTAGACTATTACAAAACTCAACCATAAGTCTCTCTATATCATTAAAAGCATGCATACATATGTCTCTACCTTTTAAAAACATCATCAAATCTAAAAGAAATTTATATATACAATATTTATAAAATATAGTGAAACCTAGAAACTGAGACATGTAATAGATCTGCTTGAGTGATTGCATTACTCCATGCATAGTGCTTGGGTGATTGTATGACTCCAAAGGTAATCGCTGAGTAATTACAGAACAAGATGGAGAGTGACTGACTACTTACATGAGTGCACAGATAAACGTTTAGTGTATGGATAAGTGTATAAATACCACCTGAAAGGCTTACATGAGTCACTAAAAAGTGCCTAGGTGAATACATGAGTGCAACAGTAGAGCCTGGCTGATTATATGACTGTAAGAGTAGTGCCTGGATTATTACATGAGTGCATAGGTAGAAACTGCATGATTCTATAACTGCAGAGGTAGTACATAACTAGTGCCTGGGTGATTGCATGACTGCAGGGGTAATATCTGGGGAATTACTGGAGTACATAGGAAGTGAGTGGGTGATTTTATAAGTTCATGAACACTACCTGGGTGATTACAGAAGTACAAAGGTACTGCCTCACTGATTACATGAGTGCAAAGGTAGTGCTTCGGTGATTTTATAAGTGCGTGAGTATTGCCTGAGTGATTACATAAGTACAAAAGTACTGCCTCCATGATTGAAAGACTGCAAGGATAGTGTATGGGTGATTGAAGCACTGTATAGCTAATGCATTGGTAATTGCATGAGTACAGAGGTAACGTCTGGGGGATTAAAGCAGTACATATGTAACGCCTAAGTGACTGCATGACTACAGGGGTAATATCTGGGGATTTACATGACTACATAAGAAGTAACTGGGTAATTTTATAACTGCATGGCTACTTCTTCAATGATTGCAGGACTACTGAGATAGTGCCTCAGTGAATAAAGAAGTGCATAGGTAGTGCCTGGGTGATTGCATAAGTGTATAGGTAGTGCCTGGATGTTTGCATGAGTGGAGGGGTAATGCCTGGGTGATTGCATCAGTGCATATGTACTGCCTGGATCATTGGAACACTGCATGGGTAGTATTGGGTGTTTTTATAAGTACATGAGTGTTGGGCCTAGCCAAATATAAAGCAGCGGACTATTACATCACTAAACCATAAGTCTCTCCATATTGTTAAAAGCATGCATACATACGTCTCTACCTTTTCAAATCATCATCATATCTAAAAGAAATATGTATACAATATTTCTGGAATGTAGTGAAACCTACAACTGAAACATAAACTAGATCTGCCTGAGTGATTGTATAACTTCATGAGTAGTGCTTGGGTGATTGAATGAGATGAAGGATAGTCACTGGATAATTCTAAGAGAAGATGGATAGTGACTGGCTAATTACATAAGTGCACACATAAACGTTGAGTGTATGGATAAGTGTATCAATAGCACTTAAACATATAGATGACTCATTGAGTAGTGTGTAGGTGAAAACATGACTGCAATAGTAGGATCTGGGTCATTCTACGACTGCAAGAATAGAGTTTGAGTTATTACATGAGTGCATAGGTACAGCCTGCATGACTACATGACTGCAGGAGTAGTACATAACTAGTGCCTGGGTGATTGCATGACTGGAGGGGTATTATATAGGGGATTATTGGAGTACATAGGAAGTGAGTGGGTGATTTTATAAGTCCACAAATACTGCCTGGGTGATTACAGAAGTACTAAAGTACTGCCTGAGTGATTACAGGAGTGAAAAGGTAGTGCCTGGGTGGTTTTATAAGTGCATGAATACTGGCTGAGTGATTACATAAGTACAAGAGTAGTGCCTACGTGACTGAAGCACTGCAAGGATAGTGCTTGGGTGATTAAATCACTGTATAGCTAATGCAATGGTGATTGCATGAGTACAGGGGTAACGTCTAGAGGATTAATAGAGTACATACGTAACACTTGTGTAACTGCATGACTACAGCGGTAATATCTGCGGATTTACATGACTACGTAGGTAGTAACTGGGTGATTTTATAACTGCATGGGTACTTCTTGGATTATTACAAGACTAGTAAAGTAGTGCCTGACTGAATAAAGGAATTCATAGGTAGTGCCTGGATGGTTGTATGAGTGCAAGACTAATGCCTGAGAGATTAAAGCAGTGCATATGTAGTGCCTGGATCATTGGAACACTGCATGGGTAGTACTTGGGTGTTTTTATAACTGCATGAGTGTTTGGCCTAGCCAAATATAAAGCAACAGACTATTACATGACTGAACCATAAGTATCTCCATATTGTTAAAAGTATGCATGCATACGTCTCTACCTTTTCAAATCATCATCATATCTAAAAGAAATATGTATACAATATTTCTGGAATATAGTGGAACCTACAACTGAAACATGTAATAGATCTCCCTGAGTGATTGCATAACTTCATAAGTACTGCTTGGGTGATTGAATGAGTTGAAGAGTAGTCAGTCGATAATTGTAAAAGAAGATGGATAGTGACTAGCTAATTGCATGAGTGCACACATAAACATTGAGTGTATGGATAAGTGTATGAATAGCACCTAAAAATATAGATAACTCATTAAGTAGTGTGTAGGTGAATAGATGACTGCAACAGTAGGATCTGGGCCATTCTACGACTGCAAGGGTAGTGCCTGGGTTATTACATGAGTGCATAGGTAGAGAGTGCATGATTCTATAACTCTACAGGTAGTACATAACTAGTGCCTGGGTGATTGCATGATTGCAGGGGTAATATCTGGGGGATTATTGGAGTACATAGGAAGTGAGTGAGTGATTTTGTAAGTCCATGAGAACTGCCTGGGTGATTACAGAAGTACTAAAGTACATCCTGAGTGATTACAGGAGTGCAAACATTGTGCATGGGTGGTTTTATAAGTGCATGAATACTGTCTGAGTGATTTCAAAAGTACAAAAGTAGTGCCTGCATGATTGAAAGAGTGCAAGGATAGTGCCTGGGTGATTGAAGCACTGTACAGCTAATGCTTTGGTGATTGCATGAGTACAGAGGTAACGTCTAGACGATTAAAAGAGTACATATGTAACACCTGGGTGATTGCATGACTACAAGAGTAATGTCTGCGGATTTACATGACTACATAGAAAGTGCAACATCCTCAGTAGTAGTAGAATACAGCTTTACTATTCTAGTACTAATCGAGTATACAGCATAGCTAACAGGAAAGCAATACTTCACTTATCTTTCATGAAAGTCTCCCCAATTTCTAAAACCATGTATGCATATGTCTGTACCTTTTGCTAGCACCATCATATATAAAAGTAATACACACATAAATATATACCTGTGTTTTATACATCTATCATCTTCACACGCACATATCTCAGTCACAACACCATCCACAGCTCAAAACTCCACAGACGACACTTCAATTTTCAAACAGACACTGAACATTATGCTGTATATATGTAATATAACTTCCCTCACATCATACAAATTACTCTAATAAATAACATCCCTACAAACATCTCAAATCTCACTTTCAGACTGCTGCTTCACCATTCTACAACTACTTATAATGTTACACGTACCCAAATACAAAGCAGAAACCCTTCATATCTCTTTACTAAAACTCTTACCATATTCCTAAAAACATACATAAATATGTCTGTACCATAACACTATCCAAACCTTAAAAATTCACAGAACAAGCTTCCAATTTCAAACAAACACCAAAAATTATGCAGCATATTTCAACTGCACCTCTCTAGAAACTTAAAAAAAGAAGCCTAATAAATAATACCTTATGTCAGCTTCTTTTAAACCACACTTTTGTGCTGTAACTTCACCATTCTACTACTACTCACAGTCATGAGCCTACCACATAAAAAACAACAACACCTCTTTATTATACATCATGCACCTTCAAATGTATAAGACATGTGAAAATACATATACAAGTAGAGACATACTTGAGACAGAACTCCATGCACACCTTAAACCTTGACAGACTCCACCTCCAAATTTAAAACAACAGCTAAAATTATGCGGTATACTACAAATGTACATATCCACACACTAATACAAACTACCATAATCACTAATCCATCTTCCAATATACACATATTACTATACAAAATCTATTTCAAACAACATTTAAGTACAATAAAACAAACTACAATACACATCTCTACATTTAGTAATATATTTCAAATATCACAGTTCATCAATAATTTTTATTGATTAAAAATAAACCTAATATATAGTACACCTCAAAAATGTATAACTCACCTTTCAGATTAATTTGTATAACTTCAAATATCACAAACTCATAAAAGATTTTCTTATGCACACAATCAATGTGATGCACCATTGTCAGCAAGGTAAAACCAGTAATGGCAAAGGGTCCCTCTCTTTCTCCACACAAATACATGTAAGTAACAAATCACATTGCTTCCTACATTATTTTAAATTGTAAATCACATTTCTAATGGTTAGACATATGAACCCTTACCAACTGACTTCTAAAAGTGTCCAAATTGCTTCTGGAATTTTTTGGAGTCGCGATTCCACCGTGCACCAACGTGATGGAGCCGCAAATCCATACGGGAGTTTAAAAATATATTACAAATAAAAATAACACTATTTTTTAACAACACATCACTTTTAAAGATAGCACTGACTTGGGAAATCTTACTTTAATAAGATATCACCTACATATAAATTAAAATTCCACATTTTAAATCTAGTGTTAAGTTTCAATCCTTCCCCCATTCTCCTTAATGCCAGTTTCCATAGTAACAGTTCATGGAACATTCAACTGAACTGACAGGTCACAAGTTCACCATATTTTCAAGTTCAGCACGCAATGTTGCAAATGCAAACAGCAGTTGTGGTTGACAATTCCAAATATCACCTTATCCTATCTACTGTACCTTTCAAACAATTTTTATTAACCAATAAGAAACATGCTTTTTAAAAAAGTAACATGAACCCTATTTTTCAATGTACAACCTGCAGCATCCAATCAATTCTCTACTTTTTAAAAAACAGCATCTTGTCCACCATTTTAGATACCTCTCATTCTACCAACTGACTACCTCAGCTACAGACATCTTTTCATTACTTCCAGACATCCCTTCAAAATGCTTACGGTATGGATTGTAGGGTACAGCTATGTTTTCTGGTGCAAAAGGTATGCTGAATGCAGAGGTATTGACAAAGACCTAGCTTTGGAAAATGTGGATATTAAATGGATTGCACAGAGAGGATTAAAGTGGCACCAATTGATGCCTTTGGTTAAAACCTTTTTGCATCTCCAACCCCCTGACCTCATGATTGTGCACTGTGGTGGAAATGACCTAGGCACATTGACTGGGGTAGGTCTGGAAATGCTAATGAAGGACACCTTTGCACAATTCATGTTGCTTTTACCTCAAACTGTCTTTGTATACTCTAGTATATGCCAAAGACAGAAATGGAAGTGGTCAACTTAATTCTATCCACAGTTTTAGAAAGCTAGGAAGAATGTCAATAAAGCTGTTTCTGCATACCTCAGAGATCATAGAATGGGGTCCATCTACAACAACAATCTACGTTTTGATATGGATGACAGCTACAGAAGTGATGGAGTACACTTCACAGATCAAGGAAATTGAGTGTTTCTCAACAACCTAAAGCTGTGCATTCGCATTTACATGTAGCTACAACAAACTCAAAATGAAAACAAGGGCTCTTTTTAGAGCCACACTATAACATAATACTGAATATAATTTTTTTTTACACATACATATTTATTTTTTATTTTTTGTGGATTCGCGCACCCAACGCGTATCTGCAAAAGCATGAATTCAATGTACTACAACACAACACACTTTTCTAGTTTAACTATTAATTTTTAATTTTATATATTTTTAACAACTCTATCAATTTTAATCTTCTCATTAACTTCAATCACAATACCTCTTTAAAACAACTTCACAAATACAACACTACTTTCTAAAATATATACTACTTAATTATTTATTTAAGGTGAATTCGCGAATCCACAAACGTTACACGGGGGGCCGCGCTGAGAGCCGCGTTGGAGTCGCGACTCCAAACTCGAAAGAAAAAAAAACGTCTGAATTTCATTATTCTGAATTCGCACCGGGGACCCTATCCCCCGGAGCCTGCCAACATATTAAAAAAATAAGTAGGGCCATTAATGGCCCTGGGGACCCCATCCCCCGGGGCCTGCCACTATTTTTTTTTGTTTTAAAAAGAGGGGGGCCGCGTGGCCCCCCTCCTCAGGCCAATATCGGCCCAGGGGACCCCATCCTCCGGGGCCCGGCCATTCTTTTTTTTTAAATAAAGGGAGAGGGCTGCGTGGCCCCCCTCCCGGGCCACTTCTGGCCCCGGGGACCCCATCACCCGGGGCCGGCCCTTACCATTGGGGACCGTGGGGGAGCCCCAATGCCCCCACGGTCCCTGCCGGTTCCCCGCCTCCTGCGGGAGCCGGCATAGCTTTTGGGCAAGGGGAGCTGCTAATATGCAGCTCCCCTTGCCCAAAAGCAATCCTGCTTTGCCTCTTTGAAGCGAGAGTAGGTTTCCTGCTCTCGCTTCAACGAAGCAAAGCAGGGTTTGCTATGACAGGGCGGGAGCCGTGCTCCTGCCCTGTCATAGCAAACAGCAATGTCCCGGGGGTGGGCACCCCGGGACATTGCAGGAGCCGGCCCTGGGGGGTGACGGTCCCCAGGGCCATCAAGGGCTCAAGGAGGGGGGCCGCGCGGCCCCCCTCCCTACATTTCAACAGCCCCGGGGAGGTGGTGGTCCCAGGGGCTGGGGGTCCGAATTTACATATTCAATGCCCCGGGGAGGTGGTGGTCCCCGGGGCGTGTGGGGGGGCTCGAGCCCCCCTCAACACATTTTTTTTTTTAAAACAGAGCCCCGGGGAGGTGGCGGTCCCCAGGGCTGCGGGGGGCCGCATGCCCCCGCGTTTGACTGTCAAAGCCCCGGGGAGGTGGCAGTCCCCGGGGCTGCAGTGGCCCCCGCGGGCCCACGCTACACAATTCGGCATTGGCCTCGGGACCTGGCCCACCCGGGGGCTTAAGTACAAAGAAGCGCAAGAGCCCGCGCTTCATTTTTTTAAATTTTCTCAGGCGGATTCGCGCACCCAGCGCAAATTCGGCCGATTTTCTTTTTTAAAAAAAATACTTTTTTTGACCCTGGGACCCCCTGAGCAGGCCTAGGGGGTTAGTATGTTTCTACCCTACCCCCTTTTCTTGTTTTTCACCTATTTCTCTACTGATTTCTTGTGACTGATTTCTTGTGCACCAATTGGGAACTAATTATTTTTCTGGACACTACATTGCCCACAATCCCTTGCACAGGTCTTATTGAAGCTGCCCATACAGGTGCGTGCAATGAAGTATTTAAAGCAGTGTGCGGTACCAGATATGTGCACACTTGACAGTCGACAGCCTCTGAGGAAGGAGTTTTACTTTGAAACGCGTAAGGCATAATAGACTGACAAGCTGTTTAGGGAATTGGCATGCTGTTTGCGTTCGTACCGAATAAAGGCTTGTAGCCTGTTGCTGGTTGCAGAGTGCTTTCTTGCCTGAGGGCACTTTTGGAGCAGTAATATACAGGCGGCTGCCCTGCCGCCGAGAGAGCACCATCCTGCGATCCTTGGGGGGCCACGAGGTTTCGTTATCTAATGAACCGTCATGGGGCACAGCAACGTGGATTGAGAACGCAACGACATGCTGAGGCCCATTGGAGGGCTTGAAACTGTGCCAACAGGATGAATTTGTGCACCCATTGGGAACTAATTATTTTTCTGGACACTACATTGCCCACAATCCCTTGCACAGGTCTTATTGAAGCTGCCCATACAGGTGCGTGCAATGAAGTATTTAAAGCAGTGGGCGGTACCAGAAATGTGCACACTTGACAGTCGACAGCCTCTGAGGAAGGAGTTTTACTTTGAAACGCGTCAGGCATAATAGACTGACAAGCTGTTTATGGAATTGGCATGCTGTTTGCGTTCGTACCGAATAAAGGCTTGTAGCCTGTTGCAGAGTGCTTTCTTGGAAGGTCTTGCCCACCTAACAAATATGTATTCTCAAAATAGTAGTAACTGTTCAATGAAATATATTCTAATTTTAGAAATGTTATATGTTATATTAAAATTGGCAATTTTTGCTCTATCGATATCAGGATTGAAATCTATGGAGGAGGAGGCAATCAATAAGAATTACGTTTACATAATTATGTTTTCCTTCAACTACTGACCCCATTCAGGGGTTGATGAAAGGATGTAGAAAAAGGATGCACTTACTGTTTTCATGAAAATGTTGACCATTTAAAGATGGCCGCCTCCTAAGCGTAATCTCGTTGCCTTTTTGGCACCATTTTTTTGATGTATTTGGAACAATTTGAATTACAATACTATGGTGATTGGGGATTTGATGAGAGGGCTGATGAAAATAATCATGTATGTTTATATTATGTTGACCCCTTGCCTCCAAGCCCGGTTCAATTATAAACAAACATTAACAATTCTAAGATGGCTGACATACAAACATACAGCTGCTTACTTGCCCTTTATTGATTTCAATGATTAATGCATAATTAACTGCCTCCTTTCTGCTTTGTTTGTTTTAAATGGCGGAATGAAATTATGCCACACCGACATTGAGAAAGGTGAATGTGCCGAAACGAGTCTGTCCGGTGTTTTTAGTGTGTTGGCAATAAAAAATCAATAATTGAATATTCCTGGTGTGCACTTCATTGCTTGTGGTCGTGACAAGACCACCCATGTGGAGTGTATATATATATATGGAAGCGCAAATAATTGAGAATAAAGAAGAACTGGAAAAATCGATTACAAATCTTACAGACTTAACATTATCCAAGGCAGATAAACAGATTTTAATGTTGGGACTTTCATTTTGCCCAAAGAATACAATGGATTAGCCCCAGGCGAGGATTGATACCTTTAAAGTATATAAGGAAGTTAAAATTCCTAAAAATACATACACTTAATAGTAGAGAGATGGATGTCACTGTCCACACAACTCAACCAGCTGCAACCATGGATAGCACAACCATTGCGGATCTATCGTTTCTGAGAACTATGCGGGAATTGGAAATGGAGAATGAGGACCCAAATGCCGAAATAACAATTCAGGACATCATAACGGAACAAAACCTGCAAAGTGGAGACACAGTAACCAGATCGTTCAGGCCACGTTCTAGAGCTACCCAACCACAGCCAAGGATAATATTGATACGTTTCACGAACTAATCACTGATGGTCTGAAAAAGATCAACAAGGGTATCAATGAAAACAACAGGAAGTGTACTGCCATTGAATGGAAGTATCATGATTTGGTGGCAAAAATCAGAAAGAACAAGCAGGTGGTGATTTGAAATTCTGATAAAGGGGGCAATGTTGTCCTACGGCCGATGAGTATGTACTTGCAAGAGGCCCGCAATCAATTAAGTCAAAGGGACTGTTATAAAAAATGCAAGCGTAAAGTAATGATCAAAGCTCAAGCGGATTACATCTTGGAATTAGAGCAATGGTTTAAGGATGGCCTACTATCGCATGATGAATTTAGATACTTGAAAAATGACACTCCCAGTACTCCAAGGCTGTACCTGATCCCAAAGGTACACAAGAATATCAGTTGCCCCCCTGGACGACCAATAATTTCTGCCAATGGGAGCATGATGGAGAGTTCCTCAAAGTAAATTGACTTCTTTTTGAAACCATATGTCGAAAAGCTGCCATCATGTGTAAGGGACAGCAGTGACTTTTTGAAAATGACATACGACATACCTATGGAACATGACTACATACTAATTGCACTGGACATAACAACTCTCTACACCAGTATTGCCCACAGTGATGGTTTGAGGGCTATGGAATTCTTCCAGAGTGACATACCAGTCAGCTTATGGAAGCACACCCAGATGTTGATGACCATGGCGAAAAGATGCCTAGAAGACAACTTCTTCTTATTTGATGGTGCTCTGTATCAGAAGAAGTTGGGAACTGCGATGGGCCCCTATTTCGCCCCCAGTTATGCATGTTTACATGTAGGCTGGTGGGAGGAACAGGTGCTCCGCAGAGAACTCACACAGACATGGGAGAACCACATTACATTGTGGGCTAGATTCATAGACGATTTATTTGTAATCTGGAGAGGGACAACCGACTCCGCTGAACATTTTGGTAATCGCCTTAATAGTAATGAGGTGAACCTGAAATTTACACACACCATTAGCAGAAGCCATGTGACATTTTTAGATGTAGAGGTATACGTTGAGGCATGGAAACTTGAGACTAGTCTGTACAGGAAGGTGACAGTGGGTAATACAACGCTGCATGCTTCAAGCTTTCACCCGGCCCACACTAAACAGAGTATTCCGTATGGTGAGATGCTACGAGCGAATAGGAACTGTAGCACACCAAATGAGTTAGTCAAATGTCAGAACGAGATGGGCCAGAGATTTCGTGAGAGAGGCTATAGGGGAGTAACGATAGAAGCAGCAAGACTTGCGGCGAATAAGAAGAAACGTGAGGAGATTTTATTTTCCAAAAAGGAATCCAGAAAAGAAAAGATAGAACCTCAGACGAGCTTTCTTACCACATTCAACTACCAAAATAAAGATCTGGCCAACAAAAACTGGCATATTCTTAAAACAGATCCAGTCATTGGGAAAATACAGCCTAAACACCCCCCTCACATATCGTAGAGCACCATCATTGAGAGATGCTGTTGTCAAAGCGAGCCCCGAAATGGAACGTGACCCAGGATGGTTAAGGTCTGCACCTGGCTTTAAGAAATGTAGCAGGTGCAGAGCTTGCAGTATAGGCAAGAATACCTCAGTTTATTCTACCCCCTTTGGTGGCAGGGAGGTTAAAATCAAGGGAACCTATAACTGCAAGACTGAATTTGCAGTTTATGTCCTGACCTGCACATGCAATTTGCAGTATGTGGGAAGTACCACACTGCAAGTACACAAAAGAATCTTGCAGCATATGAGGGCAATTAATAACGCTGACAGATCATACCCGGTAGCCCGTCATTGTGAAATCACACACCAGAAAGATCCCACACAAGTTACATATTTTGTGATAGACGCAGGCCCGGCCAACAAGAGGGGTGGTGATAGAGTTAGAACATTGTGAGAGATTGAAACGAGGTATATCCTCGCGCCCAACAGTAGAACACCCCATGGGCTCAACTGCGATGAAAATTTTTATTTGTGTCTCTAAGTGGGTATCTTAGGTGTGTTAATTGCTGTAGTCCACAAGTATCAATTAATTGTATTATTTGTGTTGAATCCAAAAAAGAAAAAATGAAAGTGACTCCTTGTGAAAATGGCCCACTTCCGTGGGACAGTACTGCAACTAATAACATTAGGCAATTGCCGTAAATTAGAGTTGTGGGAGGTGACATATGATGCTTTGATTAATTAGGCACTTGCCTGCAAATTTATGATGTTTAAGCTGAGATGGGTATATGGTGCAATGCACTCCGACACTTGTCTACTTTGAAGTCCGCTCTGATTGACATAAAGAAAATTACAATTACATGTATGTGTACCCCAAATAATGAAGGAACTGTACCTTGACACTTGTCATGTAATGACTGATAGTTTAAGTCTGATTTAGTTTGTACAGGAAAACATCCATAATGTTTGAAAACTTAATTTTTGTAATGCACATAATACCCAAAACATCGTGTTTTCATTTTTTCACTTCCCTTATGGTATCACTATCGAGTGATTGAAACTCGAGAGGGTAGAAAATACCAATTTATTGTTGAAATGGTAGTCTTTCCTTGTTGCTAGTCTGACCCACGGTATGAAAAGGCCAGTGATTGGCAGATAATACTGTGTGATCAAGGCCGCCGTGTCAGCTGAAATGCGTTATGGCTAACATATGAAATAAAAAAGTGAAATCGCAATCGAAGTCGGCTCCGTTTGTTCAAAGCAGTACTGTCAAACGTCAAGGATATATATATATATATATATATATATATTATCTACTGGCGGTCGCCAGTAGATAGTTATAGTTACAACCTATTATCCATAGGAAATCCGCGACATTCTATTTGAAATAACTCTCTTGCCGGTTGACGTATCTTCGCGAAATTTTCAAACTTTGTGGCCCGCTCCGGTCCGCTCCTACCCTGAAAGTCTCGGGGGATTCGTCAGCGGGGGCCGAGAAAAAGGGGGTCCCAAAACGCGTTTTCCCCATGCACTTTTCCATAGGAAACTTTAGACACGGCTACAGCCCGAACTGCTGAACGGAATTACACCAAATTTGGCAAAGAGGTAGTTCTTGGTTCAGAAAGAACCCTTTTGTTAAATGGTGTAAATCCGTTCAGTAGTTGCTGAGAAAATGAAAAGTAAAAAGTTAGTGATATCTATGGCCGAGTAGGGTCCGCGTACCCTCAGCGCACCCTGCGCGCACCGTCCCGATCACGAGCTGCATGTTAATTGGCTGTCAGCTGGCTGTCAACATTCCGATTCAGGAAATGTTGGCAGCCATTTGTCCCTCGGTAGAACCGAGGGACAGAAACAAGTGCGCAAAGCGCACAAAGGGAGCAGGGTAGAAACACCCTGACCCCTAGGTTTGCTCAGGGGTCCCACAAGGACCCCCTGGGCAAAAAAAATATTTTTTTAAAAAATCGGCAGGATGCGCTCAGGGTGCGCGAATCCTGCCGGAAAAAATCGAAGCGCGGGCTCCGCGCTCGATAGCAATTGGCCCCGGGTGGGCCAAGTCCCGGGGGCATGGTGGGGGGGATAATTTAATGTGTGGGGGCCTCAAAGGGCCCCCAAGCCCCGGGGACCGCCACCCCCGGGGCTTTTTAAAAATGGTGCGGGAGGGCTCTGAGCCCTCCGCAGCCCCGGGGACCACCACCTCCCCGGGGCTTTTTTTATACATTAGAAAACCTGTGTGGGGGGCTCCAGCCCCCACACGCCCGGGACCGCCACCTCCCGGGACACTAAACATTTTAATATGGGGGTCCGTTACGGACCCCCAGAGCCCCGAGGACCACCACCTCCCGGGGCTGTGTACTGAATGGGAGGGGGCCGCGCGGCCCCCTCCTGGAGCCCTTGATGGCCCTGGGGACCACCACCCCCAGGGCCGGCTCCTGCAGTGTCCCGGGTGCCTACCCCCGGGACACTGTAGTTTGCTATGGCAGGACGGGAGCCTCGCGGCTCCCGTCCTGCCATAGCAACCTGCTCTCTCTTCCAATATCCAAAGCCGATTGCTTTTCCACATGGGGAGCAGCATGTCAGCTGCTCCCCATGTGGAACAGCAATGCCGGCTCCCAAGGGACGTGGGGAGCCGGCGGGACTGTGGGGGATTGGGGACCCCCACAGTCCCCAACGGAGAGGGCCAGCCCCGGGGGATGGGGTCCCCGGGGCAAGTAGTGGCCCGGGAGGGGGCCACGCGGCCCCCCTTCCCAAAAAAGACAAAAAAAAAAATGGAAAGGCCGGCCCCGGGGGATGGGGTCCCCGGGGACTTAAAATGGCCAGAGGAGGGGGGCCACACTGCCCCCCTTAAAATAATAAATATAGAGGCCATGCCCCGGGGGATGGGGTCCCTGGGGCCAATACAGGCCCAAAGAAGGGGGGCCATGCGGCCCCCTTCCCGTTTTTTTTTTTTTTGTAATTTAAAAAGGGTAAGGCCCTGGGGGATGGGGTCCCCAGGGTCCAAAAAGAGAAAAAGGAAGGGGGCTACACAGCCCCCTTCAGAGGACAAAAATAAAAAAAATTAAAAAAACGATCGGGCCCGCAGGCCCGCCCCTTCCTTCACCACTCTGCAAACGCGCCCCTGGCGCGTTTGCAGAGTGGGAACGATCCCCTTGAATACTGGGGGTCCCTGGGAGCCAACTAGCCCACCAGGAACCTCCAGTATGCGCCAGAGGGCTGCCTTGCAGAGAGGTGTACAGAGGCCACGCCCCTTTTACACCTCTCTGCAACGCAGCTCTGTGGCGCTTTTGGAGGTATATGGTGGGCTAGTTGGACTCCGGGGACCCTCAGGATTCAAGGGGACTTAATCCCCCAACTTAAAACGCGCCACGGGCGCGTTTGCACAGTGGTGAAGGAGAGGGCGGGGCTTCAGGTGACATGTGTGCAAACAGGCCCCGTGGCGCGTTTTAAGATGGGGAATTAAATCCCTTCAATCCTGAGTGTCCCTGGAGGCCAACTAGCCCAACAGGTACATCCAGAAAGCGCCACAGAGCTGCGTTGCAGAGAGGTGTAAAAGGGGTGTGGCCTCTCTACACGTCTCTGCAACGCAGCCCCTGGCGCATATTGGAGGTTCCTGGTGGGCTAGTTGGCCCCTAGGGACCCTCAGGATTCAAGGGGACTTAATCCCCCAACTTAAAACGCGCCACGGGGCGCGTTTGCACAGATGTCACCTCAGGCCCCGCCCCTCCCTTCACCATTGTGCAAATATTCTTCTAAAATCATCCGAAATACGAATTCCGATTTACTCACCTGTTATAAGGAGAGACCTCAGTGCTGCATCTTTCAGCCCAGTACTGGTCCTGAAAAGTAATTTTAACCGTACTTACCAGTAACTTGAATTTCCTTCCATAGGATATCATTGCCTTCTTTTTGCTGAAAAAGTTTCTAAGTGTTGATTTTGAAACATACAAATATTCCTCTAAAATCAGCCGAAAAACGAATTCCGGTTTACTCACCTGTTATAAGGAGAGACCTCAGTGCTGTATCTTTTAGCCCAGTACTGGTCCTGAAAAGTAATTTTAACCGTACTTACCAGTAACTTGAATTTCCTTCCATAGGCTAACATTGACTGGTTTCACTTGGAAATTCTTCTAAGTGTGGAGTTTTGGAACTTTAAAATATTCCTCTAAAATCAGCCGAAATACGAATTCCGATTTACTCACCTGTTATCAGGAGAGACCTCAGTGCTGCATCTTTCAGCCCAGTACTGGTCCTGAAAAGTAATTTTAACCGTACTTACAGGTAACTTGAATTTCCTTCATAGGCTAACATTGACTGGTTTCACTTGGAAATTCTTCTAAGTGTGGAGTTTTGGAACTTTAAAATATTCCTCTAAAATCAGCCGAAATACGAATTCCGATTTACTCACCTGTTATCAGGAGAGACCTCAGTGCTGCATCTTTCAGCCCAGTACTGATCCTCAAAAGTAATTTTAACCGTACTTACCAGTAACTTGAATTTCCTTCCATAGGATATCATTGCCTGCTTTTTGCTGAAAAGTTTCTAAGTGTTGATTTTTGGAACTTTAAAATATTCCTCTAAAATCAGCCGAAATCCGAATTCTGATTTACTCACCTGTTATCAGGAGAGACCTCAGTGCTGCATCTTTCAGCCCAGTACTGATCCTCAAAATTAATTTTAACCGTACTTACCGGTAACTTGAATTTCCTTCATAGGCTAACATTGACTGGTTTCACTTGGAAATTCTTCTAAGTGTGGAGTTTTGGAACTTTATAATATTCCTCTAAAATCAACCAAAGTACGAATTCCAATTTACTCACCTGTTATCAGGAGAGAACCCAGTGCTGCATCTTTTAGCCCAGCACTGACCCAGAAAAGTAATTTTAACCGTACTTACCAGTAACTTATATTTTCTTCCATAGGAATCCATTGTCTGGTTTTCAGCAGAAAAGTTTCAAAGTGTCGATTTTCACAAACTACAAATATTCCTTAAAAATCGCCTGTATGACTTAAACGCATTCTTTCAACTGTTTACAGGAGATGCACCAGTGATGGAACCAGGATCCAACACTGAGTAACAAAAAGTAACGATAACAGTTTTTACCTCCTAAGTGAATTTCCTTCCATAGGATAACATTGGTCATTCTATGAGAAAAAGTTTCTAAGTGTCAACTTTTAAAATACAATAATATTCCTTAAAAATCACGAGTGTAACCAAAACGCTTTTACTCAACTGTTTACAGGAGATGTGCCAGGACTGAATCTAGGATCCAGTCCTGTGGTTAGAAAAGTAATCCATAAAGTAACTAATTGCATTTAACTAGAAATTCACATTGAGCTGAATGTTGCATTGTGTTTGAAAATGTGTTGCCCATTGCAACAACTGTAACTACTGTACTTAAAAGTCTATTGCCTATGTGCAAAGTATTTAAACTAAAGTAATTCATTCTGAGAAAGTATTTTTTGTAATGTAATGTATAATGTAATTACAATGTAATTTAAAAAATAAAATATGTTATAAAAAATTGTTTCTAAAAATGTAGTAAATCAGTATTAAAAAATGTATATAACAATTAATACATTCAAAAATTGTCATTTACAAAACCTTTGAAATTCACTGAAAAAACCATAGGTTTCAGGGACGTTATAGTTACAAATTAGCATTTAAAAAACCTTTGAAATTCACTGAAAAAACCATAGGTTTTAGGGACAGTTATAGTTAGTTGGACATTGCACTCGTACAAAACCCGTGAAATTCCCCCGTTATAGTTAGTCCAGCTAACTATAACTCACGCCCCGCAATGCACTGCTGATGACGTCACATATTACATCACTCATGACATGGTCAGTGACATCACTGATGACATCACTGATGACATCTCAAATGACATCACTGATGACATCACTGATGACATCATCCAGTGACTGTGTGTTTCTCTAAAGTTTAAATATTTTTAATATATATAGGAAAAGACGTAAATTACCATGACTGGAAAAGCGGATATTCTTTCATATAAATCAACCAGCTGGTATTATAAATATATAAATGATAAGGTTGTAAACACAAATGGTACAAAGGGTCCCATGTAAACATGACACTATGCAGATCGTAAATTCACCACATTATTCCTATATAAATATCATATAAAACAGTCAATCTTGATCCTGCAGGTGTCAGTATCCAAAATATAAAGTGCTAATGCTTCTGTCATATTGCACAAAACCCATAAAGTGCACTAACATGGCAAAATTGTATATAAAGTACTCATGCTACATATTGCACGAATCTCTAAAGTGCACTGATGTATCGAATACATCCATTGTTCAAATTGCCCACACAATACAGCATCCTCCAACTGCTTGAAGGAATGTAAAGTGCAAGTCCATGTGTAAACAACCAACACTTATCATCAATAACCACCATGAGGGGGACATAAATAAATAATCTCTAGAAATTAATTGTGCTCGATGGTCCAGTCAGAAATACACACAATAAATGTTTCATTGCAATATTAAAATACCAATAAGTGTAAATTAATCCATCCCTGCTCCCCTAAAACAATAAACTAGAGAGACAGCTTCTACTGCCCCCAATAGACAATATAGCTACATCTCATAACATAATAATGACTCAATTAGTGTGCCAAAAATGTTGCAAGATCCCATTGTATTGTAATCTACTGCTGTATAAAGTGCAAGTGCATTCTAAGTTAACATCTAGCGGGGGTACCAGCGGGTCAGTTTGGAAAAAATTATACATATACACCAGTACACTTATATGTAAAATTAAAGGGAAAAACCATCCAAGGGAATAAAGACATCCAAGGGAATAAAAAATCCAAGGGAATAAAAAAATCTGAGAGTCTCACTATTTATGTGTGTCACACACCCTCGACCAGAACCACTAATGGGTTATGGAACACAGTGGAGATAAAGGCAGACTCATAAATGAACATGGAGTTCAGCATCGATGTTATGGGCCCATGGTATTTCGGTGCCAAGAAGGATAATCATATGTGATTCACATTGGCGCAATTCTAATTCCTTGTTACCTTTGCGTGGAGGCACTTTAATGTGTTTCAAACCATAATATTGGAAAGAGGTCATAACACCTTGATGCTAATCCCAAAAATGCTTGGCCATGGGGTAGGTACGATCTTGATATTTAATTTCCCTGATGTGCTGCAAAATCCTAAGTTTTAACCGAGTTATTGTGCTGTCCACATAGTGCAGTCCACAGCCTCAGTCCAATACATATTCAACGTATTCTGTTTCACAGGTAATCAGTTCTTTGATTTTGATCGTCTACCCTCAAATGTCTTGTACTCCGTACAATTCAGTCCAAATTTACAAGCTTTACAAGTGGCACATTTTCTGAAACCCAAATTCCTTTTGGTCAGCCAGTTGGATTCTGGATGATACATAGATCTAGTTAACATATCCCCCAGGGAGGGTGCCTTTCGATAGGTGACCTTGGATTGCTGACTAACTACATCCTTCAAATGTTCATTGTGTTTCAAAATGTGCCAATTCCTATTTATCAAAGAACTAATCACACTGTGTTCTATGTTGTATCCCATAAAAAAACGTATAGTTTGTTCCTGGTCTCCATTTGCCCCACCTATTGGAGAAGACGAGGCTTGTGTGCTCAACAACTGTTGCCTATTTTTTGGTAAAACCCTTTGTTTAGCTTTTCTGAGGCCCCTTATTGGATACTCCCTTTCTGCAAATCTCATAATCATCAATTTGGCTTCATTTTCAAATAATTCCTCAGTGGAACAAATTCTGCGGGCCCTCAACAGTGGACTGTACGGGATACCACACTTTAGAGAACAGGGGTGTCCATTATTTCCATGTAAAATCGAGTTACAGGCAGTCTTTTTTCAAAAAACCTTGGTTTGTAATGAGTCACCAGCCACTTGTAATTTTAAATCCAGGAAATCAATCTCTTGCTTACTCCAATTCGCAGTCAATTGTATATTGTATGGGTTGGCATTAAGAATCGCAATGTACTCACATAGAGATGCTTCATCTCCCTCCCATCAAATAAACAAATCGTCAATAAAACGTACCCACATAGCAATCTTGTTGGTATACTCTGCATTACTTTCTGCCCAAGCGACTTCTTTCTCCCACCATCCCATGTAGATGTTAGCATACGTGGGTGCGAAGGCTGCCCCCATCGCAGTCTCCTGCTTTTGGAGATATGTTTTCTTGTCAATATATATATATATAGAATTGAGATATCTCCATCCTGGTGTCTTAATTGTTAAGCACACTGACGCCCCCTGAAGTAAGAGTGGCACTATAAAAAAATCCTAATTAAATTAAAAAAATAGTCATGACACGCTTTCCTAGGTGGCATTTAATATATTGTTATATCTGCTCTTTGGCCTTCAATGAAGTAGGCTTAAAAAGATTGAACCTTCATTGTAATATGTATAGTAGATCTAAAAATATGGGAATGCCAGCATTTAATCAAGCAGCTCCTCTCACTTCAGTGGTGGGTAGGAGTAGTTCATATCTCAATAAGGATTAGATAAAATATAGGGAAACAGCATACCCCAGCACTCATGTCACAGCCTACACAATTTAAACAAGAAAAGTATCATACCATAGAGTTCCTCAAAAGATTGTATTTGTATAAAGAGGAGGGGCAGATCTTTGTGATAACATTGCTCCTAAGACTAAAGGGCTGACCTAGTTATATGCAAACTGTTATTAAATTGTGCTTAACATATACATGTGTAGCCAAAATAAAAAGATATTCAATTTAATGGTGTTAAAATTCAACAACCAGCATACAGCTGGTAGTATAGATCAGTTGTTTTAAAACATGTGCTGCAGATATCTGTATGAAACCCTTGTGGGGCTGACTCACTCTTACATCATCCCTAGCAATTAGAGTCTAATGGAATCCATTGTACAAACGTCCCTTTGTCATCTCTAGTAATTGATTTGTTTTGCTGTAAAGTGAAGAAATTTATTTTCCAGAGAAAACAATAACAAAAGGATTGTTTCTATGCAACCCGTGTTTGAAATAAATAATTGACTGTGACTAAAAGTGTGACGATTGAGCATACCTTTCAGATGTAAAATAGGCCCCCATGCATCACAATACAAACAGAAGGTGGTAGGATACATCATAACAACCAATAGCATGCTGGTGAGACTAAAGTATTTCTCTGGGCTAATCCAAGATGTGATTTACAATGTTTCAAGAAAATAGTTGAACGGGGCTTTCCCAAGCAAATCAGTGGTTTGAAGCGGGCTTGACCAAAGGCTGTGTTCTCTGCCAGACTTAAAAACGAGATACAGTATAGTGGCTATTTTGTTGACCCTGGAACCAATAGATTATGAATTCAAATTTCGGCTTCGGCACAGAACCAAAAATTGCGTGAATCCATATGAATTATTTTAACTCCCTGTGAAGAGCTTTGAACTAAAATGTCTTTATGGTACCTATGCATACTGAAAAACCATAAGAAGAATACAATCTGCAACATGAGAGTATCATGGTTTCTTTGCTGACTCCACTTTAGTTATTTCACTTGGATGTTAAATATGTTTGTTAGATAAATGCATAGGAGATTTGGGTATCATTCAATATGAAACCGCTTTGAGGGCACTTATTCTGCTCGTCTGTGTAGAGCTGTATTGTGTGACCCTTGTTAATATCTTAAAACTGGAATATCAATGTATATTTTATTTTCATATTTCTCTACCACTGCTACACCTAAAAGTTGTTAGCATGCCCTACAATTAACAGTAATTAAATACATTTGTAATGAAATGTATAGACAAATGGTGAGAATAGTAAGAACAGCATAGTTGAATAAGTCAGATAAATGGGGTAACTTAAACATGAAGAGAAGTACCTTGAGAGCAGATCAGAATACATGTGTTTTTTTCAATTGTTTCCTTAATGAGACAATGGCAAATTAAGTCCTGAGTTGGAATGGTCGGAACCTCCAATACCTGGATGCAGCACCACAAAATGATTGGTTCAGTGTTAAAGATGACTTACATTTTGGAATTTTCAATTTGGAAGCATCATTGCATAGGGGAACTAAAATAAAGTAGTGGGAAATCTATGCTTACAGAGGAGCAAGGTAGATTTCTTATTACACGAAGATCAATGCATCATGAAAGTTGCTGGGTATCTCAGTCCAGAGACAGCAGTACTTGGCAAATGGCAAGTCCTGTGAATGTCGCAGTTCTGGGATGTCCGTGCATGGTGCAGGTTTGTTTGGAGAGGTGTTGCAAATCTATTTAATACATTATATAATCTGATGGTGGAAGTATTGTAAAAATTATTAAATTCTAATTGTATTCAGTTTTAAAATACACTATAAGAATAAAACAATATATGGCTCCCAATATGTCACTATGATACCAAATATTCTTCCCTCTAAGTTCTGTGTTTACTTATTTTGGCAAATTTATCTGGTCACCCCAGATTTTATGCCGTTTTTATGAACGCAAAATTCAATGGTTGCCCCAAGGGTAGGGTGCATAGTTCTAAAAATCAGGGACAATAGAAAAGACGTTTCATATGCTCTGGTAAGGAAAAACATCTAAAGTCAGTTTCCCCCATTGTAGTGTTGCTAGCACCATAGGCTAGCATGGGGAAGTCTTTATTACATATAATAAAGTCAAATTTTGTATTGGAGCTAGCTAGACATATCATTTAAAGTATCAAATTGATGGGTACATTAGACCCCACAACTTGCCAAGTTCAGATTTAATATAACTATTACAGGAAGTCATTTTAGAACTTACTGTCCTGAAGTTACCTAAAGCAGCCCTGTAGCAGCCTCTTCTGATTGTTCAGCCTTTGATAGCCTGAGTCAAGCTGCTACCCGAGTAGGTGTGAAGAGGCCTGGGGCTATAAATACAGCCATTTGGTGAGAGGAGATTTGCTTCCTGAAGAAGCCATGGAGAGGAAGGGGCTAGGTAAATAAGCTGGCTTTCCAAGGCGGAAAACAGATGTAACAGGACCCAAAGCACTCCCACTTCCTTGATTTCTATTCTTAGAGGAGCCCCCCTAATTAGATTAGGAGAAGGGGTGGAAGGAGAGCGTAGCCAGTTGTTAACCACACCTCTGGGTTGTATTACACAGACACACACTCCAAGGAGAGATTTTCTCCATTTTGATTTTTGGGAGAATGTTTCATTCTCAGGCAGAAGTCTGGCACACCACAGGAAGTGGTCCTACTAGAGTGAGGTAGCTTACTGTCTATTGGTTAGGGTGCCCCCCACCTCAAGCCCAGAAATGAAGGATAAATAAGGAAGCTCTGCAGAGCTTACCAGATCACTGCCTGGAAAAGAAGAAGAGAAAAAGGACTGCCCTGCTGGACCCCTGACTGCAACAAAGAGAGGATTGCACTGTGAAAGGACTGTGCCTGTCTCCAAAAGGAAAAGAGTGGGCTCCCTGACCAGCAATGGGTACAAAAGAGCTTAAGAAGTCCCTTGAAAACCAAAGAGCGGACACCTCAGCTGACCAGTTGTAACTGGATTTGCTCTGGATTGCCAAGTGCATTGTGGGACATTGAGTCCTAGACCCTAAGTGGCATCGCAGAGCCTCAGAACCCTTGGCTAGTGCTAGAGGCCACTTATGTCCCCAAACGACCCAAGACCTATCAAGATCTGGAAACTCTGACACTTTCTGCAAAGCTTTGCATTAAAGCTCCAGGAGAAGAATGACTCAATGCTAAGAGCGAAGCTGCTGACGTCAACTCGCTGGTTGGTCTGACCTGCTGAAAAACTCCAGAGAGCCAGAAAAGTTTCTCAGACCGAAGGTAAAAGAAAAGACTGGGACCTACCTGGAGAAGCAAGCTGCCGCCAATGACACCTACCACAACCGCTGACTTCACCTGCTCCATAGTCGATGTAAAGGAGATGACTACCGCCTTCCCACCGAGTTGCAGCAGGCTGTTGTTGTTGACTTGAACTTTGGATCCAACCAGCCTGAGGACCCACCAATGAGCTTGTGGACAAGAAAATTTAGAAGTCCAAAAATAAAACTTTGACCGGGACTTAGCCTAGTGATCGCGAGTGTCGCTTTAGGTTTTTGGCTCTATAAAGTATATTTTTTTAATCTAATCTTTAGAAACTCATATCTCCAATTACCATTGGATATTTGTCATGTTGGTGTGACTTTAAAGTTAAATTTTTTTTATTTATTTTTATAAATTGGTGTTGGATTTTTTTTGTGCTGTGTCTTTTATTTAAATACTGTTTTGGTGGTATTATACATGCCTATCTCCTAATTTAAGCCTGCCTTCTTATTGGCCAAGCAACCAAGGGTTGAGCAATGATTAATTTACTGAGTCTTCACTAGACCTATAAGTGATTGTGATATTATTATTAGCTGAGTGTGAATGCTCCCACCCACTAATAACCCACTTTGCTACACAGTGTGTGTGGTCTGGCCTTAAAAAGGCAGTGGTAAAATTGCTTTCACCCAGTTTTAATGAATAAATACATTTATTGATCAGTTAATTAAAACTTTAACAATTAAATTCAAAGACTTCCATCTCATCAGCTAAAAAAACACAGTAATACTCATTAATCCTTAATATACTGTTACTATAACAAATATTAATAGGAACACCCAATACTTCAGTTTAAAATTAGAGAGAACTCAAGACAGTAATTTTGCTGTGTGCAAGATGTGTCTTAAAAAAGCATAACAGTGCAGTGACTTTGTGAGTGCAGCAAGATAAACAGCACATGCACCGTTTTGTAAGCAAGTTCTGTTTAAATGCCCTTAATGACATTGTTTATTAAGCCTGGGTGGAGTTCGCGGAGTTCCGCGGAACTCTGCAAGCGGCAGAGTGTGTTAGATAAATGCTGTACGCAGTGATTTTCAGTGCCAGGTGCTTGTCCGCACTGTGCAATCATCGCAAACGGCACCATGCACAGTGCAAGCGGGCGCTGCTTCCTTTCTGCCGCTTGAGTAGATTTTTACTTGAGCGGCAGCTTTCTTAACGCGAACGGACAGATTCTCAACGCGAGAGGTCGCGAGCATACATGACCACTCGCAATGAGAAATCTGACCGCCCGCGTTGAGAAATCTTGCCGGGAGGTTGATTTTCCATGCTCGCACTCGCCAACTTGATGTTGACGATAGCGAATGAGGAAAAATCTCGCCGGGAGGTGGATTTTCCTCACTCGCGCTCGCCAACTTGACATTGACGAACACGAGCAAGGAAAAAAACTCCGTTCTGCGTAACGCGGAGTGCGGAAAACTCCGCAAGCGGAGCGAAGTTCACCGCCCAGACTTATTGTTTATGTCCCGGTTAACAGGGATTATGAATGGCTCTCAGTTTTAAAGTGCTTAATTAGCAAACTCATCAGTCCTAAAAATAGTGTTACTACATCAAATGTTATTAGAAGCACCCAATAATTAAGTTTAAAATTGGAGAGAGCACAAAACCGTCATTTAGCTGTTCGAAAAGCACCTTAAAACAGCTTAGCAGTGCCCTTGTTCAGAGCATACATCATAATAAACAGTAAATGCACCATTTTGTAAATGTGTTCTGTGCAAATGCATCATAGGACATTATGTATATCCCACTTTATAGGGATTATACTGGGCTCACAGTTTTAAAGAGCTAAATAGGCAACAAAGTGCTAAATCAGAGACAGTAAATTTAAGTTGTGTGGTTCTAAAATTGAATTTAACAATCCTCAAGAAAGAAAACAAACATTAATAATAAAAACATGAGTTCCACCTTAGGAGCACAATCTCTCAAGTGTTAGTAGTTTATAAGCTGGATATAAATTGAATTGTATGCCGAACTAGTCCTCAAATTTGCTCCTTCAGCATCCCAGCTTATCTATTTTCATCAAAATGCAAGAAGTTTCTTATATAGTCAGATTTGTTTGTCGTTGTAATCGAGGGTGTTGCATTGTCAATTTATTTTCTGCTAGCACCATGAACTTCAGAATTTTTTCCGCTGAGCACTAAGTCCTCTTATTGGAGGCAAGTTATTATTGCCTGGTGATAGGTGCGTATACCTTTTCTTATAAAATGGAACCTCAGAAACCGTTTCTCTCTTCCACCAGTGCTGGACATGTGCATAAAATGTGTGTTATGTCCTCGTTAACAGATTGGCACAGTCGACACACAGTTACAGTGGCTGGCCTTAACCAGGCAAGGGCATTCCATAAAGTGGTAAAACTGACCAAACGAAGGCCCAGTAGCATTAGTTTCCCCTTGAGCCAAAAAGTTCGCCCAGATAGGCTTGTGGCTTCAGGAGGCTGTAAGATCCAATGGACATCTATGACTGTCACCTTTTCGCCAACAGGACCTTGTCTGTCAGCACCTAATGCTTTTTAACCACTAAGTTCACAGCCTTATTAAAAGACGCCTGGCTAAGAGAAAGTTCCCATAGTGGCTCAATCTGCAGCCTTTGCATAGCCAGCTTCATGTACTCATTTGCATGAGTATTGCCTGGATCAGATATTGCTTTCCACAGGGCGTTATTTAGTGAACCTTCCTGCGTTCTTTTCAGTTTGTGGTAAATATTTAGGTACACACTCAAACTGGCCAGATTCTGCCTCCGCAGACCAACTTCTAAGCTTATTTGGGCTGGGGAAGTGTGGTGCTGTAGTCAAAACATCCACTCGTAGGTGCAGATAACTGCACTTTCAATTATTCCATCTCTCCTCCCCCTTGGTGCTTCTGAGCCATACCCTAAGGAAGGAGCAAGTTTCGCAGCAATAACTTCTAATAGGGGTTGGATGGCCAGACCTTTTAAGGTGTTCCTTAGTATACAAAAAGCGACTGTCAATGTGTTACCTTTACATGCTATTGAAGGATTATGTGTTGTAAATGAACCTCTTGTGTCGAAGATTGCCCCAGGCATTTGTATTCAGACACTGATTCCAGTGCAGCATTCTCCAAATGATACATAGGCGCCGAAGTTCTCCCTGTGCTCATCAACATAATTGTAATTTTTAAGGTGGAATGTTAGCCGTGTGCTTCCCCATATGTTGCCATGGTGTTGGTTATCCTCTGCAGGCCTTCCTTAGAGTGACTTAGCAGCACTATGTCGTCAGCGTACATCACGTGCGAGGTAATGAAGCTTGACAGTTTGGGGGTTGAGAGTTTACTTTGCTGAGAGTTGTTGTCAATTCTGCTAGATACAAGTTAAAGAGGAACGGCCCACCTACTAATAACCCACTTTCCTACACAGTGTGTGTGCTCTGGCCTTAAACAGGCAGTAGTAAAAATTGCTTTCACCCAATTGGTTGGTTTAACTGTGTTGTAGGACCACTGTAGATGGCATAAAAAAATGCACATATGACGAAGAAGTTATATGTAATATGTGAGTTGTGGTGTGTATTTACACCACCCACATATATGACTAACATATTTGTCTGCCAAGAGATACACTGCCCTTGCTTTTCTGCAGTTTCAATATACTGCAGTGAAAGATGGCAGATGAAGCACTTTTACATTGTAGAAAAGCAGATTTTTACATATTCATCACTCCTACAATGTACCTTGTAAGCCCATTGGGAAGAGTGCTCATATATAGAAATAAGACAAACTACAAATTTGAGTTATTGTGCCCTTACACTCAACAGGTCTTTCCTGTACAGACCATGCTAGATTTTTCTTAACAGGCCTAGGAGGGATTACAATATTTCTTTTCCACCTCCACCTAGAAAAATGCTTTCCTGTAAGTCCTAGTAAATGGTAGGGCATGTATGTGTGCGGAGACTCCAGTGGCCTTGAGACACATAAGTGTGCACTGCTGTGGTGTCTGATGTCATTTTAAAAACAGACCTGCCTTGCAGGCTGGTTTTAAAATAAAACTGTGCAAAAAAAACCAGCTTCATTTTAAAAATCTGACTTAATGTTGAAATCCGATTTTTGATGGCTGAATCAGAAAATAACTTTGCAAAAATTTACTTTAGGTTACCTGAACCAGAACCGACTTAAAACGAATTCTGCCACTCATCAAACCTCCAGAGCTGGAACACATAACCTTGACTGGGGAAGTTAACAACCCTCCTACTGAGCTCAGGAACAGCAAATGGGTGCTAACTGTTTATCGCTTAGTAGAAATTAACTATTTAGGAGTGGACAGACCCACTTCGCAGACTGCTTTAACACTACCTGTTTTCACTCAGAGATGCCGAGGAGGGCTTCTCACATTCATTCACAGGATCCTCCAAGACAGCCAATCACATTAGGGAAGAGGACCAGTTTTGCCCTGTCCTTTGGGCTGCATAGTACAATTGTTAGTTTCTCAGTCTCACATTTTCAAGCCACCCAGAAGGTGTGCATGCTTTTCAGTCATGAAGATGTGTTTGGGTATCTTTTTATCTCTTCAGATGTATATTGCATTCTAATAGACAAAGATAGCCCCTACCGTCTACTCCTGTTGGCTCCTTTCTCTGCGCTCCTCCTATGGCCTGGTACACTACAACCTCTAGCCGGCACAATAGCACCTTCCACAGAAAAGCTCCAGCAGCATGGCCTGGTGAAGCCTGAATCATTTCTGGGGCTATAACATGATCTCATTATTGGGTTGTGTTGCCGCAGAAGGTATCAGTGTATTTCTTTTTTCCACCTGCAGTGCATACATGAACTCAAAAAGTTCCAAGTTAGGGCATGTACAACAGACAGAAGACCTCAAAAACATGAGAAGGCAATTACTGCCTTACTGCCTTATGTGTCTTAGCTCTGCTGTCTGCAGCCTATTGCACTAACTCAGAGATTTGTAAAGTTAACATATGTACTGAAAATGGGAAAAAGAAATGCATAGACCCCATTTAGTTCACAAGATGGCTCCTACAGAAGATCTATGAAATCAGTTGATAGCATTTAGAAAGTGTGCACTGCCACGTGCCCCTTCCCCCTTCCTGGGCCAATTTCGGCCCGGGGACCCCATCCCCAGGGCCCTGCCTTTTTATTTTTTTATAAAGTTGGGGAGGGGACCGCCAATTTCAGCCCCGGATACCCCATCTCCTGGGGCCCAGCCTCTATTCTACTATGCCCTGGTCCCACCCAGGGCACCCAGTGAATTTCATTGGGGACCGCCGGGGGAGCCTGAATTTCCCCACAGTCCCTGCCACCCACTGCCTCCTGCAGGAGCCAACATTGCTTTTTGACATAGGGAACTGCTAAACATGCAGCTCCCTCTGTCTAAAAGCAATTCTGCTCCACTTCCAGCAAGCGTGAGCATTTTTAATGTTCTCGGTTGCTTGAAGTGGAGCTTTTGCTGTGATATGACGGTAGCAGTAAAGCTCCAGCCAAGCCACAACAAACAGCTATGTTTCGGGGGTGGTCACTCTGGCTTAACCGTCACAAATAAATTCTCTTTGAGACCTAAATTCAATCCCCTCAATTAGTTAGAAACTACTTCAATACCACACACTCGTACACCAGTCTTGAAAGAGCCAAGAAGACAACTATCAATTATCAAATTTAATATCAAGAATATGGTCAATAAATTCATCCAGAAAAAACAATTCAATATAAAAACAGGTAAATAAATCATTGAAAGTTATATCATAGGTACACAAGTTAAAAGGAGAGACAACACAAAAGACATACACATTTGTCATAAAATTATGTTAATTTGTTGGAACCCATAAGGATAACACGCTGTAAACAAATTTTTTCTAAACATGTAAAACTTCGTTCCTAAAATGTAACAAAACTAGGCGTTGACACGTTTCGGTGGCTATAGCAGGATAAAACCACTTTCTTCAGGACAACAAGAATATTTTCCTCCTAACGATTTAAACAATATTTTCCTGCATAAAAACATAGAACATATATAAGATAAAAAACCTCACATTTTACTTATTAGAACACAGTGAGTCTATGTGAGATAAAAACATTGCTTATAATTTATCATAAAACAATAAACCAGTAAAACATCTATTCATTATCACCTTTATTTTGGTCCAGACAGTACATTCTTTTAGAGAGATTTTTTAATTAATTGTCATCATGGTCCCCTCAAGACTGGAGGTACAGAACCAATACCAAACATTACATCACCTCTCCTCATTCATTCTATGATTCAAATATAATCAACTCACCTCATTCCCATTGCCATCTATGGCTCCAAGGGGGGGGGCTTTCTAATTTGTAGGGCCTGCCCCGGGGAGAAGGCGGGCCCCAGGGCCGAGGATGACCCAGAAGGGGGGCGCGCAGCCCCACTCCCAAATATTTTAAAAGAAGATGGCCCTGGGGAGGTTGTAGTACCTGGTGCCCTGGGTGGGTCCTGGAGGCCCCCTAATACAAATTGATCATGGCCGTGGGGAGATCTTGATCCTCAGAGCCAGGTGGGTTGGAGAGGCCCCACCCATAACAATGAATTAGCCCCTGGGAGGTGATGGTCCCCGGGGCACGGGGTTCAAGAAACCCCCCATTTTGATTTTGGCATGTGGCCCAAGTGGAGGTGGTGGTCCCGGGCCCAGGCGGGGTCCGAGAGGCCCTCCTGTTTTTAAATAAATAAGCCCTGGGGAGGCGCTGGTGCCCAGGGCATTTTTTTATTATAAAAATGCCCCCGGGACCTGGTCCATGCAGGGGCCGATTACTAATGAAGCGCAGGAGCCAGCGGTTTGTTTTTAAAAGAAAATTCGGTGGAAGCTGTGGATCCCGCGCATCTCACATCCCAAAATTTTTTTTAATTCTTTTTTGGCCCTAGGGGGTCCCTGTGGGACCCCCTCCAAGAGGCCTAGGGGGTCAGGGTATTTCTACCCTTCTCCTTTTCTTAAAAATTTTCTGGGACTCAGCTTAAGCCAAGTCCCAAGATGGCTGTCAACACTTCCTGGCTTGAAGTGTTGACAGCCAATCAGATTTGAGCACAGGGACTGTCGGATCCTCTGAGGATACGCGTCCCTATATATACAAATTGGGATTTTCCTCAATATTTCTAAAACTACTGAATGGATTTATGCCAATTTACTAAAAGGTGGCTTTCTGGTCCAAAAGCTACCTTTCTGCAAAATTTGGTGTAATTCCGTTCAGCAGTGTGGGCTGTAGCCGCGTCTTAAATTCCTATGGGAATTAACATGGAAATGCATGTTTTTTTACCCCCCCTCCCTTTTTTTTGGCCCCCCCACTTGATGAATCACCTTGAACTTTCCAACGTAACAAGAATCACTGGGACACTTTTTGGGGAAAATTTTGTGAAGATTCGTCTTCGTCAAAAGGTGCCAAAGATATAGGCAAGTCAAAAAACGCTTTTCCTATGGAAACATGATCCTAACTATAACTACCTACTATCGACCTCTAGTAGATAATATATATATATATATATATATATATATATATATATATATATATATATATATATATATATATATATATTCACTGAAAAACCATAGGTTTCAGGCACGTTATAGTTAGAAATTAGCATTTAAAAAACCGTAGAAATTCACTGAAAAAACCATAGGTTTTAGGGAAAGTTATAGTTAGTTGGACATTTCACTCGTACAAAACCAGAGAAATTCCCCTGTTATAGTTAGTTCAGCTAACTATAACTCAAGCCCCCGCAATGCCCTGCTGATGACGTCACATATGACATCACTCATGACATGGGCAGTGACATCACTGATGACATCACTGATGACATCTCAAATGACATCACTGATGACATCACTGATGACATCATCTAGTGACTGTGTGTTTCTGTAAAGTTTAAATATGTTTAATATATATAGGGAAAGGCGTATTGAAGAATGAGTGGGTGTATAAGTGTCTGAATGGATGATTTAGTAGGTGTGTGACTGACTCTATCAGTGAGTGATTAAATGTATCTTACTGAATGCACGGGTTAGTGACTAAACTGTGTGAATGTCTGTATCCGTCTGTCTGTTGGTGTGTAAGCGGCTGCCTGGGTTTGTGAATAGCTACATGAGTGTCTATATGGGTTATTGATTGGTTGTCTGAGTATCTGTATGGATGCCTGAGTGTTTGTGTGGGTGGGGTGTGTGCGACTCTGTGCATAGATGTGTGAGTGGGTGATTCACTGGGTGCATGGTTTCAAGAGTGCATCTGTGATGGACTGTATGGGTGTGTGTGTGTGTGTATGGGTGTGTTAGTGAGTGAATGTATATCTCAGTGGTACATGTGTGAGTAACTACATATGTGAAAGGCAGTATATATGTGTGTTGGAATATATAAATAGCTATAAGTGAGAGTGTGTGATTATGAGAGTGACTGTATGGATGAGTGTGTGCTTGTATCAGTGATTGTATAAGAGCGTAAGAATGTCCTAGTATTTGTATATGTAAGTGAGCTGGTGTGTGTATAACTGTATAGGTGAGTAAATGGGAGTGTGATTAATTATTTGCATGACTGACTAGGTGTGTGAGTACCTCTATGGATGAGTGGTGGTGTGTGTGTGTCTATATAGGCGTATGAGTGCATATGATAGTCCTGTACTGAGTGATTGTAAGTATGAGTGACTGTACGGGTGAGTGAGTGGATGTGTGTTTAGACCTAAGAATCAGTGAGTGGGTATGTAGTTATTGCTGCTGCAGTGTCTATGGTTTTGAGAATGGCAGTCTGTTATTTAGAGTTGGTGTATCAAAGGTTACATTAGGGTGTGAGAAGATGCATCAAATTATCACATGGATGATGTCATCAGTGATGTCATCAGTGATGTCATTTGAGATGTTATCAGTGATGTCATCAGTGATATCACTGACCATGTCATGAGTGATGTCATCTGTGACGTCATCAGCAGTGCATTGCGGGGGCGCGAGTTATAGTTAGCTGAACTAACTATAACGAGGGAATTTCTCTGGTTTTGTACGAGTGAAATGTCCAACTAACTATAACTTTCCCTAAAACCTATGGTTTTTTCAGTGAATTTCTAAGGTTTTTAAATGCTAATTTCTAACTATAACGTGCCTAAAACCTATGGTTTTTTCAGTGAATTTCAAAGGTTTTTTAAATGCTAATTTCTAACTATAACATGCCTGAAACCTATGGTTTTTTAAGTGAATTTCAAAGGTTTTTTAAATGCTAGTTTCTAATTATGCCAACAGAGGTAGGACATGTGAAGAAAGAAGAAGAAAAGCGCAGAAAGAAGGAAGACAAATGCAGAAAGAGGCAACAGAAGTCCAGAAAGACGAAGAAAAGTGCAAGAAGAAGGAAGAGATGTGCAGAAAGAACCAACAGAGGAGTAGAAAGTACTCCTGTGCCCCCAACTTTTTGCTGATGGGTACTGGTGGTAAGTGACTCTGTCTCTGGTGGTAAAAGACACTTAGAATACAGTGAAAACACCTACATACACTAGGGAACACTATGCGTTGGGGTACCCCTGTGATTAGCATGACCTCCTCTGTATTTGCCATGAGTTAGTGCCTGGGTCATTGGATGAGTACATGGGTACTGACTGGATGATTAGAGTACTGCAAGGAGAGTGGATGGTGAATTTATAAGTGCTTGTGTTTTGGCGGAGAGATTGGATAAGTACATGGTGCTCGCTGGTTGATTGGAGGAGTGCATGGGTAGTGACAGGGCCATGGCTGGACTGCATCAGTAGTGCTCAGGGTAAGTTGGAGGATTAATTCTCCTTGAATCCTGAGGGTCCCTATTTGATAAAAGCCGTGGCGGTCCCCGGGGCTTGGGGGGGCCTTGGAGGCCCCCCAAACATTAAAAAACAAAGCCCCGGGAGGTGGCGGTCCCCGGGGCTGCGGGGGCCCCCGTGGGCCCTGCATATATTTGTTGGCAATACCCCCAGGACCTGGCCCACCCGGGGGTCTCAATTAAATGAAGCGCGGTATCCTGCGCTTAATTTTGTTTTACATTTCGGCGGGATTCGCGACCCCAGCGCGAATTTCGCAAATTCTTTTTTTTTTTAAATGCTTTTTTTGTCCCTGAGCAGGCCTAGGGGGTCAGGGTGTTTCTACCCTGCCCCCTTTTCTTCTTTTTCACCTTTGTTTCCCTGTTTTCTTGTGACTCGGTTCTACCGAGTCACAAGATGGCTGCCAACACTTCCTGGTTTGGAGTGTTGGCAGCCAATTAAAATGAAGCTCGTGGTCGGGAGGGTTCGCGGATCCACCGCGCCTCTAGATATCAATATTTGGTTTTTACAATTTCTCAGCAACTACCGAACGGATTTACACCATTTTTAAAAAGGTCGCTTTCTGAGCCAAGCAGTTCTCAAATAGCGACAAAGCACTTTTGAATTATTTGTTATCTCTATGTTTTTTTATCCAGTTGACCACTTGATTAATTAGGGGAGAAAATGTGGTGTTACCAAGTTGGAGTTTCTGCTTCAGCTCGTCATTCTGTGATTCTGGTCAAATCACTTAATCTCCCCATGCCTACAACCAAAATGAGTTTGTCCTTGTATGATGTAACCAATGCTCATGTAAAGCACTCCAATATCTGACCAGCCTGCACTATATAAAACGGCAAAAAAACTAAGGATAAAAAGTGTTTTCCACACTTCTGTCATTGGGCTATACGTGGGCTACATCTGGGTGATATTTGTGCTACATTTGGGCTCATTTTTCTCTGGTGGCCATCTTGGGAGACTTCAATTACATTCATTAAACTTTATTCGATCTGATTTAGAAACATAGATCATAAAAGTGTACATAAAAACAGTAAATCCTCTTTCTTAATACAATACAGTGAGAATTAATTAAAACCAGTAGGTAAACACGGGTGTTACAAAGCCCGGTTCAGAGCAACTTCAGGTTAACAGAATAGTAAAGTTCAATGTTTCGCAAGATCAATCTCATGTACTTCAGTGCAAAATACGCAATAAGGGGTCCAAGTAAGATGCAACGCTCCAATACCTGACCAGTCTGCACTATATAAAACTGCAAAAAAACTAAAAATAAAAAGTGTTTTCCACACTTCTGTCATTGGGCTATATGTGGGCTACATGTGGATGATATTTGTGCTACATTTGGGCTCTTTTTTCTCTGGTGGCCATCTTGGGATACTTATTTGTTATGAAGTTTCCTAATTTCCTCATTTACTGCAGTCTCCTCAGTAGGAAATGCTTTCAGTTTTTTACTTTGATTCCATCAAGAAGGCATTCAGATGTGTCACACATTTGCCATAAATTCAGAATGTTAGCACTCTAGTTGCTCATTAGATCACTGTAGTAAAGCTACTGCTCACCAGGAGTTAACTGGAAGTCTACTGCTGGTATTGAAAGTGATTGTTTCAGTCTGCATGTCAGAATTTTCTAATGAAATAGAAGAGGATTTGAGATCTCACTTAAAACATGCCCTAATTTTTCTTTCTGCAGAACTAACCATATATTCTATGGCAAAATGAACCCCCTCATTTTTTTCCTTTTTAAATTAAATGTTTTAAGTGTTACCGGTTTATTCCAATCAAGATGGCTTCAGGTGTGCCATAATTTTTCATAAGTAAGACTGTTAGCACTCTAGTTGTTCTTTAGAACACTCTGGGAAGCTGCAGTAGAACACAAAGGAATCAACTGGCAGGCTGCTCCTGTTGAAATATAACAGGAAGATATTTGAGATCTCACTTAAAACATGTGCTAATTTTTCTTTCTGCAGAACTAACCATATATTCTATGGCAGAATGAACCCCCTCATTTTTTTCCTTTTTAAATTAAATGTTTTAAGTGTTACCGGTTTATTCCAATCAAGATGGCTTCAGGTGTGCCATACTTTTGTCATAGGTAAGGTTGTTAGCGCTCTAGTTGTTCTTAAGACCACTCTGGGAAGCTGCAGTAGAACACAAAGGAATCAACTGACAGTCTCTGCCCTTGTTGGATTTACATGTTTTACTGAGAATGTCAGACTTCATTCTCACATGACTGAGAAAGATAATGTGAATTTACAGAAAATATGCTCTCATTTTAGCTTCTGGAGCACCTTCCAAACCTCTGTGGGATAAGCATGAGAAAATTGTTTTCTCTCAAACATGATTCATGAAATCCCAGTAGAAGGTTTTTCACAGGGTAAGATCACCCTAGAATACACCACAATTCCTAAAATTAGTATGGTACCATCAACAAATGAATTCTAATGTAACTAAAGTCTGTTATCACCCTTTATATTTCTCCTTTTGGTGACCCTCAAAATCTTCTATTCACTACAATGCATTTCATTGGGGTGCTATCATGTATATTGGTCCCAAGATGGCTGCCAACACTTCTTAGATGAAGTGCTGACAGCCAATCAGATCTCACGATGACATGTGTGGTTAGGCTCTGCCCAGATATATATAGTTCTTTTTCCTTTAATATTTAAAAAACTACTGAACGGATTTACACCATTTTTGAAAAGTTCGCTTTCTGAGCCAAGCAGTACCTTTATGCCAAATTTGGGGTAAATCTGTTCAGTAGTTTCCGCTGTAGCCTTGCACAAAGTTCCCTAAGGGAAATTGATTTTTTGACTCTTATTTTTTTAATTTCTCAGCAACTACTGAACGGATTTACACCATTTAACCAAAAGGCACGACACTGAACCAAGGGCTACCCTTTTGCTAAATTTGGTGTAATTCCGTTCAGCAGTTCGGGCTGTAGCTGCGACTAAAGGTTCCTATGGAAAATTGCATGGGGAAAACACGTTTTGGGACCCCCCTTTTTTCTCGGCCCCCACTTGACGAATAACCCCGAAACTTTCAGAATAGGAGCGGACCGGAGCGGGCCATAAGTTTTGAGAATTTTGCAAAGATTCGTCAACCGGCGCCAAAGGTATTGGAAATAGAATGTTGCGAATTTCCTATGGAAAATAGGTCCTAACTATAGCTATCTACTGGCGACCGCTAGTAGATAATATATATATATATATATATATATATATATATATATTAACTACTGGCGGTCGCCAGTAGATAGCTATAGTTAGGACCTATTTTCCATAGGAAATTCGCAACATTCTATTTCCAACTACCTTTGGCGCCGGTTGACTTAATCTTTGCTAGTAGATAATATATATATATATATATATATATATTTTTTATCCAATGGTCCGAGCCTTGGGAGTCACTTGACAGCTTTCCCGTCTCCTCCATATTGCGAGAATCGTTTAGGTAGTCCTACGCGTTTCGAGGCCGATTAACCTCTCATCAGGGGCTGGCTGTTGCTTTCTCTGGCGCACGGAAGTCTCTTATGGGCGTGCATAATAATTAATTGCACCCTGGTGTGCCGCGCTGAATGCGCTGTAAGAGTAGATGCACGCTGGGACATGTAGTCTTAAGAGAATTATTTTCCGCCATTAGTGGGCTCCAAGCGCCAGAATTAACAACATATTGTTCCTTGGTAGGATCGCGATGTGGAGGCATTCCTTAGTAGGTGCTGGGTCTGCTGTGCTGTTCGGGCTGGGTGTAGTCCCAACCTTCAGCCTTGCCTTGATTAGCAATGGTGCTCTCCCCACGCCGAGACAGGCGTGTTCAACATTTTTTATCCAATGGTCCGAGCCTTGGGAGTCACTCGACAGCTTAAGGGCAATTTGGTTTCAATATTTCACGCGGCAGCCTGGCCGTGGGGAGGAGCACCATCACCGGCTGGAAAAGGAACACAGATTCCAGCATGGTGAGGCTGTTGTTTTGCACTAATCGAGACATTTCGGCACAGCGCTTTAAATGCAAATTAAGCCTGCCTTATGGTCCGTAACCTACTATAGGATTAAAAGAAGCCTTAATACAGCAAAAGAACATTTGAACTTACCCAAGTTAACAAAGACACTCGCATTATGAACTTTCTGTTCCAGCATGCACTAAAACTTTGCACTGAGCACACGCCCACTGAGGGGCTGAGATGTCAATAAAAGCGGTGATTTGAAATGAATGCGAGGCTCAGATGGCTTTTGTGGCAGCCCATGAAGAAGGGGTTTTTTAACCTTGAAACGCGTTGGCAATTATAATATTGCAAGGAGCATTAAGCAGGCTGCATCGTGGAGCCGTATGGCGAAGCTCTGTCGAGTGACCTCCCAAAGCTTAAGGGCAATTTGGTTTCAATATATATATATATATATATCAATCCAACGAGGTTGCCCCTGTAGAAATGCCACACACAAGAGAGCTTTGACTCCTTTATTTGGCAGGTTAGCAGACAGAAACAGCTCCCTCCTCATGTGCAAATAAGATGGCCAAACGTGTTTCAGGCAGCACTCTGCCCTTGATCACTGGCAACAATGTCCCGGCTGCCATGAGGAACACTTAATAAAGTACCGGATCCCGCCCCAGTGGGCGTGGCAGCAAAGCCTCATGGTCCCTGTAGTTCCTCAATTTGTAACCCCAGTGGGTTCCGCCGAACATTGAAAATAGTTAATTGAATGTCTTTACCCAAGTGGGTCACTTGATGGGGGGAAGACACTGCTTCTGCTGCCAATTTCACTCCCACGAAAACGGACTCTCTGTCCCATTCAGCGAAGGAAATCCGACGCTGGCGGTCCGCTCAAACAGCAGCGGGGCATTTCTGCGGCTGGGCCAGCCGCTACCAATCAATCCAACGAGGTTGCCCCTGTAGAAATGCCACACAAGAGAGCTTTGACTCCTTTATTTGGCAGGTTAGCAGACAGAAACAGCTCCCTCCTCATGTGCAAATAAGATGGCCAAACGCGTTTCAGGCAGCACTCTGCCCTTGATCACTGGCAACAATGTCCCGGCTGCCATGAGGAACACTTAATAAAGTACCGGATCCCGCCCCAGTGGGCGTGGCAGCAAAGCCTCATGGTCCCTGTAGTTCCTCAATTTGTAACCCCAGTGGGTTCCGCCGAACATTGAAAATAGTTAATTGAATGTCTTTACCCAAGTGGGTCACTTGATGGGGGAAGACACTGCTTCTGCTGCCAATTTCACTCCCACGAAAACGGACTCTCTGTCCCATTCAGCGAAGGAAATCCGACGCTGGCGGTCCGCTCAAACAGCAGCGGGGCATTTCTGCGGCTGGGCCAGCCGCTACCAATCAATCCAACGAGGTTGCCCCTGTAGAAATGCCACACACAAGAGAGCTTTGACTCCTTTATTTGGCAGGTTAGCAGACAGAAACAGCTCCCTCCTCATGTGCAAATAAGATGGCCAAACGCGTTTCAGGCAGCACTCTGCCCTTGATCACTGGCAACAATGTCCCGGCTGCCATGAGGAACACTTAATAAAGTACCGGATCCCGCCCCAGTGGGCGTGGCAGCAAAGCCTCATGGTCCCTGTAGTTCCTCAATTTGTAACCCCAGTGGGTTCTGCCGAACATTGAAAATAGTTAATTGAATGTCTTTACCCAAGTGGGTCACTTGATGGGGGGAAGACACTGCTTCTGCTGCCAATTTCACTCCCACGAAAACGGACTCTCTGTCCCATTCAGCGAAGGAAATCCGACGCTGGCGGTCCGCTCAAACAGCAGCGGGGCATTTCTGCGGCTGGGCCAGCCGCTACCAATCAATCCAACGAGGTTGCCCCTGTAGAAATGCCACACACAAGAGAGCTTTGACTCCTTTATTTGGCAGGTTAGCAGACAGAAACAGCTCCCTCCTCATGTGCAAATAAGATGGCCAAACGCGTTTCAGGCAGCACTCTGCCCTTGATCACTGGTAACAATGTCCCGGCTGCCATGAGGAACACTTAATAAAGTACCGGATCCCGCCCCAGTGGGCGTGGCAGCAAAGCCTCATGGTCCCTGTAGTTCCTCAATTTGTAACCCCAGTGGGTTCCGCCGAACATTGAAAATAGTTAATTGAATGTCTTTACCCAAGTGGGTCACTTGATGGGGGGAAGACACTGCTTCTGCTGCCAATTTCACTCCCACGAAAACGGACTCTCTGTCCCATTCAGCGAAGGAAATCCGACGCTGGCGGTCCGCTCAAACAGCAGCGGGGCATTTCTGCGGCTGGGCCAGCCGCTACCAATCAATCCAACGAGGTTGCCCCTGTAGAAATGCCACACACAAGAGAGCTTTGACTCCTTTATTTGGCAGGTTAGCAGACAGAAACAGCTCCCTCCTCATGTGCAAATAAGATGGCCAAACGCGTTTCAGGCAGCACTCTGCCCTTGATCACTGGCAACAATGTCCCGGCTGCCATGAGGAACACTTAATAAAGTACCGGATCCCGCCCCAGTGGGCGTGGCAGCAAAGCCTCATGGTCCCTGTAGTTCCTCAATTTGTAACCCCAGTGGGTTCCGCCGAACATTGAAAATAGTTAATTGAATGACTTTACCCAAGTGGGTCACTTGATGGGGGGAAGACACTGCTTCTGCTGCCAATTTCACTCCCACGAAAACGGACTCTCTGTCCCATTCAGCGAAGGAAATCCGACGCTGGCGGTCCGCTCAAACAGCAGCGGGGCATTTCTGCGGCTGGGCCAGCCGCTACCAATCAATCCAACGAGGTTGCCCCTGTAGAAATGCCACACACAAGAGAGCTTTGACTCCTTTATTTGGCAGGTTAGCAGACAGAAACAGCTCCCTCCTCATGTGCAAATAAGATGGCCAAACGCGTTTCAGGCAGCACTCTGCCCTTGATCACTGGCAACAATGTCCCGGCTGCCATGAGGAACACTTAATAAAGTACCGGATCCCGCCCCAGTGGGCGTGGCAGCAAAGCCTCATGGTCCCTGTAGTTCCTCAATTTGTAACCCCAGTGGGTTCCGCCGAACATTGAAAATAGTTAATTGAATGTCTTTACCCAAGTGGGTCACTTGATGGGGGAAGACACTGCTTCTGCTGCCAATTTCACTCCCACGAAAACGGACTCTCTGTCCCATTCAGCGAAGGAAATCCGACGCTGGCGGTCCGCTCAAACAGCAGGGGGCATTTCTGCGGCTGGGCCAGCCGCTACCAATCAATCCAACGAGGTTGCCCCTGTAGAAATGCCACACACAAGAGAGCTTTGACTCCTTTATTTGGCAGGTTAGCAGACAGAAACAGCTCCCTCCTCATGTGCAAATAAGATGGCCAAACGCGTTTCAGGCAGCACTCTGCCCTTGATCACTGGCAACAATGTCCCGGCTGCCATGAGGAACACTTAATAAACATTTTTGATTGATGTTTAGCGGCCTGCCCGGTCGCGAGGACGACCCGCCGCCGGAGGCGGATCTGCGGTGCCCAGATGGCTGGGTGCCGGTTCAGGATTGTAAGGCTCGTGCTGCAGGATTTGCTAAAGGCAGCGCACTCCAGATTTCTATGATTCATCAACCCACTGTGGTTTTATTTTGGACACTATTGGGGCATGCAACAGCATCCACTTGGATTTATATTTATGTAGAGCACTACCAATACCAGAGTTCATTGCGCCTTAGAAAGGCATGTGATACGCCCACTGGGGCGGGACTGTAAATAAAGGTGAATTGGTGCTCCACACAGCTGCTGCTATGTTCTTTGTCTTTTAGGCTCGTGAACAAGAACGTCAGTTCGAAACGCGTAGAGCCGCCAGATTTACGATGGACATTTGAAACAGTCTGCGCTGCCATCCCCAGCATCAGAGGGAAACCTTCTCTGTGGCCGTTCTCATTGGGGCAACCTTTTTGATTGATGTTTAGCGGCCTGCCCGGTCGCGAGGACGACCCGCCGCCGGAGGCGGATCTGCGGTGCCCAGATGGCTGGGTGCCGGTTCAGGATTGTAAGGCTCGTGCTGCAGGATTTGCTAAAGGCAGCGCACTCCAGATTTCTATGATTCATCAACCCACTGTGGTTTTATTTTGGACACTATTGGGGCATGCAACAGCATCCACTTGGATTTATATTTATGTAGAGCACTACCAATACCAGAGTTCATTGCGCCTTAGAAAGGCATGTGATACGCCCACTGGGGCGGGACTGTAAATAAAGGTGAATTGGTGCTCCACACAGCTGCTGCTATGTTCTTTGTCTTTTAGGCTCGTGAACAAGAACGTCAGTTCGAAACGCGTAGAGCCACCAGATTTACGATGGACATTTGAAACAGTCTGCGCTGCCATCCCCAGCATCAGAGGGAAACCTTCTCTGTGGCCGTTCTCATTGGGGCAACCTTTTTTGATTGATGTTTAGCGGCCTGCCCGGTCGCGAGGACGACCCGCCGCCGGAGGCGGATCTGCGGTGCCCAGATGGCTGGGTGCCGGTTCAGGATTGTAAGGCTCGTTCTGCAGGATTTGCTAAAGGCAGCGCACTCCAGATTTCTATGATTCATCAACCCACTGTGGTTTTATTTTGGACACTATTGGGGCATGCAACAGCATCCACTTGGATTTATATTTATGTAGAGCACTACCAATACCAGAGTTCATTGCGCCTTAGAAAGGCATGTGATACGCCCACTGGGGCGGGACTGTAAATAAAGGTGAATTGGTGCTCCACACAGCTGCTGCTATGTTCTTTGTCTTTTAGGCTCGTGAACAAGAACGTCAGTTCGAAACGCGTAGAGCCGCCAGATTTACGATGGACATTTGAAACAGTCTGCGCTGCCATCCCCAGCATCAGAGGGAAACCTTCTCTGTGGCCGTTCTCATTGGGGCAACCTTTTTGATTGATGTTTAGCGGCCTGCCCGGTCGCGAGGACGACCCGCCGCCGGAGGCGGATCTGCGGTGCCCAGATGGCTGGGTGCCGGTTCAGGATTGTAAGGCTCGTGCTGCAGGATTTGCTAAAGGCAGCGCACTCCAGATTTCTATGATTCATCAACCCACTGTGGTTTTATTTTGGACACTATTGGGGCATGCAACAGCATCCACTTGGATTTATATTTATGTAGAGCACTACCAATACCAGAGTTCATTGCGCCTTAGAAAGGCATGTGATACGCCCACTGGGGCGGGACTGTAAATAAAGGTGAATTGGTGCTCCACACAGCTGCTGCTATGTTCTTTGTCTTTTAGGCTCGTGAACAAGAACGTCAGTTCGAAACGCGTGAGAGCCGCCAGATTTACGATGGACATTTGAAACAGTCTGCGCTGCCATCCCCAGCATCAGAGGGAAACCTTCTCTGTGGCCGTTCTCATTGGGGCAACCTTTTTTGATTGATATATATATATATATATATATATATATATATATATATATATATATATATATATATATATATATATATTCACTGAAAAAACCATAGGTTTCAGACACGTTATAGTTACAAATTAGCATTTAAAAAACCTTTGAAATTCACTGAAAAAACCATAGGTTTTAGGGACAGTTATAGTTACTTGGACATTGCACTCGTACAAAACCCGTGAAATTCCCCGTTATAGTTAGTTCAGCTAACTATAACTCGCGCCCCGCAATGCACTGCTGATGACGTCATATATTACATCACTCATGACATGGTCAGTGACATCACTGATGACATCACTGATGACATCTCAAATGACATCACTGATGACATCACTGATGACATCACTGATGACATCATCCAGTGACTGTGTGTTTCTGTAAAGTTTAAATATTTTTAATATATATAGGAAAAGACGTATTGAAGAATGAGTGGGTGTGTAAGTGTCTGTATGGATGATTTAGTAGGTGCGTGACTGACTCTATAAGTGAGTGATTTAACGTATCTTACTGAATGCATGGGTTAGTGACTAAACTGGATGAATGTCTGTATCCGTCTGTCTGTTGCTGTGTAAGTGGCTGCATGTGTTTGTGAATAGCTAGATGAGTGTCTATATGAGTTATTGAATGCTTGTCTGAGTATCTGTATGGGTGCCTGAGTGTTTGTGTGGGAGGGGTGTGTGCAACTCTGTGCATAGATGTGTGAGTGGGTGATTCACTGGGTGGATGGTTTCAAGAGTGCAACTGTGATAGACTGTATGGGTGGGTAAGTGTGTGTAAGAGTGTGTTAGTGAGTGAATGTATGTTCCAGTGGTACATGTGTGAGTAACTACATATGTGAAAGGCAGTATATATGTGTGTTGGAGTATATAAATAGCTATAAGCAAGAGTGAGTGATTGTGATAGTGGCTGTATGGATGAGTGTGTGCTTGTATCAGTGATTGTATAAGAGCGTAACAATGTGCTACTATTTGTATGAGTAAGTGAGCTGGTGTGTGTATAACTGTATAGGTGAGTAAATGGCAGTGTGTTTAATTATTTGCATGACTGACTAGGTGTGTGAGTATCTCTATGGATGAGTGGCGTTGTTTGAGTGTCTATATAGGAGTAAGAGTGCATATGATAGTCCTGTACTGAGTGACCGTAAGTATGAGTGACTGTACGGGTGAGTGAGTGGATGTGTGTGTGTAGACCTAAGAATCAGTGAGTGGGTATGTAGTTATTGGTGTTGGAGTGTCTATGGTTTTGCGAATGGCAGTCTGTAATTTAGAGTGGGTGTATCAAAGGTTATATTAGGGTGTGAGGAGGTGCATCAGATTATCACGTGGATGATGTCATCAGTGATGTCATTTGAGATGTCATCAGTGATGTCATCAGTGATGTCACTGACCATGTCATGAGTGATGTAATATGTGACGTCATCAGCAGTGCATTGCGTGGGCGCGAGTTATAGTTAGCTGAACTAACTATAACGGGGGAATTTCACGGGTTTTGTACGAGTGCAATGTCCAAGTAACTATAACTGTCCCTAAAACCTATGGCTTGTTCACTGAATTTCAAAGGTTTTTTAAATGCTAATTTGTAACTATAACGTGTCTGAAACCTATGGTTTTTTCAGTGAATTTCAAAGGTTTTTTAAATGCTAATTTGTAACTATAACGTGTCTGAAACCTATGGTTTTTTCAGTGAATTTTAAAGGTTTTTAAATGCTAATTTCTAACTATAACGTGCCTGAAACCTACGGTTTTTCAGTGAATTTCAAAGGTTTTGTAAATGACAATTTTTAAATGTATTAATTGTTATATTAATTTTTTTCATACTGATTTACTACATTTTTAGAAACAATTTTTTTTTACATATTTTATTTTTTAAATTACATTGTAATTACATTATACATTACATTACAAAAAATACTTTCTCAGAATGAATTACTTTAGTTTAAATACTTTGCAGATAGGCAATAGACTTTTAAGTACAGTAGTTACAGTTGTTGCAATGGGCAACACATTTTCAAACACAATGCAACATTCAGCTCAATGTGAATTTCTAGTTAAATGCAATTAGTTACTTTATGGATTACTTTTGTAACCACAGGACTGGATCCTAGATTCAGTCCTGGTACATCTCCTGTAAACAGTTGAGTAAAAGCGTTTTGGTTACAGTCGTGATTTTTAAGGAATATTATTGTATTTTAAAAGTTGACACTTAGAAACTTTTTCTCATAGAATCACCAATGTTATCCTATGGAAGGAAATTCACTTAGCAGGTAAAAACTGTTATCGTTACTTTTTCTTACTCAGTGTTGGATCCTGGATCCAGCACTGGTGCATCTCCTGTAAACAGTTGAAAGAATGCGTTTAAGTCATACAGGCGATTTTTAAGGAATATTTGTAGTTTGTGAAAATCAACACTTTGAAACTTTTTGCTGAAAACCAGTCAATCTTAGCCTATGAAGGAAATTCAAGTTACCGGTAAGTACGGTTAAAATTACTTTTGAGGATCAGTACTGGGCTGAAAGATGCAGCACTGAGGTCTCTCCCGATAACAGGTGAGTAAATCGGAATTCGTATTTCAGCTGATTTTAGAGGAATATTTTAAAGTTCCAAAACTCCACACTTAGAAGAATTTCCAAGTGAAACCAGTCAATGTTAGCCTATGGAAGGAAATTCAAGTTACTGGTAAGTACGGTTAAAATTACTTTTCAGGACCAGTACTGGGCTGAAAGATGCAGCACTGAGGTCTCTCCTGATAACAGGTGAGTAAATCGGAATTCGTATTTCGGCTGATTTTAGAGGAATATTTTAAAGTTCCAAAACTCCACACTTAGAAGAATTTCCAAGTGAAACCAGTCAATGTTAGCCTATGAAGGAAATTCAAGTTACCGGTAAGTACGGTTAAAATTACTTTTCAGGACCAGTACTGGGCTGAAAGATACAGCACTGAGGTCTCTCCTGATAACAGGTGAGTAAATCGGAATTCGTATTTCGGCTGATTTTACAGGAATATTTGTATGTTTCAAAAATCAACACTTAGAAACTTTTTCAGCAAAAAGCAGGCAATGATATCCTATGGAAGGAAATTCAAGTTACTGGTAAGTACGGTTAAAATTACTTTTGAGGATCAGTACTGGGCTGAAAGATGCAGCACTGAGGTCTCTCCTGATAACAGGTGAGTAAATCGGAATTCGTATTTCGGCTGATTTTAGAGGAATATTTTAAAGTTCCAAAACTCCACACTTAGAAGAATTTCCAAGTGAAACCAGTCAATCTTAGCCTATGAAGGAAATTCAAGTTACCGGTAAGTACGGTTAAAATTACTTTTCAGGACCAGTACTGGGCTGAAAGATGCAGCACTGAGGTCTCTCCTGATAACAGGTGAGTAAATCGGAATTCGTATTTCGGCTGATTTTAGAGGAATATTTTAAAGTTCCAAAACTCCACACTTAGAAGAATTTCCAAGTGAAACCAGTCAATGTTAGCCTATGGAAGGAAATTCAAGTTACTGGTAAGTATGGTTAGAATTACTTTTCAGGACCAGTACTGGGCTGAAAGATACAGCACTGAGGTCTCTCCTGATAACAGGTGAGTAAATCGGAATTCGTATTTCGGCTGATTTTAGAGGAATATTTGCACAATGGTGAAGGGAGGGCGGGGCCTGAGGTGACATCTGTGCAAACGCGCCCCGTTGCGCGTTTTAAGTTGGGGGATTAAGTCCCCTTGAATCCTGAGGGTCCCTAGGGGCCAACTAGCCCACCAGGAACCTCCAATATGCGCCAGGGGCTGCGTTGCAGAGACGTGTAGAGAGGCCACACCCCTTTACACCTCTCTGCAACGCAGCTCTGTGGCGCTTTCTGGATGTACCTGTTGGGCTAGTTGGCCCCAGGACCCTCAGGATTGAAGGGATTTAATTCCCATCTTAAAATGCTTTTGCCCAGGGGTCCTTGTGGGACCCCCTGAGCAGGCCTAGGGGTTAGGGTGTTTCTACCCTGCCCCCTTTGTGCGTTTTGCGCACTTGTTTCTTTTTTCTCGGCGGGATACGCGCACCCTAAGCGCATCCCGCCGATTTAAAAAAAAAAATCTTTTTCTGCCCAGGGGTCCTTGTGGGACCCCCTGAGCAGACCTAGGGGTCAGGGTGTTTCTACCCTGCCCCTTTTGCGCTTTGCGCACTTGTTTCTGTCCCTCGGTTCTTCCGAGGGACAAAATGGCTGCCAACACTTCTTGATTTGGAGTGTTGACAGCCAATTAGCATGCAGCTCGTGATCGGGAGGGTACGCGGATCCGACGCGCCCATAGATATATATGTGATTTTAATTGTGAATTTCTCAGGAACTACTGAACGGATTTACACCATTTTAGCAAAAGGCACCAGTCTGAACCAAGGGCTACCTCTTTGCCAAATTTGGGGTAATTCCGTTCAGCAGTTCGGGCTGTAGCTGCGACTAAAGGTTCCTATGGAAAAATGAATGGGGAAAACGCGTTTTGGGACCCCCTTTTTCTCGGCCCCCGCTTCACGTATCACCCCGAGACTTTCAGGGTAGGAGCGGAGCGCCCCAACAAGTTGGAAACTTTCACGAAGATTCGTCAACCGGCGCCAACGTTATTTCAAATAGAATGTCGCGGATTTCCTATGGATAATAGGTTGTAACTATAACTATCTACTGGCGACCGCCAGTAGATAATATATATATATATATATATATTATCTACTGGCGGTCGCTAGTTATAGTTAGGACCTATTTTCCATAGGAAATTCTGCAACATTCTATTTCCAATACCTTTGGCGCCGGTTGACGAATCTTCGAAATTCTCAAAATTATGGCCCGCTCCGGTCCGCTCCTATCCTGAAAGTTTCGGGGTGATTCGTCAGTATATACTGGCGAACGCTAGTATATACTGTATATATATATATATATATATATATATATAACCTACTAGCGTTCGCCAGTATATAGTAGGTATATATATATCTTAGAAATATAACTGCTTATAATAGGAAGCATAGTTCATTCTACAATAACCCATGTAAAATGACATATCATCCCCATAACGTGAGAAACATAGTTTGTCATGTCTGAGTATGCTGTTGTGATACATTGCTGTTTCGTGAGTATAGTTGTGTATGTGGAAAAGAGCCAGCTCTTGACTAATCTTCTGAAGCTGGGATGGTTGTCAGTGGACCTTATATTTGTGGGTAATGAATTCTATAGTTTATCTGCTTGAACGGAGAAAGATGTTACACCCATGTTTATTTTTCCTTGTATGGGCAATTAATTATTATAATTATTCTGGCTTAAAGTTCCTTTTCTCAAGGTGAAACTATTTCTGCCATTTGGCTTACGCATTGTAAATGATATGAAGGATGAGGGCAGATGGCAGATGGCGAAATTTAAGTAAAAAGTATGCCTTAAGGGCCAAAGAGTAGACTTGTAAGAGGGCTTTGCTTAATTAGGCCCCTGCAGAGATATCTGTCAGTCGTACATCTTCTCACCAGCAATAAAATGAAGACTGTTAAGAATGCAATTACACTTTACTTAATATTTAGTGTGGCATGAGTTCAGAATTATAAGTAGCCTCTCTGAAATCTTTGAAAATGTATGCTCATAAATCTTATAATATGATTCATTTATTCATAAGATGGATGTGTCTCTTGTGCTTGCTTTTAAACTCAAAGAAACATTTTCTAACAAAAAAAATAATAATACGATAGTAATTCAATATTCCTCAGCTAATTCACCTAGAGTAGATTTGTGAAAATGTAAGTATCTTAAAAGGCAAACTATACAATGGTCTCCACATATATGGTCACATCTCAGCAGGCTCCTGACTGATGAGTCATTTTTTTCTGCCATTTTTATAATTAATAAATACACAGCATGCTATGCTTTTGAAAGCGTTCTGTTATATGCCAAAGTAAAGGTCAGTGTTTTTTCTCCTTCCAAAAGAGGAAAGGTCATTTTATAATATGTAAGTCAGGGTCGTGGATCTGAAATTACCTGGCACAGCCAAGCAGTATTGAATGGCAGATCCGTGTTAATGCATAAGCATAAAGAGGCAGCTTTACTTAGAATTCACGCAAAGCGGTGCAGCAAGCCACGTTTCTGTGCAGCAGAGCGTGAATGGGAGAGAGCTGAAAAGCCCTATATCTACTAAGATATGATGCTCTTCCGCACTCTCGCTGGTGCACTTAAAGCTGCCTAGCACCAACGCAGGCACCGTTGCTTCATTGTGCAAGGGTGCCTGCATTATGGGCAAGATTGTTTTGCGCAGGAAGGGATACTTTCCTGCACAAAAACCTTCCTTAAAAGGCATATTCCTCTTTCCATGTGTGCTGCAAAATGTGGCACACATGGAAAGAGGAAGTAACGAGAAGAAATACAGATATTTTTCCTTGTTACTGCTCAGTGGGGAAGGTGTAGCATTTTGACACATTCCCAGGGTTACTAGCTTTAGTAAATCTGGGAATGCAATAAAATCCATGGTGGGTGCAAGGTAACACATGGCAGTGCTGTGCCCTGCGTTACTTTGTATTTACTTAACCACGTAAAGTGACTTTGCCTGGTTTAGTAAATACCAAAAATGAATTTGCGTCAGGGCTGCGCCACAAAAGTGAGACAACTCCGGCTCAGAATCATAGTAAATCTGCCCCTTAGAGTGCCAGATCAGATCAGGAGCTAATATCTGGTAGCAGTAATGTTCTTACCAATGGGTATTACCTCCTGATTCTTGGCTAGAAGATTTAACAACAAAACTCTATTCTTGATTCAATGTTTCAGGGATGGAAAAATGTAGCTCTCACAAATGAGCATTTGCCTATGTCGAGATTCATTTAGCGCTAATGTACATCTGTTATGATTTTGTACGCAGATATACTTTAACATTTGAGGATACCAACAACTTGCACAGATCTCCGGAATCATTCCTGATATTGTTCAAGCATTTCTTTAAAAAAAGATAGAAATGTACTCCAAACCTAGTAGGATCTGGAAGTTTTGTGAAACAAGACACTTGATTTTGCAGGAAAGAATGTCAAATAGCGTGTAGTAGCACCGTGACCCCATGTTTTAGACATTGACACCCTGGCCCCCAGTCATTATCACCAGCATTTTGCAGATGAAAATGACAAAGCTGTTTGTACACACAATATTGTTTTATTAATCTCTGATGGTAAATATGTAATAGTGCACACTGACTGCAACAAGTGATGTTAAAGAGAACAGTGGGCAAAGGAAAAAAACATACAGGCAATAGAGAGCAACGTGGAGCGTGGGGGAATAGGACTGGGGCGAGAGAGGACATAACAGGTGCAGGAGGGGGACAGAAGGATATGGGCGATAGTGTGCAATGTGGAGAGAGGGGGAAAAAGCCCATGACAGAGACACCTGGAAAACACATGAAGTCTCATGGAGTGCTTAAACAAAAAGAAAAGAGTAATTCCCTGAAAGCAAGCTGATGAAGTATTGAAGCCAGCTAATCAAAGAGATACTAAAGAGGCTATGCTCCATGGAAGGGACAAACACAAGATGGACAGACTGAAAAAAGAAAAGCCATCCACTAGAAAGCAAGCAAAGGAGAGTGACAGCAAAGCCAACCAATGGTATGCAATAGGTGAACTGAACTGCCAGCCCCTGTATTTTCTTGGTAAGCCCACGGGATATCTTTCGCAACCTAACAGCTTGCTCTATCTGGTAGGCTCAACCTACAAATGACCCACTGCTGCTCTCAATCACTTGGGTGGTGCACTAACAGGTTTCCTAGAGCAATGCAAGCACCTTTGCACCATAGTGCAAAGGTGTGTGTGTGTGTGATGTCCAGCATAGGTTTTGTACTGGAAGTATATACCCTTTCACTACAAAATCCTGTGCCTAGACAATTTCTAAAATATTCCACACATTGGATGTGTGCTGTATAGTACACCACACATGCATTGTGTGAAATGTTAGGAGAAATAAAAATATTTCTCCAACTTTGCTCCTGCTTCAAACAGGTGTTATTGTTTTCATACAAAGCCTGGTCTGACAATCTTTGTAGATCAGGCTTCAAAAGCCATGAGTGCTTGCGCTGTAATGTCTAAGGACCACCCAGATGACACCAACACTTAATGAAAAGTGGCACAAAGCATACATTTGTGTCAAGAAAAGCAACGACCTTTGGCACTGGAAAGTAAATCCCCTTCCCAGACTTTGCACCACATTTTTCCACTTTGCACGACTTTGCCCTAAGTGGGATGGGTATGCCCAGAGGTCGGTCCCATGCGCACTGTGTCACTGGAACCAAGCTATACCTGACTGATGAGCCCTAACTAGGGCAAAACTGTTCCTGGGTTGCTTGGGTTCTGGTTTAGGGAGGACCTGGCCTGGCAGATCGGGCTGGACTGTTCCCATTGGAGCAGAGTCAAGACTGATTTGCATATGGCTGGGTCCAAACTGAGGTGGCGTTGTGTGCAAAATAACGATGGAGCGGGATGCAACCCTAGTAATTACCAGTGGCTGAGATTAATTCTAGTATTCCATCCGTCACTTTTGACTTTGCAATGCAAGCTGGACTTTGCGGTGGGACAAAGTCATAGTAAATCTGCTCAAATTTTTTTTATTGAGTTTAAAGCAATGAACCAATACTACCACCTGCAACCACAGTCTAGCGGGGAAATCACTCAAAAACTAGCTATGTGTCCCTGAACTCAAGTGTCAAAATACAGAAATATATAAACCATCAACAATATTCCATCAGCCCACTCTCCCATCTCCATTGGCCATACCAAGCAGTTCGGAAAAAATGCCATGTATGCCCTATGGGTTGTTGTCAGGTTGTATTTCTCTGGTTCAGACCTTCTGTGGGGGTAATTTAGAGTGTTCTAGTTGGATAAATCGTAAATGCTTAGTGTATTTATGTAAGTGAGCTCCCTAAATTCAGATGACAGATGTAGGAAAGTCATCTTTTTTGCCCTGATCACCCCCATTTTTGACTGATGCTGGTGGTTGCTGACTCTGAAAGTGACCTGGTCTCTGCTAACCAGGGTCAGGGCCTGCTCTTTATCCTCTATATGTATATGGCAATTGGTAGAATTCTAATTGGCAAAGACAACCTACCTGTAAGTCCCTAGTATATGGTAGGGCATGAAGGTTTAGAGACCCCTGTGGACTTAATGCACTTAAGTGTACACTGCTGCAGTGTCTGGTGTCATTTTAAAGCCAGGCCTGCCTTGCAGACTGGTTTTAAAATAAAACTATGTCCAAGTTCGACTTTGGAATTAAAAATACTTATCTAAGTCACCCCTAAGGTCTGCCTTAGGTGCCCCAAGGGAAGGGTGCATTGCATTAAAAAGAAGGGACAATATAAAGGATGTTTTATATGCCCTGGTAGAGAAAAACACCCAAAGTCATGTATCTCCATTGTAGTGCTGCTAGCCCCATAGGCTAACATGAGAAGGCTTTAATAAACCTAAAACAGTCTATCTTTGCTTGGGAGCTAACTAGTAATATTATTCAAAGTGTCAAAACAATGGTTACCATAAATTCAAATACTTGCCATGGTCGGATTTATTATAACTATTACAGGAAAGAAGCTTTAGAACTCACTATCCTGAGGTTACCTAAAGCAGCCCTGTAGCAACCTTTTCTGATTGGTCAGCCTTTGACAGCTTGAGTCAAGTTGCTCCCTGAGTAAGTGTGCAGAGGCCAGGGCCTAAAACAATACAGCAATTTGGTAGTAGGAGATTTGCTTCTTGGAGAAGCCAGGGAGAGGAAGGGGGCTGGGAGATAAACTGAACTACAAAGGCAGGAGAGCAGTTGTCACAGGACCAAGGCCAGCTTCCACTTCCTTGATCCCCAGCCAGATGGCAGCCCCCCTAATTAGGTTAAGAGAGGGGCTGTAAGGGGAGTGTTGTGAGTTGTTAGCCACACCTTTGGGCTGAGTTACACAGACACACACCAAGGAGAGATTTTCTCTATCTTACCTTTTGTGCATTCGTTGTCAGAAATATGCCACACCTCGCAGGAAGTGGACATAGCAGAAGGAGGTAACTTTACCCCTATTGGCTGGGGTGTCCCCCCTCCTGCCTGCTCAGAATGAAGGATACATATGGGAGAGCTTCAGGAGCTCCTCAGAACATTGCCTGGAACAAAAGAAGAAGGAGGACTGCCCTGCTGGACCCTTGGACTATACCACAGAAGGCTTGCACTCAAAAGGGCTGCACATGCTGCACTTTCAAGGCTCCACAAAGAAAGGACTGTGCCTGACTCAAAGGAAAAGGAGTGGACTCCCCGATCAGCAACAGATACAACAGAGCTGGAAGAAGTCACCTGCAAGCCCAAAGAGAGGATCACCTCAGTTGACCAGTTTCAACTGGATTTTTCCTGGACTGTGCAGGTGCACTGTGGGAGATTGAGTCCTAGCCCCCAAAAGGCAATCCAGAGTATCTGAACCCTTGGCTGGTGCTGCTTGACACTTCTCTCCCCAAAGGAAACAACAAGGAACAAGATCTGAAAATTTGGAAACTTTCTACATAGTTTCCCTGAAAAGCTCCAGAAGGAGATCGGCGCAATGTCGAGAGTCAAGCCACCGTCGTTGACTCGCGAATCGGCCTGACAGCGGTGGTTTGTCCTGCTGAAAGTTCCGGAGCTCCTCCCCATCGACGTCAAGGACAAAGACTTCCAGAGACTCACCGAGGCATCATGCCGCAGCAGGCTACAGTTGTCTACCCGAACTTCTGATCTGAGAAGCCTGAGGACCCACTGAGGAGCCCGTAGATGACCGAAAAGCTCCAAGAAAAAGACTAAGAGCGTGATTATGATTTAGGCAGCCTTACCACCGTCCCGCAGCGGGACTGAGAACTCCACTGAGCTGCGGGCCTTCCCACCGCCATATTAAGATGTTCCCCATGGGCTGATGGTCGCTTGCCGGCAGAGCCACGACAGAGTCACGTTTCACTGCTGGAAACGAGCCAAAAGTCAATGTTACATACACAACATTGGAGAAGTGACAGAGAAGCATAATTTAGAATACGGCGACAACGGAGTTGCTGAGCGTCGTGGTCTCTGGGAGCAGCACAGGAAGGTCCTCAACGATGGTGGCAGATACGGATTCCGAGGTGGGACCCCAAAAAAATCTATTTTTTAGCACCTTTACTACCTTTACGCTGACTCGTTCTTGGCCGTGTCCCTGCCAGGAAAAGCTCGGCGGAAATGGCAGATCGCAATTTGCACGGCAGGAAGCTTGGCGGGAATCCCTCCATGATCCGCCTCTGGCCCTCCTGCCGTCGACACGGGTGCAGGAGTATCTGCGGAGGCGGTCTGACTGCGGTGGTCTTGTAGCCGAGTTTCCGCTAAGTTCCAAATCGGGCAGATCAGACCGCCAAGGACATGTGTGGGAGGACCGCTAAAAAAAGCGACTGTTGGACCCATCCCGTCTACATCATAATCAGGCCCTAAGTCCCCAGGTAAACTTTTGACCAGGACCTAGCAATCAGCATATAAAACCCATGCTCCATCGTGATCAGCCTAAAACTTTGACTTTGTCCTGATCCAGTGCGACCAGATAGCCAGGAGTGGCGCTGTAAGTTTTTGGCGCTAGAAGCACAATTTTTTATTTGATCTTTAGAAATTCATATCTCTGGTTCCCTGCATTGGATTTTTGTCATTTTGGTGTCATTATGAAGAATAAAAAAAACTCTCTATTTTTATGAATTGGTGTTGGATTTTTATTGTATTGTCTTTTTTACTTATTTACAGTTTTGGTGTAATTAAATGCTTTACACATACCTGTTTCCTAAGTTAAGCCTGACTGCTCGTTTGTCCAGCTGTCAAGGGTTGAGCAAAGATTAATTTATTGAGGCTTTACTGGACCTATTAGTGATTGTGGTATTATTACTAGCTGAAGGTGAATACCCCCACCTACTAATAATCTGCTTTCCTACAACAGAGAGCCCAGAAAGGGCCCCCGTGTATTTCAAAAGCTTTCACTCTTTGGTCTACGGACATAGTAAGTTTTCCTCTGCCTAGATTCTCCCATAGTCAGCGTAGCCAGTCCATAAAGTTTGGCATTCTAGTTTTCCCCCCACTGTTGAGTTATCATTCGTGTATCTACACACAGTGCTAATACCATCTGTTTACTGCTCAGTGAGTTCGAGGAATGGTTTGTCTTACAGTGTACGCTCGTAGCCTGGGGATGTTGGTATTAAACATATAATCAATTGCATCAAGCTCATCTGCCTAGAATGTGTGGAGCTCCAGGCAGTGCCAGAGGAGGTGTAGCAGAATACTAGTGTTGCCACACACCTGGCAGTACTTGTCAAATTGAGTTGTTTCTCATTTATGCAGCTTGATGGGTGTGTAGAACCAGCATAAAATAGATTTAGTTAGCATTTCTTTCCCTGTGGCACTCCTGGCTGTGTTGTGCATTTCCGTTCCATTCGTCTTCTGTTAATCGGCATCAGAGCTGAGCTTTCCATCGATTTTGTCCCATAGACTTCACCCTAGTAAATTGGATGAGAAAACCTTAACCCCTTCACTTCTAGGCCATTTACCCCTGTGCTAAGCATTTTTTTGGCTATTTGGGGTAGTTCGCACTTAGGCCCCTGTAACTTTTTGACCAGATAAGGATTCCAAGCCACATTTACGTCCTTTTCTCCCAACATCATGGGGATTTTAAAGGTACCCAGGGTTTGTTAATTCCCTTGGAGGGGACCCAGAAATTAGCCAAAATACAGCTAACTTATTTTTTTTTTCAATGGAAAAAAAGTGCTGCAGATGAAAGCGTCTGTTTTTTTCCCTGCAAAGGATGTCAACAAAGGGTTTGTGGTGCTGACATCACCATCTTCCCAGCTTTCAGGGACTGACAGACTTCTGTCAGAAAACCAAAATGTTTTACACAGTTTTGGCATTTTACTGGGACATTGCCTATTTTTGCTATTTTTTGTGGTTTTAACCTCCTTCCAGTTAGTGGTAGAAATGCATATGAAAGCAAAAATGGATACTGGAAAGCTATACATTTCAGAAAAGTAGATAAAATTCTGAATTCAGCAAGGAGTCATTTGTGTAGATCCTTCAAGGTTTTTTGATAGAAACTTACAGTTGAAAGTAGGAAAAATTGAAAATGCGTTAAAAAAACAGCCACGTTTTCATCTGTAACTTCTTCTAAGTATGACAGATTGTATAATGCACTATACCGTTACATCCGCTGGACCCTTCTAGTTGTGGGGATATATAGAACTTGTAGGTTCACCAAGAATCCGAGTAACCCAGAGCCAATAACTGAGCAGTGTCTTGCAATGGTTTTTATTGTGTAATGGGTATATAGAAATTCATTTCGGAAAATATAAACAGTGAAAAATCGGTATGAAAGACACCTATGTATTTCTGAAATGGGAACAAAATATAATAGTTTAGAAACAGTAGCTATTTGCACATCTCCGAAATTGTTGGCACCCATACTAGTATGCGAATTATAGGACATTATTCAAAGTGACTTCTTTTTACACATTGTCTTACATTTGGAAGGCAGAAATGCATCGAAAGTCAATAGGTAATAACAGTTGCTCCACAAATTCTGTGTTCCCCTAAGTCTCCCGATAAAAATGGTACCTCACTTGTGTGGGTAGGCCTAGTGCCCATGACAGGAAACAGCCCAAAATGCAACGTGGACAGTCCACATTTTTACAATGAAAACAGACCCTTTTTTTGGTGGGTCCAAGCAGGCCATACCTCCCTGGACACCCTCGGGTGTCTAGTTTTCAGACATGTGTGGGTTTGGTAGGTTTCCCTAGATGGCGCTGAGCCCGGGGCCAAAAACCCAGGTGACCCCCCTTGGAAAACCAGGTCGTTTTGTGATAGGTAATTTTGATGTCTCCTCAATTCATTTTTGGCCCTTGCCTGTCACTGGTACTTGGCCCACCCAAGCGAGTGAGGTACCATTTTCATCGGGGGACCTGGGGAAACGTTGGGTGGTAGGAAATTTGTGTCAGCCCGGTGATCCCACAACTTTCCCACACAGAAATTTGAGAAAAAAGTGATTTTTTCAGCAAAATTTGAGGTTTGAAGTGGATTCTGGGTAGGAAAACTTTGGTGGGTCCACGCAAGCCATACCTCCCTTGACTCCCCCGGGTGTCTAGTTTTCAGAAATGTGTGGGTTTGGTAGGTTTTCCTAGATGGCCACCGAGCCCGGGGCCAAAAACCCTGGTGACCCCCCTTTCCAAACCAGGTCGTTTTGTGATAGGTAATTTTGATGTCTACTCAATACGTTTTGGGCCCTTGCCTGTCGCGGGTACTTGGCCCAACCACGCGAGTGAGATACCATTTTTATCGGGGAATGTTGGGTGGTAGTAAATTTGTCTCAGCCCGGTGATCCCACAACTTTCCTACAAGAAATGTGAGAAAATGTTTATTTTTTTCAGCTAAATTTGAGGTTTGCAGGGGATTCCTAGTAGGAAAACTTTGGTGGGTCCACGCAAGCCTTACCTCCCTGGACTCCCCCAGGTGTCTAGTTTACAGAAATGTGTGGGCTTGGTAGGTTTCCTTAGATGGCTGCCGAGCCTAGGGCCAAAAACCCAAGTAACCACCCCTGCAAAATCAGGTCGTTTTGTGATAGGTCATTTTGATGTCTCCACAATACGTTTTGGGCCCTTGCCTGATGCGGGTACTTGACCCACCCACACGAGTGAGGTTCCATTTTTATCGGGAGACCTGGAGGAACGCTGTGTGGTGTGAAATTTGTGTCAGCCCAGTGATCCCACAACTATCCCACACAGAAATTTGAGAAAAATATGATTTTTTCACCTAAATTTGAGGTTTGCAGTGGATTCTGGGTAGGAAAACTTTGGGGGATACCTCCCTGGACTCCCCAGGGTGTATAGTTTTCAGAAATGTGTGGGTTTGCTAGGTTTCCCTAGATGTACGCTGAGCCTGGGACCAAAAACGCAGGTGACCCCCTTGAAAAACCAGGTCGTTTTGTGATAGATAGGTGGGTACCTATGTTTTTGGTCCCAGGTTTGGAGGCATCTAGGGGAACCCAAAAAACCCAGACATTTCTGAAAACTAGACACCCGTGGTAGTCCAGGGAGGTATGGCTTGCGTTGATCCCTCAACATTTTCCTTCCAAAAATCTGCTGCAAATCTCAAAGTTAGCTAAAAAGTCATATTTTTCTCTAATATCCGTGTGGGAAAGTTGTGAGATCACCACACGGCACAAATTACCTTCAACTCAGCAGTCCCCTCAGACTCCTGATAAAAATGATACCTTACTTGTGTGGATGGGCGAGTGCCTATGATATGGAAGGGCCAAAAACGTGTAGAGATTGAGGGGGGCCCAAAGCGGGTCCAAAAAGGCAGTTTGTTTAAACATTTTTAGGCTGACGCTACTTTATGTACCCACACAAGTGAGATATCATTTTTCGCCTGAGACCAAGGAGAATGCTGGGTAGTAGGAAATTTGTACCTGCGCATTGATCCTACAACTTACTCACACAGACATGTGAGGAAAATGTGACTTTGTACGTAAATTTGAGGTTTGCAGGGGAGTCTGGGTAAGAAAACACTGGGGGATCCATGCAAGTCACACCGCCAGGCAAGAGTCCGTACATGCACACCACCATCCACGCACACCACCAGCCAAGTGCCATCCATGCACACCACCAGCCAAGCGCCATCCATGCACACCGCCAGCCAAGCGCCATCGAAGTACACCGCAAGCCAAATGCTATCCAAATACACCGCCAGCCAAATGCTATCAATGCACACAGTCAGCCAAGCAATATCCACGCACACCGCCAGCAAAGCACCACCCATGCATTCCGCCATCCAATGCCCCATCCCCGCACACCGCCAGCCAAGCAGGGCCAGACTGGGAACAACAACCAACCCTGGCAGATTGCTGCTTGATCGGCCCTGGGGGAGGGGGAAGGAGGGGGGAGTGCTAGTAAAAAGCACTGTTCCAGCTTTTGTTACTGGGGCCCGATATTGCAGCACTGCTGCAAAACCGGCCCCCAGTGACAAAACTGCACCCCACGGCCAGAAAACCGGCCCTCCGGGGAAACGCCTGGTGCCTGCTATGGCCAGTGTGGCCCTGCAGCCAAGCACCATTTATGCACACAGCCAGCCAAGCACCAGTCCAGGCACACCACCAGGCAAGTGCCAATCTACACACACCGTCATCAAGTGTGAGGCCACCCACACCATCAGCCAAGTGCAGGTACACAAACTGCCAGCAAAATGCCAGCAAGTCAACCAACCTCCCGGTTTCTAGTGGTTTTCTGCTCCCGCTTGGGTGCAAATGAGAATAAAAATATCACTGAAACAGCCAGAAGGTGCCTAGTGCGCTTTCTGCTCCCCACGGGGGGCACATAAGGGACTATTGCACTGATCTGCCTTCTGGGGGGGCAGAATGCCTTTTTTGGTGGTGGGGGCATTAGCATGCCCCTTCTCTGCAGCCCCCACCCCTATGTATAAAAAAAACAATCCCTGGTGCCTAGTGGGCTTTCTGCCCCCTTCGGGCAGATTAGGGACTATTGCCCCCATCTACTTCCTGGGGGGGCAGAAAGACTGTGGGATTTTTTTTGGGGGGGTGGGTGCATTGGCATGCCCATTTTGGGCAGCCCCCACCCCTACGTGTAAAAGAAAAAATCCTTGGTGCCTAGTGTGCTTTCTGGTCCCTCCGGGGGGGGCAGATCGGGGGCTATTGCCCCATCTGCCTCCGGGGGGCAGAAAGACTGCAGAATTTTTTGGGGGGTTGGGGGCATTGGCATGCCCATTTTGGGCAGGCCCCACCCCTAAAAACAATTTTTAAAAATCCCTGGCATCTAGTGGGGGCAGAAAGACTGGAATTTTTTTTCAGGAGGGGGTGGGGGCAGTCCCCAACTCTAAATTCAATGAAAAAAAATCCCTGGCATCTAGTGGGCTTTCTGCCCCCCCCCCCCGGGGGGGCAGAAAGTATGGAATTTTGTTGGGGAGGGGAGTGGGGGCATTGGCATACCTATCTTGGGCAGCCCCACCCCTAAATTCCATGACAAAAAATTCCCTGGCATCTAGTGGGGGCAGAAAGACTGATCTTAGTTAATTAATTATGGGGGGAGAAAAGGCCCTTGCCCAAGGGGCGCTCCCCGCTCCCTGGTGGCTAGTGGGTGGATCTCTGCTTGGGGATCACCCTCCTGGGGCGATCCGCAAGCAGGGATCCACTAGGGAGGGTGTTAGACCTGGCACCATTGGCATGGGTCTCCCCTGCATTTTTTGCCTTTGCCTCCTGTGTTTTTGCTGTGTGTTGGACTCCGTTTTGCTGGTCTAGATGCTTTGGGCACTTTGCCACTGCTGTTCAGTGCCAAAATGCAAGTGCTCCCTTTGTAAATTATTGTTATGGATTAGTGATTCCATGATTGGTATATTTGACTTACTTGTCAGACCCTAGTATAGCGCCCTGTGTGTGCCCAGGGCCTGTAAATCAAATGCTGCTAGTGGGCTGCATCACTGATTGTGCCACCCACAGAAGCAGCCTGTACATTGTAACTCTGGCCTTCCATTGCAGAGCCTGTGTGCAGTCTGGGACTGCTATGTCGACTTGGCAAGTGCACACACTTGCCAGTCCCTAAACCTTCCCTTTTCTACATATTAGTCACCCCTAAGGTAGGCCCAAGGTACCCCTGTGGGCAGGGTGCATTGTATGTGAAAGGTAGGATATGCCCTGATGTGTGTGGCATGTCCTGATAGTGAACTACTGCCAATTTTGTTTTTCACTATTGCAAGGCTACCTGTTCCCATAGGACAGAATGGGGAGTTTGTTTATAACATCTTATAAACATAACTGGCCCTGGGAACAAGGTAGAAAAATAAAGTTTAGTATGCCTGAACTCAGAATGTTAAAATGCATCTTTTAGTGAGGGTGAACATTCTGTGTTTGAAAATACCACTTTTAGAAAGTAGGTATTTTCTTGTCTAACCATCCAGTGTGCCTCTCCTAGGTTTGTGTATTGCATGTCTGGCTTTTGGATGACAGGGGCTGGAGAGGGGCAGCGGCTCCAGAAGTCTGATGAGTCAGGGCTGGGCTGAATAGACCTGTGCTGCATTTAGAGTAGGGGGAGGAGATTTCCTTTCACCTGAATGGGCCTGGTCTGCCTTCAACAATGCTGTCTCCACCTCCTGCCAGGAAGCTGCACCAGTGAGGACAGAACTGGTTTTGGCTGGTACAGACACTCTCTGCCTTCAGAGAACACAGGATTTTTGTGTATAAAAAGAGAGGCCCAGAACCCAGACTTTTAGATCACTTCTGGGAATCAAGAGGAACCTTTGCCAAGGAGAAGAGCCGGAGAAGCTGAGGAGGAATACTGGTCCTGTGCTGTTTGCTGTCTGGGGTTGTCCTGCAGTGGCTACTTGCTGCCAAGGAAAGGAGAAAAGGACTTTTGCTGTTTTCTTTGTCACCTGCTTGAGAGAAGATCTCCAAGGGCTTGCAACTAAGCTTGCCTCCTGTTCAGAAGTCTCAGGGACACAAAGACTTCACCACCAGCTCCCCTGAATTTCCTTGCTGGGAATTCTAATCAGCAAAGAGGTGCCTGCTGCTGTTCTGGACATCTAGGGACTGTTTTTCGCTGGGAGCTGGAAAATCGAGGCAACTCCGAAGAAGCGAGACGCATCCACACCTGCTTCCGACGCATCGCCGAAGAAACCGTTGCAGCGCCTGCCGCGGCTTGAGAAATCGCCGCATCGAGTGCACCGATCTCCGAAGTCCGAGATCATCGCACCGAGTTCGACGCAAGGCCTGCTGTGCGGTGGCATGAGTTCACGCATCGTCACCGGATCGTCGCATAGCATTGAGGCACCAAGTCTGTCGCATCGTTGGCAGACGCAGTAAGAAACCGACGCATCACCTCCCCATGCAGTAAGAAACCAACGCATCACCTCCTCTTCAGTTAGGAACCGACGCATCACCTCCCCTGCGCTGCAGTAAGGAACCGACGCATCACCTCCCCTGAAGCAAGGAACCGACGAATCACCTTCCCTGAGTGTAAGGAACTGACGCATCACCTTCCCTGCGGCCCGTTTTGTTTGTTTGCGTGACGCATCCTAGGTACTTTGTGAGAAAAGTCTCGCATCTGCAATTTTGCTTGAACTGAACTATTTCTACCATCTGAAAGTCATATTTTTAATACTGTATTGTGGATTTTTGTCGTTTGGTCTCGTTTTGGTTTAGATAACGATTACTTATTGTTCTAAACTGGTGTGGTGTCCATTTGTAGTGTTTTCACTGTATTACTGTATGTGTTCACAAATGCTTTACACACTGCCTCGGAGATAAGCCTGTCTGCTCGTGCCAAGATACCAAGGGGGTGAGCAGGGGTTATTTTAGGAGTGTATCCTCCTTACCCTGACTAGAAGCAAGGGTCCCTATTTGGACAAATGTACCTACGTCTGCCAACTAGAGACCCCCATTTCTAACAGAGGGGTACCAAACGATACCTCTCCTGACTGTCTACATGCTCAGGGGGCTGATATAGCCCCCTGAGCTTCCTAGAAAGTGAAACTGAAATGAGCCTATTGGCTCATTTCAGTTTCAGTTTCACTGAAATGATGTCAGCGCGACGTGCGCGCTGATAGTCTTTTCAGGGAAACCCCGCATACAGCCTCGGGAGCTGGGGAAGGTCTTTCCCAGCTCTCGAGGCTGTTGGGGGGTAAAGGAAATCCCTCTGGTGCCCGCACCAGAGGGATTTCAAAGGCTGTGTGCAAGGACGGCCGGGAGCCGTCCTGCGCACATGAGCACCGTGGTGCAGGACGGCTCCCGGCCGTCCTGCGCATGGAAAGGGTTAAATGTCCAAAATGAGTTTCTTACCTCCTTCTCTTGTAAATAAACAATTTTGAAATTTTGTTTAGAATCTGGAAACATGGGTGTAGATATCAGGCTGTAAAGCCAAGTCATGAATTGGGCAATATTAATACCTCTCTGTTTCCTGTAACCCAAATTACTGCTTGCAATGTCAAAGGGTTTGATGCTTGCCGCACCAAAGATAACTCCCAGGCCCATATTGACTAACACTTTGTGTTGGGTTGCATTACTGCTGCAAACCCAGCGCTAAAGTGATATGCTGAGTTTACTACCCAGTGTAAATTGGGATTTGCATTGGATAGTTTTCCAAAGTAACACATAGTTGTGCTTTGAGCTGCTTTGCATTAGTTTGCATCAAGGGGGCATTCCATGGGTGATACATAGGCGTTCCCATGCAACCACCTATGGGTTTTGAAGCAAGTCCCTACCTATAAACATTCATAGACAGGGATTTGACCCAAAATCTTACACCTCCTCAAGGCAGGCATAATGAGGAGAACATTTTTCATTTCTCCTTGTTTTTCCTATATTGCATGTGTGCTGTATTATAAAGCACAGATACAAACCGGAAAATGTGTTAAAGGATAGTTTCAGTAATGGGAGGGTCACCTTCCATTATAAAACCTATTCCTTACAGAACGCGCACACCCTTGAACTGGAGTACAAGGGCATGTGCGTTGGGGCATGGTAGTCTAAAGTGTGCCAGTGCATGCATATATGGAGCTGTTCTGCTCTCTCCCTTTCACGCAATGCAGCGTAGCAGTGTTGCATGAACGCTTTGTAAATCTGGGCCCAGTCTGGTGCAGCTCAGGTCTCTCTGTTTGCTAAAAGCACTTTTGTTCATAATAGGCATAAAGATAGTATTACTAATTATTAGTGTAAGCGATGAGTGGATAAGCTTATCTGTACTGCAACTTTATCCCAAACTGCTAGGGATAGGTGAAGAAAAATAACCCTTGATGCAGTATTTTTTGTCTAGCGGCGGCAAATTTTATATATTTATTCCTGCTATGCGCTGCTCAATAAACCAACATTGTTTATCAGTTTCTGGTTTCATCCATTTCACTATAAAGCGTAATTGGACTGCTTGATAATAGTGTGTAATGATGGGGATGACTGGTTTGCTGTTTTTCGGGAATGGTACATGATTTGCTTGAACCACCTGTTTTACACTAGGAGTGATTTGGACTCTCAAATAAGTTATAGGGCCTGATTACGACTTTGGCAGACTGGGTTACTTCGTCACAGATATCCCATACGCCAAATTCCAATTCCATTAAAGCCTATGGAACTTGGCGGACGGCATATCCGTCATGTTTGTCATGGAGTATCCCATCCGCCAAGATCGTAATCAAGCCCACAAACTCAAATACCCACTGAAATGCAGTTCATAATATCATAACTTGATCCTGTTAAATTGAGATATTCAGCAACTGTGACTTCTAAAGACTGACTTTGAAACAGGATGCCTGCCAATATTTCTAACATCCTGCATCAATGAAGCAATGGAGTGGCCAGGATCCACTACCAAAATCATGGCATTCCCACATACATTGTCATTTTAAATAGGTCACTGACTATATGCACACAAATTATGCTACAGACAGGTTCTTCAGAGGGTTCCATAGTAAGAACAAATAACAGGGGAGACACGGGACATCTCTGCCTAGTTACCCTGCAGTTCTCAAAAGTTGAAGACACAGCACTGTCAAGACTAATAGAAGTGGGAGTGGATCTGTATCCCAACTCAGTAAATGACAGTTAACCCGATCAAACGACTTACTGGCTTCCAAAAAGAGTGTAAGGGAGTTTTTCTGTGTTTTATGCATATTATCAATTAAGAGTAGGCAGATTTTGAGATTTTTCCACATCTTCTTCCAAAGATACATCCAGATTGGTCAGGGCCAATAAGTCCTTGCATAAGAGGCCCAGTCTCGTTGCTAGAATAATGTTGAAAATGTTAGCATTAAAGTTCAGCAGGGATATTGGTCTGTGTGAAGCACACCATGTAGAGCCTTTGCCCAACTTAGGAATTAATGTAACCATCACTTCTTTCATAGACTCTTGCATTGCTCTGGTTTATGCAAAGGCAGTGAACAGTTTAGTCAGGATGTGAGCAAGTGTCCTACAAAATATTTTGGAAGTTACATCCCTTGGCAGGCTGGTGATTTGCCAATTTTAAATGCTCTATAGAGCTTATCACCTTTTCTACTCTTATGGAAAGATTAAGCAATTCGACCTGCTCTGGGTTTCAATTTCTGCATGTATGAGCTCTCTGGACATATAGATACCTGGGAGAGAACTGCATCCTCCTCTTGATAAAACTCGCTAAAGAAGGAGTTAAAGGCTTTACTATACCATCATCCCTCATTCTCAATGTTCTGTTGCTGTTCTCTGCTACTTTAATTCTGCTCTTTACTATTTTAGATGGTAATGTACATAGCAATAGTTGACCTGCTTAATATCTCCTGTCAAAATAAAGTTGCTGTAACCTGAGTAGTTCAGTTTGCTTAGTCAAAGTCTAGACATCCATTTGCGCATTTGGTACCAAGTGCCTCATTTACAAGAAAGTGCTGCAGCGCGGCACCGCAAGCCCTTTGACTGCACCACGCTGCAGCACTTTCAAAGCACAGGGATGCGTCATATCTACCAGGATATGAAGGATCCCTTTGCTGTCCCCTGCGCTGGCGCTCAATTTGCTGCCATGTATCAACGCAGGCACCCTTGCACCATGGACTTCCTGCACATAAACAATCACCAGAGGTGATTTCCTCGTTCTATGTGTGCTGCAGAATGCAGAACGCATAGAAAGAGGAAAAAAACAAGGAGAAATGAATACATTTATCCTCGTTGCACCTCCCTACGCCTCCCCTGGGGAGGCGTAGCATTCTGACACATTTCCAGGTTTACGATTTCTCATAAATCTGGAAATGTGTCAGGTTACATGGGTGTTGCGTGGGAACACCCACAGCAAAACCCATGGAACGCCCTTTTCACGTGAAGTGCTGCGTGTAAAGGGGCCGTATTTACAAGGACAGGAAAAGCCACGCAAGGCGGCTTTTCCTGTCCTTGTAAATATGGTGCAGCAAAATGCGCCGCCGGTGCGTTACAAAAAGTGACGCACCGGCGGCTCATAGGGCTTGTAAATAGGCTCCCAAGTGTTTTCACCAGATATTTGTGGGCCTGTTCTTTTGTGTATTAGCTCAAGCTCTTCCAATTGAAATTCCAAGTGTTCCTTGATCTCAACCCTGCTTTTGTTTAATCTAATAGAGGCCATGATAAGACTTCCCCTAATGACTGCCTTAAAGGTGTCACACAGAATGTTTACATTGCTTTCTTCCTGATCATTCTCTATCATGTATGAGTTAATGCAATTTACTTCCCTAACTAATAAATCTCTCAGAAGGCCGTCATTTGGTCTTCATTGCCTATTCTTGCATGGAGCTTGTACTGACACAGTGGCCAATATGACTGGAGCATGATCAGATGTAGTTATGTGACCAACATCCATGTGTTGTACTTTAGGAATCAAGAATGAACTTAAGAAAAAGTGGTGTAGATCGCCATTAAAAAAAAAGAGTAAATGATGAAGTCAGGGCATTTTGTTTGCCAAGTAACAATCACTCTTAAATGCCCCAGCCATTCCATGCAATAGATGTAGCACATGCCTGACCTATTCTCAAAGAGGTCCTGTCCTCAACACTACCCATTACTATGTGGCGCTCTCCCCCGTTATTTTATCACCCACAGCACTGTTTGTCACATTTGTTACATCCTTTTTTTTAGGAGTATTTTTGACCAGAGTTGGGTACATATGTATATTAGATACTGTACAGACTTCTGTTCCAATGTTGAGAACTACGGTAAGTGATAGACCTGTATGTTATATTTTGACTTTCAGGGCTTTGCACAGACAACTCTGCTATTGGGATTGCCACCCCTCCTTTGTCTTTTGGCCCTAGGCTATATATTGACTTGGGAACCACTTATACTTGAGACAGAACCAATCTCTTTTAAGCAGGCATGTTTTCTGTATAATGCAAATGTCACTTTTACAATTCTGAAGCATTTTCAGTGCTGCTCAGCATTTCTCAGGTGTATTTATCCTCCTGGTGTGATAACTATCTAGCTTTAACATCAACGAGGATAAACAGAGTGTACCTTAAACCTCCACAAGCCAAAGCATGTGTGGTAGCAAATGTCCTAGTGTGAGGACCATCAGGAAGTTGTATCAGCTTGCACTGCAATGATGGGTTGCCATTCCCAACCTTAAACCATACAAATAAACTAAACACTCTTAACAAAATTAGAAACTAATAACTTGTCTGTTTCAGACATGGTACTTGACAGAATCCTTTCCCATCTGAAATTGCAGTTCCCAAGATCATTGAGGTTGATGTTGTGTACATCCACATTTCCCTCGCACATCTTCCCTGGGGCCTGCTATTGAAAGTCCAGAAATCTACCTTGTGGAGGTATAGCTCATCATCAACTTGTTGATCGAAGACTGAATCAGTTGATGTGGTTCAGTTTGTAAACCATTGATTTCTCTCAGATGCAAGGTCACTTTTCTCTGGAGAAGGTTTCATCTTTCTTCTATGTGCTCTCACTTCTTGCCACTCTGGTCTTTTTTCTCTGGGGACTATGCTGTGAGTGTCTAGATCTCCATCCTTTCTATACTATCATCTACCAGTCACACAAGTTTCTTATCCTCCCTGAGAGAGCTCATGATCACTTTCTACTCTTGCCATTAAAAGATGACACAAATGGGATGTCCTCATTGATAAGCATCTTTCTCTTATTCTATCGCTAAAGGGGGGGTCAAACCACTCTTCCCCTTATACAACATCCCCTTCACAGCCATCGCCTTTCACTGCAGCTGATTCCATTGGCCACATGGTACAGAACCATGCCCATGATACTGCATTGTACACCTACCACAAATTTACAGACATTACAGGTCTACAACAGTAGCTGTTCTCGTACACAAGAAAAGCGTACAACAGCATAGAACAGCTGCTGCCGTTAATGGGCGAGGTACCACAAAATGGCCTCTGACATACCACTTGCAGTGTGACAGATGCTGTTACTTATAGAATGGATGCATGGAGCAGCTCTGCAAAGTGTCCTATACAGTGCCATCATTTGAGGCCCTAGGAAAACATATTTTGTGGTGCCCTACTTTGAAGATATTACCCATTTTTAGCTAATTTTACAGGACACAGGGGTGGAAAAATGAAGAGGTAGGTAGAGAAATAGAGGTAGAGAGATAGGTGAAGTTTTAGAATGAAGTTGAAAAGTAAAGAGATGTGAAGAAGGAAATGTAGAGAGAGGTAGAAGTGGTGGGTACATCAACGGGTAAAATAAAGAGATGGAGAGGTAAAGTAGGAAAAGGTGAGCTAGCGAGAGGTAGACAGGGAGCGAAGTGAGGAAGTAAGAGAATTATAGAGAGAGAGACAATGTAGAAAGAGAGTGGTGAGGTAGAGGGAGCAGAAAAATTAGGTACAGTTCAGGTAACAGGAGTAGTGAGGTAGAAAGAAGGAGAGAGGGGTGACGAGTAGAAAGAGAGTAATTGTAAAGAGAAAAGACGTGACAGACAAAAGGAAACATAGTGGTTACAGAGGTAGGGAGGTAGAGAGAGGGTGAGGTAGAAAGAGAGATGTGAGATAGAGAGATACAGAAAGAGAGACAATGGAGAGAAACGCGAAGCAGTGAGAGGTGCAGTAGAGTGGGTGAAATGAGACAAAAAGAAGGTGCAGTGAGATGAGAGAGAAAGAAAGAGGAAGTAGTGATAGAAAAATGAAGTAGAAAGAAAGGAAAAGGTTGCATGAAAGGAGTAAGGTAGTGAGAGAAGTGAGGAAAAGAAACCAGAGGAAGAAAAAGAGGGGAGTTGGAGAAATGAGATAGGGAATGAATGCTGAGATGAGTTCAGAGGTTAGGTTGCGAGAGAGAGAGAGAGCAATAAGTGGGGTAGAATAAGGTAGTGAAACAGATTAAGACCAAGAGAAATGAGGTAGCGGTAGAGGTAGTGGTGTGGTAAAAATAAGTGAGGTTGAGAGAGGGGTGATGGAGGTGGTAGACAGGGGTGAGATATAGAGGAATGGGGAGAAAGATAAAGAGATGAGTTAAAGCAAGAGATGAGTTAAAAAGAGGTGCAGTAGATGGAGGAGAAGTGCACAGAGGATAGATAGAAAGAGTACATGGGGTGAGGTAAAGTGAAGACAAGTAGATAGAGAGAGAGGTGAGCCATATGTTATGTTATGTTATAGTGACTTGTACAGCGCATGGCTACCTAGACAAGGTTTCCCAGTGCTAACCAGCACGCCAAAAAAGGTTGCTCAGGCCTTCCTGCTGCGCTTCCCTACGGCAAAAGAAAAGGGCAGGAATGCGCCGTATCTATAAGATACGGCGCATTCCTGTCCTTTTCCCCTGTGCCGGCGCACAATGGGCTGCTGTGCACCAACGCAGGCACCTTTGCACCATGGTGAAAGGGTGCCTGCGTTGCAGGGATGATTATTTTTGTACAGGAAGGGAAACCTTTCTGTACAAAAATAATCACAAGAGGCTTCTTCCTCTTTCTATGTGTGCTGCAGAATGCAGCACGCATACAAAAAGGAATAACAAGGAGAAATAAAGATATTTCTCCTCGTTGTGCCTCCCTTATGCCTCCCCTGGGGAGGCGTAAGCTTTTGGCGCTGCCTCAATCTGGGGCAGTGTCAAAAGGCCATGGATGTTGCTGGGAACGCCCCGAGCAACACCCATTGCACGCCCCTTTAACACAGAACACTGCGTTAAAGGGACTGATATTTATCAGGCAGCATTAAGCCAAAAAAAGTGGCTTAGTGCTTCCTGATAAATATCACGCAGGCTTCTGCGCCACGGAACATCACAAAAAGTGAAGTTCCGGAGGCGCAAGAAGTCTCATAAATGAGGCCCTATGTTTTTAGGCACACCATTTTTGGGATGTCCGGCTGTACTATCACTTTACCATGCTGCACTTTGGAAGGTGGGGGACCTGGCAAATGACCACTTTGCCCATGCCTTAAAACATCTCATACACTGTCAAAGAAAGTCCATATGTAGACACTCCCCCGTGCCCACTAGGCATTTGAGTGCAACTGTTTGCCACAGCATGCAGGTGGCACGTGCAGCAGCACTGTGAGCCTTAATGTTCTCTTCATGTACACAAAGCAGATGTTACATGTGCACTGGTGATTTAAGCCCACCTTACACACACAAATGGAATAAGTACAATAGTCATGTCAGCTTTCACATATGCAAAAGTAGGTACAGTCCAAAAGTGGCAGTGTGAGCTTCCTTTATGCCCATAGAAAACAACTTATGAATGTAGCATATTCAGCAATTACGATTCCCTCACATACTCACATGGTATGTACATTAACTATACGGTGTAAGGTTACCTGGAATTTACTGAGGATGTAATGTAATGCCAGGGCATGCTCTTCTCACAGAGAGGAGCAGAAGCAGCAATTGTGCAAGCACCTCCCAGACACCAAAGAGATGCAGAACAAACAATGTCTCCAATCACACTGCTTGCATTGCCATTGTAACCTGCATTTTCAACAATGCAGTTGGGTAAAACAGGGACAGTGCCAATGTCATCTATCTCAGTGAGAAATACAAAAAGTAAAAACAATATGAAACTATCAATTCACATTTCTGAATGTGAAATGCAGCATTCCTGCTAGATGGAATGTGGAGTTAACTGAGGTAGAAGTTGAGGCATGAGGAGGAAATGCAATAAATCAGGACTACCTTCTAATATTTAGTAGCAGAACCAAGGCCATACCTGACCATCACATGGCCACCCACTTTTCTTGCACTGGAGTTCCCAATGATGAGGATATGCCCCATGTAGCCAATCACTAGGAACCCACATCAGTCTGAGACTGAGATACAGGGCTAGTTCTTCAGTATGCAACAGTAAGAGATAGGGTGTACCCAACCCCAAAATGGCTCCCGGCAGTGGTGGAATTTAGTTGATGGCGGTATGTCAACAGTCCTGAAATCTTCTCATATGGGCCACAGCACCAACACCAAGTTGCGCCATCAATAGCAGAACCCACGAGATGATGGGGTAGGTGCGCCCAGCAGAAGGATAAATAGCACGGATGGCTGGATATCAAATCGGTCAGTGAAAAAATTAGGCATAGGGGTGTGTCTTTGTCGCTAAGCAAGATGCACGCATGGCTTAGCTTTGGTGCTCCATGCTGGTGGTCCATTTCATGGTTTACAGTGACAAAGATCTGAAATTTTTTCAAGAGAAGCAGGACACAACCTCTCCAGACTTAACTATTACGCAAACCTTGAAGTATTGTTATCACAATCTCCTGAATTCTTGAGCTTTTCATTCTGCCAGAATTCTCTCGGGACTTGCACCCGCCATTTTGAATTTTGCCGCATTGAGAATTTTTAGAGCCTTTGCTTCCCTCCTTTGAAGGAAGCTTTTCTTCTTGTCTTCTTTCACAGACTGCACCATTTATGCAAATCTGTATACATTTATGGATGTCTGCAGTTACACTGTTCGTTTTTGGCTGCCACCATTTTCCTCAAGGGACACTGCATTCCACGTCACAGTGGATAATATATTGTTATCACCATGAAGATATACTACAGCACTTCAAGGTATAACCCTTTCCATTTTATCTAGGTCATATGCCATATTGCAAACAGATATAGGTGTGCTGCATTACTCTATACAGCTTATTGCCAGAAACTGATATGCAACTTATCATATTAATCTTTTAAATGAGAATTTTAAGTCATATTAATTGAATCTTGTATGTTTTAAGTGCATGGGGAGACTATGTCAAAGGAAAACTCCTCCTAAGACATCCTCTAGTGGCGAGAAATATCATGATACTCCCAACTATTGCTCCAATAATGTCAGAAACATCTCTTCAAAACTATTAGGTGCCTGTGGTTGTTCCTAAATCTTAAATAGTTCATAAACGTATGTCTACTTCTACTAAAAAAGATCCCCCCTCTACAGTGAAATTTCCTTCGCCTGTTTCCATGGAGTTGCTATTGGAGGAAATTCGTGCTTTAAAAATATATATGAAATACACAAATAAAACTTTAAGTAACCTTGAGGAAACATGGTGATTTATGGATAAATGAGTCTCTGAACTCGAACAAAGGGTCAGTGCTATCCAAGACACTGCTAATATAATAGACAAATTACTGTTAGACATGACTGTATTACAAAAACATACTGAAGACCTTGAAAATTGGAACCCTAGGAATAACTTGAAAATGTATGGTCTTCCGGAGAATGCGGAGGGAGGTGATCCTATATATTTTTTCAAAGACTTTCTTCCTCAAGTCTTATATCTTCTTCCCTCCATAACTCTTAATTTCCATCGAGCCCATAGATTGTGTGAAAAATTGATTCTAAACCTAGTAGTGTTATCATATTCTCCTTAGAGCATACTGACCTTATTAAAGTCCTCAATGCTGCTAAGTTAAAGAAACATATCACATGGTTATGTCATAAACCTTACTTCTCCCAGGATGTCGACAAAGCTACAGCAGACAGACTGAAACAATTTTTGGATCTCCAACCTGAGCTAAGAGATATAAATGCCAGGTTTGTGTTGATTCATCTGTGGAGATTCAAAGTGGCTTACAAAGACAAAATACTTACATATGAGGATCCTGCAAAACTCAAGAATTTTCTATCCAGGTGTAGAGAGGAAATGATTAAACAACCACATCATAACCTGCTTTCGAAGTGTGCTTGAATGCCATGTTTATGATGCACTCAACATGATTATAATTAGATAATACTGCTTTCGCCACAGTTACTTTCTCTGTACTCTTCTACTTTCATGATGTTGTGACCATACAGGTTGGATTTGTGTTCATTCTGTCTTGTGTTCCCACTTCACCCCTTTAAATAGAAGAACTTCCCTTACAGGTATGTCTTTCAATCATCATTTATTTGGCTTGTACTGTCTTCTTTTTATGTTATCTGTTTTTACTTATCTCCTATATTCTGTTCTTTTCTTTCCTTACTCTTCTTTTTCTTTCCCTTTAATCACTTATTTTACATACGTTTCTCTACTTCTATTGCTCTAATGACCAAAGATAATACTTGTTGTTGTACGCATAAACTTATTCCTGTTTGCTATTTTATCAAATTCAGAGTACTCTCATGGAATGTTAAAGATTTAGGTAACCCAATTAGGAGTCCCATTTGGCTAAATTGAAAACAGACATTGATCTTTTACAAGAGGCACACTTACCTGAGTTAGAAGTGTTGAACCTCAAACAATGTTGGGTGGGTTTACAGAAAAAGAATTGCATTGTATTGTATCGCAATTGCATTTATATAGCGCTTACTACCCCTGATGAAGCGCTTTTTCGGTGAGTGGCACGCTACTCTGGAACCCATAAAGGATTAGTGGTGAATTAGTATAGTGAAATATGAAAGTAAATTGAGTGGTTGATATGTTAGTCAGTTATTTGGATTGAGAAGGAAAGTGGAGGGGTAGAAGCGGGAAAAGGTTTGCATTTATATAGCGCTTCCTGCCCCTGATGAGGTGTTGACGTGCTTTTTTGGCGAGTAGCACGCTACTCCCGAACTCAAACAGGATTAGTGGGAATTAGTATAGGGAAATATGCAATCAATTTGAGTGGTGGACATGTTAGTCTGTTATTTGGATTGAAAAGAAATAGTGCAGGGATAAGAGAGGGAAGGGTCTAGAATTTTTTTTTTTTTTTTATGTAGTTTATATTCATAGGAGGGGGTTTGGGATGAGTAAAGGGGTGGGAAGGGGAGTTAGTATAGGGAAATATGAAATTAATTTGAGCGGTGGACATGTTAGTCTGTTCTTTGGATTGAAAAGGAATAGTGGAGGGATAGAAGATGGAAGGGGAACCTTCACCAAAGCTAGTGCAGGGGTCTTACTACACTATCTTTTATTGATACCGTGTAGAAAGGAGAGAAAATAATAATAAGTACAAAAGGGTGGGAGGAAAAGTAATAAAAAAAACAAAAAAAAACCCTGCCTACGGGTATCCCCTGGTTTCAGTAGTCACCTTACTCTTAGGCTGTTAGTTAGACCTTCAGGTTACCTTTATCTTTCTTTAAGGCTAATGGATTACGGGCTCTGATATCATTCAGCTAGTTCCCTACTGGTCTATATCTCCCTTTAATGAGGCCAAGGTATAATTTCTCAAACAAAAAAGAATGACATATAACTTCTCCTCATTATTGGAAAAAAGGGGTTTATTTGGGGAAACATCTTTTGTCATAACAGAACGGTGAGGCAGTTAAATATTTTCATGTGCCTGTTTTCTCTAAGAATAGTTCCGGGGCGATTAAATGGTGAGCGAAAGGAAAAGACCAACAAACAGAGGGATATGCCAGTTACAGGTTCCCTTTGCACCTATCCCAGGACGGTGTAGCACGGCCCGTAATAAACCGACCCACTACCCTTAACCCTCCCCAAGCTCACGTGCCCCGTCTGCCGCAACTGCCATACTGGTGTAAATCCATCCACTTGATTGCATCAGAGACAGCACGAAAATCAATTTCAATCCTTTCTTTGTTGATATCAGGATTGTAACTTATGAACTGAGAAGCCAGTAATCTGATCTCTTGCTTCCGTCCTGATAAAGGTTTCTCCCACACCCTTTAGTAAATCAAAGCATTTCACTCAACCGTGAACAAGCATTGGCAAATTCAACTAATTTGACCCTTGGAAACTTTTTCACTAAAACGTTGAGCTAGTTGTAATGTGGTCACTTAGTGTCAATTTATGCAACCAACTTCAGTAGGGAGCCAGTCAGAGAGACCATCTTGGTACTCAGAAACAGTTACCTCAAGGGTAGAAGCAATACTCAGTCAGTTACAGGCACTTTTATCCGTTAATGTGGCTTTCTATGGAAGTGGTCCTGATGCACGGGATGAAGGGTGCTGTTGATGCAGTCGACGGGGGTCTACCTGCACCTGCACCTCGGTACACAAAGGGCTTGAGGCTGTCCTGGTCACAGGGTTGACGCATCTCGAAGCCCTCTTGGTACAGATAGAAGTTGCAAAGAAAAATGGTCCACCCTCAAGGGCAAGGGAGGAAGGTGTCACCTGCCACAGGATACTAATGGAACGTAATAACGTCTCAAACGAATAAGAATAAACAATTCACTTTGTTCAGGGAAAAACCAAATACACAGCAAAATTATAAATAAACAAGGATACAATACAAAAATTATTTATTTGGAAATAATGTTCATAGATTTTTTTGAATTTCAAGTAATAAATCACAGAGCAAAATAGAGGCAAAATACGCAAAAATATATACAATAAACATACAAAACAAAAACAAATATGCCTGGACTCGTAAGAATAGTTAATTAACCCCTTCGATGCGCGTGACGAGCTCAGCTCGTCATGCTGCGCGGTAGCGCTGTGCGCATGACGAGCTGAGCTCGTCACGACCCCACCCGCGATCGGAATGTCCAGCACACGAGCGGAATTCCGATCGCGGTCAAGGGGTTAACAGGCTAAGTCTCTCTATCCCCACAAAAGAGCTCTAAACAGTGGAACAAACATAAAAGGCAAAAACATAGACATATACTTCCACCAATCTTACCATTCATACACTCCACATTCTCACACATGTAAAATAAAACAGATTGTATACAAAAACAAACAATATATATAAAAGGCAGAAACCCAAAACAAGTAGAGGGCAATAATGCATCGACATGGTGTTATCAGGAATTTGTCGCCCAATGGTTTCTGTCTTGCACGGTGCCGACGCGCGTTTTGGTGCTGGGCTAACAAGTAGCCATCACCTTCATCAGGGCACTGATACCTTGAAGATCTAGGGAGAGCACTAGGGTGGGGAGAGCCAAGAGGGGGGGATTTTAAGATACAGTCTGGGTGCCAAATATGCACTTCTCATAACAAGCAGCTCTGTAAGGGCTATAAAGCAAAAAAGGAACAATTAGAAGCATTCTCCCCTGAATACAGGTTAGGCAAATATAAAAACGGTTTCCAAAAACTTCACCTGAAAAACAATGTGCAAAGAAGGAAAAGACGTGTGGATAGATCCCGAGCATTAAAAAAGGTTAAAACCAATCGTGCCCCTGTATGGAAGCAGACAAACTAGGAAAGATCCACACAAGCTATAGGACCTGATGAAAGAGGAAAAGAAAAATCCTGCACTTCTGTGGTGGCTAAAACGAACGTGAGCATGCAGAGGCCACTGTAGGATGTGAAAGGTAAAAACATACGAGGACACAAAGATAACAGGAATACTAGATAAAATAAAAATAAATAAAATAAGATAGAAGTTGCCACTGGACTATCAGTCGCCCGGTGTCGCAGTCACAGCCAAATCCTTCCCTGGGCAATAACTCTCCTGCTAGGTGATCAAGCTGCAAACTGACGTCTCTCCCGGGTTCAGCGAACTTGGGTACAAGTTTAGAAGTGTCTGGTCCTGGTCTCTGGTGGTACACAGTGGCTGCTGGCAGCGATCTGAAGATTCTGGGCTACCAACTTGCCCCAGCAGACTTCTCAGCTGGTGTGGCCCTGTGCTGTGAACAGGAGGTCAGCTGACTGAGCCTTGAGTCTATTGGCTTTGGCTGGGCTCTGGAGAAGACTTCTCCACAGCAGGACACTGTAAGCACGATCCCTCTTCTTTGCTAGCCACCAAGTGCAGCAGGTACAGTCCACGACTGCCCTTACAGTCTACAGTGGCAGATTGGGAGCCATACTTTACCTTGTCCTACTCAGGGTGGCACAATAAGTGCTGCAATCCCTGGGGGACACTAACTTGAAACCCTGGGTACCCCTTGTACCATATACTAGGGAGTTCAAGTAAGTTAGGCTATGCCAATTGGGGACAAGCCAATTAAACATGCACCATTTTCAGGATCACAGCACATGCACGAGTCCTGTTTAGCAAGCCTCCAGGCATTTCAGAGTTACTACACCAGTACCTAGTAGTCAAAATGGGGGGCAAAAGTGAATGGTAAACCTGCAAAAAATCTGTTCCCTTAAACTATACCAGGACAATCTGTGACTGGACCGAAAAAGGATTGCAAACTGGCTTGATGGTCCCTGAGCTCGAGCTGAATGGCAGATACAGATGGCAGAAAGAATGACCAGCAATCTTCAGTGGAGAATTTGTCCTGGTTCATTGTGGACTTCAAGGGAGGAATCAAAAGATACTGAGACCGAAGATTTCTGCAAATATAAATAACTTGAAAATGTAGACACCCAAGACTAAATCGCCGGTATATAAAAAGCATGTGATCTCTGGTAGCATATGCTACGAATAGTATCGGCTGATGTCAGGGAAAAGTGGTGAGGCAGGGGGGGAGAGGAGGACAGTAACACAAAATAAAAGTAAAAAAAGAACATGGTTATCCTTGTTAACAACAATGTAAATTGACTAGTTCTATCACAATCCAATGATACAGAAAGTAGATGGATTACAGTTGATTTATTGATTAATCAGATACCGCTTACAATTTCCAATGTATATGGTCTACCACTGTTAATAATTCCTTTTAGAATGATATTTCTACTCATATGTGATATCTTACTGGGAATTATTTAATTTTAGGTGGGGATTTTCAACCAAGTACTAGATCTTATTTTAGACAGGAACTCTACCATTAAATTCATAAGTACCAGAATACCTAAATCGTTTTGCTCTACAATCACTCAAAATTCTCTCACTGATGCATGGTGATTTTGCGATCCCCCTAACAGAATATGCATATTATTCATCAACCCATTCTACACAATCCAAAACTGATCTTTTTCAATAGAGCTTTAGTACAAAACGTTCTACTTGCAGAAATTGGATCTATACACATAGATGATCATGCACCGATCCTTACTGATATTGATCTTATTCCCAATTAACCATGATTCGCTTCTTCATGATTCCTCTCTTTTTTAAACTTTCTTTATTAATTTTCAAGTTACATATAAAATGGCAAGCAGCAATAGAAATAACTGTGCTGCAACGAAACCGAACCCCAAAATACCTAGCTGAAGGAGTTGCAAGAGTATATCGCATAGCTGCTAAATCACAGATGATAGAGCAGGTGTCTCCAAACAGTCGATCGCAAGCTACTTGTAGCTCGCAGAAACCTTCAGAGTAGCTCCCAGCCTTCATTTTTAACTAAGAACTGCAATAAATTAGTTGTGTTTTCTTTTTAAAGTTATGGAAAGGCTATGTTTATTTAACATTTTTGTAAGGCTGAAGATAGCAGAGCCTGATAAAGAGCAGTGCTCCACTTAGATTTATAAACCAGGTGGGTCACAGAGATTCAGAACTGAAGCACTGGGGTATTTAACTCTTAAATAAAAGTCGTTCTCGACTCAATATTGGAGCATGAGAACAAAATTATGTTTCTAAATTTTTTTAAATGAGAGAAAAGTAAACTAAAGTGTTACCTAAATGTCTTCATTTTAATTTTCTCCCTTTTCAAAGTGTCACATTTACAGCAGGCATCTTCCTCCCAGTGGCCGGTAGACACAGTGCCTTATTTATAACTGAAAAATACAGTCATTTTCTTTTCAATATGAGACACTTAAAGCAGAGAAAAATGCTTCTATGAAACATTGTCTTAATGTTTTTCTCTACTTTAAATCAAGCCAATTAAGTCCTAATGTTTTTTTGAAGTATGTTTCTTCACTTTAAATTCCTCACATTTAGTCAAATGACTATATTGTAGTGTTAAATATATCACCATGTATACAGGCCACCAGGAGTAAAATGCCTGCTGTTTGTAAAGACACTTTGACACATATAGACATAAAGTTAACTCTTCAGTTGAAATTTTCGACCATTTCAAAGTGTTGCATTTACAGACAGAAGGCATCTTGCTCCGAGTGGCTGGTAAACATGCTGCCATATTTATAACTGAAAAATACAGCCATTGTTTTTAAATGGGAGAAATGTAAAGTGCAAAAAAATTTACATCAGGTGCATACAAATGTTCCCTATTCTGAACATTTTTGCAGAACATTTTTCTGCACTTTAAATTTCTCCCATTTAAAAAAAAAATACATTGTTGTATGTTTGTGTTGTACATGTAACGGTGCCACATATGGTGAAAGGTATATCCTGTGCCACAAGTACACATGACACAGGCTCTCAGTCACCTATACACATATGTCCTATTCATTCATGCACGTTCATACAGCCCCACAGACCATGCACTCACTGACGCACATGGCAGCACTATTATAATACCCCAAGTCACAGTATTTTGGTCAAACCATTGTATCAGGCTCCATGGACATTAGGATTAAAGTCAATAAAGCTGGGTGAGGCAGTGTCTGATAACGATGCATGGGTTACTTGGCCTTCAGTAGCTCACAACGATTTCCACTGATCAGAAGTAGCTCTCATTGCAGAAAAGGTTGGAGACCCCAGTGATAGAGACTCTGAGTATGTCAATGCTTTACTACATACCTTATGGCGCTTCTCTGGGCACCCCCTGGATTTGTAAACATATGTTTCTGCTGCAGCAACATAAATCATCCTGGCCCATTCAAGAAATGGTGGTTCCAGTCTCGAGTGACAGTGTCAGGCAATGTCCTTCTGATGATGAGGCCCAGCCCTACTGGTCATCTGGTATGGCGATTACCCTCAAGCATTCAGTAGGCCCAGGACAACAAACTTTGGGTCAAGAGGGTATTTCCTTCTTACGATCTGGGAAAAGATAGTACAGATTTATTTCCAGTATGCTGCTTATAACCGAGCATTCCCAGACCATGTGGAAGAGGGTACCCACTGGTTGTCGGCAAAGGCAGCATCACAATGGCAGGGCACCCCTCGTCCTGTGAAGCAATGAGGGACTATAGTATATACGATGTACGTATTTCAACTGGATGTGGTGAAGTTTCGTCAATATTGCCAATGTCCTAGGGGCCATTTTGGCCTCCACTCAGTCATCCTCATCCAAGGGACCCAATTTCCCCCTCACCTCTCCCTCAGTGTAGTCACGGGGTCTGGAGTGTTATTTACTAATGAGCAAAAGGAGCAAGAGATGCCATTTCTAACTAGTCATGATCCCAGCAGATGTGCCTCCAGGGGGTTATATTGGGGGAGTGTTCTGAGGAGTTGAAGAAAGCTGCAAGGGCATGACACAGCTGTAAAAAGTGACAAAATTGTGTCTTGTGCATAGTGTACATGTCTACAAGGTGTTGAAAAGTGCGCATAGACGTGCCCATCCAGACATCCCCCATCGAGATGCCTATGGAGTCCCACGTCTGGAAGCCCTCCATGAAGGCTGTTTGGCTTCATACAGGACCCGACCCACAGTGGCGTCATGGCCATTGGCACTCCATGCCACCTGATCCATTGCAGCACCTGATGCCAGTCAAGCGTAGTTGACCAGGTAGCAGGCAGTAGATATGCGGGTATAGTATGTCCGTAGAGATGGCTGAGTGTGCCATGACGCGCCAACTTGCTGTGTTCTGCTGCTAAGGATCGGACAGCTCGAGCCGCAAAAAAAACAGTCAGTGATGGGGAGGAGGTGGCAGGCCCAGTAGTATAACTGGAGGTCTGAAAGCTCATCCAACCATCGTATGGGTTCAACATGCATTTACAGAAGGAGACTCATGGCTGAAATAAAGCGCACCACGTCAGATTGTAGTGTGCGGAAGAAGGTGGATGGAATGGGCTAAGGGCAGTTCTGTCAAAGGATTGGCTTGATTCTTTTACAAACATCTTCTCAATCCACTTGAAGCTAGAACTAAACCCAATGTTGAACTACAATGGGAGGATGACCTTCATGTTTTTTGTCCATACCTTGCTGGCATAAAATCTGGTAAAAAATTCATAAATCTTGTAGGGCAGCCAACACTACACAAACTTGACTATATTTATAACAGATTTTTATTAACACCTGTATCACTACTGAAAATGAAACTAGTCTCCAATGATAATTGTTGGGTCTGCAATGCTTCGTATGGTGATTTAATACACATGTTATTTACTTGTCCACATATATCGTCCTTTTGGACTAAAGTTTGGATTCAGATTAATATGATTGTTGAGGTTCATATTCTCTTTTCATTCCCCAATGTATTCCTAAGTAGTATTTCACCTGCTTGGAAAATTTTACCTCATAGAGCTAATTTAATAGATCTTTTTCTAGCTGTAGCATTTCATAAAATAACTGCTCATTGGAAATATGCTGTTAATGTTTCTTTTAACAGTTCGTGGAATGCAATATGTTTTCATCACAGATCAGATAGAGCCTACATGAACCCTATTTCTTTTGTTCTTAAACGAGGATGAATGTGGTTACCTTTAACAACTTTTCTTATTAATTTCAACGTGTGTAGCAAACCTATAGACCTATTTGTTGAAGTTAGAAAAATCTCCTTAATTCTTTTAATAGATATAATTTTTATTAACATACTATTTAGTGTTTATATGGATTACAATATGTTCTCATGTCAATTTAGATGTGCTATATTTTTCATTATAACTAATTGTTCTTTGGGTTACATATGTATTATAGACATGTTCTATTTTTTCAATTTTCCTTTTCCTTCCATTTCCTTTAATCTACCTCTTTTAATCCATATGCTTTATTGATTAGTTTTACATCTCAACATGCATCATGCTCACTTATTATATACTTCGTTACAGTTACTTGTCCATGCTTACTCAAAATATTTTCAAAAGTATGCTGAATGATTTAGATTGTGTTTATTCACTGATAATACTATTGTGTACTTTCTGTTCTCCCCTTTGTAATGTTGCTTATTTTCTCAACAAAGCATATTTAAAATAAAACAAACATTAAGCAGTATACAGGAACTCCATGGAAGAGATGTTGTATCACTGCCATTGTCAGATCAGGAACTTTAAAGTAAGGAAGAGCAGGACAGCAAAATGTCTCAGTGACTGCGCAATGCTCCTACAAAGCAAAGGCAACAGGCTCACATGGGCCCCTTGTTGTCTACAGTTTTTTTTTTTTACCAGGGGCGGCTCCTCCATTATGGCGGCGGAGCATTGTCCCACTGCTGGAACTAGCAGACGCACGTAAAATAAAATGATAATAAAGCAGTTAATAGAACTGCTTTATTATCATTGTATTTTACTCTGGAGCAGCCGCCGCTGAGTCTTGAGAGCGGGGCTTCCGGCAGCAGGAGGAGTGGTGAGCTCAGGCACTACCAGTGCGCAGTAGCGGCTCGTGGAGGGAGTGCTGCAGGGCGGTGGGGCGGGGCGGGGGAGGAGCAGGGTGGGGGGTAGTAAACTACGGCATACGGCCGAACAGAGGTAAGTAAACAAATGAATAAATAAAACGAATTTCGTTGCCCGCGCTGCATCGCATTTGGCAATGCAGCGCGCACAATGATATTCGTTTTATTTATTTATTTGTTTACGTACCTTTGTTCGGCCGTATGCCGTAGTTTACTACCCCCCACCCTGCTCCTCCCCGCCTCACCGCCCCACAGCACTCCCTCCACGAGCCGCTACTGCCAGTGCGCATGTAGGTTTGGCCGGTCATCCATGCGCACTTGGATATGCTGCTTTGAGATATCCGTAGGGCTCAGGAGCGCAGGCTCCCAGTCCCTGCTGGGGCGTGGAACCAGCCCACTCCGCCCAATCCCTACGCTCCTCTCATGCTGGTTAATGCCAGCATGAGAGTAGAGTCTGGATTTGCACAGGGCACTCTGGGAACCTGTGCGAGAATCGTCGCGTCGGACCTGAAGAGGCGGCGGCCGATTTCGGGCTTTCAAGTACGTTCACTTTTTATTATTCCCCAACGATTTCCCCAGCTAGCGGCCGCCACAGATTTTTATTGTAATTCAGCTGGAGTTGTAGGGATGTTTATCCACTTCATCAATGCAGTACAAAATGTCAGGACAAATAATGTAAACATCAGTACAATTCCGTCATCAGACGCAAAACGTACAGGCCACTTCATAGAATCAGCGGGTGAAGGAGGCTGAGCACAACAAGCTATTAGCTGAAGTGGACTGACCAGTGCCTCTTTTTGTATACATTTTTGTAAACACCGCCCCCAGGTGGGATAGCTTCTCCCAGGGCCCTCTCGCTGTTCCCTTTTTACCATCAATCATGGACACCAAGATCTTTGTTTATTATCATTATAAACTGGTAAATAAGTTATCACAACAGCAATGGACATTAATATGCTCAGCTCTGTGGATATCTTTCACTCCAATGTAATTCATTCTGCTCACAATTGTTCATACAGTGAACATTATTACTTTATTCCATATTCATAATCCATAACTTGCTATTCATCTTCCTTACAGTCATAACATCTCTTTAATGGCTGCCATAAATCACTTTTTATCAACTGCTGTGACAGCTCCTTCTTTCGTTTACTTGGTACAGCGGGTCGCGGTTCCAAGGCTTCCCTTGCTACTGAGTGACAGGGGTTCGCTGCCCTGTGGCCATGCCTGGGCTGCAAGTGCTGTGTCCACCCTGCGCTGACCATTTCTTACCGCTTTGTTTGCCCTCAAGTGTCCCTGCTGTGAGGCTTCCCAAGGACCATGTTCAGGCAATTGTCCTTTATTGTCCTTGAGTTAAGACATTTATCCTTAAATCCTTGTAGCTCCTCCACACTTCTTCCTCTATGCGGCTGCAACTCCTGCAATATTTTGGCATGGGTGGGTGGGATGAATCTCAATGGCGACAATGCTGGGGACCCCTTGCCCCGGTTGCCTTTTGGCTGCGTTTGTAGCCCTGCCCTCTTCTCCTTAACTGGGCTTTTTAAAAGTAAATCGGTGCTTGCCGCACTTTTGCTCTCACAGGGCTTCCTGGCCTTTGGTGCCTCCCACGGTGGAAATGTTTGTTGTTCTTTCTTCTTGTATTAACATGAGCTCAGGTGATATCTTAAGCTGTCAAACCAGACCTGAAAATGTTTGGTAAACAGTTGACTGCACATTTTTCCAGTGAAATCAGATTTCAACAGTAATCTATATGAGCATATTACATGAAACTATATCCGACGGATCGTTAAGATAAGTACATGCTGTGAAACCTTTAATGAAGAACTGATAAATTCGCTTTTTCAGTGCCATTTCTAACTATGAAAGCCTTTTCCTGGACTCTAAGCCAGCAAAAGGTTATGCATCTGCAGTGTTGTGTTCCTGTATGCTCATTCCAGCCTAACTACTCCATCATTGTGCTGTAATTTCTTAGACAATTGCAAGACTTTTTGGGGCTCTATTGTATTATAATATACTTTATTTTACTTAGTATCAATCTCTTAAATGATTGTATGAAACTGATCCTATATAAAGTACTCTGCCACTCATCTGGTCTTGAATGTGCAACATGATACGACTTAAAAAATAAATGTTAGAATGAACTTTGCTCCAGGGCATGTTAGAAAAAATATATGTTCGAATAGTTTAACATGCAGCAGAATTCAGGCGAATGAGTGTTCAATTCAGCAGTCCAGTCTGTTTGTTGGGTTCCAATGCTGGCTAAGGAGGAGCGATCCAGAGTTTAAACTGGCAAAGAAAACAGTCACCTAGGAGTCCAAGTTAAGTGGGCCACCAAATTTTGCTGGAAACAAATCTAATTAAACAAGCGTAAATTATTGAAAAAAAATGGTGGAGCACAAGTTACTATAGTTAGCCTAGGACCATCACTGACTGAGAGCACCCTTTGTATTCACATTTCTCTTTCTGTCAGGGAATATATTTAGCAAAGTTTTAAAGAATACCTATTTTTAAGACTGTAGCAGAGCAATCAAAAATCGTTTATTAAAAGTTTTATTGTAGGCGCCCCTGCCCTGTGCGCCACCAAAGTCAATTAGATGACAAATGATGTATTGAGCATACCCTTCGGCACCGGCTGTTGGATTTAGCTGATCCACTCCTAATGCACGATGCCCAAAGAAAAGAAAGAACATGAAACTTCCAGTATGCCTTGCAAGTTATTATCTCACACGAGACAATCATTTTACAAGAGGTTCTGGTCATTCTTTTTCCACAAAATATCGCTGCATATTGGTCTTTTGTTTTGTTTTGTTATTTTTCTGTTTTATCTGAAATGTCTCAGAACAGCGGCCCCCAGTTTGCTGAAACCTGATGCTCCTGTACAGAGATATAAGTGAAACTAACCTAGAGAGGCTTGCAAGAGCAAAAGCTAAACAGATTCAAAGCAAATTGCATGACACCCGATGACATAATATTTGCAGTAAATTATTATACTACTAGGGCGTTGGTTTAGAAGGCAGCCTGTGATGTTCATAGAAACCTAAAAGCTATGGCATGCAACCAATAATTGCCCTTGTCTGGCTGAATTAGAACAAAGTGTTCTACTTGAGGGTGCTACAGCCAATGCTTCTGCAGCCTTAGATAATCAGGATTTGTGTACCATACTGCTAAAACATACATTATACACACTGAAGAAGGACATACAAAATGATAGAAAATAAAGTACTTACCTCTTGCTTCTTCCGGGGCACTATTAACAATCTAAGAGCCAATACAACACCAGAGATTGATCATGTAAGAGGCACATTTTCAGAACCATCAGCATCCAGTGAGTCTCCAAAAGCTCATATTTCTCAACCAAATACTAAATTTGAACTAACCCCGCCCCAGTACCCACATTAATTCTTGAGTACCAAATTGAAGCATTATCTTAAGCTACAACCACATAGAAGCTGTCAGTAGCCCCTCTTTGCAAATCAGACTTCATTAGCAGTTAAGATGCACCCTGTAAGAATTTGGGATATTGGTTTGGGGGGCCTGGAAACCCTTCTCAGGCAACAACCACACTCCTTATCAGCGTGAACCACAAATGCTACCAAAATAACCTGTGTTTAACCTTCTGGTAGCTTGGCACAAAAGCAGTCAGAGTTATGAATTTTTAAACTTTTAAGTGAAAAATAGCACCTAAAAGATAAAAGTACCAGCCGCTGGTATCTTGTCACACGAGGCCAGGGCAAAGTCAAAAGTTAAGGTTGACCACGATGGAGCACTTTTCAGCCGCACGAGATGAGCCCGGTCTTGGCTTACCTTCGGACTCAGAAGAAATGTTGAAGAAAAGTTCCTGAGATACGGTGATACAGTGGTCTAGTAAGGTGGGTGAAGACGAAAGAACTAAGTCCAGGTTTAGGAGGAGCAGCAGTAAGAAGAAGGGGGGATACATATACCCTGTGCTTTAAATGGGGGCCCTACTGTCCTGTACTCAGTACTTGCACTTCTTTGATTTGAGAGGGAGAGTACCTGCACTTCTCAGCACTGCTGCTATTCATTTAATAGGAGAGTACTGGCACTTCTCAGGAGCAAACAGGTACTCTAAATAGTGAGTACCTGCATGTCTAGTTTTCCATTCAAAACACTGCATATATCTCACAGCATTGTGTATCAGATAAGTACCCCTCAAGGCGGGATATTATCATTAGACACCATTAGTTTATGGGCCAGTAGTTGGGATCCCGGAGGAACCCGGCGGAGTCCATGTTTCTCCTCTCTACCAAGGAGGTGCCCTCCGCCTGTGCCCAGTGTTGGAGATCATTCTGACAAGATGTCAGAGAAGGGAGTACCCATAATGTCCGATATTGCAGAAATGCATAGTAAATTTGGTTTCTTGGCTACAGTTGTGTTGTGATTCAGTGCCTGGAAAACTCGGGGGCTGCATGTCCCAGTGATGCTCTGCTCTCTGCCAAAAGACATGAAAGCATATTCGACACATCTCACAGGCCGGAGGCAGCAGGCTTATGTAGCAGGAAGGGCTGCACAGTCATGGAGTTAATCAACTGATAATGTGACAGAGGTGAAGGGGTTAAGGGTGCTCTCCTTTCTTTAAACCACCCCTTGCTCTATGCAGTGGTAAGAGTGCTGACATGAGCTGCTGTTTTGGCAAGGTGGCCCAGTGAGCTGAACTCTTGCTCTAAAGAGTTACGGGTCAGAAGATCAAATTGCTGGATGATAAGATTATCTTTTCTGCCTCCGTGGTTAGAGATCGGCTAAATTGAGCATCTCTGTATTGGGATATAGTGGCATCTTTTCATTAAAGTTGTTAGAATGTGAATAACTGAAGCATAAAGCACTATAAAAAGTTTTATTATGCGCAATTCATAAATTAATCTGCAGCATGCAACAAAAATCTTGTGTTAGTGATAAGCCCGCCCTTAAAGTAGAAGAGGCCTGCCAGTGCTATGCATAGATTCATATAGAATAAGCCTAGTGTGAGTGTGTGTGTGTGTGTGTGTGTGTGTGTGTGTGTGTAGAATCCTAAGAGGTGAAACCAAAATCCTCACAAAGCCATTTTGAGGGACCGGCAAAATGAAACCAGCTGATGCATGAAATCATAAAAAGTGAGAGTGACGACAACCCCAACAAATGGTCCCTAATGGCTCTAATCCCTCCGTGCAGCGACAGCACATTCACTGTCTCAGGCAAGATCTAACAAGCATTGGCATAGCCAATAGGTCTCGCTTTTGGGACATTATAAGTGTTTAGCCATGCAACAGTTGATGTTGCACCAAGGATATTGTGCTGCAGAATTAAATACTTATAAGGTCCCAAAGGCGAGACCTATTGGCTATGCCAATGCTTGTTTTATATGCTGGTGAAACCTTATTGCGCACTGGGGTGAAGCTGCATTAATTGGTATACATTGGAAATAGTGTGAGACCACTCAAACAATACATCCAGTAACATCACAGAGTGATTAAAAATGGTAACTTCGAGCTATCTGCTGGCAACACATTTTCAAGAAGTACATCCAAAAGGATGCACATTTTGGTTTCATGTAGTTGAACATATTCACATTCACAGCAGAATGTTGTTCACCGTTTGTAAACCATTTGTAATGAGTCAGACTGGGTTTCGCCAGATGATAGTACGGAAAGAAGGAGAGAGGAAGGGAGGAGAGGGAAGAGAGGGCAAGAGATGAAGAGAAGAAGAGGGAGGGCGGGGCAGAGAGACGTACTGAAAAGCAGGAGATGGGGTGAGGAAAGAGGTGGATTGAGGGAAGGACAGGCAGAAAGAACTTGATTTTATATAGTGTCTCGGACTATACTGCAGTTGTTTCTAAGCGCTGTAAATAATGGGTGTTACAATTATACAATTAATAGTACTCAAAACAGAGCTTCGGGAGCAGAATGCAGTGGAAGGGATAGGGCACGAGCGTAATTTATAGCAAGAGTAATGTGAGGTAGCGGAAGGGGCTGGGGAGAGGGAGGAAAGAGGAGAAAATGGACAAGAGCAAAAGCAGAGGGGAGAGTGACGGGGCTGAGCATGCCAGCAAATGGCGACTGTAGAGTAAAACGATGCGCTATGAAAAGGGAGCGTGGAGAAGACGAGACAGGTGAGAGGACAAGAGCTAATGGGGGTGCGTAGATTAGAGGAGTTGGAAATTATGGGCGCCAACGACCTGGAGAAGCAGGTGCAACTAAGAAAGGGGGACGCGCGGTAAGGTGAAAGGTCAAGACAGAAGGGAAGATAAGAAGGAGAATGTGTAAGACAGAAAGAGAGTCCTTCAATATCACGCTTCCTGACCAGTCCAATCACAATGCAATTCATTTAATAAAACACCAAGCACGTCAAGCAAACCAAACAGCATCCACACTCCTTGAATCTCTTCCCTATAGACTTGTCAACCATAATTTTACTATTCAAGCAAACACTGTTAATAAGCATCTGATGTGAAATACAAGCTTGACACCCTCACTGGCACCCTCAAAGAAAACAAAAATATATGCACCACCTAAATTGAAGACTGTCACACTGCCACCTTGGTAGATTAGACAACTGAACCAAACCGAATGAGGTATTTGTGTACAAAAGATCTGGAGCGAAACACAATCCAGCACAACAGTGACTTTCATTAAAAAAAATCTCGAGAAACAGGGAAAAAAGTACCCATCTCACACTGGCCAAAGCCATCCATTAACAAAGAAACATCTCATAAGCAAAAACCAAAGCAACGTATTTTTAAAGCAATACACAACAATGCATAAATCCCTAGCCAAACCCATCATTTCATAATCAAATGAAAAACCCACAGCATATAAAAAGCCACCAACAGTGCTTCTCCCCCAATAGTTCTAACATCATACAAGGTGTACCTCTTCCTAGCAGACCACACCAACATCTTAGGAAACTAGGGAGATGAACTAGCCCATATTCAAACAGGAAGAGATCACGAACTATGCAATGACACCGGAATAGCCATAACGTAGACGTCACTCACTCAGGTACCATTCACAACCTTATTCATAAAGTGCCAAATTCTAACTATTGCTGAAAAGACTAAATGCCAAATCCGAGGACCTTAGCAATCTCGACCCTCACTACCTCACTCACCTCCCCTTCCAGGGAAACGTATTTGAGTGTTGGGCTCTCACATTAGCAAGCACATATAGAAAGGGGAAACCTGGTGCGCTTCTACCACTTTTTTACGGAGTTTGATATAGCGTGAACTTGACCCGAAGGTATCGGGTATCAGAGCGCTTTACACGAGCACCAGTTGCGTTACATGAGGACACATTCATTTTTGGTAGGCCCGGGGGTGATTAAGTGATTTGCCCAGAATCACAGGATGTTCAGCGTCATTGCCGAGACTCGAACCCATTTCCCCAGATTCGAGGTCAACCGCCCTCAAAGCGCAGAGACTGCAGGTCTGCAGGTTGTGTGCCAATGGGCCCTGCATCCTCAACCACGGGGACACCCGCATCCCATGCTCTTAGACCTATGAGGAGCAGAACCAGTGCGACCGCTGCAATTCTAGCTTTGTTAATGCCTGTATATATGTTTTCGCACAAAAAGCCAGACCTGTTGTTTTTCCCAGTGACTGTATGTGAAAGTTAGACCGTGCAATGTCGTTTCAGGGGCCACTCAGCCATTCACGGGGTCCTCCACTCACCCGAGTCTAATGAACATCTGTGAGATATGGGAGGCTCAGGGGGTCCTTTTTCACATTTGGGGGTACACCACTGTGCACAGATTTCACCAAGCTTGTTAGCGCCAGCGAAATGATGCTGCTACCAAACAGGAGGAAAAGTGTAAAATATGGGGGTGCTGTTTACCACGTGCTAGTTCTCAATTATCTGCGCAAATTTTAAACGTGCAAATAATGCTGTGAGGTGCATTTTTTGTTAGCGCTTTAGGGTATTGACTCCATATTTTATCAACTCGGTATGAGGCCCTCAAGTGATGTATTTGTAAGAAAAATAAGTACGTACAGAAAAGCGTGAAAATAAAATAATATTAAGCCTGTAGACTTGAAACTACAAACAAGGGGCTATTTGCTGATGAAAGGTCAGAAAAGGTGGAACAATTCAAACCAGAGTTCGCAAGTCGAAGGCATAAGTGCAAACCTGAATCGTTTATTTATCAAACGTTATGTAATGCGAAGAAGCCAGTGCAGATGAAGCAGCGGTACGGATTCGGGATAAGGCGATTTAAAGCATGTTGAACTTGCAATAATATGCAAATGTCATCAACACGGCATTGCGAGCATTCCATTAAAGACAAGCATTGGCAAAGCCAATAGGTCTCGCCTATCGGAGATTTTGGGTTTGCCAATGAAAGTGAAAGCGTTTCACTTGCGGGAGCGAGCAGCGCCAGGAGCGATAATTGCTACCATATGGCGCCGCTCGCTCCCGCAAGTGAATCGCCAAACGTGCACGCGTTGCCATTGAAGGCAATGGAACGCGTGCACGTTTTTGGCTGAAAAGCCGAAGCGATTGCTAAAGGTCTTTTTGCCTATGCAGCGCATGCACGCTGCGTAGGCGAGACCTAAAAATGACAGACATTTTCAAGGAGGATTGAGTAGAAGAGAAGTGCAAAACAGACGGGTGAAAATCTCATATAATTTGTAAAGTAGTTTAAGAACGTGAATATATGTAAACTATAGTGAAGGAGGGACACTATGGGCACAGTAACGCTCCGAAAGAAAATAAACTGTATCTTTCAGTAAAACAATATTAAGAAGACTCCTAGAACCCATTTACCCCTGCAATCATTTTTCTCCTACAGCACTTTGGTTTTTTCAACCAGGTGAGCGCTATAAACATAGCACATAAATTCAAAAGCAGCATTAAAAAATGTGTCACACAAAAAGCAGGCAAATGAAAAAAAGCTCTAGTATAGACAATGGAGGCAGACACAGTTAATCTAATAGAACCTGGAAATGGAACAGTTAAAATAACTTTAGCTAGAGGGTAAATCTAAAGACAATGTACCACTCATGTGCACAGAACAATTCTACAGTGGGACATGCCCATCTTTTATCACTTTGGTGCCGGGCCCGAGTTAGCTAATCCCGCAGCACAGACCTTGGAGGCAGTCCTGGCGTGATCTTTATTTACAGTAGAGCAGCGGCTCCAGGGCAGAAGGCCCTGCCTGCCAGCACCGACAGTCGGGAGGATTTGAGCCCAGGTGAGTCACATGTCTGTGGTCAGTCTGAGGAGACGAGTCATGGTCCATGGGACCTTCCTTAGGTACTGACTCGGAGGCCCATGCTACCGCTGCCGCCTCCTGTGACTCCCCCATGTGATGGGATAGGAAGACCGTTTAAAAAAGTTAGAGCTATTGATGTTGTAAATGCCACTACATAATAGTGAAAGGCAAAAGGAATTACCCTGTCGGAACGAAAACCAAAGTCCTTGGAATCCCTTGTTTTAAGCCGTAACTAATAACAGCAGTGGTGAAAGACAATGCGTGCTGTGAGGAGGAGCCATCACACATTCCAACAGAAAGAAGCCTTTGAACGTGACGGTTGGCCAACAAAGATTTTCTCTTAGTGAAATCGCCTGGGTGTCAACCAAGCACCCAGGGGACGGACTTTGGAAAGCAGCCCACAAATAGGGGGCCAGCATTTCTGATTGGCACATCAGAGAGTAAGCGTCGATTGATGGGCTTGGTTAGAGCCCATATTGTAGATACATTAAGTCTCGCAGCGCATGCACGCTGACTCTAGGCTTGATCTAAAAAAGGAGGATTAGGCCTTCCGAAAGGTTTATTTTGCTGGGTCGAATTGTTAATTTAAAACTGCACACAGTCTGCAATGGCAGGCCTTAGACAGGCTTAAGTGGGTGGTACAATAAGCGCTGCAGGCTTACTAATAGCATTTCATTTACATGCCCTTGGGTACATGTAGTACCTCTTTTTCTATGGAAATATAAGCAAATCAAATGTGCCAATTGGGTGTAAGCCAATTGTACCATGTTGAAAGGAGAGGGCATACACACTTTAGCACTGGTTAGCAGTGGTAAAATGCACAGAGCCCTAAAGACAACAAAAACAAATTTCAGCAAACAGGAGGGGTGAAGGCAAAAGGTTTGGCAGAAGACCAGAGCAAAGGCTGTCAGGTCTAACACACCCTCAAAAAAGTGTTAGGAAAAGGAGTGAGAATATTAAGTTAGTGCTTTATAGGATGGTGGTGTACAAAAGAGGCTCCACTACAGTGATGCTCAAAGTACGGCCCAGCGGCCACATGCGGCCCGCCTAACCTTTACATGTGGCCAACAAAAGTCAACAGCGTCTTGAGCTGCTGTTAACTCCACTCAGCACTAACATTTAGAAAGCACAGCCAAGCATTTATTTAAAACAGGGAAGTATTTATTTAATGGTCAAATGAAGTTAAAGAAAGGAAGTAACTAGGGTGTCCTACACCGATTCACTTTAGGACACCATAATTTTTAAGACTCATTGTAGCGAAAGTGTAAAAGTATGATAAAGTCTCTTCAAAATTCAAAAAGTGTACCTCATTAACATGCAGAACCGTTTCACATTAGTACATCAGATTATATCAGTGCATTAAGAAATATTTTTTTTAAGTGATAGTTTTCAAAAATGAGTTTAGAAACAACCATATTTCCTCCCACCATGGCAACAATGGCAATAGGGAACTAAGAGGCAAGTCAGTTATTATGTGCACTCTTTGGGTGGCCTGGGTTCCTATTATACCTGAATAACATTACAGTTTATTAAATCAAACACAGGAGAACGTTTTGTACAGTGCATATCCTGAAGTCATGTATTTCGAGGTCTTATATGTGATAATGGAGAAAAAAGAAGGAAAGTGAAAAAAAACAATTGCCTAGGATCACACAATTTGGTAAAGTAGGGAATATGGGATTAATCACAGTTTTTTGGTTTCACATTGTGCACTTCAGCTACTAGATGTGTATATTCTTTGCTTTCCCTACACCCACCTTACCACCCTTCCACCACCTTCGCCCGACCACCCTGCTGGCATCAATGCAGTCCTCGGTCACATCACAGACCAATCTTTTTGGCCCCAAGGAAAATGTCGGTGAGTATCCATGCTCTTCTACAAACCATCATCAACATTTTTAACATTGTGAGTAACTTACTCAAAAATACAGTAACATACCCTCAAATATCCTAACAAGCTCAGTTGATTGCGCTGCAACAATGTGTGTCTGTCTTCAAAAGGGCAGAAGATATCAAAGTCCATACTGTGAGAGAATATTTTCCAATTGACAAAAACAGGAACCTAACTTTGCCTTGGGATTCATCACTCCTAGCAGGAGACTGTAAATGAGGGAGATGTGATGCATGGTGCCTAATAAATAACACCACCACTTTCAGACATCAGAACTATACATTCTCACTCAAACAACATAAAAGCTGCTACTTAGCAAACGTTAGCAAATGTTATCCCCTGCTTATATGTCTTGATCTATGGGACACTCTTATTACTGTGCATTGTTCCCACTCGGAGGCACGCTACTCTGAAGCGCTTGAACATAGGTGCCTTCAGGAGCAGAAGAGGCTGGTGGGGTTCACAGAGCGTGGGCGCCGACTAGAAAACGGATTTGCATCTCCTGTAGATCTGCTAGTAGTAGATGAGTGAAGAAAAGAGGGACTACTTGACCCATGGAGCCACTACACTATTACGAGCCTTTCAAATGGTGGCAGCCATCTTGAATGCTTAGAGTAAAAGTTCATGGTCCATAGCGTGCTTTGCAGGCAATCGAGACAGTGTTGCTGCTGTGTCCAGGCCTTTGTTGGCAAACTTTCGGAAAGCTCCTAAATTGTTATTGCTTGGAAGTCTTTGAAAGACTGAAATTGATTCCGGGAAGAATCCTAGAACAACATTTGTGTTTAACAAAGTAGACTTTGCACTTTTTGGGACTCATCCATTGAGGATTATGAACTCTTGTATTTGCACTTATTTGTTTCTGTGGGAAGAGTGAAAACGATCCTCATTTTGTTCATATTTTGTTGAAGACATTCATGGTATTAAGATATTGCTTTAGCTGGGGAACTCATTGCGGTTTGTTAAACAAACTATATGATATTAATGTACACTTATAATGTTAGTTTATGAACCAGCCATGTTGATGGTATTTCGAACAACCGAATATAATTGCATAACTGTCAAAGTAGTTATCTTTATAGCAGATAATAGCTCAAAATGTGATTTGTGTATGTTATGTAGATTCTAATTATACTTAAACTAGAGCAAGACCCAGAGCTTCATTCGACTAATGAACAAGTTAAAACTGTCAAAAGGTGTAACATACAGAGTATAAGAAGTCAGGTGCTGGAGTCAGTATAATAAGAATGTTAAAAGTAGCCTGCTGTCTTTAGATATAAATGTTCGTGCAGTGCAGACCAAGCCTGGCTGTGCAACCTGGCAGTGTGACAACATCTATGCTTCTCTAGACCCATTTTCCTTCTCTAGGCCCAGGTCTGCCCAACATATTGCCAGTGTGTGGTTGGCAGTTAGTTTGGAGAGGTTTGGAACACACACTGCTCCTGCTGGATCCAGATTACAACAAGCATTGGAAATGCAATAGGTCTCGCAATTTTTTAAGTTAGACCTATTGGCATTGTAAATGGCAATGTCCGTTACCTACTAAGGGAGGATGGAGGGAGCAGTTTGTGTCGGAGTGCCAAAATGCTCTGTTGGAGAGTGACTGGCCAAAAGTAAACCAAACAAGCAGCGACTTTTAAAATTATGTGTTTAGCCAGAACTTTTGGCTATGTTGTAGAGCATTGTGGCTGCTGTGCATTATGTTGAAAAGTTATAATAAAAAGTGTTAAGCATTCTTGTTACCTTTATATAAACGAAGACGACATTATATACAACTGAAAAACCTGATTAAAAAAAGATTTTAACATAAAAAATGTCTTCTAGTTTTTTTGTACTTGCACTGCTGGCAACTTCTTCCTGCCTGTTCTCATGCTGGGTTTGTTATAAAAAAAATTGTTATGGGGGAGCGTGACATAAATAACTGGGGAGTGGAGGTTGGAAAACAGTAATTTAATTAGAACACGAGCAGCGGACGGACACTAGGGGAGAATCAACAGATGCCAGATTCCAAGGCCAGATTGACGTGATGCTTAGGTGGTGCGCTGATGCAAAATGGTGGTGGTGAATGATGTTTGGTGCTCAGGTGGTGACACTATATGGTGTGGATTCGAGGTACGTTGTGGATTGTGGAGTTGAAATATGTTGTTTGGTGTGTAATTATGCGGTGTGTATTGGAAATGTGTGGAGTTGAATTGTGTGGCCTGGAACTGTGGTGTTGAGTGAAATTATGCTTAGTGAAATTGTGTCATGGTGTGGAGTGCATTTATGTTGATTGGTGGTATGTGGTATAGAGTGCATTTATGTGGCGTGTATTTATGTTGCATTGAGTACAGTGCAATTATGTGGCATGTAATGATGTGGCACTGAGTGGTATTATGTGGAGTGTATTTATGTTGCATTGAGTAGAGAGTAATTATGTGGCGTGTAATTATGTGGTACTGAGTGGTATGTGGAGTGTATTTATGTTGCATTTAGTAGAGTGTAATTATGTGGCGTGAAACTATGTCGCACTGAGTGGTATTTTGTGGAGTGTATTTATGTTGCATTGAGTAGAGTGGAATTATGTGGCGTCTAATTATGTGCCACAGTGGTATTATGTGGAGTGTATTTATGTTGCCTTGAATAGAGTGTAATTATGTGACGTGTAATTATGTGGTACTGAGTGGTATTATGTTGAGTCTATTTATGTTGCATTGAGTAGAGTGTAATTATGTGGCACTGAGTGGTATTATATGGAGTGTATTTATGTTGTATTGAGTAGAGTGTTATTATGTGGTGTGTAATTATGTGGCACTGAGTGGTAATATGTGGAGTGTATTTATATTGCATTGAGTAGAGTGTAATTATGTGGCTTGTAACTATGTCACACAATGCAATAGGTCTCGCATTTACGAGAAATTGAGCTATTGGCATTGTAAATGACAATGCCTTTTATTTAGGTGTTGTTTTTAAAACAGATAAATAAAAGGCATTGTCATTTACAATGCCAATAGCTTAAACTGTCACAAATGCGAGACCTATTGCATTGTAAATACGTTCATGCTTTAAAAATAAAAAAAAAGCGTCAAGCGAGAGCTATTTGAGAAAATAGTGCTCATAGGCTGTAATTAAAGTCTACCGAGTAACAACACAGGTAACAGGGGGTGTCGCCGTGGGAGGTTACAAAATGAGACAAGGCTGTGGTAAGTAGGGACTACTAAGCCTATTGACCAATGAACAGCCACAGTTTACAGTGGACAACGACATAAGCCAATGAAAAATATGGGCAGAGCTTCAAGTCCGTACTTGAATACAGCATGCCTCGCAGAGCAACGCATGTGCTGCCCAGGCTCAGCCTAAAAAGCACTGACAAAGCCAATAGTTCCAGCTAATATTTTAGCCCTATCAAAAATATTTTTTAAAAGTCTGTCATAGTGAAAACAAGAACAAATAAGATATCTTTCAGTATACAATACACCTATGAGATAAATCATTTAATTCACTGAGTTTTCATCGTAATTTTTAGATACAAGTCAGACATGTAATGCAACACAAGCACTCCATAGGAGGTGGAATAATACACCGAAAGTCGATTGGAAGAGATGAGAGAGTAATACTCCTGTAGGGCAGAGCTCACTCGATATATATGCTAAAGAATTGATAACAGTAGGTAATCCAGAAACTTGCTCTGTGAAGGCAGACCTAAACAGACATTGGCAAAGCCAACATGTTGTGCATTGGTTACCAGCTTTTTTAATGCTTGTTTTGCCATGGTTTCTTGTAAAATGTTATAGTTTGGGAAGCTGCTGATCCATAGCCAACCCAGAAAAAAAACAGTAATAGCAATCTTATTATTTGGGCTCAAAAACACACATTGCCACAGTAGTAGTGTCTGGCACTGAATGGCACTACTGTGTGTGTGGATGTGCTGAAGTGGGCTGACCCATTACCCCATTCTGCGTGCTGTAGTGGGTGGAAGAAAAACGTAAACGTCACTAGAACAGAGCACTGGATGACAGCCCATATAAATATGTACATCATACATATACTCTCAGTAAAATCAAAAGTTTTTGGCGAATGCCAGACCTTAAAAAAGGGTGTTAATCGACCGTGGTCAAACTACAGCAGTTAGAGAGAAGGCTCCTACCTTAATTCACAGTTTACTCCCCGGGCAAAGTACAAGGAGGTGGCGATGGTTGGGGCCATGTACCAGTGGCCCTATCAGCACATACTTTGGGCCCTGCCCTAGGGCTCCCAACCCACCGAAAGCCCTACCTCCTAGATAAAACAGGCAAAACACAAAACAGGCATCAGCAGTGCAAGCTCTTCTCACGCAAAGAATAAAGATGCCATGGGTATTACATGTAAACCCCCCTTCCTCACACAGATACTGCCGAAGCTGCAGAATTGTGAGCACAGTTCACAGGCACATCCACCCCTGTGCAAAAAGCAGAAGGCTGTTTGATTTACAGACCTTAGATCGAAACCTTGCAAGATTCCACCTTGAGAGCTACAGGGTAATCGCAGATCCCAAAAGTGAGCGTTTACCTCACAGCCTCATCTTTTACAAGAGGTGTGAATTTGCTTCAGCGACACCAGCTATCGTGTGAGCAGCTCCACAATGGTAGCTGCATTGGGAGAAACTCCAAGACCCTGAACATCCCCCCAGCCCGCAGGCTTTCCAATGGTTCGAGTGGGTGGAAGATTGGGGCAGAGGTGCTGCAAGGGAGACCAGAGCTGCACTGGTGATTGGAGATGCAGTCTGGAGGGACTGTCCTATTGGGGTGGGAGAGAGCAGGGGAGATTTGAACAAAGGGAAGTGAAGTTAAGTATGGTTAGAAAAGGACAGGAGCGGGCAGGCGAGGCAGATTTGATGGTTACCCAGAATGGGTGGTGTTGGCATCTATGGTGGACAGGAGAATCACCAGGGAGGAAGGGGGCAGATCACCAGGCTTAGTTCTCTTGCACGGCCTGAGGAAAATCACTATCCTGAGGAAGGAAAGGAATCACGGTTTCAACACAGGGCAAAATTGGCTTTAAAAACAACACGAAACATGTGAAAGGCATTAAACCAATGCATCTCTACTCATTCTTCGTGTTTTAAGAAAACTCATTTACGAGATGAAATTGTTTAGCTGTAATGCTGTCCTTTAAACATCACTACAAATATACAGTCAACAGCCACAAGACCTCACTTCACCTGCGTCGGAGTTAAAAAAAAACAAAAAACAACATAAGTACATTAACGCAGATGGAGTCTGAAGCAAAGGGTGGGATTCTGGCCGAAACAGAACCACCAAACGTTTAGTATTAAAAATATTTGACTGGTCAAGCACAACACATGAAAGAAAAAGCATGGAATCGAAACCTGTGGAGCCGAACGCGGGAATCGAAACCTGTGGTGCGCACCACAGAGGAGCAGAGGGGGAGGGAGCGCGGCAGCGAGACGAACGTGCACTGCTGCGCGTGCTGGCCACCGACGGGAATGGGAGGAGCAAAGGCGGGACATGCGCCCGCCTTTGCCCAATCGCGTGCCGTTTTTACAACAAAAAAAACACGCTGCAGCCAATGTGGGTTTCGGAAAGCAAAACCACACGCACGAGCGTGTGGGTAGCTTTCTGAAGCCCTTTTTAGAGGTCTCAATGGTTTCTATTTATGTTTCAAAAACCAAAACATAAATAAAAGGCAATGTCTTTTACAATAAAAATAGCTCAAACTCTCGCATTATTAAAGTTTGAGCTACTGGTGTTGCATTATTTAGCAATGCCAATAGCTCAAACTTTAATAATGCGAGACCTATTGCATTGCAAATGCTTATTTTTAGTTTGGGTGCACAAGTTACAAGTAACCTTTACTGACTCAAAAGTCAGCGTCATGTTATATGTGGTCTTATAGACCAATCAGATTGCTAGTTCTTGGGTTTAAATCTAACTTGGCAGCCAACCAGTCAGGTATCCATACATTTCTTGCTTTTTTGTTAGGAGAATATTTTTTTGTTAAATGGTGAACGGATTTACACCAAATTACAAGCAAGCAATAGCAAGGCCAATAAGCATGGCCTTCGTGAGCTAGTGTAATGATTATTTTATATTGCAAGCATCAGATATTAATTTAATGGGGCATTATAGATGCTTCCTAGATGGTAGGTATACTTAATTGAATAGAAATCGTTTTTAGTTTTAATTCACATCACAGGAAAATATTATTATTATTGGTGCACAGAAAGGTTAAAATTGCCTTTGAAATGCTGTGCCCTGAAAACATAGGTTAAACACATAAGGATGACTAAAATAATAAAAAGATTGTAAAGAGAAAAGTATTGGCAAAGTAAAGTATTGGCCCCAGCACTCAAGTGCACTTCTTTTTAGGCCGAAGTGCACACGTGAGCAGGAAAAATGCCGTCATTTACAGTTCAAGAAGGCCAATGGCTGAAGTGAGCTGACTCACTGACCCATTCTGAATCGTCTCGTGGGCGGAAGCAAAACATGAATGACAGCTCAACAGACCAATTGATGAAGATGCATGAACGAAGCACCTTTTGTAGGTAGAGAGGTTTGCATTTTGTATTTTTTTATTATAGGAGGGTCCCATTCCAAGTTTTGTGTCATTTCAAGGAAGGGTTTTCTCCAAAGAAAAAAAACAATTCCCGTTTGGAGAAAGAAAAACAGATGTGTGCACATACAAGCGCATTCCTACGTCATTTGCTCAGGAAGAAGTTTCTACACTGTGGAAATTCCATGTGAATACATTTTGCCTATTTCAATTACTCTCACGCATTTACAACAGTTGTATACATCCAGAGAGAGTCCAAAGATTATTTGTCAATTTCACAAAAGTCGTGAAATCTACTCCAAACTCAAGGATGAGCTACGCAATTGGTTTCCCAATTATCAAAGTTATTCTTGGTGATTTAAGCCGTAGTCATAGGTGAATCTTTAAAACATATACATTTACTACACACACAACCCCTCTTTTACTGTAAATGAAAATTAATATTGCTGTGAAAACAAAATGCCCATAAGCAAATAAACTTGGGACAAATTGCAAACATCAAAACACTCCTATAAAAATTGTCCCAACTGTTTTTAATCCGGAATATGGAAGCCTGGTGTGTGTTTCCAATTAAACTGCAAGCACGTGCTAAAAGGATACATCACTGTGCACATAAAAGGGAGATGTTTGTGCATTAAAGTGAAAATGGCAACATTTAGCAAACATCCCTGTGCCTCGGGTGCGTAAGGAAGGCCCCTGCAGCCCGTGTCCCCAAACCTTCGAGAGGGCCCCATTCAACCCAAGGCCATTGAATGCCTGTGAGATATGGGGGAGTCAGGGGCCACTCTTCACAATCTGCAGGGGGGCGCCATCGTTTTGAGTTACTCCTCTGCTGCGCTGGGTTAACTGCGCTATTCATGTATGTTTGGAAGCACAGTGACACCAGGGGTCATAAGGACAGGTGACCTAGAGACCTTGTTATCGGAAATATATATCTATATCTCGCTACAGGCACTGATTACATCGCATGACAAACGATGGAGCTGCTTGTCTGACAAACAGAATTAAGCCGCCCTTGTTTAGTCGGCGATGCTAACCGGGATATTAATACTCGTGTTAAGGTCAAAGGGGTCACGCTTGAAAGCAGAACCCATGGCGTGGGGGGAGTCAGGGGCAGAGTATCCTCAGAGACTTCCTATAAGGTGGGCAGGCCATTTATCTCTGTTTAAAGTCCACTGGGGAGTTAAATTGGCCATTCGATGGGAGGAAAAAAATATAATTTCTCTGCGTTTTGATAAAGATGTGCTGCGCTCTGACATCCTAAACTGCAGATCGCCTCTGCTCTTTCTTCCATAAACAGGAGCCTGTGCGACACTCTGGGGCCTATTCACAAAGGTATTTTGCAGTAGTAAAGTGGTACAAGATAGTACTATTCTATGTATTCTTACTTGCCTCTGTGAATTAACCCCCAAAAACATAACATTTCAATACAATTTGAATATTTTTTTAGTACAAACCGAAAGGACACGCCCCTTTACACTTTTACATAAAAGGAGTTGGTTGTTTTGTGGGTGATTCACAAAGGCAGGTATTAGTGCGTAAAAGCTTGTCCACGGTACTACTACACGTACTCACAAATGCTTACGTAATCAGTCCCACGGTGAGGATCACTCCCTCCCCTGGGTCATTCCTCAAAAGTGAGGCAGTGCCGTCCCCACTGCCCCAATACAGTCAGTGCCAGTAAAATTATGAGGCAAAGGAGGACCAAATAATTCAGCAGGATACACTAAATTATGTGGGAAGGAAAGGCACATCAGAAGGCACAATGTGCCACATTTTTTGCCAGTATTAAATGTGCTCTCCTGACATTTTAACACAAATTCTGTCTCAGCAAAGGTTTCATGTTTTTAGTACAAGTTTACCATTTGATTACAGAAATCAGCAACTAAAAGATGACCAGTAAACCTTCGCAGAGTTTTGTCACTGCGAGACGCCACGTGCGGCACAATTATTTAGTAAATTTTGTTCACTTTGAGCTAGAAACAAAATGTCCTTTTGTGGAAACCTGCAAATTAAGCAACAGGTGACGTATTATGCGGCAAGTGTGGTAAATCCATAATGCTGCGGAAAACAGTGACCTGCAGAATCACATGTATCCATCCCTGTAGCTTCAATTACCGGGTAAAAACATCCCTTTCTTTCCAAGTGAAGTCCAGTGATGATGTAACTCGCAAGTGTAAAAGGCAACTCCACATCAGACACTCTGGAACACAACTTTCGGTCCCTTTTCCTTAGGCACTGCCCCCTGCGGCGCTTTAAGGTGGTACTATCCATTTTGGTCACTCCTGCCTCCCTTGGTGGTAAGAGGCGAGAGGAAAGGGATTTAACCCTAGATAGGATTTCAAATTCTCTCTGATCCCTTGAGGATGATTAAACACGGGCAGAGAAAAAGCTTTCAATGGAAAATCTGAGCTTGACACGTCCAGTAGAAGTGATCACAGCTCATAGGGACCTCCGTGTGATACGTGAGCTCGACATCAAGCGGGTTAGCCACCATAATATTGCATTGTGGAACATGTAGTTTTACTTTCAACACCGCAGCTCGTGAATTCCTGTGATCAAAGTGCGGTTGGTTAAAAAGCTGGCCCGCGTTGAGGGACTCACCCGTGAATTTGCCCTCGCTCTCAGATTTGGCTAGTCTAAGACGCACCCCTTGCACTGTCAGGAAGAACTGAAGCAAAGACAAGCAGCTGCTGGGAAGGATTCCCAGGTAACACCTTGCGGGCCCAGCAGCAGCGCGCATTGAAGACTGCATTGCCGCGCTCGAAGCTCCTATGGCAGCAGGAGTGGAGCGATGTGCGGGAGATTATGTTAATGAAGGGTGATGAGGGTGGGGCTGAAGTGTTGGTTCTGGGGCCTGCTTAATGGTGGTTAGGAAATTGTAATTAGTGGCATGCTGGGCTTGGAGGGCGGACAGGATTACAGGAGGTCTGTGGGGGGAAGAGCGCACCCGGGTTAGGGGGTGGAGAACAAGAGTTGCGGTGCTGCCCACAAGCTTAGAGCTTGGTGGGGCATACAAGGGGATCGGTCTGGGCATGGTGAGGTTGGTTCCAGAGGGTAGGGGTGAGCGGGTTGCTGTAAAGTGTGGTAGGTTGGCGTAGGCAGGGCGAAGCAGGGGCACAGATACCTAGGGATGGCACAGCGGGGATTCAAGCCCCATTCAGAGGTGATGGATGGTTACGAGAGATATGTGGTGCGTGCAGAAGGGATGAGGAGCAATCCTGGGAGGGAAAGGCCCACGGAGAGCAGGGGGGTGTAGGAACGTCTGGGAACATATTTGGATGGGTTAATGGTCGTTACTTCATGCGGCGGGGGCAGAAAGGCTCGATGGCAGGGGTAAGGCTCGTGAGGGAAGACGGTGCCTCGGAATGCTGGATGATGTTGCCTCCCCCATTCCTCGCCGGAGCAGTGCTGTGATCTCACAATGTGCGTCTGCCTCTGCCCCGCTGCAGATCTCCGTCTCATCTGGCCACAAGAGCAGGTGAGACTATGCCTACATGGCACGGCCAGCAGTGAGCGCGCAGCCAGGCACAAAGGGCCCGCCTCATGGTTGAACTGCTGCCCGTTGCACTCCTCGTGAACACGGCTGCTGGCACAATTGTTTCACAACGACTGACGACTGGATCTCCGGGGTGGCGGTGGGGGAGGATTGGGGGCAAAACTGAAGTCGCTGAATCCGCAGGAATACTTGAGACCCGCTGACTCACGAACATGCGCTTCAAGCCGTTGCCACTAGTGCAAGAAAAACCAGTGGTGTGCGCGCACCACAGAGGAGCGGGGGGAGGGAGCGCGGCAGCGAGGCGTGTGGGTAGCTTTCAGAAGCCCTTTCTAAAGGTCTTGCGCTGCGCGAGCAGTGCTACGCACTGCAACGCTAGGCGCGAGACCTAAAAATAGTGTAATTTGACATTATGGTATCACTGTAATCTCATGTGTATAGGTAAAACCACAAGAAAATAAAACAACACAGTACGCAACAGAGGGGCCAGATCCTTAGTGAGATCCCAAATGCTTGCCAGTTTAACACTACACATACCTAAACCATGCACCAGCTGACCTGGCAAGTGATTCAGGCAATGTATCCACCATCAAGAGGTAGTATAACTCTGTGGACCTGAATATAAGGAAGTGTAGGTGGATGTAGGTGAGCTGGATATCTAAATCAGTAGAGTGTGGCCTGAATAAGGAAACAATGTATTTCTTCATACAATGTACTGGAACATGCAATGTTACTTATTTTCATGACATTCTTTTTTAATATCTACTGCTGACACTCTGTGTGCAATATAGGAGGTGTACATGAATACATTTGTTGGAGTCTTTGCCTCTTATCTTGCATTAAAGGAAACAGTACATTGCTTATCATGCTATAATTTCTCGGCATTTTCTATAAAATAATCCAGTGTTTACCCTGTTGAGTAATGTGTTGAAAATACTTGTATTAAATGTCGAATTGTGGAACCCAACCTGCGTTTGTAATTCATTTTCTAAATTATCCAATATTACCATACACTGAATGAGGACTGCCCTGAAAGTACAATATCCTTTCTACTATAGTATGAGACTTTTCTTTGTTTACAAAAGGCTACTTCGCTTTTCATCACATCAGGAGTTAATACATCAGGAGTAACTTTATGTCATAGGTGTATATATGTGTGTGTGTATATATTAGCTTCTGGCGGTCGGTAAGGGGGGCCTGCGACCACCTCTCTGCAATCCCACTGTGTGGCGCTTACAGGAGGTAACAGGTAGGCTAGTTGGCCCCTAAGGACTCCCAGGAGCAAAGGGGACTTCATCCCGCAACCAGAAGCGCACCAGGAGGCGCGTTTGCAGAGTGGTGCACAAATGTGGTGTGGCCTGGTATCAGAACTCAGCAATCCTGCTGTGTGGGACTTACTGGAGGTAAAATAGGAGGGGTAGTTGGCCCCCAATGACGTCCTTGGGGGCCAACTACTCCTCCTGTTAACTCCAGTAAGTCCCACACAGCGGGATTGCTAAGAGGTTTTTGAAGGCCATGCCCCCCTTACTCAACCCCTCTGCAAATGCACCTCCTGGTGCACTACTGGTTAAATGATGAAGTCCACTTTACTTCTGAGGGACTTTGCGGGCCAAGAAGACCTCCTGGTACCTCCTATAAGTCCTACGCAGCGGAATTCCTGAGCGCTGGTTGGAGGCCCTGCCCCTTTCTCCATCACTCTGCAAACGTGGCTGCTAGTTAAAAAACCATAGAAATTCACTGAAAAAACCTCAGGTTTCAGGGACGTTATAGTTAGAAATTAGCATTTTAGAAGCCTTAGAAATTCACTGAAAAAACCACAGGTTTCAGGGACATTATACTTCGGAATTAGCATTTTAAAAACATTAGAAATTCATGAGATTAGTCACTCACCCATACATTCACTGAGACACATGTAATCACTTACTTATACGCACGCACCCACTGAATCATCCATACAGACACTCATACACCCACTCATTCTTCAATACACCTTGGCGTATGTATATAACATTCTTAAACTTTTTAGAAACACTCACAGTCACTGGATGATGTCATCAGTGATGTCATTTGAGATGTCATCAGTGATGTCACTGACCATGTCATGAGTGATGTAATATTTGACGTCATCAGCAGTGCATTGCGGGGGCACGAGTTATAGTTAGCTCAGCTAACTATAACGGCTGAATTTCTCTGGTTTTGTACGAGTGAAATATCCGACTAACTATAGCGTCCCTCTAACCTTTGGTTTTTCTGTGAATTTCTAAGGTTTCTAAAATGCTAATTCCTAACTATAACGTCCCTGAAACCTGTTGTTTTTTCAGTGAATTTATAATGTTTTTTAAATGCTAATTTCTAACTATAACATCCCTGAAACCTATGGTTCTTTCAGTGAATATAGAATATAGAATAGGGATACGATTTATGCTATTGCAAAACATATGAAGACACACAAAGGGACGAACTGGCCTAATATGTCATACTCAGGAATAGCTACGGTTCCAAGGAATGAAAGAGGTGGTAATAGAACCCTTAACTTGAGACGCTTGGAGTCACAACTTATTATCAGATTTAAGACTAAGACCCCTTCAGGCTTGAATGGGGATGAGGAGATGTACATTCACTTATAACAGAACTGGAATATTGTTTTAATTTAAGTAAAGTAACATGATTCAGAATAATATGACGATATAATTATTATTGGTGCGGCTTGTACTTCAATATGTGGTTGGATAAATACAGTGAGTTACAATATATTCAGCAGCATCCACATAAAATGATGATACAAATGATATCCTCTGAAAAACAAAAAATTGGAATTCTGGCACTTAGCTGAAACTTTTGGTTGGGATGAACACTCGGTGACATTCCTGTTTTGTCTAATAACTCACAGGAATCACCATGAAAGGTCACTTGGGAGAGACTGCGAGGGTACTATACCAGTTACATAAACATCAAAATGTGGGTTAGACTAAAAACAGAGATATCATATAAAAAATATATGAACTACAGAGATCAGAGTATGCTATTATATGTTACATATCGTACTTTAGATTTTGCAAGTATGCACATGTATATAATACCACTTGATAATCAATGTATGGTGATGAAATTCAATTTTGTAAAGAGAACATTGACTACCATTCCCACAATGCCTCATAATGGGAGCAGTGGGAGATAGGTATTTAAATGAAAAGGAATGATGGACTAAAATTATGTCCCGTGATCAAGACCTGTGTGGTTGAAACGCGTAGGTGAAGTGAGATGGCTCTCAATAAATAATTGGAAAATTCCCCAGAGAGTGCGGCGTTATTCTTGTTTTCTCAGGGGGAGTCCTGCCCTGATGCACACACCAGCTGTTTAAAGTGCGCCCTTCCTTGTGGACTGCTTTGTTGGTTAATTGATATTACGGAGGAGCGCCCGACACTGTGTTACTCGGAGTATGTGAACAATCGTATGGAACGGGTATCTACTTAGGAGGAATATTTGGCTTGATTTCTGTGGATGCGGCTGCATACTACAAGAAAGGAAAAGAAAGACAAACCCGTCACGAGGAATTGAAATCCACATGCCCTGCAGGCTCGAAGGGTTGAACGTCGGACGCACGGAGTCGGAGGACTCCGGACGACCGGGAGACTCCCAGGTGAGAGCACAATGCGGAAATAGGAGGGTGTTGTGGTGGTCGCAGTGAGTGGATCAGTGTGCGTACGATACACACGGAAACCACTGCCCAAAAAAGGGAATTGTACAGAAATTGCAGGGGAATTACCATTACTTAATAAACACTCTGGGAAGATTTCCAGAATAGCACAACGAGCGGAAACGGCACTGCTGTTTGGGTTATAAATCAAGTGGTTTTACAAGCCCTTATAGAAAAATGGAGGAAAGGGCGGCGAAGAGAATACAGAAAGCTGAAATAATGTTTCAGAAAGGCAATAAAGATGAGAGAGACAGATCACATGAACCCAAGTCAGGAAACATGGGAGAAATGAGGCTCAAACAAATGTTTATCCAATTAGAAAGAATGTTGAGAAAAGAAATAACCAAGAGTTGGGAAATTATAACACTCGAAAAATATATTGAGTGTTTAAGAGTGCCGAGAGACTTGAGAATTTTCACATTACCTAATCATCCGGACACTAAGTCGGAAATGATAGAAGAATGGGGCAATAACAATATGCAGCGCTCACGCAATATGATGTTAATAATTGTGAAATATGCCAAAAAAGATGTTGAGGAACTCCATAAGACCATAGGAGAACTAGAGGCACGAATCCAAGCATCAAAACTAGAGGAAGAATGCAATAAATTAAGGAAAGAAATGGAACACAATTTGGATAAACATGAAAGTGAAGTGGAAGAACGAAAATTCAGGAGAGAGGATTATGATTATGAGTGTGGAGCAATATTGACATTTGCAAAACGTTTTGACATATTGAAGCAACAGATGCATGTGAACAAACAAACACCACAAGAATCCCCGAATACAACTCAAAGTGAATCAGATACTGATTCAAGCGAAGGAGAAGGGTCAGTGGGTTCCACCTGTCGAACATATTTTTTAGACGAGATGAATTTCCTATATTTAGACCAGAAAACACCAAGAGGAAGGGGAAGAGGACGTGGGAATGGACAATGAAGAGGAAGGGGGAGAGGCCAAACATCAGGGAGAGCAAGCAAAGAAAGACACAAAGAGGCTCTGGAAAAAACAAAGGTATATCATCTGCGCAATCGACAGAAGAAATAACAAGGGATGATGAGAGAATAGAGCCAAATTTATCAAAATACAGTCTTACTAAGGATGAACAAAGTCTTTTAAACAAAGGTCTCACCTTCTGTCCAGAGAAACATTATGATCACATTGAAACCAGAATTGATATTTACAAGTTTGTACCCAAATTAAAACTAGCGAAATTCTTTGCTAAACGTGACATGAGAAGTACAAATGTAATTATAAATCAAGAAGTTGCCAATATGGAATCCACCACAGAATTTACAATCTCTGAAATAACTGACTTAAGAACAGCCTATGGCAGACGTCTTCAATCTGTGGGGCGCGACCCCCAGGGGGCCGTGGAGTCCTGGGAAGGGGGTCGCGCATTCCCCAGCCTTACTTTGCCTGGATTCTAAAACATTTGCTTTCGTTTTGGAAAAAGACAGCCCTCCTGGGACAGCAAATGTCGCTCGTTAAATGCTTTATTTGAGTCTCCTGTGCTGTGTAAAAGTTTCGTGCAACGGTGCCTGGTCGCCTAAAAGAAATGCAAATGTGCCCCATTAGTTTATCTGCAAGTGTGGTAAGGGTGCTTGGTCCTTCGCCCCAGGTAAAGTTTATTTCATAAAGACAAGATATTTTTCACTGGCTAACAAATAAAAGGTTCATGTCGATTGATAATTCCCAAGCTGGAAAAGATATACAGAATTTTCCTGCAAGTTTACCCTTTGTGAAGTTTTGTTGTGCAAAATGTTACTGTGTAGTAAAAATACTTTTTGTGTGCAGTGTCCCCTATGAAGAACAATTTTGTTAGTGTTACATCAGGATGTGGGTGTCTTAAAAGTGTCACAAAAAGTCCAGCGGTTCACACGGAAGTGGTGGAGAGTAAAACATTGTAACATTCATTTTTCCATACACCTTTGCAAAGGTGGCAAAACATTTCTGTCGTTTTATGTGGCCCAAGCATGGCCCAAAGGAGTTAGCACTTTTATAATAGAACAGTTAGGTTACAAGAAAGAACAAAAACATGCAAAGTACAACATAAAAAAAAACGTTTTTAATTTAGTACCTGCTGTTCACTACTCTCTTTCTGGAAATATTTTAATTTTACACCTCAGCCTGCCCCTCCCTCTCGAGTATGACAGTTCCCCCTAGTCCTGGCAGTAACCGTGTTTTGTTAACTTTAACACTCTGAACTTCTGTGTTACACGAGCCCCGCCCCTTGTCCCAACCAGATTCCATGTTTACATTCTTGTACCTCCCCAGTTGGGCTTGTGGTGGGACATGTGCAGGTGCTGCTGTCAGGGCAGAGAAAACAACAGGCTTTCTCTCTCGGAAAACATGTGGGCGTGCAAATCCGTCAGCTCCAATTCACAAGTAACTGAAAGGAGGTGCAACGACTTGCACAACTGGCAAGTCACGTATTACACAATTTATTTGTAAGCATGGATGAAGGGGGAGGGACTAGGAGTGGCATGGGTAGTGATTGGGTAGTGTCCAGAGGAGTTAGTTGAAGCTTTGTGGTGCGTGGGGGCTACTTCCCCGCCCCTTATAGTCTGAAACCATGTTGGACTCGAACCTGCACATTCGAAAGGGGAGGGGGCGCGGGGGAAGGTGACCAGAATTTGAGAAGGAAAAACCGGGACAGGTCGGACAAAAAGTAGCACTAAAGCCTTCAGTCTGATTTCTATATCTGGCCTGTACCGCTTTTTGCATATCCTTTGAAACAAAAACAAAAAAATCAATCATTTAAAAAAGTAAGTGTGTGTATGTTGTGTGTGTGCGTTAGACCTGTAAATCTCGTATATACACACACAAACTTACAAGGCTATTCTTATGTAGGGTTAGCAATGGCAGGACCTCCACCTTGCGCAAACCCCCTCCCCCGCCCGCTCCTCCCCACTCTGTGTCTTTGCTGAGAGCAGGCAGTGACCTACTCCTGTGATGCCTGGTAGAAACAAATACATTATGTCATACTTCAGAGGCTCCTGAAAGGAGAGCATACCTAGAAATTCGGCTGCGCAGTAAGACTGGTCCTTGGACCCAAAAACCGGGACATGTATTAGAAATTAGCAAAAGTGTCGGGAAACCTGGACTGTCCAGGGAAATCCGGGACGTCTTGTCTTGTCACCCTAGGGCAGACGTCTTCAATCTGTGGGCGCGACCCCCAGGGGGCCGTGGAGTCCTGGGAAGGGGGTTGCTCATTCCCCAGCCTCACTTTGCCTGGATTCTAAAACATTTGCTTTAGTTTTGGAAAAAAGACAGCCCTCCTGGGACAGCAAATGTCGCTTGTTAAATGCTTTATCTGAGTCTCCTGTGCTGTGTAAAGGTTTCCTGCCAGGGTGCCTGGTCGCCTAAAAGAAATGCAAATGTGCCCCATTAGTTTATCTGCAAGTGTGAAGGGTGCTTGGGACCCCATGAATCACCCCAAGCTTTGTGATGACAAAGAGTTGTTTTTTTGAGTGGCAGTGCAAAGAGTTAACAACTGGGCTGTGAAGTGTTTGCTTTTAATCCTAACTGTACTTACACAGCCCTTAGTACCACTAAGGAGGTGTTGAAGTGACAGTTATTTCAAAAAGAAATTGCATTACAAAAGCCCTGGTATTCCTAAAATCTACATTTTGGAAGAACCATTTCATTGCAAAACTATTTACACATTTTGTATCAGTCTATATTTCACTGTGTGTAATGCAAGTATAAAATAATGATTTACATACTCACAGTGCTTTCTGTCACAGGCTGTGACCTCATAGCGCTAAAAATAAACTATTCTCCACTGCACCAACCAAGATTTAATTCTGTGTCTCTCTGGTTACACACAGACCTCTGCAGTGCATTAACTAATAGAGGTTTCATAATGTACTAAAGTGCATTTCATTTATTTTTTATTTACTATGCCCTTTATTTTATATGTAGGTACCTGATGGTGAAAGACCTAAAAAACATACAGAATATTTTGGGGCTTATTTATGAGAGGCTTCCGCTGCCAGAGCACCAGTTTTATTGACGCTCTGGCGGCGCAAGCGTCTCAACCATATCTAAGAGGCGGCGCAAAGTCGCCCTGCATGGCTTTGCAAGGCCTCATAGATATGGAGTAAGACAAAGCAGGGCAAGTCGCTGCCTTGCCTAACTCTGCATCAAGGAGGTGTTCCATGTGCCCTGCGTGGGTGTTTCCACGCAACACCCATGGATTTTGATGCTGCCCCATATTTACAAAATCACTTCAATCTGGGGCAGCACCAAAAACGTATGTCTCCCCAGTGAAAAAATGTCTCCTCATTTTTTCCTCTTTCCATTTGTGCTGCATTTTGCAGCTCACATAGAAAGAGGAAAACATCTCTCAGGATTGTTTTTGTGCAGGAAGGTGCCCTTCCTGCACAAAAACAATCCTGCCTATGTTGGTGCTAGGCAGCAATTTGTGCGCCAACGCAAGAGGAAAGGACAGGAATGGACCGTATTTCATAGATATAGTGCATTCCTGCATTTCACATTGGCGCAGAGCAGCGCAGCAAGAAGACTGGCGGCGCTGCCCAACGCCAATTCCTCATAAATAAGGCCCTTTGTTTTTAGCTACACCTCTGACCACGCCCCCATGCTCACTGACCTTTGGTTGGCTAAACACTGTTTAATATTATTTCCCCACTGTAAAAATTAATTTGTGTGGGAATTGGGGGCGTTTATGGTTGTCGATGATGAGGAGTACCAGGTTCTAGAAACTTTTGTCAGGAGGGGGGTCCTTATTCCTAAAAAGGTTTGACAAGGGGGTCTCGGCATCAAAAAGTTTGAAGACCTCTGGCCTATGGTCTAGTGAATGACATCAAGGTTGTTAATATAACTGACTCACAAGTCTTGGAAGAAATGGGCATCAGTACAGACAAACACGTTGGTACTAAATTTAAGAATAAGTCAAAATTCTGTACAGTACTATATCCAGGTAATTGGATAGATACATTCCATGATTTAGTAGTATCAGATTTGGATCAGATGGAGAAATTGAAACATGGCCAGAGAAACGAAAATCTTACCAAAGAGGAGCGTAAAGGACTGATAGGACTCAAAGAAAACAATCTTATAGAAATAAAACCAGCCGACAACGGTGGCAACATAGTGATTCTAGACAAAGATGAATGTATTCTGGAAGCAATGCGACAATTGAATAACAACACCAATTACAGGAAACTATGGAAAAATCCCATTAATGAGTTAACATCAGATTTGAACAGCAAATTAAAGAAATGGCATGAAAGTGCTTTGTTGAGTGATGAAGAAGTACTATTTTTAAATAAAGACAGTCCCATTATTCCTACCATATACTTTTTACCAAAAGTACATAAGACATTGATAAGACCTCCTGGTAGACCCATTATATCCAGCTGTGGGTCACTATATGAGAATATTGCCACATATGTGGACCACTTCCTGGCACCAATTGTGTTGATTCTGAACTCTTACATCAAAGACACTGGTGACTTTTTGAGAATTTTGATGGAAACTGGTTGGCAAAAAGGATATTTACTTGTAACTATTGACGTCACGTCTCTATATACCTCAATAAGCCATGAAATTGGCCTACAGGCAGCGATGTACTTTTTGAAGCAGAGGCCAATAAAGGAACTGCAGCATACCCAAATGCTCATGGAAATGATCGAGCTCTGCTTAAGGAACAATATCTTCATGTTTAATCAAACAATATACTCCCAAAGCTGCAGGACTGCCATGGGATTTTCCTTCTCTCCAAGCTATGCCAGCCTCATGATGGGGTGGTGGGAAAAAACCATAGCTTGGAGAGAGGAGAACGAACATCACACAGCTAAAGTTGCACTGTGGCAGCGATTTATAGATGATTTGTTCCTATTATGGAATGGGACTGAAACTGAATTCATTGAATACTTTACGATTCTTAACAACAATGAAGTTGGTTTGAAATTCACTTACAACATGAGTGTAACAGAAATAGAATTCTTGGATACAAAAGTTTACATCGAGAACACTGAGATACAAACCACAGTCTTTCAGAAGGCTACGGCCACCAACAGCGTCCTTCATGGCTCAAGCTTCCACCCTATTTCTCTGATAAAAAGTATACCCTACGGCGAATTCTTGAGACTGAAAAGAAACTCTTGTGAGACAGAATAAATGGAATCAAAATTTAGGGATACAGAGAAGAGATTCCTACGGAGGGGGTACAAATATTGTGATATCAAACGGGGAGAGGCCAAAGCAAGATCTTTAACTAGGGCACAGACCCTAGTGAGCAAAGAAAAGAGGAATATTGAGGAAAAGGATGAAACAATCAGGATTATACTAACGTACAGCAAGGAAAGTTATAGAATTCAAAAGATTTTAAACAAATACTGGAATGTATTAAGAAAGGATCCGGACATAGGAGAGAAATTGGGTACCTTGCCTAAAATAACATTTAGGAAAGCACTATCGTTATCTGATAGTTTGGTGAATAGCCACATCATGATGAGAAAACCCCAGACTTGGCGACAAAAGCAACAAAAAGGCTTTAGTAAGTGTGGCAAATATAAGGCATGCAAAATTGGTAAGAACAGGAAAACCATCAGTGACCCACGAGGAAAAATCTTCAGCATCAATGAAAAAATCCCCTGTGACTCTCTATATGTAGTCTATTTGATCGAATGCTTTTGGGGGATTCGATACATAGGTAGCACGATATGCCCACTCAAGAAACGAATCTTAGAGCATATAAGAGCAACCCAGAATAAGGATACAACTTATGCTATTGCAAAACATATGATGACACACGAAGGGAAGAACTGGCTTAATATGTCATACTCAGGAATAGCTACAGTTCCAAGGAATGAAAGAGGTAGTAATAGAACCCTTAACTTGAGACGCTTGGAGTCACGACTTATTATCAGATTTAAGACTAAGACCCCTTCAGGTTTGATTGGGGATGAGGAGATGTACATTCACTTATAACAGAACTGGAATATTGTTTTAATTTAAGTAAAGTAACATGATTCAGAATAATATGATGATATAATTATTATTGGTGGGGCTTGTACTGCAGTATATGGTTGGATAAGTACAGTGAGTTACAATATTCAGTAGCATCCACATAAAATGATGATACAAATGATATCCTCTGAAAAACAAAAAATTGGAATTCTGGCACTTAGCCAAAACTTCAGGTTGGGATGAACACTCAGTGACATTCCTGTTTTGTCTAATAACTCACAGGAATCACCATGAAAGGTCACATGGGAGAGACTGCGAGGGTACTATACCAGTTACATAAACATCAAAATGTGGGTTAGACTAAAAACAGAGATATCATGTAAAAAATATATGAACAACAGAGATCAGAGAATGCTATTATATGTTATATATCATACATTAGATTTTGCAAGTATGCACATGTATATAATACCACTTGATAACCAGTGTATGGTGATGAAATTCAATTTTGTAAAGAGAACATTGACTACCATTCCCACAATGCCTCATAATGGGAGCAGTGGGAGAGAGGTATTTAAATGAAAAGGAATGATGGACAAAAATTATGTACCGTGATCAAGACCTGTGTGGTTGAAACGCGTAGGTGGAGTGAGATGGCTCCCCGGCGAGTGCAGCATTATTCTTGTTTTTGTTGAAGACCATGTTCTCAGGGGGAGTCCAGCCCTGACGCATGCACCAGCTGTTCAAAGTGTGCCCTTCGTTGTGGACTGCTTTGTTGGTTAATATATATATATATATATATATATATATATATATATATATATATATATATATATATATATATATATATATATATATATATATATATATTCACTGAAAAACCGGGCGGGCATGTTCAATAAAATGCCGGAAATGAAATGCAGGTTTCACGTGTGCTGTTTATTGCCCAGGAAGAAGGGGCTTGAGGCCCTGAAACGCGTCGGCAGAGAAATAAATGTGCGCTATGAAAGCAGGCTGCATTACTAGGCTGGATGGCAGAACATCGTGAGTGATCCTCCAATGCTTCAGGGCAAATTGTTGATTCATATTGGTGCACGGCTGCCCGGCCGTGGGAGGAAGCAACATCATCAGTTGGAACTGAGTGCATTTTTCCAGCTGATTGAGGCCGTAAGACTGAACTTATCAGGACTGTTACCGGCACGATGTTCCATATGCAAATTAAGCAGGCTTTCTAGTGCGTGACTCACTCAGAGGTTATAATGGAGTATAATGTTTAAACGCACGCATGAACTTACTGAAAGGAGATAACTTACCTGCATAAACGGACTCCATGCCCCACAATGCATCCAGGGAGAGTGTAACTTCTACACGCCCATGGTGGGCGGGCATGTTCAATAAAATGCCGGAAATGAAATGCAGGTTTCACGTGTGCTGTTTATTGCCCAGGAAGAAGGGGCTTGAGGCCCTGAAACGCGTCGGCAGAGAAATAAATGTGCGCTATGAAAGCAGGCTGCATTACTAGGCTGGATGGCAGAACATCGTGAGTGATCCTCCAATGCTTCAGGGCAAATTGTTGATTCATATTGGTGCACGGCTGCCCGGCCGTGGGAGGAAGCAACATCATCAGTTGGAACTGAGTGCATTTTTCCAGCTGATTGAGGCCGTAAGACTGAACTTATCAGGACTGTTACCGGCACGATGTTCCATATGCAAATTAAGCAGGCTTTCTAGTGCGTGACTCACTCAGAGGTTATAATGGAGTATAATGTTTAAACGCACGCATGAACTTACTGAAAGGAGATAACTTACCTGCATAAACGGACTCCATGCCCCACAATGCATCCAGGGAGAGTGTAACTTCTACACGCCCATGGTGGGCGGGCATGTTCAATAAAATGCCGGAAATGAAATGCAGGTTTCACGTGTGCTGTTTATTGCCCAGGAAGAAGGGGCTTGAGGCCCTGAAACGCGTCGGCAGAGAAATAAATGTGCGCTATGAAAGCAGGCTGCATTACTAGGCTGGATGGCAGAACATCGTGAGTGATCCTCCAATGCTTCAGGGCAAATTGTTGATTCATATTGGTGCACGGCTGCCCGGCCGTGGGAGGAAGCAACATCATCAGTTGGAACTGAGTGCATTTTTCCAGCTGATTGAGGCCGTAAGACTGAACTTATCAGGACTGTTACCGGCACGATGTTCCATATGCAAATTAAGCAGGCTTTCTAGTGCGTGACTCACTCAGAGGTTATAATGGAGTATAATGTTTAAACGCACGCATGAACTTACTGAAAGGAGATAACTTACCTGCATAAACGGACTCCATGCCCCACAATGCATCCAGGGAGAGTGTAACTTCTACACGCCCATGGTGGGCGGGCATGTTCAATAAAATGCCGGAAATGAAATGCAGGTTTCACGTGTGCTGTTTATTGCCCAGGAAGAAGGGGCTTGAGGCCCTGAAACGCGTCGGCAGAGAAATAAATGTGCGCTATGAAGCAGGCTGCATTACTAGGCTGGATGGCAGAACATCGTGAGTGATCCGCAAAATGCTTCAGGGAAAATTGTTGATTCACTGAAAAAACCATAGGTTTTAGGGACAGTTATAGTTAGTTGGACATTGCACTCGTACAAAACCCGTGAAATTCCCCCGTTATAGTTAGTCCAGCTAACTATAACTCGCGCCCGCAATGCACTGCTGATGACGTCACATATTACATCACTCATGACATGGTCAGTGACATCACTGATGACATCACTGATGACATCTCAAATGACATCATCCAGTGACTGTGTGTTTCTGTAAAGTTTATATATTTTTAATATATATAGGAAAAGACGTATTGAAGAATGAGTGGGTGTGTAAGTGTCTGTATGGATGATTTAGTAGGTGTGTGACTGACTCTATAAGTGAGTGATTTAACGTATCTTACTGAATGCATGGGTTAGTGACTAAACTGGGTGAATGTCTGTATCCGTCTGTCTGTTGCTGTGTAAGTGGCTGCATGTGTTTGTGAATAGCTACATGAGTGTCTATATGAGTTATTGAATGCTTGTCTGAGTATCTGTATGGGTGCCTGAGTGTTTGTGTGGGAGGGGTGTGTGCAACTCTGTGCATAGATGTGTGAGTGGGTGATTCACTGGGTGGATGGTTTCAAGAGTGCAACTGTGATAGACTGTATGGGTGGGTAAGTGTGTGTAAGAGTGTGTTAGTGAGTGAATGTATGTCCCAGTGGTACATGTGTGAGTAACTACATATGTGAAAGGCAGTATATATGTGTGTTGGAGTATATAAATAGCTATAAGCGAGAGTGAGTGATTGTGATAGTGGCTGTATGGATGAGTGTGTGCTTGTATCAGTGATTGTATAAGAGCGTAAGAATGTGCTACTATTTGTATGAGTAAGTGAGCTGGTGTGTGTATAACTGTATAGGTGAGTAAATGGTAGTGTGTTTAATTATTTGCATGACTGACTAGGTGTGTGAGTACCTCTATGGATGAGTGGCGGTGTTTGAGTGTCTATATAGGAGTATGAGTGCATATGATAGTCCTGTACTGAGTGACCGTAAGTATGAGTGACTGTACGGGTGAGTGAGTGGATGTGTGCGTAGACCTAAGAATCAGTGAGTGGGTGTGTAGTTATTGGTGTTGGAGTGTCTATGGTTTTGCGAATGGCAGTCTGTAATTTAGAGTGGGTGTATCAAAAGTTATATTAGGGTGTGAGGAGGTGCATCAGATTATCACGTGGATGATGTCATCAGTGATGTCATTTGAGATGTCATCAGTGATGTCATCAGTGATGTCACTGACCATGTCATGAGTGATGTAATATGTGACGTCATCAGCAGTGCATTGCGGGGCGCGAGTTATAGTTAGCTGGACTAACTATAACGGGGGAATTTCACGGGTTTTGTACGAGTGCAATGTCCAACTAACTATAACTGTCCCTAAAACCTATGGTTTTTTCAGTGAATTTCAAAGGTTTTTTAAATGCTAATTTGTAACTATAACGTCCCTGAAACCTATGGTTTTTTCAGTGAATTTCAAAGGTTTTTTAAATGCTAATTTGTAACTATAACATGTCTGAAACCTACAGTTTTTTCAGTGAATTTCAAAGGTTTTGTAAATGACAATTTTTAAATGTATTAATTGTTATATACATTTTTTTCATACTGATTTCCAAATTTTTTAGAAACAATTTTTTTTTACATATTTTATTTTTTAAATTACATTGTAATTACATTATACATTACATTACAAAAAATACTTTCTCAGAATGAATTACTTTAGTTTAATTACTTTGCACATAGGCAATAGACTTTTAAGTACAGTAGTTACAGTTGTTGCAATGGGCAACACATTTTCAAACACAATGCAACATTCAGCTCAATGTGAATTTCTAGTTAAATGCAATTAGTTACTTTATGGATTACTTTTCTAACCACATTACTGGATCCTAGATTCAGTCCTGGGACATCTCCTGTAAACAGTTGAGTAAAAGCCTTTTGATTACAGTCGTGATTTTTAAGGAATATTATTGTACTTTAAAAGTTCACACTTAGAAACTTTTTCTCATAGAATCACCAATGTTATCCTACGGAAGGAAATTCACTTAGAAGTTAAAAACTGTTATCGTTACTTTTTCTTACTCAGTGTTGGATCCTGGATCCAGCACTGGTGCATCTCCTGTAAACAGTTGAAAGAATGCGTTTAAGTCATACAGGCGATTTTTTAGGAATATTTGTAGTTTGTGAAAATCGACACTTTGAAACTTTTCTGCTGAAAACCAGACAATGGATTCCTATGGAAGGAAATTCAAGTTACTGGTAAGTACGGTTAAAATTACTTTTGAGGATCAGTACTGGGCTGAAAGATGCAGCACTGAGGTCTCTCCTGATAACAGGTGAGTAAATCGGAATTCGTATTTCGGCTGATTTTAGAGGAATATTTTAAAGTTCCAAAACTCCACACTTAGAAGAATTTCCAAGTGAAACCAGTCAATGTTAGCCTATGGAAGGAAATTCAAGTTACTGGTAAGTACGGTTAAAATTACTTTTCAGGACCAGTACTGGGCTGAAAGATGCAGCACTGAGGTCTCTCCTGATAACAGGTGAGTAAATCAGAATTCGGATTTCGGCTGATTTTAGAGGAATATTTGTATGTTTCAAAAATCAACACAGAAACTTTTTCAGCAAAAAGCAGGCAATGATATCCTATGGAAGGAAATTCAAGTTACTGGTAAGTACGGTTAAAATTACTTTTGAGGATCAGTACTGGGCTAAAAGATGCAGCACTGGGTTCTCTCCTGATAACAGGTGAGTAAATCGGAATTCGTATTTCGGCTGATTTTAGAGGAATATTTTAAAGTTCCAAAACTCCACACTTAGAAGAATTTCCAAGTGAAACCAGTCAATGTTAGCCTATGAAGGAAATTCAAGTTACCGGTAAGTACGGTTAAAATTACTTTTCAGGACCAGTACTGGGCTGAAAGATGCAGCACTGAGGTCTCTCCTGATAACAGGTGAGTAAATCGGAATTCGTATTTCGGCTGATTTTAGAGGAATATTTTAAAGTTCCAAAACTCCACACTTAGAAGAATTTCCAAGTGAAACCAGTCAATGTTAGCCTATGGAAGGAAATTCAAGTTACTGGTAAGTACGGTTAATATTACTTTTCAGGACCAGTACTGGGCTGAAAGATGCAGCACTGAGGTCTCTCCTGATAACAGGTGAGTAAATCAGAATTCGGATTTCGGCTGATTTTAGAGGAATATTTGTATGTTTCAAAAATCAACACTTAGAAACTTTTTCAGCAAAAAGCAGGCAATGATATCCTATGGAAGGAAATTCAAGTTACTGGTAAGTACGGTTAAAATTACTTTTGAGGATCAGTACTGGGCTGAAAGATGCAGCACTGAGGTCTCTCCTGATAACAGGTGAGTAAATCGGAATTCGTATTTCGGCTGATTTTAGAGGAATATTTTAAAGTTCCAAAACTCCACACTTAGAAGAATTTCCAAGTGAAACCAGTCAATGTTAGCCTATGAAGGAAATTCAAGTTACCGGTAAGTACGGTTAAAATTACTTTTCAGGACCAGTACTGGGCTGAAAGATGCAGCACTGAGGTCTCTCCTGATAACAGGTGAGTAAATCGGAATTCGTATTTCGGCTGATTTTAGAGGAATATTTTAAAGTTCCAAAACTCCACACTTAGAAGAATTTCCAAGTGAAACCAGTCAATGTTAGCCTATGGAAGGAAATTCAAGTTACTGGTAAGTATGGTTAGAATTACTTTTCAGGACCAGTACTGGGCTGAAAGATACAGCACTGAGGTCTCTCCTGATAACAGGTGAGTAAATCGGAATTCGTATTTCGGCTGATTTTAGAGGAGTATGCGCCAGGGGGCTGCGATGCAGAGACATTTACAGAGGCCACACCCCTTTTTACACCTCTCTGCAACGCAGCTCTGTGGCGCTTTCTGGACGTACCTGTTGGGCTAGTTGGCCCCCAGGGACCCTCAGGATTGAAGAGGATTTAATTCCCCATCTTAAATCGCGCCACGGGGCCTGTTTGCACACATGTCACCTGAAGCCCCGCCCCCTCCCTTCACCACTGTGCAAACGCGCCCCGTGGCGCGTTTTAAGTCGGGGGATTAACTCCCCTTGAATCCTCAGGGTCCCTGGGGTGCAACTAGCCCACCATATACCTCCAAAAGCGCCATAGAGCTGCGTTGCAGAGAGGTGTAAAAGGGTGTGGCCTCTGTACACCTCTCTGCAAGGCAGCCTCTGGCGCATACTGGAGGTTCCTGGTGGGCTAGTTGGCCCCCAGGGACCCCCAGTATTCAAGGGGAATTGTTCCCTCTCTGCAAACGCGCCAGGGGCGCGTTTGCAGAGTGGTGAAGGAAGGGCGGGGCCGACGGGCCCGATCGTTTTTTTTTGTTTGTTTTTTTTCCCCCCCTGAAGGGGGGCTGTGTGGCCCTCCTTCCTTTTTCCTATTTTTAGGCCCTGGGGACCCCATCCCCCAGGGCCTTTCCCCTTTTTTATTAATATAAAATAAAAAAAACGGGAAGGGGGCCGCGTGGCCCCCTTCCCTGGGCCTGTATTGGCCCCGGGACCCATCCCCGGGCATGGCCTCTTTTTTTTTATTTGGAGGGGCTGCGTGGCCCCATCTCCCGGGCCGGCCTTGCACTTTTTTTTTTTTTTTTTAATTTTTTTTCCTTTGGGGAGGGGGCTGCGTGGCCCCCTCCCGGGCCACTTATGGCCCCGGGACCCCATCCCCCGGGCCTGGCCTCTCGTTGGGGACTGTGGGGGTCCCCAAGCCCCCACAGTCCCGCCGGCTCCCCGTGTCCTACGGGAGCCGGCATAGCTTACACATGGGGAGCAGCTAACATGCTGCTCCCCATGTGAAAGCAATCGGCTTTGGATATTGGAAGAGAGAGCAGGTTTCCTGCTCTCTCTTCCAATATCCAAAGCAAGTTTGCAATGACAGGACGGGAGCCGCGAGGCTCCCGTCCTGTCATTGCAAACAGCAGTGTCCCGGGGTAGGCACCCGGGACACTGCAGGAGCCGGCCCTGGGGGTGGTGGTCCCCAGGGCCATCAAGGGCTCCAGGAGGGGCCGCGCGGCCCTCCTCCCTACATTTTGAAAGCCCCGGGAGGTGGTGGTCCCCGGGGCTCTGGGGTCCAAAACGGACCCCATTTTAATTTTTCTTAGTGCCCCGGGAGGTGGTGGTCCCGGGCGTGTGGGGGCTGGAGCCCCCACACAGGTTTTTTTAAATAAAAAGAAGCCCCGGGAGGTGGCGGTCTCCGGGGCTGCGGGAGGGCTCAGAGCCCTCCCGCACCATTATACATAAAGCCCCGGGGGTGGTGGTCCCTGGGCTTGGGGGCCCCTATAGGCCCCCACACATAAAATTAACCCCCCAGCATGCCCCCGGGACTTGGCCCACCCGGGGGCCATTAACATCGAGCGCGGAGACCGCGCTTCGATTTTTTTTTCGGCAGGGTTCGCGCTCCCTGAGCGCATCCTGCCGATTTAAAAAAATAATAATAATTTTGCCCAGGGGTCCTTGTGGGACCCCCTGAGCAGACCTAGGGGTCAGGGTGTTGCTACCCTGCCCCCTTTGTGCGCTTTGCGCACTTGTTTCTGTCCCTCGGTTCTACCGAGGGATAAATGGCTGCCAACACTTCCTGGTTTGGAGTGTTGACAGCCAATTAACATAAAGCTCGTGCTCGGGAGGATCCGCGGCCCTAGATATCACTATCTTTTTACTTTTCATTTTCTCAGCAACTACTGAACGGATTTACACCATTTAACAAAAAGGGTTCTTTCTGAACCAAGAACTACCTCTTTGCCAAATTTGGTGTAATTCCGTTCAGCAGTTCGGGCTGTAGCCGTGTCTAAAGTTTCCTATGGAAAATTGCATGGGGAAAACGCGTTTTGGGACCCCCTTTTTCTCGGCCCCCGCTTGACGAATCCCCCGAGACTTTCAGGGTAGGAGCGGACCGGAGCGGGCCATAAAGTTTGAAAATTTTGCGAAGATACGTCAACCGGCAAGAGAGTTATTTCAAATAGAATGTCGCGGATTTCCTATGGATAATAGGTTGTAACTATAACTATCTACTGGCGACCGCCAGTAGATATATATATATATATATATATATATATATATATATATATATATATATATATATATATATATATATATATATATGTTTATATTCACAATACCCTTTCAGGCATAGAGTGATGCATAGATTATGCAAAAAAGAAGCAGAGAACTCTTAGTAGTTCCTAAATTTAGGTGCAGAGCAGCTCCTATATAGAGGACCCTACACCAGCGACACTCTGAATTTGCTCACCTTAAATGTCTGCTTTTCTATCAAAGTTTCTAAGCATAGGATTAGCACATTGCCATCCACTCTGAGATAGAAAGGGACAAAGGGCCAGATGTGCGACCCATTTTTGTATGCGCAAACGGGTTTGCGTCACGTTTGCGCATGCAAAAACCTACAGGGCCATGTACAAACCCTATTTAGCAAGTCGCAATTTATTTGCAACTCGCTAACTAGGATTTGCGACTCGCTATTAGGATGGGGCGTTCCCTTCCTAATAGCGACCCCAAATGCCATGTATGACTGTTTTGCGACCGCAATTGCGGTCGCAAAACAGTCGCAATTTACCACCCTTCACAGAAGGGTGGTACACCACTCGCAAACCGGAAGGGGTCCCCAGGGGACCCCTTCCCTTTGTGACTGGCTCTAAAAATATTTTTAGGGGCAGGCAGTGGTCCCAGGGACCACTACCTGCTCTTAAAAAATGAAACGAAACGTTTCATTTTTCTTTTTTTAAATGCATCTCATTTTCCTTTAAGGAAAACGGGCTGCATTTAAAAAAAACTGCTTTATTTAAAAGCAGTCCCAGACATGGAGGTCTGCTGAGCTCAGCAGGCCCCCATACCTGGGAGGGCCAGCCATTCCCAATGGGGTAGCAAATTGCGAGTGCCTCATTAATGTTCATGAGGCATGCAATTTGCGACCCCATTGCGAATCGCAAACAGTGTCTGAGACACTGTTCTACATTCAATTTAGTGAGTCGCAAATTGCGAGTCGCAATTTCTCGCAGTTTGCGACTTGCAGAAATGAATGGTCATACATCTGGCCGAAAGTCTCTTGCCATTTCTACAGCACAGTCTTCAAGCATAGGATTGGCACAGTGCCATCCACGCCAAGCTGTAAAATGGCAAAAGCCGTTTGCATTTATATTCATATATACTCAATTAAAAATAATAAGATTAAACTTTGATATAGTTAGGAAAACTTTATGTATTCTTTCTGTACAAAGCAAACATTAAACTCACAAACATTACAAATTCTTAAGTTATAGTTATACCTTGAATTTATAATTTATGCACCAACTTTAAGTTAATATAACTTTATTTATTCTTTATCTACAAACCAAACACCGTTCAAATTATTATAACCGCGCGCCTCCATACACAGTGTATTCAACTTGTTAGCCATACTACATTAATTATAACTTGTGCTTTCTCCAAGCACTTCTTGTACCATTTTATATTATCTCACTTATGCTATCTACAATAATAGTATTTACAAGATCAGTGCACTGTGTTCTTTTCTGAGAACACAGTGCATGGTAGAGTGGGGAGTTAAGGTAGTGTGGCTCCCGAGATGAATTGACTGGAGTGGCATAGAGTGGAGTTGCATAGAGTAGAGTGGGGTAGAGTAAAGGGGTGTAGAGTGTAGTGGCATAGAGTGGAGTGTCATATAGTGAAAAACATATTTTAGATTCATGTTCAGTGGAGTAGCATGGAGTGGAATGGCATAGAGTGGAGTGTCGTATGGTGCAGATAAGTACAGTGTAATCGTGTAGAGTGTATTTGCGTATTTTGTAGTAGCGTAAAATGGAGTGGCATAGACTGGAGTGTAATACAGCTAAGCAGCATCAGGGAGAATAGCATACAGTGTTGTCATGTACAGTGCAGTGGCCTGTTATATTTCATATAGGTACGCCGATATAGGTCTAGGTAACATCATAACCCTTCACCTACATTCTCTCCTATACTACATACATAACGGATTTGAAGGATTGACCTTTTACCCAGTTACAATACTACACACAAATACGTAGGGTTTTTCCCTTGGCACTGGCCTCATAAATTATGCATGAGGATTCTTAGTTTCTTGGAATCACAGCAGGACCATCATCTCCTGCATAATAACTGTGTATAAAGTTCATTCCCAACGTCATCCTAAGTCCGACACTGGCACAGCAAGGTAGAACCCCTGGGGATACCTTAGGGTATATAAACACCACATCTTGCTGAGATAGGGAGAGGAGATCAGGACTTCCTGGCCGACACACTGACGCAAGACGCTGAGGTCCCTGCATGCAGATACTCCAGCTCGCAGTGGTCTGACATGCCTTGCGGGGTGTTCAGCTCGAGACCAGAACGGGGTCCCGCAGTCTCACATCAGGTAATGGGGTTGGCTTTATCCTAGAAGGAGTCTTGGCTTTACACCTACTCACATACTAGGTACACTTAGGCACATCTAGTTAGGGTGCATAGTAGGAGTACGCATTTTATTGCCATGTATTCTATATACTTGCCTGTATTTATGATTTTAGCAAAATGGTAGAAACCTACCTTCTGTTTACTCTCTTAGTGCTTCTACTCATTTATTCATGCTACTGTCTACTGGTGATTTAAGTGCACTTATTTTACGCTAGAATAACGACAGTTCAATAAATGCTTATTGAAAACGTCCCAACCGTTTATTCTGTGTATCTCTCTGAGAACAAGTGAGCACGAGTGACTGAGCGAAAAGTAAGTTACTGTTTCCACGGTCCTGGGGGATCAGGGTTGTCATGTTCGGTAGTTGCCAAGAACTATTCTCTCCTTGGTAAGGGGAATTGATAGTGGCATCGCGAGCTAGCTGGTACACAGGCCAACATACCGAGTGGGGGTGTCTGGAATCAGTCTGGACACTAGTCCCGCAGTGCATGTTGTCCAAACGCGCAGATCCTGTATAGGTCTTATAGGAACTACACAACATGGCGGCGCCAACGTTGGTATTGGCACTTATTTAACAGCCAAATCTGAGTAGTTCAGTCATGCTATTCTCAGAGACCCCTACTCACAATTTCCCCAGAGATGTCTGTAGTGGGAGGAAACAAAATCCGCCACAGCTGAGTAGGGAAATTTCTATCTATTGGCTGTTGGTTTAATCAAGCTTGAAGGTTACAGTGTTCCTAATTGTGCATAACACCTGATCTCAGTTCCCTTGAAACGCTCTCCTTTCTAAAAAATAATGACTGAGCAGGGAGACGTAGATGAAGGGAATGCACTAAACTTCTCAACAGAAGAAAATGATGCAGATGCAATATATATTGCAGAAAATGTTAGAAATGCCGTCACCCTAAAACTAGTAGCATATGGTGTTACAATTAGGGGTGGGCAAGTGACCTTTGTGATTGAGGCACATGAATCATATAGAACAGAGGTATTCTACTCATGGATTAGATTCCCGCAGGCAAATGCTTTGACAAAAGAATTTCACTACTATGTCGAAGATGACATACCAGACAAATATAGTCCATATGAGGACATTGAAATTCCACTAACTTACCACGAACATTGTTACTGGTTTGAAGGCGCCCTCCCCCATACAAGAAATAGAGTAAGACTCGGCCCGCTCGGAAGAGACGGAGCAACTTGGCCAGTTCTAGCAGCCTACACACCACATCCTGACATTGACAGAATGCCAGGAGGCGACTTACTCGTACAGCATAAAGAATTAATAAGACTTTACAGAAACATGACACAGTTTGTGATGAGAACACTCACACTTCAGCCAACACCGGTTACACAACCAGGACCAGTCCAAAATAATACAACCAAAATTACACCACAAACACTGCACGCAGTGATGGGTAAAATGCCCAATAACCGTGAACAAATGCCCTTCTGGATAGCACAAAAAATAACGCAACTGGATGCAGTGTTTCCATACACTGGTCCTAAGGAAAAGCATAGAATACTGATGATTTGCTTGCCGATGGGGATAGCTCCCTCTATAGAAGATTGTACTTCTTGGGGTACAGTTTTCGCTGCAATATATACCAGGACTCATGATATCCCTTCTTTAGCGGTAATACCAGATGTATTAAGACAAATACAGAACGAGTATGGAGCAGAACCTGCTCTAAACTTAGGGATGAAGTTGTTAAATAACTTTGCCCAGGTATCTGCGATAATATTAGCAAATATTAAAGGGGAAGCAGCATCAGTGGCAATACGCCAACGTCTGAGAGATTTCACTCCATCACAACAGGAGACAGAGCTACCTAAAATAATTGAAACTGCTTATGCGGAATTAGGTAGAGACAGTCTGGGAGCTAGACCTGTAAAACCTCAACTAGTGGGAGGTACAGATAAAGAACAGGCAAAGCAAACACCGGTTTCTTCAAAAAAGAAATGGGACAATAATAAACAGCAAAAGAACAGATCTCACTCCAGGGGAAGGTCTCAACAGGAGCCCCCAGAAAGGAGATATAATCTTAGGAATAGAGATAACATTAAAAAACCTGACAGGTATCAGGACACCTTATGCACGTTCCTCTCGTTCCTTTCAGGGTTCATCAAAAAACTCCGAGAGGGAAGGACGGTCAGAACAGAGACAAGAAGAGCTTACAAAGCCCAGAGACAGGCAATGCACTTCGGACTACGCTTCAAAGAAAGAAGCAAAACCTCAATTTAAAAAGAAGAAGGTAGCAGGTCTCAAAGTTAGACATGCCAAGAATTCTGAGGACTCAACTACTGAACGGGGAATGGGCTCTGACGATGCTAGACAGTGAAGCAGAAGTAACAATAGCTCGCCGGAACCTGATGGAATTTCTGGTGACAGCGGAGTTGAGTGAGTATATCACGGTGGAAACACCTGATACTAGGGTGAGTGTCCCACACAAGTTACATGAAATAACACTCCAAATGGAGGGGGACAGGCCCAGACAAGCAAAGGGTCTCTTTTGGGAAAACCTGACTTCTGGCTACGACATCCTATTAGCAGAAAGAGATTGGCCGCCTACTATTGTTATGGAATGCCCAAAGGGTGAAACTGTTATTTTTCCAGCTTTCTCCGACCTAGTCCCCGCACACCTAAGACATACATATGCACAGGAGTGGGCGGTAGCCCTTGCTCCAGCATTATACCACAACCACGTAGGGTGGGATGAAAAGTCACCCCACCACGTAATTCCAATAAAAACAAACCCAACTCCACAAAGACAGTATCCCATAAAACAGGAAGCTAAAAACAGGTCAGGGAGATCTTAGATCAACTTGAATACCAAGGTGTAATTGAACCATGCACCTCATCAATGAATAATCCTTTGTTTCCGTAATGAAACCCGACAATTTATATCGTCTAGTTTTAGACTATAGACACCTAAACTCATGCACGAAAACATTTGCAGTTCAGAATGCACATAGTGCCGCATTAATGAATAACATTGTGCGGAAAAAATACAAAACAACACTAGCTATCTCAAATGGATTTTTCTGCCAAAACATAGCGCCTGAAAGCAGATATTTGACAGCCTTCTCAGCGCTAGGGTCTCAGGGTCAATTTTGTCGACTCCCCCAAGGGTATATGAATAGCCCGGGGTTATTCTCAAGGAGGGTAACAGAGTTACTACAGAATTTGGATGAGGAAGCATTATCCTATGTAGATGATATTTATCTAACGGATGATGACTTAGAGGAACACTTGACCAGGGTGAGCACCATAATTTTGGGTTTCGCCTCTGAGGGCTACAAATTTAATTTTAAAAACGAAAATAGCCCACCTCAATGTCCTATTTTTGGGATATGAGCTTTCAAGTGAAGGCAAAAGCCTGGCAGCCCACTTTTAGAAAAGTGCGCACTGCTACAACCTCCAAAATCATTAAAAATGTACAATACATACTGGGATTTTTGAATTTTGGCAGAACTTACATTTTGGATTACGCAGAGAGAGTAAAACCTTTCTACGACCTAATAAGCCCTGACTTTTCAGTTAGACAATGGACACAGGAACACACAAATATCCTTCGTTCCCTACAAGCTGATATGATATCATCAAAACACTTACAGACATGCGTAAACGTACGCAACCTGGTGATCCACGTAGTCGCAGGTCAATCAGGGTACACTCAATGAAGGTGAAACGGTCCCAATTGCATATAAATCGCATTTGTACACTAATGCTGAAATCCGTTTTGCATCTAATGTATAAGCTTAAGGCAACAGTGATATAAACAACACAAAACAACACGAATTTTGTTGACTGACTGAATAGAAAACAAAGGAGAACCAACAGTATCTATTTTGTTATACAAAAATAATAATTTTTATTGATGCACAATAGCAAAAGATTATAAAATTACTTTTATCATTTCATTTTTAAAAGAAAATGTAACAACCCATTTATACTCATTCATTCCTCTTCATTCATACAACATATGACTAACAATCAATTTAAAAAATACACATGTCATTATTTATGATTAGATGATAAATAACCATTAATTTCTGAGAATCTTGAGAAACTATGTGGCAGAATTTTAATAATCTGTGTTATCGACGCGTGCTCGGCACAGTTATGCCTTCGTCAGGAAGGGGCCACAATGTTAACTTTTGATCTCTGTAAATAAAATATATATGTTACATTTCAGATACAGGGTTCTCACTTACTGATACATATTGTGCCACCATAAAGGTGTGCATTATATAGTATTTACAATTCAAAGAGCAAGACAAAGGACTAATTTGAGGTCCCCAATTAGTGTATATACAAGAACTCGTGAATTGTCCAGAAAAGAATTGTGTATAACAGAATAGATTAGAAACAGATAAGAAAAATAGCCACCACCTCATTTAAAAATCCATATCAGTCGATTCACCCAGTGATCTACTAAAAATATACGTGGTTTAAAAACTTTATAAAGAATGACCTTATATCTTGAAGTAAATTCGCCAGTATTGACCGCCACTGTATAAGCACTTTGAGGTATTGGTTGATTCTTGATTTAGAGGACCAACTGTAAAAATTAAATTAAAGTACCTCATTTTATTCTTTGGTTTATGGTCTTAATCAATATATTTATTAGTTGGGTATATAAATACCTTGGCTATCTGTCTCCAACACTAATTAGTATTTTGTACGTCCAAGATAAATTGTGATGTACTCACTCAAGCACTGATATGTGCCGTCCTTATGATTTATACTGTGAGCACAAAAATGATGTTTAGCCTTACATATTAACCATTTAATTAAATTTGCTGTAAGGCTACTAGCATGACTACAATCAAAATGCTGGTTTTGATTGTAGTCATGCTAGTAGCCTTACAGCAAATTTAATTAAATGGTTAATATGTAAGGCTAAACATCATTTTTTGTGCTCACAGTATAAATCATAAGGACGGCACATATCGAGTGCGGAATTGAGTACATCACAATTTTATCTTGGACGACAAAAATACTAATTAGTGTTGGAGACAGATAGCCAAGGTATTTATATACCCAACTAATAAATATATTGATTAAGACCATAAACCAAAGAATAAAATGAGGTACTTTAATTTAATTTTTACAGTTGGTCCTCTAAATCAAGAATCAACCAATACCTCAAAGTGCTTATACAGTGGCGGTCAATACTGACGAATTTACTTCAAGATATAAGGTCATTCTTTATAAAGTTTTTAAACCACGTATATTTTTTTAGTAGATCACTGGGTGAATCGACTGATATGGATTTTTTAAATGAGGTGGTGGCTATTTTTCTTATCTGTTTCTAATCTATTCTGTTATACACAATTCTTTTCTGGACAATTCACGAGTTCTTGTATATACACTAATTGGGGACCTCAAATTAGTCCTTTGTCTTGCTCTTTGAATTGTAAATACTATATAATGCACACCTTTATGGTGGCACAATATGTATCAGTAAGTGAGAACCCTGTATCTGAAATGTAACATATATATTTTATTTACAGAGATCAAAAGTTAACATTGTGGCCCCTTTCCTGACGAAGGCACAACTGTGCCGAAACGCGTCGATAACACAGATTATTAAAATTCTGCCACATAGTTTCCTCAAGATTCTCAGAAATTAATGGTTATTTATCATCTAATCATAAATAATGACATGTGTATTTTTTAAATTGATTGTTAGTCATATGTTGTATGAATGAAGAGGAATGAATGAGTACAAATGGGTTGTTACATTTTCTTTTAAAAATGAAATGATAAAAGTAATTTTATAATCTTTTGCTATTGTGCATCAATAAAAATTATTATTTTTGTATAACAAAATAGATACTGTTGGTTCTCCTTTGTTTTCTATTCAGTCAGTCAACAAAATTCGTGTTGTTTTGTGTTGTTTATATCACTGTTGCCTTAAGCTTATACATTAGATTAATTAGCCCTGCCTTAAGGAACCTTACCCTATTAGCAGGGGGCCTCTAGTTTTACAAGAAATCCGTTTTGCACCCACGGAAAAAATTCTGACAACTGTACAGACTGCTGTAGTGAGACAAAGCCCACTGGCTCAGGGAAAACTAATAATTGTCGTGACCCCAGTACCGGCCTTGAGGCTGCCACAAAGGCAAGCGTCCCAAATGCAAAAGCGTTACATCCAAGATGGATACAATGGGCTAATTCTCTCACTGAAACATATGTAGAATACAGATATGACCCTAATCTAAAAACACAAGCATTCCTGCAATATGAACAAGAATATCCTCTACCAAATGAAATAATGCCTCTAGATCGGTATGAATACATTATTTATACTGACGGATCTGCTCAACCGGCCATAGGAAGTAAGCAACAATACAGTGCAGCATGCGCTATTGTAAAAGGTAGGATGCAGGACGGTAAGTTCCGTCCAAGCTGTACAAAAACGCAGTCTCTCGGAGACTGCACGGCTCAGTTGGCAAAATTAAAAGCACTACTACTGGCACTGATAAATACGGATCCAGAATTCCCCACACTGATAGTGTGCGATTCCTTTTACTGTGTCCAGTCATACAACGAATACCTCCACTATTGGGGACAAAATGGGTTCAGAGATTCAAAAGGTGGCACAATCAAACATAGGAAACTATGGGAACAGGTAGCAGAGTAGAAGAACGAACTACCAAGGGCTCACGTGTTACACACACTGAGTCATCAACGTGATGGCGTTCATGTTAAGGGGAATTCATTGGCTTATGAAGCCACGAAGCGGGCAGTACGCACTGCGTCCGTAGTTGCAATCACCCATTCAAAAACAAGGGGAGACGGTAGCACAATGGTAGCTGTGATTGCTTCGCGCAATAACAGCAAAGCACTACCTAAAGGTTTTCCACTCAAGTACTCCTACAAGTTAGATGCAAACAACGTTCCATTTGCTCAGATTCCTGGAGTGGGGGATAGAGTAATACCAAACATGGATCGAAGGTTAGGTTTAATCTTGGCTGCACACGAGGGTCTGGATTCTGCTCATACAGGAGTTACAGCGACATTTTCTTTACTGAAACAATGCTATTGGTGGCCAGGGTTAACAAAGCAGACCAAAGACTTCGTCTTAAAGTGCGATATCTGTCAACAGATAAAAGGGTCCACCGTAGCTCGCCCAGCGCAGACACCATTGTTAATATCAGACAGACCACTCGCGTGCATTTACCTGGACCACTGCGGCCCCTTACAATCTGACGGGGCTTACAAGTATATCATGGTGGCAGTGGATTCCCGTTCAAGATTCTTATGGGTATGGCCCCAGCGCTCGGCTGACACCCGAACTGTTATAAAAGATTTGCGAGTCTTCATAGGGACATATGCAGTTGGCACATTACATTCTGACCGTGGCCCTGCGTTCAGCTCTAGGGCTTACAAGAAAGCCATGGGAAGTTTTGGTGTAGCATTGCGGTACTCCTCTCCGTACCATCCCGAGGGAAATTTGGTTGTGGAGAGGAAACAACGGGACTTAAAGCAATCTTTAACAGCTAGGGTTTTAGGCTCGGGTGGTAGTTGGGTCAATCATCTATATGGGGTCCAGCGAGCCCCTAATAACCAGCCAAGAAGCTCTCTAGGGGATGCCACTCCTTACGAGGTCCTGTTTGGGATAAGAATGTTGGTACCTGATCTCGATTGTGATGGCATAGTGGCGGATGAAAAACTGTTTGACATCAATAAACGTTTGGCTGTTTTACAGGATCTGAATGAATCCAGAGCCTCCTTAAGTAAAGTCAAGACAAAAAGAACCGCCACTGGGGAAGTCACGTCAGCCACGGCAAGACCTGCCTGGATTCCTAAAGTTGGGGATCTGGTCAGAGAAAAGATTGCGGACAAGAAAGAATTCGGCCCATCCTATCGAAAGCCTGTACCTGTCCTGGCCGTTGAAGGATCAAGAACTGTACTTCTACTGCCTCTTGCCGGAAAAGAAAAGAGATTCGTCTCAATCGATCTGATCAAACCTCACTATGTGGCCGATACTAAATAGTAGGCCTCATGGGCTCCTGAGTAGCCGACGTCCTCCTCTCGCTACAATACAGGAAGTTCAAACAGAAAGACTCATAACATTTGAAGAGTCACCTTTCAAAACAATGGAATAGTTAACAATGCAATGGAACTAGTTCCCCTTGACACGAACTTTCAAAATCAAAATGAAAGACAAATTTCAATTCAACCTAATAAGGATGTCTACGTCAACATGCCTCTTCAAGAGCAATCTACAAGTTCAACAAAACCTGCTGAGCTACCAAAAATAGATCGAACTGCATCTGGCTATTTCATCAACTTCAATACCTTTTCATTGGATCCAAGTGAACCTGAAACGACGCCAGCCCAAATTTCTCGCAAACAACGGATCAAAGACTTTTTTAACTGTCTTAGAATGACTAATTTAGTATCACCTTGGCTAGAACTTTGGATAATCACCGGTATATTATTTTTCTTTTCTGGTTAGGATTAGTAATCACTTTCCACTTGCTCATCAATGGAACTTATCTTCAACAGAGCTCTGCAACCTCAGAAGTAAACTTAATTTTAAAACCTCATGTTTCATCTCATCGTGAACAAAGACTTGTCCTTCGTGAACATTTCAGCAGTTCCTATACCGATGGTATAGTGTGGGACAAAGTGAATTATGATATATTTGGACCGACCGAACTTTTAAAGATTCCACATTTGTTTAAAATTTCATTGAACGATATCATTACCTCCAATACATTTTTTGATGGTTGGGATTTTGAAAGTGTTAATAACTTATTGTCTGATTTGGAACAATCTGCCGCATTTTCTAGCACTGAAATGTTAGAGGACGCATCAGATTTTGACAAAATTTATTGTTACCAACATTATGGTCATCATTTCTTGCATAAATCTAGCAAACTTAGAAATGTTTTCACATATCACCAGTGGGAACATTGCCCTACACCACCGAAAGGTAGTTCAAAAACATTTGCACAGAAATTTTCATATTTTTCAGGGTTTAACACTTCTGACCTAACCTCTTACTATTATAAGGTTGCACCTATATCTGAACAGAAAAATATGTTAACAAACACCAAACAGATTTACTCTGCTTCCTTAATTACCCAGCTGTCTGAACAGGGTTTTGACTTATGGATGGACACTGTAGACTTTAAATCAATCTGGGGTTCTAGGGACTGGCAAGTCCAGGGAACAGAAGCACTATTTAGAGCATGCCTCATTCCACAGCAGATGATTTTTCTGAATGACACTGTGCAACAGACTTCCTGTCTTGGAATTCCAACACCTTTAAACACCGAGGGGAATTTTACATCAGATAGAGGGGCTAAGATGGATGACATATTGCAATACAATAGATCAGACCCCAATTGGAAGGGATGGTTGGTTTGGCCCACTGACACAAACAGATGTCAGGAAAGATTCAGGGGTACCACCGAAGGTTTTAGTATCCAGAGGCCAGACCCACGTTATGTACAACGAGAACATCCGGGGGTAGTGACATCATACAGTGTTGGGAAGTTGTGCCTTGATTGGCTAAAGACCTCAACACTACTCCAGGTGAAACAACACTTGTCTCTACTCACAGAGGATGTTGACCTACGGGATTTTTTATTAGGTCCCAGAAAACCATGTCAGAAGCGTTTTTTGTATGCTGTCTATAATGAAATCTGGAAAATCTCCCAACAAAAAGCTGCAGATAGATTAAGACAAATAGATAGAGTTAACCTAGAAAAGGCGTTAGCCGTAGTTGACAATGGCATGACTACATTAACATCCAGAATATATTCACTGGGCAACATTGTATTTTCTGCTATCGATGTAATAGAACAGGATTTGTCCATATTGCAACACAGACAGTCGCAGTTACGTTCTATTATTTTATTAAGCTGGACGCTGCAGTCATTGCGCACCGGTTATGTGCTTTGACGTTTTATCAACATTACGTCATTATTTTCTGCATACAATCTAACAGAAAAACAGATGAAAACAGCACAGAGGGGAGCAAAATATACAATGCTTCGTATTGAAAAACTGGATAGGTTACCCTTTACTGTGGCAGAGTCACCGTCCACAGAGTGGTTAATCCACGGCCATATAACATTACCGGTCGCAACTTTCCAGTTTCAATATTGCCTAGAACAACAACAGGCAGGCAGATATGAAAAGATGGGTAAGGAATTCATCAGGGAATCCTGGGATTTACCATACAGATTTGATGCAGGAGTGGGGATTTGGAAGTGTTTCTAAGCGGAACTAACTGCGAGAACGCTTTAAGTGGGTCTCTCATATGCCAGGATATTATGCTACACGGGGCTTGTAATGGGTCTGTGGCGAACTTGTCCTGTCATTTGAGGGGTACCCCGGCAGCTGTGATTAATCCGGTGTTCAGGCTTCTCTCGAATGGGAGTTACTTGATGCTGAATGATCAAGGTTGTTGTGGGATGCTTCCGGGCATCGCATATCTAGTCACTGGGAGCTCCAAGGTTACTTGCTGTATGCAAGTATTGTTTCCACCGACACATACAGTCAGGGAGGCGCCATTATGGCCTTCACTAAATGTTTCCTTTATACGGTTTGATACTCTGAGCAGAATGAAAGCCATGCTTTTACAACGAACCGTGCCCTTAACCTCCGCCCGGGAGACTTTTGATCTCCAGATCGCAAGGTCCTTGGCTGAGATACAGGCACTTATACGTATAAACTGCCCCTTCCATTTCACAGAAATGGTAAGCCGTATCTTTAACATGTCTGATACGACGGGTGTTGTACACCTATTTAAGACCAAAGGTTCCGGAATGTTAAGCACCTTTCAGACGGTCCTCAGAGTTATACCGAACTTTATACACTCCAGGGCATATTTACAAGCCCCTTGCGCCTCTTTTGCGCCGCCGTTGCGTCACGCATGTGACGCAGCGGCGACGCAAACCATGCGCCGCGTTGCGCTATATTTACAACGTGATGCATCTAGGAGATGCGTCACGTAGTAAACCCCTGCGCCACATGAAACCTGCGTCAGGTTTCATGTGGGCGTACCGGCGCAGGGGGGGGCTTTCCGGCGCAGGAACGCCTCGGAAAAGTGATGTAGTGAAATCTACAAGATTTCACGCAGTCACTTATCCGACGCTGGTGCGTCAAATCCTTACGCCTGCTTCAAGCAGGCGTAAGGATTGACGCACCATGTTAGGGATAGGGAAGGTTGGAACAGTGCTGGAGTTGCGTCGCGCTTGCGACACAACTTCAGCACTGCGCCAACCTTCCGCCGGCAGATGCATCACGCATCTGCTTATCCTTGCGCCACGATGCGCCGCATTGTAAATGCGGCGCATCGGACGTGGCGCAAGGGTAAACTTGCGTGACGCATTTTCCCTGGCGCATCCCTGCTGATATGCAGGGATGCGCCAGGGAACGTAAATATGCCCCTCCGTCTTTGGAAGCATTTTTGGCGGGCTTCCGCTGATCCTGTTCCTAATAGCAGGTATCCTGATTATTACTTTTCTGCTACGCAATGGACATCCCAGCCACCAAGGAGATAGCAACAGCTCTCCTGGAGCGCAAATACCCTGATCGCATGGTACAACATCTGGGTACACCTCGCCTACGGGAACTGAGCGCCTCTTGGTTCCTGTCATTTAGACCAGTCTGGATGGACTGTGTCCTACCGGTTCTCCGATGCCTGTTCTGCGGAGAAGAATGCGTGTTGGACCTCTGTCTGACACTTCCATCGGTTGCGGCACCGAACGTTGATGCTTTACTGAACCCGATAACGGCCCATGTTCTGCAGTGTCCTCAGCGCATTTCCATGTTGTTGGCAGCATTCTTAGAGCCACCACAGGTAGTTTCTGCTCCTATTGGTATGGACACCGGCTCCTCCAACACTCAGGCCTTGGATGTGGCACAGGCTGCCCCAGCATCTGTTGCAGGCAGTACGGAAGATCATCTGTGCTCAATTGACATTCTTTGTGAGGTGTTACAGGGATCGTCAGCTGCGTATGCAGACAGCAGCAATGTTGCGTCTACCAGCAAGGACACAAACATTTGGCATGTCGCACGCTGGGAAGATTTGGCTTTTTACCTTTCTCGAAATTCCAAATTGAAACCTTTTGACCTGCATGGCTTTCAGATGCTTGTAGTTGTTCAGACTATATAAACGGACACTTTTAAAGGGTTTTTTAACGCTTTTTAAACTTCTCTTAACAATGTTTTTATTATTAGTTGCGTACTAACCTCTACACGCCTTGTTAGTACGCTAGATTTTAGTAATGTCGTCCAGTCGGATGAGGAGTTGGTGTTATATTTCATATAGGTACCCCGATATAGGTCTAGGTAACATTATAACCCTTCACCTACATTCTCTCCTATACTACATATATAACGGATTTGAAGGACTGACCTTTTACCCAGTTACAATACTACACACAAGTACGTAGGGTTTTTCCTGGACACTGGCCTCATAAATTATGCATGAGGATTCTTAGTTTCTTGGAATCACAGCAGGACCATCATCTCCTGCATAGTAACTGTGTATAAAGTTCATTCCCGACGGCATCCTAAGTCCGACACTGGCACAGCAAGGTAGAACCCCTGGGGATACCTTAGGGTGTATAAACACCACATCTTGCTGAGATATGGAGAGGAGATCAGGACTTCCTGGTCGACACATTGACGCAAGATGCTGAGTTCCCTGCATGCAGATACTCCAGCTTGCAGTGGTCTGACATCCCTTGCGGGGTGTTCAGCTCAAGACCAGAACGGGGTCCCGCAGTCTCACATAAGGTAATGGGGTTGGCTTTATCCTAGAGGGATTTTTGGCTTTACACCTACTCACATACTAGGTACACATAGGCACATCTAGTTAGGGTGCATAGTAGGAGTACGCATTTTATTGCCATGTATTCTATATACTTGCCTGTATTTATGATTTTAGCAAAATGGTAGAAACCTACCATCTGTTTACTTTCTTAGTGCTTCTACTCATTTATTCATGCTACTGTCTACTGGTGATTTCAGTGCACTTATTTTACGCTAGAATAACGACTGTTCAATAAATACTTATTGAAAACGTCCCAACCGTTTATTCTGTGTATCTCTCTGAGAACAAGTGAGCATGAGTGACTGAGCGAAAAGTAAGTTACCGTTTCCACGGTCCTGAGCGATCAGGGTTGTCATGTTCGATAGCTGCCAAGAACTATTCTCTCTTTGGTAAGGGGAAGCGATAGTGGCATCGCGAGCTAGCTGGTACACAGGCCAACATACCCGGTGGGGGTGTCTGGAATCAGTCTGGACACCAGTCCCGCAGTGCATGTTGTCCAAACGCGCAGATCCTTTATAGGTCTTATAGGAACTACATGACAGGCCTACACTGGAGTGTGTTATAGTGGCATATAGTAGAATAGCTTAGAGTAGCGTTGGGTACAGTGGAATGGCATATAGTAGAGTGGTGTACAGTGGAGTGTTGTAGAGTGGAGTGGTGCGGAGTGAGGGACAATGTAGTGGCGAACCGTGGAATGGCGTAGAGTGGAGTGGCATACACTGGAGTGGCGTACAGTGGAATAGCGCATAGTGGAGTGGCATACAGTGGAATAGTTTACACTGGAGTGGGGTAGATTAGAGCAGCAGAGAATAGAGTGCTGTACAGTGGAGTGAGGTACAGTATAGTGGCATACAGTCGAATAGCGTAGACTAGAGTCGCGTAGGGCAGAGTGGCATATAGAGTAGTGGCACCGAGTGGAGTGTTGTAGTGTGAAATATGGTAGAGTGGAGTCTTGTAGAGTAGAGCGGAGTACCGAGTAGTGAGGTTGACTTTAGTGGCATGCAGGTGAGTAGCATACAGTGGAATGGTGTAGAACAGAAAACGTTGACTGGTACTGGCATACAGTGTAGTGATGTAGAGTGAAGTGGCGTATAGTGGAATAACGTACAGAACAGTGTCATGGAATGGAGTGTCATACAGTGGAGTAAGGTACACTAGTAGGGTAGAGTGTATTGGCATAGAGTTGAGTGGCGTATATTGGGGTGGTGTACAGTCCAGTGTAGACTGGAGTAGCGTAGAGTGGAGTGGCATAGAGTGGAGTGGCGTAGAGTGGAGCGGGGTAGAGCAGAGTGGCATACAGTGGAGTGGCGTACAGTGGAATAGTGTATATTAGAGTGGTATAGAGTGGAGTGGCATATAGTGGATTAGCATAGAGTGGAGAGTTGAATAGTGTATTGGGGTATAGTGTGGCAGAGTACAGTGGAGTAGACTGCAGTGTGTTACAGTGGAGTGGCGTACAGTAGAATAGCATAGAGTAGAGTGATGTACAGTAGAGTGGCATAGAGTAGAGTGGCATACAGTGAAGTGTTGTAGGATGGACTGGCGTAGAGTGGATTGAGGTACAATGTAGTGGCATACATTGGAATAGTGTATAGAGGAGTGGCATCTAGTTAAATAGCACACATTGGCGTGGGGTAGAGTGGAGTGGGGTGGCGTAGAGCTGAGAGGCGTAGACTGTAATAGCGAAGAGTGAAGTGGCGTACAATAGAGAAGAGTGGCGTAAAGTGTAGTGAGGTACAGTGTAGTGACATACAGGATAATATCATAGACTGGAGTGGTGTGGAGTGGCATATACACTAGTGGCATAGAGTGGAGTGTCGTAGAGTGGAATACCATAGAGTTGTAAAGTGGAGCAGGGTACAATGTAGTGGGGTAGAGTGCAGTGGCATACAGTGTAATAGCGTACTGTGGTGTGGCATAGAGTGGCGTGGCATACAGTGGAATAGCATAGAGTGTACTGGGATACAGTGGAGTGGCTTAAAGTGGAGTGGCATACAGTAGAGCAGCATACATGTAGGGTGGTGTAGAGTGGAATAACATTGAGGGTTACTGGTGTAGTGATGTAGAGTTGAGCGGCATATAGTGGAATAGCGTAGATTAGAGTGGTGTAGAGAGGAGTGGAGTGTTGTACAGTGGAACAGAGTAGAGTGTAGTACAGCAAGGTGGATTGGCGTAGAGTAGAGTGGCGCAGAGTGTAGTGCGGTAGAATGGAGTGATGTACAGTGTAATAGCATACAGTGGATTACTGTATAGTGGAGTGGCAAATAGTGGAGTGTCAAAGTGCAGTGGCATCCAAAGGAAAAATGTTCAGTGCAGTGGTGTAACCTTAAGTAGCATACAGTGGAGTGGCATACAGTGGAGTAGCATGGAGTGTAGTGTCATAGAGTGGTCATGTGTATAGTGGAATAGCGTACATTGGAGTAGTGTAGATTGGAAGGGCATAGAGTGTATTTGCGCAGACTGGAGTGTCATAAAATGTGGTGGCATTGAGTGTAATAGCATACAGTGTACTGGTGTAGAGTGAAGTGGCATAGATTGGAGTGGGTAGAAAGGAGTGGAGTGGCGTATAGTAGATCAACGCAGAGTGGAGTGCCATATGGTGGAGTGACATAGAGTGTAATAGTGTAGAGTGGAGTGGCATACAGTCGAGTGGCATAGAGTGGAGTGGCATAGAGTGGAGTGTGGTATTTGAAACAGACGTAGCATGAAAGTCAGTTAACAGATATAGATGTAATGTGGCAAGAAAATATATTATTTGGTGTAAATAGCAAGTTTTTGGTAGTGCGTGTGAAAACTGCAAATAGTTTTCAAGTTATAATTTTTAAAATATTAGTTGTATATTGTGTACCGGTATACAGCATTAAGTTTACAGTATACCGCGGTACATGTGCATGATAAGGCAGCATGTGATTGGTTAATGGCTGTGTTTACCAAAGGTAGAAGGCAGCCATATCACTTTCAGCACATTTTGTATGCATTGTGTGTTTCGCTGCTTTCTGGGAGTCTTTGATCTAGGTAAGCAGTAGGTTTTATTGTTGTTCCCTACCTATTACCACTTTATGAAAATAGTAATGGGTAAAGAAATGTATTTATAATGTTCTGTATATTTTTACAGCAGTTTAGAGAGAACTGCCCATTTTTTTACTCATTTTTTAAGCAGCGAAGTATTTTGTAGGTAGTACCGTGGTACTCCATAGACTTTTTAGTGAAGGTTTAAGTATGTTAAAAATGGGAAATACACTGTAGTACACTATATTTGTAAAATATAGGGTGCTAAAGTGTATTTTACATTATTTTACATTTTCTTCATTTATTTTTGATACCACGGTACTTCCGGGGAAGTACTGCAGTACACCATACATGTTTTTTAAAACATATAGAAACTTATGTATATTTTCCTCTAGCTATTACCACTTTAATACAGTGGTAATAAGTAGAGGAAATAGTAAACCTAATACAAACCTATACCTAAAGGCAAAACACAGAGCTCACCCTTTCTACATACACTTGTTAAACCCGTGCATATTATATAACTTATAGCATCTGAAATCATAACAGCCATAATAACACTTATTGCATCTTAAATGAGATAGTTTCTGAGAACACAGTGCATGGTAGAGTGGCGAATTATGGTTAATGCAGTGCGTTGTGTGATGAGACAAGACTGTGTACAGAGGTTCACGATGTATAGTAAATTGAGGGTGGATTGTAAATTATTAAATGTAAGTTATAACTGGTGAAACTAGAACTTTAGAATTTCTAAAGTTTGTATAGTTTAGGTTGGGTTTGTATGGAAAGAATAAATAAACTTTTCCTAACTATAACTTAGCTTTAATCTTTGTTTTTTTCATTAAATTTCAATGATTTTAATTTTTTAATAAAAATGTGTTTCAAATCCTGGTGTTGAATGTCATTCAGTTGAGTGTTGTTAAGTGGAGTGTGGTAGAGTATAGTGGAGGACAGTGTCCTAAAGTGGAGTGTGGTAAAGCCTAGTATTGTACAGTGGAATAGAATGTGAATAAGTAGAGCGCAGTGGCGTAGAGCTGAGTATCTGTGCCACAGGGTACAGTGGAATACCATAAAGTGTAGTGGTGTAGAGTGTAGTGGTGTAGAGTGTAGCGGCATAGAGTGGAATGGCTTAGAGTCAAATAGCATAGAGTAGAGTGGCATAGGGTGGAGTGTCAGAAAGTGGATTGGTGTAGAGTGAATTGGCGTAGAGCAGATGGCGTAGAGTGGAGTGGTGTAGAGTGGAGTGGCATAGAGCGGAGTGAGGGAAAGTGTAGTGAGCTACAGTGGTCTAACGTAGAGTGTAGCTGTATACACTGCAGTGACGTACAGTGGAGTGGTATACATTGGGGTAGGATACACTGGAGTGGCATAGAGTAGAGTGGCATACAGTGTAATAGCTTTGAGTGAAGTGCCATACAATGAAGTTCCATACAGTGGAGTAGCGTGCATTCAAGTAGCGTAGTTTGTTGTGCCGTACAGTGGAGTGGTGTAAAATGGAGTGTATAGAGCAGAATAGCTAATGGTATAGAGCAGAGTGGTGTACAGTGGAGTGGCGTAGAGTGGAGTAACATATAGTGGACTGGCATACAGTGTAATGGGTACAGTAGAGTGGCGTATAGTGGAGTGGCAAAGACTAGAGTGTCATAAAGTGGAATAGCATAGAGTGGAGTGGAGTACAGCGTAATAGCATACAGTAGAGAGGGGTGGAGTGTTGCACAGTGGAGTGGCATAGACTGGAGGGGTGAAGAGTGGAGTGGGGTAGAGTGCATTGGCTTAGAGTGGAACAGCGTAGAGTAGTGTGTTATTGAGTGGAGTGGGTTACAGTGGAGTGGGGTAGAGTGTAGTTGCATGCAGTCAAATTGTGTAGAGTGCCATAGAGTGGAGCAGCATACAGTGGAGTAGCATAGATTGAAGTGGTGTAGAGTGGAATAGCGTTCAGTGTAGAGGCGTACAGTGTGGTGGCATAGTGTGGAGTGGCGTAGAGTTGAGTGGCGTATAATGGAGTAAGAGTAGAGTAGCATATAGTGGAATAGCTTAGAGTTGAGTGGGATAAGGTGGAGTGGCGTAGACTGGAGTGTGGTAATTAAAACAGACGTAACATGAAAGTGTGTGAACGGATGTATATGTAATTTGGTAGGAATATATATTATGAGGTGTAAAGGTTACGTGTTTGTTGGCATGTGTAAGTGGATTAAGTAGTGTTCAAGTTATAAGTTTTAAAATATTTAGTTATATATTGAGCCATGGTAAGTTCACGGTATACTGCAGTACATGCTGATGAGAAGGCAGTATGCGATTGACTAATGGCTGTGTTTACCAAACGTAAAAGGCAGCCATGTAGTGATTAGCACAGTTTGGCTGCAGTATGTGGTCTGCGTTTCACTGCTTTCTGGGTTAGGGTCCTAGATATAGGCAAGCAGTAGGTTTTATTGTTGTTCCCTAGCTATTACCACTTTATTAAAGTGTAGCTGGTAGAGAAAATTAGTTATAATTGTCTATATATTTTTACAGCAGTTTTGCAAGAACAAGCACATTAAAAAAATGTATTCTTTAAGAAGCGCAGTAATTTGTAGGTATTACTGCGGTACTCCATAGATTCTTTTGGGCACATTAAAATATGTTAAAAATAAAAAATGTACTGTGGTACACTATATTTGTAACATATAGTGTAGTACAGTGTATTTTACATTTTTAAACATTTTTGTTTAATATATTTTAAGTACCAGAGGAAGTACCATGGTACTCTGTACACTTAGTTTTAAATATATAAAAACTTATGAATATTTTTCATCACCTATTACCACTTTAATAAAGTGATAATAGAGAGGGAAAAATATCAAACCTAAAACGTACCTGTATCCAAATATGTAACACAGAACACAGGCAAAGTGTACTTAAAAACAACATAGCTTATTTTACCTTCTATAAACGCAGTCATTAGCCAATCACATAAAGACTTGATATCACTACGTACTGCAGTACTTCTGCCAAATACTGCGAACTACCACGAAATTTCACAAAACTACCGCAGTCTGAGCTATCACTAAGTTTTCATGCCTTATAATTTAAGAAATATGTACCCCACACACCATGATCTATAATCCTGCCAAATTATAGTCAATTCAATCCAGCTGCTTCCATGCATCACAAAAGTCTATGTAAAATGCATTGGAGGAAAAACCTGTTTTGGAACCCTCTTTTTTTCTTTGCACTCCATTAATCAATCACCGTGAAACTTTCCATCCTCCGCCAATGTAGAAAACAAAATAGGTATGGAAGCTTTTGTGGTGATTCGTCAAACACGGGCAAAGTTACAGCCACTCTACAATATAAATATGTATTTTTGATTAGGACACTCAAAACTGACTGATCTGCAAAGTAAAGACCAGTTAAGTAAAATACTGAAAACTTACTTGCAATATAAAGACTCTCAATGCAACTCCTGTGATGTAATGGATCCCAAAGTACAGCTGCAAATTAAAGGTAACATGCATATATTAAATTTTTTGTTTGGAGACCATTTGCAACTGAGTAGCCGTGTAGTGTCTTTTAAATTTCTGTTGTTGCACTTTCTATTTTTTTTAGTGGGCTGAACATCAGTGCAGTCATCTTGGTAATGCGATTACCTCATGTATTGAAAACAAGCTGCTCATAAGCATGGACCACTTACACTTGGTGCCGAATTACAAATGAGCGGAGAGGTATCCCCAAGTGAGATACCAATCTACTGGATCAACACTAGCTCTGCATTCCCACCCCAGGATTACCAGCTGTGGGTACCAAGGGTCTCATATTGCCGATGAGGAAAGCAGCCAGTAAAATCACATACAGGTCTGGACCAGAATTGCTGGTATCAGCATAGCTAAACCCCATCCAGCACCTGCAACTCCAAAGGGGGGAATTGAATGGCCACCCAAGGTCTGTTAATAGCAGCTCCTGGTCCCAGAACCACTTTCCACCCACTGCCTCCTCCTCTGTTATCCCCCTACTCCCATCTACCCCCTGCTCAAAGCAAGGGTAGTATGAGAGCGTAAAAGGGTCCATTATTCGGCCTGGAATAGGTATTCAAATGTGTTTTTTATCCTGGTTGTAAGAAATTGGATTATTATTTGAAAGAGGTGAGGACCCCCTCAAATAATAATCACAATCTTTGTTAGGGTAAAACTGAAAAATCACCAAAGAACAACTTGCTGCCCTTCAGTAATGCTCGTTCTGGTAGAGACACTATGTAACTGCAGATATTTCTCCTTGTTTTGCCCCCCCTGGGAAGGCGTAGCATGTTGATGCATTCCCAGGTCTACAACTCATGGTAAATTTGGGAATGTGCCATAATCCACGGGTGGATGCATGGGAAAACCCATGCTTCACCCATGGAATGCATCCCTGGGGCAGAGTAACCAAGGCAGTGACTTGCGCTGCCTTGTGTTCCTCCATATATATCAAGCACTGCAGGGCTAGGCAAGGTGGCCTTGTGTAGCTTGGTAAATCTGAATTTCGCGTAGTGTTTTAGCTCGTGTTACCAACCTATCACTTTAATAAATCTGGCACTGAGTGTTTTCCAGGGTGTGGGGGTACTACTGTGCTATATGCCTTCAGACTGAAGAAAACTGCTTATGTCGCAGGTTATTATCCCAGGCACCATGTTGTCTGTATTTTGTGTGCCACAAGGAGCTTAGGATGAGTTATAGATAGGATTTCATCAGGCTCGCTCCTTTGAAACTTTGGTTGCAAATTTGGTGCAATCAAAAATAGATTTTTAACCCACTTAATATTCTGGATTGCTTGTGACAAGGGAAGACCTATTCCATGGCTTGCCTACATTAAATCTTTGGTGGACCATCCTTATTTGAGGGCCCCAAAGGCATTAGGAAATCTGATGTGCTTTGGCTGAATACAGCATTCCTAGAGGAAAGAAAAAGGCAGAGAGCAGTGGTAGAGTCTAGAAAACCCCCTATCTTTCACCATCTTTCATTATACTCGATGGTTATAGAGCCTTATTTACTGACCACATTTAATCCATAGGAACAAGGGATGCTGTTGAGTTTCAGACTTGAAACTAACAGAAATGTGCTTTGTTTCAGGTTAGGTCAGCATGGGGTACCAATGTAACTGCTTGTCCCTGTGACAACACATCTTCCCAAACTTGTTTGCACTTTGTAATTTTTGTGGCTTTTATTTTAAATACACTAGATGTTTTCTCTTGCCAGTATTGAAAACGTATCGCTTTATACAATGTAGGCCTGCCTTGCTGTTTTTACAAAATTCAAGTCACCCTGACATCTGCACAGTGGTTGGTTGTTTCTCTAAGTGTGCAGTTCGTAGCAGATCCAGTATGCAATCTCATCAACCTTTGTGATTCTCGCTGTGATCCTTGGACTTTTATATTCATTATTATACCTTGCCTTGTTGTGATCAGTTTTTAACTGGGCGAATTGTAGGTCCTGTGTATGATGAGGCTGAAGATACATACATTTTATTATTAATCTATGTTTGTTGACTAGCATCCATACACTCATAGGGGCATATTCTCAAGGAGCCATCGCCGATTTATCAGCACTTTAGCGCCGCAAAAGTGGCGATAGACTAATCACCCTATTCCCAAGCTGGTGCAAACTGCCGACATCGCCAGTTCCCCAGCGATAGCTGCGGCAAAAAACATCGCCACGGATGAGAGTAACAACTAACGCTAATGATATGCAGAGTAGGCGTTCCCGTGCAAAAACACACGAAAACACCACTTTACGATATTCTCAACGACCAGCCCGATCCGCGATGCGACCCAAAAACAGGCGATAAGGCGCGTTAGCAGCAAGGATTTAACACCTGCCTTTTACTGGTGTAAAGCCGGACGACAACCTGCAGCATGAAAGGGAGCCCAGCCCAGAGCCACATCTGAACACCAACACATGTCATGGAGCTACTGACCATGCAGCTCGGAGACCCAAGAGGGCCACAACACCCGCCACCACCACCCCCAGGCCCCCACCCCCTCCCGGACAACCACCGAGGCAGCACAGAACAAGACAGCTGACCTTCCCAAAATGGCATGGCCCCACAGCCACACAATTGCAGAATGTGGGGAGAGGTGGGAACCAAGTATGTGTGAAGGAGGCAAGTCACCCATGAATAAGAATGTACACAATGCCAAGTGTGGCGGTGATGTGCTGGACAGACTACAGTATGCAGAGCACAGACATGTCCATGTGGACATATACTGCTGGTGTTTGTAGTGTTGTGGAAAGTGGACGCAACCATGTTACCTCAGGCAGTGGGAAGGCCCCGGTCATGTATCCGTGTTGTCCCCCCCTGTAAGCGGAGTGGGCTGGGCCGGCGTACGCCAGGCCAGTGCAGGAGTGTGAATAAATAGGCCGGGGCTCTGGGCGTGGTTCACTTCCCAGATGGCCAACGCATCCGCCAGGGAGGCGCCCCTCACCCTGCCACGAGTCCGCCGCCATTACCGCCAGCCTCCTCAGCCGATCGCTGGCATCCGCGACACAGGCCCCCAGCACACCCAGTGGCACAGCACCGCAGAGTTATGTGTGTGCTGACTACTGTCTGCGGCCTACACTGCGGTCAGCAGGGCCCTCAAATCAAATCCAATCCTGACCTGCGAGGACACGCCATCATCTCTGGCTGCACACCCTCTGAGCGCTCCAGGTGCCACCAACTCAGTGCACCACAAGTCATCATCACATGGCTGTGGGCCCTTTCTGACCGCTGCCTCCGGCCTACACTGCGGTCAGCAGGTCCCCCAGTCAAACGACGCATCATCGCAGGCTGCACACCCGCTGAGCGCTTCAGGTGCCACTAACTCAGTGCACCACAAGTCATGGACCCTTTATGTTTGAATCTTGTGTGTGTGATTCCAGATCTGGTGCCACTAACTCAGTGCACCACAAGTCATCAACACGTGGCTGTGGGTCCTTCCTGACCGCTGCCTCCGGCCTACACTGTGGTCAGCAGGTCCCCCAAGTCAAACGACGCATCATCGCTGGCTGCACACCCACCGAGTGCTCCAGGTGCCACTAACTCTTTGCAGCTCAAGTCAACACCACGTGGCTGTGGGCCCTTTCTGACCGCTTCCTCCGGCCTACACTGCGGTCAGCAGGGCTCACAATTCGAATTGAGTCTTGATTTATTTATGGCGCAGTCCAGTAGGCAACAGACATTGCTTCCAGTGTGGCACGCCCGGACGACGCATCATCGCAGGCCGCACACCCGCCGAGCGCTTCCGGTGCCACGAACTCAGTGCAGCTCAAGTCATGCACCCTGTAATTTGAATCTGTGTGTGTGATCCGATGATCACTGTTCTAGTTGTTGCCAGCACCAACCACTCCCTGAGGGCTGGCTTACACTCACCCCACACCCATCCAGCACATTAGTCACTGGACATGTGACCCTGGTAATAAAAAGGGGCCGGGTGCACGCGCCCGTAGCCAGTTCCACCATACATCTAAGTGTGTCTGTGTGGTCATTATGAATGCTTGATGGCCCTTGGCCCTACCACATCACATCGTGCTGTGGACAGCGGACGCAAGCATGTCACCTCAGGCAGTGGGTAAGACCTTGGACATGTAGCTCTGTCGTCCCCCCCTGTAAGCGTAAGCGGAGTGGGCTGGGCCGGCATACGTCAGTCCAGCGCAGGGGTGTGTAGAATTAGCCCGGGGCTCAGGGCGTGGTCCAGTTCTGGCCTGGACAAGGAAGTAACCAATGCGTGTCTCTCTGTTGTAGTGTCGGCGCCACCCGGCCCGCAATTGACAATGTTGCAATGTAGCATGCACCCGGAGGGCAGGCTCGCACGAACAGTGAAATGAAGGAGCGCAAGACCGCTTGGGGTCTTGGCTCATACATGCCAAGTGTTGTGTGTATCTGCATTGCCGCAGCATGAGCCAAATGCCTAGCCTTAATCGCAGCGCGAGTTCAGCCAGGCATGAACTCTACATCTGTGTCCGCACTATCCTTACCATAGGCCTACAATCACGTGGCCGCCCACCTTCAACGGCCAACATCACAGTGTCGTTGTCAGGCTTCTGGACATGCGCAGACAGGCATGACAATGGTGTGCCGTTGGAGTGCAAGTGATGCAACCGCGCAGCGTACACAAGTGAATAGGCCCGGGGGGAGGGAGGAGCAGCTGTGAGGCAACGTAACACACAGTGATGCCGCTCATTTGCCACATGCAAGTCATGTCAAACATGAATCCCAAAGTCGCACACATCCCACCCCACACCCAACAAGCCACATCACAATTCCTGAATGCAAGCTGACATTAGGGACGAAAGCTCCTTTGTCTGACCTATCAGGCGGAAGCACATCTGCACATCCAACCTCGGAATTGCATGTGCCCGGCATCCCCTGACAGATATGATAGCAGTTGAGGACGGCTCCCACACTACGCACAGCCCGACGACAGACCATCGTATACACACCCCACACACAGAAGTCCTTGCTCAGAGTTATCTTGCATGGAATGGCCTTCACACTTACTCCCACACCATCCCAGGCGTACAACCATTGCACACTTAAACAACTCATTGATCCGAGCTGTGGCATTTCATCCACAGAACTGGCGCAGGTCAGAACAGTGCCGCTTCAACCAGGGCCAGTACCGCAATGGCAGAACATCCCGGACACATGCACAACCCCTGTCACGTGGAACTGTACCGTGCACGTATGCTGCATTTACTGGGGGCACTGCCATTGGTAGTGCTGCGGGTCAGTTACCGGCTAAGCTTCCGCCTTGCCAACGTCACCTGCATTCAGCCTGTGTTGCATTGTCGATCGTGCATATTCGAGTGGTCCATGAATGTCTTCCTATCCAACAGGACGGTAGGCGAACTGGATTTCGACATGTGTGCGCGCCCCCTGTTGGCCCACGACCAGGAGTGTCACTGTGAAACCCATCTATGGGATGCCTGGATACTTGGCATACATGCTGGCAGCTGGACCTGGGATATTGCAGAATTCCTCGTGTGCAGTGACCACATTGAGCCGCTCCCCTATTGGGTTGTAGTGCTAATTGGTGACAGGGGGTGGACGCAGCACATCTGTCCGGACCTGCTAATGGATAGCCTCGCTGTCCTGTTCGATGGAGTCGACAACGACCTCATGTTGGAGATGATTGCCTACGAAGCTGCAATCGCTTTAATGGGCGTGTAACTACGTACCTGCAGCCACAACAGTTTGGAACCCATTGCACATGTCCCGACACCTTATTGCATCTTGGGGTTCTGGACACATATCCCACGACAACAGTGGACATGGCTGCATTCGCCTGGACCCCGAATACGTGGGCAGACAAACACGCGGGGTAACACACACCGGTGAAAGGTGAGGCACTCCCCCGGAGTGGACAGCGGCGCTTGGCAACATTCCTCATTCTGACATGCTGCTGCATTGGTCCGCATGTTGTGGCACTTCTCTTGCCCGTACTGACACGCATATACTAATAAAGTCTTCGCACATTCACTTGTATTCAACTGTGATGTGAGTTGTTTTGAATGACGATGTGTGTCTCACTGCCTATCTGGGTCACAGCCATACATGCGCATTGATAGCATTACCCAGGGAGTACCATTTATGTGGAATCACTGTCTCTACATTCATCAATACTTTCATGCATAATTGATCAGGGCCATAACACATCAGTGTGAATTTGAATGTTTTATTCGCATTCAGTGGGGTGTTTAAGCTGGACCAGTACAGGGCCATGCAAACCCCACTTTACATTGTCGCCCCGTGGAGGGCCTGCCAGGGTCCTTTAGGGATTGACAGGTTCATCGGAAGAGGAAGACTTCAGTCTGCAGTGTGATTGCTGTGTCATTGGTAACCAAACCAGATATGGCAGTCCATGTCGTGGTCCAAGGTGAGTGTCGCTGAGTGTGTCGGTGGACAGTGGAAGGTGTTATTCCAGGGCATGATGCAGAGGGTAGAACCAAGCTGATACAGGCCAAATGGCGGAGATTAATGCTACCACTTCATTATTACCACGAAGCCAGATTCATCATCATCTTCGTTTCCTGATGTGTCAGGTGCCTCACATGTGGGGGGTGGTGTTTAGTCTGCATCACTGATGGCACTGACACTTCAGGGGGCGGAGATGTGGATGGAGTAGTAGCAGCAGCAGCATTCATCCGCGCCAGGCCTTGTGGCGGCAATGCCATGACGGGGATCTGCAGGGCATGGAAGATCCCAGCTACATCTCGCTGGTGTGCAGCTGTGGCAAACATTCTTTCCGCCTGCATCCGCTCCAAGCTCTCCGTCATTCTCCTTATGTGTCCCAACTCCCGGCTGACATCGCTGGAGCCACTCTGACTAGACAGTTGTTCTTGGCTCAGAGTCATGACTCCAGCGATGTCAGCCATGGATTGTTGGAGGGAATGGAGCGGACAGTGGGTGTCCGTTAGGGACTGTAAGTGGACCCTGATGGGGACTTGAACACCCACGTATGGCATCTAGTTTGGCTGCCATGAGGTCGAACCCCACCCGCAGCTGATCAGCCATCTTCTCCTGGCACCCTGACACACAGCGTTGGAATGCCATGTGTTGGTCGTGGGGGTCCTGGAAGACAGCCGTGGTGGTGGGTGCTTCCTGCTGTGTGGTCTGTGCAGGGGGTGGGGTCTCCTCGATGCAGCTGGGCTGCCCTGCTCCTGGAGGTGGGGTGCCGAAGCTGTCCATGAGCTGCTGGAGGGCGTCGGTGTCGATGTTGGGGAGGTCCTCTTCGTCATCAGTGCTGAGTTTTTGTGTCTGCTCTGCAGGAGGTGTTGATTCTCCCTCTGCAATGTGAAGGGGAGATGCAGATTGACACTGTGTTCGCATGTATGTTCACGCATTGTACAGGTTTACTAACGGACTGCATGTCAATGTACATTGTGACTGTTTGTGAAGAGATGCCTATTTGATGCGGGACAGTTGACATTTCTACACCGTCAGGGATGTGAGGTTATACTTGTCCATTGTCATCTCACAGTTTCCTGCTATGCCAAATTCGAATGGCCATTTTCTACACACAAGCGGCAGCAGTTGTGTCCTCTGTTCTGTTGTGAGAGTGTTGCAGTTTGTACCACATTGTTGTCAATGTTGAGGTGCTCCGATTCTTATTTGTGTGTGCTGCATTGTGGGTGTGTTGCCCCTTCAGCTCTGATTTGGCTGGCCCTTCTCCCTTTCAGGCGGTGTGCCTTTCACTTCTGTGCTTATACAGTGCTGAGATATTGCAGACTTGGGTAAATTGGGCTCTTGGTCGGAGTTGTGACTCTTGGGCATGGTTTGTCCGCAGATGTGCTCTACTTAATTGTGCATGTGTGCCATTGTGCCCATCTCCCCCATCCCCCAGTCCCTGGTCGTTACTCACCCTGTTGCTGTTGGCTCGGGTCATGTTGTGCAGTGTCCGGTCCACCAACTCCTGCCACCGTCTCCCCAATGATGACTCGGGTCACCATTTCCTCCATCTCATCCAGCTCCTGGTGTGTCGCTGGTCTCCCACCTCCAGCCTGCATTGCTGCTCTCAGGTTGGCAGCGATTTTCAGCTTGGTTTTGCGCTTCACATCAGTCCAGCGCTTCTTGCAGTCGTCCACTTCCCTTCTCTTCACTCCGACTGCATTCACCTTGGCCAAGATGGACTGCCATATTGTATTTTTAGTTGCCAATGTCACAGTGGAGGTGATGGACAGTTGGTGGTGGTGTTCTGTCACCTCCGTAATGAGGATCTGGTTTTCCTGCGTACTGAAACGCGGGTTCCTCTTATTCTTCTCCTTGCCCTTCCCTGTCCAAGAGGTACCAGGCTGGTCCTCCGTGGGGCTTGTGGGGTTCTGGTTGTCCTCTGTACTTGCTCCGGCTCCCTCCATGGTGCTTCGCAGTAGTTTGTGTTTTGTAGGTGGGTTTTTTTGCCGCTTTTATAGTGATTGTTCCTGCCTTACTTGTGGGACTTGCGGGCCTGGTGCTGCTTTTCGCTGGATTTTTATCGCAGTTGGGCCCATCGCAACTTTTTTCACGTTCGGGTTTCCTGTTTTATCGCCGTCGCGGTAGTTGTATCGCGGACATTTGAGGCGTTCTCGGGAAACTATCGCATGTTACCGCCGTGTTGGGAATACGACGTTGACACAGAGTTATTTTCCCGCGATAGACGGCGATATGGAAAATTACGTTAGCCTATTTTGGCGATGTTTATCGCACGTTCTTGTGAATATCCCCCTCAGTATTCTGTCAGCTCGAGGAAAGTTTTGCGATAGCTTTCTGGTTTGCTTATTTTAGACAATGTCAGTTATTGTCCCAGCAGTGGATGTCCTGACTGATATGAAGGATGCTATGATTGCTGTATGATATTTATCTATTTGTTATCTTTTTTGCTCTCTGTGTCTAATGATATTTGTATGTAATGGTTTTAGCTATTTATGTCTGTGATGAAATGTATGCATTTTATGTACTCTTAAGGTTTATTTTTTAACCGAGTAAAGTTTGTATTGATTGATTGTCACTGTCCCCAACAGACACTGATAAGAAACAACGAGAGCCCAATTCACAAAACTGTGTGCACATGTAAGTTTAACGTGCAAGTGCAATTTGCCTTTTTGCGAGTGTAAAACCACTTTTGACATTCGAAAAAGGTTGTCTTACACTCCAATAAACTAAGATGTTTGTGAGAAAAGCTACCCAGCGTTCGAATCCCCTGAAACAGTAAATCTCTCTAGGGTGGGATTGGATTGGGACCACCTCAGAAACTGGTGGAGGTGCTAGTGGGGGAAAAAGTGCATGAGTAGTCATGTGAAGGCATTTCCATATGCACAATGGTATGGTATAAAAAAGGAGCCTGTTAAAATCCTTTTGAATGGATCTAAACAGCAATCCCCAAACGTTTTCCAGGAGTACACCTGGGAACCAGCGCCTGAAATCTTTGTACATTCGTAAAATTCAAAAATATGCTCCTATGAAAGATATTAAATCTGTAAGCTAGAGTTCTTTTTTTAATCCGGCCCTGACTGTTTTCATTAAGCTTTATATATTACTGGGTTGCAGGCTCATTCCCAACCTACAAGCTGGGACTCCTAGTCCTCCATATGCAGAGACCACATATCCACAACGGTAACTAGTCACACTATCGAGAAAAAAAATCGACTGGACAGAATATCGAGTTTTTTATATAGAATGGACAGAATATCGAATTGCAAAAATATAGTGGTGCAGAATATCGAAATGCAGATAAGAAATATCGATTTCCAAAATATTGAAGTTAGTAATATCGATTTTTTGTTAGTGTTTTAAGTGTTAGTATATGTGTTAAAAGTATGTATTATTTTTGTCATGTATGTTTGAATTTTGTAAAAGTAAGGAATTTTATGTTAATTAATTTTTGTGTAATTTAATTCCGTAGCGGGTTGTGGGTTTATAGGGGAATAGGGTGGGAAGTAATTTAATTATAATATATATTTCTAGCATTATTTAGAATTAATTAATTATATGTTTAATATTTTTTGCGTAATTTAAGTCTGTAGCGGGTTGTGGGTTTATAGGGGAATAGGGTGGGAAGTAATTTAATTGAAATTAATTAATTTATTATTTTATTACTTAATAATTTAATATTTAATAATTTATGTTGTTAATTAAGTTAATTAATTTATTACTAATTAATTATAAATTGATTAATAACAATTAATAATTAATTGGTAATTATGTTAATTGTGTTTTTTTATTAATTAGTAATTAATTAGATATTCATTATTAACAATTAATTTGTAAATATGTTAATTGTGTACTTTTTTATCAGTGGGTTGAGGGTTGATAGGGAGTAGGGTAGGAAGTACTTTATTTTTATGTATTTTTTATTATTTGTTATATTATAATTTTTTTAAGTTATTTTATAGTGATAATTGTGTGAATTAATTTAGATTTGATTGTTATTAATTATATTGTTAATTGTAATTAGTTAATTAATTAATTGTTAATTAATTATGTTAATTTATTAATATGTTACAATATTGTAGGTAATGTTTATAGGGAAAATGGTGGAAGGTAAATTAATTTAAAAAAAATTATTAATTGTTAATTAATTTTAATTATATTGCAGGAGTGGGTATATTAAATTATTCCCCTACGCTATCCAACGCTTTCCCTACTGTTGCACTCACTGGAGTGGGAATAGTAATTTTTACCCTCCCGCTATCCAATGCTTTCCCTACTGTTGCACTTACTGGAGTGGGAATAGTAATTTTTACCCTCCCGCTATCCAACGCTTTCCCTACTGTTGCACTCACTGGAGTGGGAATAGTAATTTTTACCCACCCGCTATCCAACGCTTTCCCTACTGTTGCACTCACTGGAGTGGGAATAATAATTTTATCTTTTACGCTATGCAATCTTTTCAGTATTGTTATATTTAATGTAGTGTCAAATATAATTTAAAAAATAATAATAATTTTAATGTTTTAACATATATAATTTATTTTTATATTTATATTATAGGTTTATTTATATATATATGTAATTATATTTAAAATTATGTTTTTAACATTTAATTATTAAAAATATGGATTTTTTTAAATATTAAGTTAATATATATGTAATAAAAAATTAAAATGCATGTTTATTTTTTGTATTAACTTACATTTATTATTTATTAATTTTAAGGTTATTTAAGTATTTTTAAGTAAGTTTTACTTAATTATATTTATTATTTCATTAATTTTACATTACTTTTAAGACATTTAAAAAAGTCCATATTTTAGCAAACTATATTATTTACAACGATATTTAGGATTCGATATTTTTGTACTTACCTGTTTGTAGATAGGAATTCGATATTCTGGTAGTCAATATTTTGTCACCGATATTTTTGTAGGTCGATATTTAGCTCCTCGATATTCTGTCAGTGATTCATCCACAACACACGCAGTACAACCAAACGTGTGCAGACAGTTGACATAGGTAGGCTCTACATGGGCCTGAAGAATGTCAAACGGGAAACCTCATAAAACAACTGTATGCACAACTCCATTCGTAATGCATGTGGTTCTTTCCAAACCTTTATACTGTAAACACTTAAATGTTTTGCCCATAGTCTTGCAAAAGCACTTCAATCAGAAACTGCATTTGATTGTTGTCTAAATTCCAGGAACAGAATGTTTTTTACATCAGAGCTGGTCCGACTGAGGCTCTCCGAAGGCCTGTAACCACCATAGACATTGTAAATCTGCAGTGCTTTGTTTGTTTGACAGGAGTACTGGAAACATTTTCCAATCCACACTAAAAGTTTAAATTAGTTGTGAGTGCAGCAGGTGCTACAGCACTTCGATTCTGTTAAACATTTTTCAAAAAGAAAATCATTATCTTTCAAAAAAAGGTGCACCATAGGGGGATTTATTGGCCACTTACAGAGCAACAACTGATTGCCTGTAGCTACACCTGACTAGTGTTTCATTTGTAGACGCCCTCAATGATTAGGATAAAAGGTTCATCCTCGTCCACCTGTCACTCCGATGAAGGGCAGCTGCTGCTCTTGAAAGGAAACTCTTTATCTTACCTGATCAGAGCATGGGCGGAAAAGTTATAAACAGCTGTATCCCTTCAATCCAAATCTGGGCATTGGTCATCCAGAAATGCCAGAGGATTTCTGTTTGTTTTATTAATTTGATTTGTTCATCAGCGCTCCTTCAAACTACACACATCTTTCATATACACAGAGAGGTTAAATATAAAACTCGCTGTTCTCTTTCTTTGATGGTTGATCATTTTAAAATAAAACTGAAAGGGCTGGCACACATGTTCCGGAGCACCTGTGACACTCTCTTCTTAGAAAAAAGATTTACATTTATTTTTCTTTTCTTTTAAATCATGGAACTCCAGAAGCTGGCACCTAAATAGGATTTCGTGTGAATTAATTGGGCTGTTTTTCGATTGTCAATTGTGCCCCGGTTTGTATTAACAATCAATCAAGTTACTACAGAGAGCAGTGAAATACATAAGTTAAAGGTTTTTGCTGATTTGTACATAACCAGCACACTCCTATGTGTGACACAACACCTGAATCTTGGGTTATGGATACCCAGCCTTACAATGGAAAATGCAAAACTACATGGCCTAGAATGCAAAGTGTTTATCGGTATTGGATACATCACTCATTTTTATTCTTTTACAGAGGAGCAGCTATTAAGAAATAATTGACCATCTATTGAAAAATGTATTGCTTGAAAAATGCTGCTGGATTTTCTTGTGAGGATAATGTTTTTAGCCCGGATTCATTTGAGTCTGTTGCTACTGCTAGTCAGCAAGCAGGACCAGTTCACATGCCCCTTACAGCACTAAAGAGGAGATTAATTTGGAACCCTGAGAAGAAATAGAAAAGCATTGTTGCAGGGGAAGGTAATAGTCTGAGAAGAAATTGAAATCACTTGGTAGAGGAATGTGACGGTCTCAATCCCCAACAGCATGTGTTACCACACGTTTCACAGCCAGACATATCTACTTCTTTTGGGCACTGGACAGGACAACCATTCTATGAGGATGGGTAACTAATTCTGTACAGCCCTCTGACTTCACCTACCAAACACCAAGAACATTCACCTACAATGTTTTGAAGTTGACACATTCATCTAACATAGAAACACACATTTTCACTACTGGTAGCATACTTTCACAAACAGAATGAGATGCTGTTCAATGATGGAAGCCTTGGAACCATTTGTCAAGTCATCCCTAGACTACCAAAAGCGATTGACATTCTGTGGTATGCAAAAAATAGAAAGGACGTTGTAATGCCATGTAACAGCCTGGAGGAAAGGGAAATATGAGAGCTGAGGAAGTAATTAAAATGAATATTTTACTGTAGTTAAAGGCATATTTTAGCTCACAGCCTTAAATGTACAAGTGAAAGTTACTTATAGCTTGGAGCATTACATTTTCCAGAGAATTACTTACATCAGAGAGTCTTAAATGTACCCTAGAAAGTTAGCTCTGGGCCCTATATTTACATGGTAAAGATGCTTCCTAGCCACCGTCCTATATGTACTGCTTGTAGGTAATTATTAAGTATATCACATTGTATGCATCCAACTTTTCATCGTGATTATTTAATGAACCAGAGGCTGAAGAAAGCTAAGAGCATTAGCACATCATTATCTCTTAGGAGCAGTCAGTGCACCCCCTGACAGATTCTTTGCCTCTGCAACCACATCTATGATATGGCACAGGTGTAGTGGTAGAGTGTTTACTCATCTGAATGAGCCAAGCCCCCCATGCAAATGAGGGAACATCCTCTTAGGATCATGCTGGCATTACATGTGTGCAAGCATCTGCTGCCTCTTTTGTAATACTAAAATTTCCCAGGGGTGCAAAAAGCGAGTACACATGTTTGCGCCTTTGGGACTCTGTGTAATATGATCCCTGATTTGCTGCCCATTAAATGAATATTTTAGCTGTGGTCACCATTACTTGAGCCAAGGTTTTTCTCGTCCCTACACTAACAAAGGCGATGAAGATTCTGGGGTATGCAAATTTCAACAACATAACATGATCCAGAATGAACAGAACTGAATGTGAGAAATGCAGCAGTCAGGGATTGGGAATCGCACCCAGTGACATAACATAGGACCCTGCAACCCCCACCGTGTGGGGGGCGAGCTGCAGGGGGCCCCCTCAGCACAGTACCCAGGCCTGACACCTACTGATTGAGTCCGAGCGGGGCCCCACCATGTACCTTGCAGGGGGGGCACCCTCAAGTTACATTACGCCACTGATGGCACGCTTGACAGGGAATTCGACAACCTGAAAGGAAATTAAAATAGATGTGAATGTGATGGCCGTGAAGTAAATAGAAAGAACTTTTTATGGAATAAAGATCCTTGGAGGAATGGAAAAATAAGATCACACTAACATTATTGGTCGCAAAAACAATAGCCACTTTTACCCACTGACTATTTGTCAAGGAAATGGTTTATGCCCTTTATTTCTAGAACCAAATTAAATAATAGAATGACAAGTTTGAAAAGATTCAAATGATTTTGGAGCAGATATACGAAGGACTTTCCTTGTACTTGTGTGGCACAAGTCATTGTAAGGCAACGCAAGTCCTTAACTGGGATTTGCTAAGTCACGCAAAGCCACTCTGTGTTGCTTTGCATCATTTAGTAAATACAAAGTAACACAATGCAGCACACAGCATTACATGGGTGGAGCATGGGCATTGACTTGCATCCTCCCATGCATTTTGATGCAAACCTAGATTTACAAAGACTTGTAAGCCTACGTTTGCGCCAAAATGGAGCACCTACCCAACAGAGGTGTAACAAAGAGAAGTATCTTTATTTATCCTTTTTACTTCCTCCTTCCATGCGTGCTGCAGCACACATGGAAAGAGGAAAATGCCTCTAAGAATTGTTTTTGTGCAGGAAGGTGTTCCTTCCTGCACAAAAACAATCCTACCTGTAACGCAGGGACCCTTGCACTATGATGCAATGGAGCGTGTGTTGGTGATAGGCAGCACACAGTGCGCCAGCACAGGGAGAGAGCAGAAATGCTGTATTTCTTGTAAATATGGACCATTTCTGCCGTCTTCCTTTCACGCACTGCGTTGCATTGCATGAAATATTGGTAAATCTGCCCCGAAGTTCTATGAAGGGAAAGCAGAATCACCCTATCTACCTTTAGCAAATGCATTCTCGCTTCCACCTGAAAAGAAGGATTTGGATGAAACACTGGCAGACCTATTTCCTGCTCTAAATGGAACTTTGTACATTCATTTGCTTAAAAGAACATGCTGTCTGAATTACCCTACCTTGCATAATGTTCATGTACTATTCACCTATAAGTAATGAACCAATCTCACCAAACATTTTTGCCAAGGGAATGACCATTAAGAAGCCAACTTTAAACGTTAGGAAAGAAAAAGCAATTGCCTCCGAAGGCTGAAATGAAGAGTTTTGAAGACTCCTCAGAACCAGTGGAAGTTCTCAAGCTGCAATAGGGGAATACATGACGGACCATGATTAAAAAAACTATCTTCCTGCTAGGGTTTCAATTTCGGAAACACGTGCCCCATGCTATCTTATGGCCCTTCTTGTGGCCCGCTGGAACATAGTGTGGGGACGGCTAACCCAAGAGAAAATGTATTTCTAAGGTATTCTAAACTCATAAATGTGTCACATGCACCAGCATTCAAGAGTTTGTTTAGGCACCATTTATAGAATGGCGAGGTTGAATCCTTGTGATTGTGGTGTATTAATTCTGCCACACTTGAAGAATATGCTGGTATTTGATGGTGTACCCTTTCAGATGCTGAGCAAATGCAGCCTCTTGGGGACATTGTTTGCTAGTTCTGGCCACTCTAAATGAGTGGGTATGACGGGCAACGGAATTGCATTCCTTAACAATCATCTCATTAAAAGGGGAAAGCAGTGTCTCCAGAATTTGGCTATCAGTACCATTCCGGATGACTCCTGTGGGAATTTTTTAAGGACTCTTTGAATTAAGGAAATTGAGAGAAACACATAGACCACGCCATTTGGCCACCTTAATGACAGAGTGTCCATCCCACAAGCCTGCGGGCTGGAATTCCATGTGCAAAATGGCAAAGTGCTCGAGCATTTTATCTTTCTGGCACACATAGAGATCTATCTACAGATTTACCATCTGAAAAGCCAAAGGCTGTTGGATTTGTGGAGGATGGAAAGTCCATTTAATAATAATATTCAAACGTTTAATAATAATATTCGAACGGTTGTAGCACATGGTGGATTTATTTTTTTCTCTTTTATTTTTTGCCCACTGGGGATGGATATGAATATCATTTATGCTTTTTTGTTTACCTGTCTTTTATAATTTTGAATTTGAAGAAGGGCTATAAATATATATTTAATTCGGCTGTCACTAATTATATGCCCACTGGGACAGGTGATGTTGTTTACACTGCTCAACCTTAGCACAAGAGTATTTCGAGAACTGGTACCATTGATTGCCCTTCTGTGTGTGCTGGAGTTCACTGTATTTACAGCCTTTTGAACAGCTTTTGATTGATTGATTGATTTTATTCAGGGCAGGGATTGGTATGCTTTCATTTGTTTGATGTAAAATAATTACTCTGTACATTGAATTTTTAAGGTTAGTACTCTTTGCTATATAGCTTTAATATGTTGGCCCAGATTTACAAAACTGTCACGGAACGCAGTGCAACACCCAAAGTTCATGTGCTGCATTGCGTGACAAGGAGAGAGTGGGAAAGCCCCATATCTACAGAGATGTGGCACACTCCTCCTCCCTCCCTAGCACCGGCGCACAATCAGGCAGCTGAGCACTACAAACACACACACCTTTGAGCCATAGTTCAGAAATGTCTGCTTGAGTCTAGCGTAGGTTTTGTACTGGAAGGGTATCCCTCCTGTACAAAATACTATGCCTAGACAAACTTGAAAACTTTTACCACTTTGAATGTGCGCTGCACAGTGCAGCACAGATGCAAAGTGGGAAAAGTTAGGAGAAATAAAGGCTTTTCGGCCTAGATTAACGAGACTGTCATGGAACACAGTGCAGCATCCAAAGTTGTTGCACTGCGTTGCGTGACAAGGAGTGAGCAGGAAAGCAAAATATTTCCAGAGAGATGGAATTCTCTTCCTCTCTCCCTAGCACCAGTACTTAGTCAGGCAGCCGATCACCACACACACACCTTTGCACCATAGTGCAAGGGTGTGTGTGTGAGTCTAGAATAGGTTTTGCACTGGAATGGTATCCTTCCAGTACAAAATACTATTACGAGTCTGTTGCCTGCACTCCTGCCTGACGCTTGCCACTTGCTGCCAGTTAGTTCTACCCTGGTGGGACAGGAGTCCCAGGGCCTGCAGGAATCTTCGCCATTGTCGCTGTACCCTGGTTGGAGACTACATCTCCCAGGGTACAACGTGCCATCTACAGGTGCGGCGAGTGAGGGGGGAGGCGCGTGAGCTTCCATAGCGCTCATAGCCCAGCCTCTCTCACCGCGGCGCGGGAGCCCGAGTCTGTTGCCTGCACTCCTGCCTGACGCTTGCCACTTGCTGCCAGTTAGTTCTACCCTGGTGGGACAGGAGTCCCAGGGCCTGCAGGAATCTTCGCCATTGTCGCTGTACCCTGGTTGGAGACTACATCTCCCAGGGTACAACGTGCCATCTACAGGTGCGGCGAGTGAGGGGGAGGCGCGTGAGCTTCCATAGCGCTCATAGCCCAGCCTCTCTCACCGCGGCGCGGGAGCCCGAGTCTGTTGCCTGCACTCCTGCCTGACGCTTGCCACTTGCTGCCAGTTAGTTCTACCCTGGTGGGACAGGAGTCCCAGGGCCTGCAGGAATCTTCGCCATTGTCGCTGTACCCTGGTTGGAGACTACATCTCCCAGGGTACAACGTGCCATCTACAGGTGCGGCGAGTGAGGGGGGAGGCGCGTGAGCTTCCATAGCGCTCATAGCCCAGCCTCTCTCACCGCGGCGCGGGACGCGCGCGGGCCGCGCCCGGGCGAAGCCCGGGCCAAGGGCGGGCCCGTCCTTGCCCGTCAGTGACCGGAAGAGGCCGGGCAGGGCTACCTTCTTTGAGTTCCCCAGTTGCAAGTGGGATGCTGCAGTAAGATCGCAAGTCGATTCTTAATGAACCTGGACTTGGACCCGCAGCATAATTGCACATTTGCTGGCACCGTGGGCTAAGGTTTGTTGTAAGCCCTATCGCTAAGGGTCATTTTCGATAAGATAAGATAAGCAGTTTTTTTTTAACATTGTTTTTATTCTTTATTATTGGTTTATTTAAGTTTGGTAGCTTAAAAGCATTTATTTTTAAATTCCCATTGGGGTCAGATATAATCTGGTCTATTAGAAGCTGTGGGGGTAATTATGGGTAAGCGGAAAGCAGCAGAGGTGATGTCGGGGAGGAAAAAGATAGCTAGGGTTCACAAACCTGTTAAATCCGCAGCGGACAACTGTACCTTGGCAGCCATAGATGATCTAATAGAAGAAGTGGAAATCATGTTGGCCAGTGGGAAGGAGCCTAACTCCAAGGGTAAAAACAAAATTTCATCTTTTTTCAGAAAAAAGGGAAAAGGGACTGATTTAATGACAAATACTTCTTCTATTACTGTTAATAGAGCTCACAGTATAACACCATCACAAAAATCATCTACGCCTACATCTGTAGTGAAGAGAATAGCTAGTTGCCCTGAGCCAACTTTATCTGAATTGGATAATTTAAATAGCCTGCAGGGAAGCCCTATTGGTAGGGAGATCCCAAGTATAGAGTGCTCTAATAGATATTTACCATTAGCACAAAACATGGAGGAATTACAAGTAAAACAAACAGAAATAGAGGGCCATGGAAATCATATAGGTAATGAGAGCGTAGTTGTTACACGCATGCAACATCTAGATATACATATGTTTGTGTTGGATCTTGGTGCAAAATTAAAAGCTGTCCAGGAAGAGGTCAAAACAATTAAAAGTATGTTAGAGGTGCTAACAAAGAATTTATCCAAAAATCGAGTAGTTGAGGTTAGTGCACCGGAGGTAGAAGAACACACAAGGAGAACTTTACATAACATTCAGATTGGCAGTAATCTAGATAGAATCCCACCTTGTGGTGATTTGAAATTTTTACCAAACCAAGACATAAACCATATCAAAAACACAACTTGTATGTCATACCCCGTACTTAGACCAAGGCCCCAAATATCAAATGTAGATAATCATCATGGATTTCCCCCATTGCACCAACATGCACAAAACAAATTTGATTACTTGGAAGTCCAATCAGATAAGAGGCAGCCACAAGCCACGCAAGGTAATCTAAAGAGGTGTCTAAATTATGGGTGGAAGAATGGGGACCCCCAATGGAACCAGGAAGCTTATCAAACAAATCGCTGTGTAAATGGGGGGGAGATGACCGGCTATAATGTTTTTTTAACTAATGCTCCAAGATTAAAACTGGGTGTTAGGGAAGACAACGACTCCCTCATAAATAAGGCAACTCACTGGATCAGAAATGATCGGCAGTGCCTCTCCGTTATAAGATCTGACATATTCAAGGCAGAGCGATTACACCAGGAGGAGGGGGATTTGGACGATATAAAACTAACGCTGCATTCAAAAATGATTGCCGAAAATTTAATTACCATGAATCTTCGTACCCATTCTTTATTTGCTTCTAATATGAATATTAGGCGGAATAGAGCCAGCCCAGGTAGTTGTAACTTTGCTATAAAAGCAAGGGAGGGCTCAAAAATCTTGAAGCGGTAGATTGACTGAATTTGTTGGCAAGATCGAACTCTAAAAAGGAGGGGTCTTCTAGCTTGACACATGGGGACCGACATTTAATAAACCCAGAAGCACAATCTATCCGGGATTCACACCAAGAAATAAAGGAACATGTGGAAAGCAAAGCAATCAACTTTCCGAGGCCTCAAGTGATGGAGCACGTTACTATTGTTAATTCCCCGCCTCACATCTCAAGTACATCAGTAACAGGAGATGTGAGGATGGTTTCATGGAATATAGCAGGACTCCCTAAAAAACTTTTTGAACCGGATTGGCAGGATTATATTAACAATTTTGATTTCTGTCTTTTCCAGGAGACATGGGCGAGGGAGCCATTATATAAAGTGGGCTATAGAACTTTTAGCATTGCAGCAAGTCAGCTAGGCAAAGGTAGACCATCAGGCGGGCTACTAATTTGGGTAAAAAATCATATAAATGCAGTTATAGAATTGGTACCAACTAATTCGAACGATATCCTGGGCCTAAAATTGAGTTTTTCAAATAGGTCACAAATGCTTATTTTTAATATATATATATAAGACCAAGGGAGCGTTCGAAGGAATCGCCAATAATCCAAAAATTGGATGAAATTCTCGATTCTATTGCACTAAATGGGCCCATTATAATTGGGGGAGATTTTAATTGCTGCTACGAACCATTATTAGGCTTAGATACCATTCTTGAAGAAGAAGACCTTACTATGGGGATCCCGCCACTTCAAGTGGAAAAAATGGGGGGATGTTCTGTTTCTGCTATGCAGATATTTCATTTCACAATAGAGAAAGGCCTAAGATCTTGTAATGGAAGATTTTCTTCAGATCTTGAATGTGCAAATACTTATTCAAGAGGTAACTCGATGTCTCGAATAGACTACATTATGATAAGTGTAGCTCATTGGGCTTATGCAAAAGATTTTAAAATTGATGAAAGAAGAGAAAGTGACCATTTCCCATTGTGCTTAGACCTGGCGGGAAAATGGTTTTTGAAACACTTGTCGCCTCAACTTGAAACATGTGATGAGGTCATTGCGCCCTTAGTAAGCAATAACAGAAGGACAGTAAAATGGCCTTCCCTAGTTGACCAAGTTGAACCCCTAACTAAAATATATAATGTTTTTAGCGACCTTTTGGCTCCTTACTTAGATTTGGGTTTTAAAGATGTTATTATAACACAGATTCATCAAAAGCTGATAGAACTAATAAGACCTTATCTAACTAAACCACAATCAGGGCAAACCAATTGTAAGGCTGAAATTAGACGATCTAATTATTGGTTTAATAAAGAATGTGTAGTGGCCAAACAACGCCTCATTAAGGCGATTCAATCAAAAGATATAGCTGTGATTAGACAGGAAAGAAATGTATATAATAAAACATTGAAGATATCCCGAAGAAACTGGGAAGATGCTAGCTGGGAGGATTTGATAGTAGCAGCAAAGGCTGGTGACCAGGCCATGTTTTGGCGGATTATAGCCCATGGTAGCAAAACAAACACTCCGGCCCATGATCATTACCTAGATCCCTATACATGGGAAAGTCACTTTGCAAATTTGTATGCACTTCCAAAACTGGTAAATAGAGCAATAGTAGCAAGCGCCGAGGGATTGTTGACCCTAAAGGAAGCTGGGCATTTGCACTTTAGTATAGAAGATACCACACTAGCGATAGCGGCTATCAAGCCATCTAAAGCTCCAGGACCCGACAAGATTCCAGGGATCTTTTTAAACATGAACCTGAGGTGTGGGTGCCATATATAAATCATCTATGTAATGCAATTGCTAGGGGTCAACCAATCCCAGAATCCTGGAAGGGTGCGGAAATTGTTCCGATTTTTAAGAAGGGCAGCAGAGATGATCCCGCTAATTATAGACCCATAAGTCTGATTGACATATTACAAAAAGTTTATGCCAAACAAATTTTGGAAAAATTGAATGATTGGATGAATGATAATGAGGTTCTCTCACCTTGCCAGGCGGGCTTTAGGAAGAAAACTAGCACGATAGATCAAGTGTTTAGATTTGTAACCATAGCGTGGAAATATACAAAGTTGAGACCTGGTCATCTATATGTCGCTTTGTCGACCTAAAGGCCGCTTTTGATTCAATTCCTAGAGACCTATTATGGTTAAATTTGCTGCAGCAGGGAGTACCCAAGGAGATTCTGACCCAATTGATTAGGCTCCACGAGGGTAATTTTGCAAAAGTCCGTTGGGGCAAAAGGGGGAACTTACGAAGGAGATACCTGTCAAGAGAGGGGTGCGCCAAGGATGTGTCCTGGCGCCAACCTTGTTTCTTTTATATGTTAATGACATGGTTCAGTTCCTCCAAAAATCACAACATGATTCCCCAAAATTGGGAAGGGCCCACATCTGCGCTCTCACCTTCGCGGATGACACTATTCTTTTATCCCAAACCCCAAAGGGCCTGCAAAACCTTTTAAACTCACTAAATGAATATTGTTCATCAAAAGGCCTGGAAATTAACCCCGTTAAAACAAAATATATGGCTATAAAACCCCACAAATGTTTTAAAAATAATATAGTACTGAACGGAGTGGTTATAGAGCGTGTCTCTAATTTCATTTATCTCGGGGTAACTATTGACTCAAAACTTTCATGGAACCCCCAGATAATGAAATCAAAATCAATTTTATTGCAAAATTCTGCTCAAATTATAAAAAAACAGCATGCAACCATGAATAAGGCAGTAACACCAGCCTTGGAAGTTTATAAGTCCAGAGCACAAAGCGCAGCCCTATATGGTTCAGAGTTGTGGGGTGGGGAAAATCTTTCCGCTTTAACTGTGGGGGAAAATAAGATTCTAAGAAGATTTGTGGCACTTTCCCAAAATACCCCTCTGATTCCATTAATATATGATCTGGGTATTAAACGGCTTGAATATAAGGCAATCTGGATGACTTTGTCATACTGGATTAGAATCTGGACTACTGATGAACTAGTGATATACAGACAAGCATTGAGCGAATTATTGGCACTTGACACTCATACTACTTTTCCATGGTTGATACATATTCGTAAGTGGCTCTCTAATTTAGGCCTGAGCAGATTTTGGGAAAGCCCAGGCCTGTTGAGACCTGACTCAAAGCGGGAAATTAAAATTATTTATTGGAACTTCATTTGGCACAGTGTCACTTTAAATGGTACATCAGGAACACTTACAACTCAATTCCTGATGTTTAAAACAAACCCTCACTTTGAATCATTTATGGATGACATTAAACCCCAACTAGCAAAAATTTTATACCTGAAATTCAGGTATGGTACTCTTCAGATAAAAGCTTTCACATCAAAATGGGGGCATGTTCAGAATAGAGATAGAGATGAAGATTCTAAATGTACATTGTGCCATTTGGGCGCCAGAGAGGATATTGCCCATGTTTTATTTTTCTGTCCTAAATACATAAACCCTAGAAGAAAATGGATAAAACCTATAGGCAGAACCTTGAATGTTAGAAAATTTGATGACATGTTACGCATACTAAAAACTGATTCCTCAAAACTTTTTGTCTTCGCGGTTAGCAGATTTTTATTGACTACAAATTTTATAAGAAGGAAAGAAGGTCTAAAATTTTAAAGACACTTTTATTATTCTTTTTAAATAGGGGTTCTCTTGGGTACTATGACTTTGGTATTATGATGTGTATTTTAAACTGTGGTTTGTCGAATGTACATTTTTGTTGAGTTTTAATCACAGCCAATTACTCAGCATTTCTGAAGTACTGTCTATATTTTTAGTTTGTACTTATTAATAAGCAGCATACGCAAGTTTGCACATGATATATAGTGAAACATCTTAAAGGTTAGTCAAAGTTTCCTAATTGCGTATAGGCGGTATGTTATATAATTGTATCATGATAGAGTGTATATAATGTAAATAATATGATGAAATGTGTTTAATAGTTGTTTTTGATAAGGTCGAACAAACTTGCACTTGACATTTCAAAGAGTTTTTACTATATATTATATATAATGAATCGAACAAAAATCCTTGTGACTAAAGTAATTAGAAATTCCCAAATATATGAAGTATACTGATACATGGTTTTGCTGCTGCTAATTGTAAATATTATCAGGATCAATGCATTTTAAGTGTTTGATTTATTAATGTTTTCTAACGTGTTTTATTTATGCTTTAATGATTCTGTGAATCGAATAAAGTTTTTGTTGAATTGAATATTACGATCTCTAGACAACTGGAAAACTTTTCCCACTTTGGATGTGTGCTGTACAGTGCAGCAGACATGCAAAGTGGGAAAAGTTAGGAGAAATAAAGGTATTTCTTCTTTTAACACCTGCTTCGAAGTGGCGTTATTATTTGGCACAAAAACCTGTCTTCTATAGTGAGTAGATAGGGTTTTGCATTAACAACCATGGGTGGTTGCACGGGAACACCCATGTACCACCCATGGAAAGCCCTCTTGATGCAGAGTATTGCAAGGCAGTGCTTTGCCCTGGTCTGCATTACTTTTTCTTACAAATCAATTTAAATACCAATTTGAATTGGTTGGTAAATCGTGAAAAAGATTTTGTGTCAGATCTGCTTTATAAAAGTAATGCCAACCCAATGCAAAACCTTGGTAAATCTGACCCATTGTGATTTTCACTTTAAGATGGACCCTATGCTTGACTTCGACATGATCCACTGCATTGTGTCCTACTTATATATTTGCAAAATATAGCATATAGTTATTACACTTAAAATAGCTGAATTTTGCACTTTCAACACCCGTGGTATAGGCGTTTTGCTGAAGCATGTTGGGTGTGCTCATTCTTCCTGCCTGAATAAATTTCACCATCACCTGCAACATCCCGAGTGCGGTGTTTTTGTCAATTTGTTTTTGTGCTGTGGATTTGATTAATGGGTTCCTCTCGCCTGCACCGCCACTGTTAGGTTCCACATGGAGTTTGGCTCAGAAGGACACTGCCGTTGCAGTGAGATGAGCGTGTGTGCATGTGTGTGTATGTATATATATGCAGCCCCCCTCCTTTGTTTGTATTTGCCCCGGGGAGGTGGTGGTCCCCGGGGCTGCGCGGCCCCTCACACTCAATCTCAAAAATGCCCCAGGAAGGTGGCCGTTCCCAGGGCTGTGGGGGGGTTCGCGTGGCCCCCACATTAATTTACAATAAAACCCTGCGGAGGTTGTGGTCCCCGGGGCAGAGGGGGAGGCCATACGGACCTCCCCCACATTAATATTTAAAGAAGTCCCAGGGAGGTGTTAGTTCCCAGGGCATATAAAGCCCCAGGAGAGGGGCATGTGTTCCCCCCCTCCTATAATTACAAAGGCCCCTGAGTCCTGGCCCACCCGGGGGCTGATAATGAATGAAGCGCGGGAGCCTGTGCTTAGTTTTTTTTTTTTTTATGTTCGCCTGGCTCTGGGGTCCCGCTGAAAATTTTTAAATAAATGCTTTTTTTGGCCCAGTGGGACTCGGTTCAACCAAGTCCCAAGATGGCTGACAATACTTCCTGGTTAAAGTGTTGGCAGCCAATCAAATTTCAGTAGGGTTTCAGTAGGCTGGTGGGCTCCCAGATATCCATATTTTTTAAAGTTAAATATCTCTGAAACTACTGAACAGATTTACAGCAAATTACAAAAAGCACGCTTTCTCGACCAACATCTAGCTCACTGTCAAATTTGGTGTAATTCCGTTCAGCGGTTCGGGCTGTAGTTGTGTTCAAAAAATGAAAAATCCCCATAGATATAACATAGTGTAAATGCGTTTTAGGAGCCCCCCTTTTTTCCATCCCCCGCTTGACAGATCACCCTGAAACATTCAACACATCAGCTGAACCAAAAAGGGGCAGTTTTGTGAAAATGTTGTGAAATTTCGTCAAGCGGCACCAAAGTTATTGGCAAAACAAAAAACGCTTTTCCTATGTAAAATTTGGTCCTAATTATAACTACCCACTGATGAACGCCAGTAGGTAATATATGTATATGCATGTGTGTGAAGGATGCTATTCAGCTAAAATATTATATTAACTGCATGTGTACAATGTGAGCGATACTGGTGCACCTTGGAACATGTAGTGCTATGACGTACTGTTACATGACTTTTTAATGTGAGCACTTGCAATCCTGTCGAAATGTCACCCACCTGTGATCAAGGCTTAAATAGTCAAAACGCGTAAGGACACGAGTTTGAAGATCTGGAATAAAATATCTGGAAGTGTTTCAAAACCGGGTTCGGCAAACCTTCTTTCTGATGTTTACAATGATGGGATTCTCAATTCTCGTTGCCGCCGAAGGGGCCCTGCAGGGTCGGGCGCCCCTACTATGGAGTTGTTTCTGTTGTGTTGCTGACACTTTGGGGGCATGACCCGCTCGCCCTAGGTCAGACCGGAATGGATTGCCTTGGTATTTCTGGCATTAGAGGCGAGAAAGGGAGAAAAGAGAGGCATACACCTCTCTCGGACAGTTTTGGAGTCCAGCTATTTCAAAATAACATTGCTGCAACTCCAGGACATTTTGCACTCAGTCACTTTATTCCGAGGTGCAAGCATTAAGGAGGAAAATAGTACAACAGCAGTGAAGAATGCTATTCAGCCAAAATATTATATTAACTGCATGTGTACAATGTGAACAATACTGGTGCACCTTGGAACATGTAGTGCTACGACGTACTGTCATATGACTTTTTAATTTGAGCACTTGCAATCATGTCCAAATGTCACTCACCTGTGATCAAGGCTTAAATAGCCGAAACACATAAGGACACGAGTTTGAAGATCTGGAATAACATTTCTGGAAGTGTTTCAAAACCGGGCTCGGGAAACCTTCTTTCTGAGATATATATATATATATATATATAGTAGAAGGCTGGGAGCCAAAACGCGTAGACCGTCCTCTACCGTTTTGTTTTTGCACTTGGTTTTTATGGATTAATAAATTATCACTGAAGATACACCTTCTGTGCGTGGTGCTGTGATCTTTCGCCGTTTCCCTTGCTGGAGTCGTGTTTGGGAACGGAGGTCGGAGGAGTTTGGAGACATATATATATATATATCAATGCTCCAAGGTGCCCCACGGGCGAGGAGCACTCTGCATCAGCACGATTTCAGGTACGAGCGCCGCTCGGCTTGCCGATAACTTAAACAGCTGTCCCGTTGTGAATGCCGATGCGTTTCGAAGTGTGTCCTTCTTCTTCAAAGGCTTCAACCCTAAAGGTGCGTAATCCAGTCACCTATACGCCCTCATTTATGCTTGATTGCACGCCCACAAATGGGCCGTCCTTAATTAATTCTATGCAATGCATGATGGAGGTAGTAGTGCCGGAAAGTCTCTTCCCTCTAATGGTGCACTTATTTACTGTTGATAATAAAAGTTCTCAGATGAACCTCAGCAGGCCGCGCATACTCTCAATCCTAATGCTGGAGCCCCACATCACGGCTCTTTATATAATACACCGCATGGCCCCCTGAGTTTGCGGGGTGGTGCTCCTCGGCGGCTGGGACTGCCGCCTAACATCAACGCTCCAAGGTGCCCCACGGGCGAGGAGCACTCTGCATCAGCACGATTTCAGGTACGAGCACCGCTCGGCTTGCCGATAACTTAAACAGCTGTCCCGTTGTGAATGCCGACGCGTTTCGAAGTGTGTCCTTCTGTCCTTCTTCTTCAAAGGCTTCAACGGTAAAGGTGCGTAATCCAGTCACCAATACGCCCTCATTTATGCTTGATTGCACGCCCACAAATGGGCCGTCCTTAATGAATTCAATGCAATGCATGATGGAGGTAGTAGTGCCGGCAAGCCAAGCGGCGCTCGTACCTGAAATTGTGCTGATGCAGAGTGCTCCTCGCCCGTGGGGCACCTTGGAGCGTTGATATATATATATATATATATATATATATATATATATATATATATATATATATATATATATATATATATATATATATATTACCAAGAGAGAAGGGTTCTTCCTGGAAACGAGCCCGTAGTCAGGTGGTGCGCGATGCTGGCAGAACCACAGCCGGACAGTAGTAATCCCAATACAATGCAATGAAGCGTACACTCAAACGACCTCTGCTAGTGCAAAAAGAGATTTATTCCTTAGTTGCAACGCGTTTTGGCAAAACTGTCTTGATCACAGCAATGGTTTGAAAGTGCATACATAGACAAAGATACAAACAAAGGACTATTGCTCCTGATTGCAAGGATGGCTGTGTTACAACGGTGGCCATTTTTGAATGGGTATTGATACATGGAAAAAACTGTTTTACGACATGTAGTTAGACACTTTGAAATTGCAGAATGTTTCTGTCCCAACAGAAATAATCAAGTCCAAATGTAAACATATTAGCTGTATCAAAATCATGTTTAAGTGCCCATGGTATATCGAGCCATGATACCGACTAGTAGCGAACCAGTGACCCTAATAGAGTGATTATTAAGTGCAGTGGCCATCATGGTGTAGAAGGTTTCTTGTGAATGCCGTCACACTCTGTTAATGTGTGTAGTACATGGCGTTTCTGGTGTTACTCCACCATGTTGCACTTGAAGTGGGGGGACATCGAGAGAAATAATGAGCATGTAGTGATTACCATGCAAATTAGAAACATAAGAATCAACAAAAAACAGATATTTCATTCGCCAAGTGGCTATTTTCCCTATGTCAGAGGCCTGTAAAGCTAAAGCCATGCACAATCAATTGCATTCGCCAAGTGGCAAATTGAAAGGCAGTCCAATTTACACAAAAAACAACAAAAAACAAAGCTACATGTGAGTGATGACTTAAAGATCCAACTATTGAATTACAAAATGGATAAAAGTTCTTATCTTGTCCAAGTGAAAACCCGAGCCCGGGGAAGAAAAGGGTAGGGAACCCATGAAGTGACCGTCGTGTGCGTGAGTCCCTTCCTTTCCTCCTGTGGAGAGACATAATAAAGAACAATGAACCAGGGGTCCGTGATGACACCTATTGTGAATAAATTGTGTTATTACATCCAGATAAAATCAGTTTACATTCATCTACTTTTCTTGTAAGGAAACTGAAAGTCGAAACAAAACGGAGACATGAATAAAGGTAAGGGTTTGCTCAATCAGCCCGCAAGAGAGTTGCTAACTCCTCATCTAGATTGTGACCTCCAGGGAATATTGTTTCTAACTCAAGAATCCACTTGGATTCTTTCTTGCGAAGTACTGTTTCCCTGTTCCCGCCTCTGCGTCCCATAGTGATCTGCTCAATGGCATAGAAACAGAGAAGGGAGTTGTTGGATTGATGATAGTCTTGGAAATGCCTGGCCATCGGATAATGTATGTCTCTGTTGTTGATAGCCCTGAGGTGCTCTAAAATCCTCTTTTTGACCATTAAGGTCGTGCTTCCAACATACTTTTTTCTGCACGGACATTCCAAGACATAAATAACAAAGCTGGTACTGCATATTAGGAACTGGGTTATGGTTTTGTTCGTTCTCAACCCTGGCACTTTGAACTCCTTAACCATGTCGCTAAATCTACAGGCCTTACAGTGCCCACACGGAAAGAAGCCTTTCAGATTATGTGTATTGGCCATGCATTGTTCTGTAATGTCACCCCGCACTAGGATGTCCCTGAGACTTCTACCCCTTCTATATGTAATCATGGGTCTATCGTTAAGGGTAGGTCCCACAACGGAGTCTGTTTTGAGTATGTCCCAATGGTCTGCCAGTATTGTGTGCACCTTCCGTGAGTTCCTGTTGAATGTCATGATGACTCTGGTGTCAGTATTAGTGGTTTCTTTTTCAGTTGTTTCGAGAGTTTGTTGTCTATTTACCTTGCTTATTTTGTTAACGGCCGTTTGCAGTACCCAGTCTGGATATCCCGTGCTTGAAACCTGGAGATCATGGTTTTCTGTTTTGCATGATAGTCCTCGTCGGTGTTACAGTTTCTTCTTGCCCTCAGCAGCTCCCCGTAGGGGATGCTCCACTTGAGAGCATCTGGGTGGCTGCTGAAGGCATGAAGAAGACTGTTCCCAGCTGTCTCTTTACGAAAAAGGCTCGTAGTCAGATTGCCCTGACGTACTTCAATTCTAACATCAAGGAACTCTATGTATTGTCTGCTCAGTTTCTGGCTGAGTACTCTATTGTATGAGTTGATATTGAGTTTCTCAATGAAGTTGGTAGCTTCTAATTCACTTCCTTTCCAGACAATAAATAGGTCGTCTATGTATCTCAGCCAGACTACCACTCTCTCAAAATCATGTTGGAGCAAACTCTCATTGTGGATCTCCTCTTCCCACATGCCTAGGAAAAGGTTCGCAAAACTCGGCGCAAAGCATGTGCCCATTGCCGTGCCGAGCACTTGCCTGTAGAGCTCTCCATTAAACATGAAGATGTTATTGGTCAAGCATAACATCATCATCTCTGCAATCATCTTGGTGTGTTCTAGGTACCCTATATGTTTGGTGCTCAAAAAATGCATGCATGCTCTTATCCCCTGGTCGTGTTCTATGATGGTGTACAGAGAATTCATGTCCAGGGTGATGAGGATGTATTCCTCATCCCAAACAATGCCCTCAAGTTTGCTTAAAAAATCCTTTGTATCTCTCACATGAGATGGTAATGTGGTTACAAACTCTCTTAAAAAATGATCCACATATTTGGAGATGTTTTCAAAAACGCTCCCTAGTGATGACACTAAACGTCTACCAGGAGGGACTGTAGGGTCTTTGTGTATCTTGGGCAAAAGGTACAGAATGTGCAGTCTAGGATAGTCTTTTTTGAGGAAGCAATATTCCTGCCACGTAATGATCCCAGACTGTTGCCACTCTGTAAGATTCCTCCACGTAGTGGTGATGCTCTCATTGTATGCGGTTGTGTTACATAGACAGTAAAATCTCCCATCCTGTAACTGTCTGAGAGCCTCATGAATATATGTTTGTCTGCTCCATAGTACAATGTTACCGCCTTTGTCAGACGGGTGGATTACAATGTTTCTGTCTTTGGAAAGCGACAAGATGATGTTTCTCGGTCTACTGGATAGATTGTACGGTAGAAGGTTCTTGGTAGTGTTTTGATGTTTTTGTTTGAGACGTTCTTGTGTCACGACATCGTGCAATGTATCGATAGAATCATGTGGAAGACTGGAACAGAATGCAGAGCGTGGTTTAAAATGAGTACCCTCTGCGCTATCCGTGGGAATATCAAAGTTGTTGGAGGATGACCCACCATCAGTGTCACTACCTTGAGTGAGGTCGAGGTCAGTTATGACCTGTAATGTTTCTGCATCTCCAACTGTAAGATTTGAACACACCGGACTTTCCCATATACTTTCGCTAGTATTAGATGGTCTACTGTTTTTAAGACTGTGCCACTTTTTTAGCTTGAGCTTCCTTATGAATTTAAAGATGTCCACTCGTGTCTCTGAGTAATTAAATATTTCTGTGGGGCAAAAAGTCAGTCCTAAGCAAAGTGTTTTGCTTTCATATAGGGAAAGCAGACGAGTTGATAAGTTAATGATGGTTTTATTTACCATTTCATTGTCCATCATTGTTGTTGTTACTTCCTGGAGCCGCCTCGTTTGGTTCCCATGGACTCTGTGTTTTTGTTTCCTGTGTTTCCGTCTGATTCTCCATTGTTTGCTGCGCCCCTCTTCCTCGTCCTCTGCCTCGTCCTCTCAGTGTTGATGTGGGGGCTGTTGTTCTTCCCATTTGCCGCCCCCTCCTCAGCATCCGGTATTCGTCCAAAAAAGTCACCGGTTTTGTCAGAACTTCGACTTCTTAGTATTGTAGAGGGAGGATCTTGTTTGGCGTTGGTTGGCAGTGCCGGATCATCATATGTTGGTTTTATGTTATAAAGATGGTCATATTTATGACTGTAAGTTAAAATCCGTCCATCTTCATAATCGACACATTCACGGTGTAGTTTCCTCTGTTTACGAAGTTTAATATCTTCTTCATGTTTGAGTAGACTTCCTTTCAGATCTTCTCTGAATTTTTTGATGGTATCTTGGTCGATATTATGTTTCAGCTCATCATCCATCACAGATATTTCCTTTATTATTTTGTCTCTGTCTTCCCATGCATATTTAATAAGTATGCATAACATATTCTTCGAGCTGGTGGCAGAATTGTCAGCCCACTCGTCCAACATGCGTGGATTGGGTGATTCATGTGATAGGGTGACATATATTCGTAGGCCTCGCGGTACCATTTGTTTATCCACATAATCTTGGAGGGAGATTGCCTCCCACCACTTCGATGTTTCTTGTTTCTTTAGTTTTTCTTATTGTTTCAGCCTAGTATTTAGTGAAGTATCATTGTTGCGAGATACCACAGTAGCTTGACCCTTTCCTGGTGCGCGCGCGAATAACGTCTGCACAGCCATCCGCCTTTCATTTTCTTCCTCCATTCTTGTTTCTGAATCTTATTTTCTATGTGCAATTAGTTGTTGTTTTTTTAAAGGTTGATGCACGTTTTGGTGGGAAATTGTTTTGGAGGGCACCCTGGCCCGTGGTCCCACTGAATTGCACTAGCAGCCGAGTGTCGTTCCTTCCTCCTAATAGGAAGTCTCTGATGCCACTGTGATTAAAAAGTCCCACAGTCTGGGGATGTAAGGTATGCAACTCCGCTCCACCAACTAGCGTTCTAGTGGTGAAAACAAATCCTGTTCGATCTTTGCGTGAGTGCGAGATATGGGGGAACTTGGATGCAGAGTATTGTGCTGAGTCTCGTGTTTTCGTAACAGTTCGTTTTTTGTTGTTTTTCACTGTTCTGATTTTTTCTTTTTCTTCTTTACACTGTTCTGATATTTTTCGGTTTTCAAACTAAAGGGCCCATTATGATAACGGGCGGATCGCCACCGCCCGTATGGCGGTGGCGATCCGCCCGCTATTTACCTCCGCCCGCCACACATTTTCCCCCGCCATATTACTATGGCGGGGGGGACCCCGGCGGACGGAAAGACCGTCCGCCGGTTTTCCGCCCGGTCGATAAGTCGACCGGGAGGAAAAGCAGTTAATATGGTGGCGGTGTCTAGTAGACACCGCCATCCATATTATGATGCATGCGGGGTTATGCCTTTCCGCGGTGGCAACGCCGCCACGGAAAGGCATACGGTCTTCTACATTGGGGGCCTGTAGCGGGCCCCCAGGGATTCTGGGGGGTGGGCGGTGCACATGGGGGGTACCTATGGTACCCCCCTGCATTGCAATGTACAACGTGGCAGGCACCGCGCGGTGCCTGTCACGTTGTGCATTAAAAAGCACAACTTGCATTTTTGACATTGCAGCGGGCGGTGCTTTCAGCACCGCCCGCCGCAATGTTAGAAATGCGGGATGCGCCCGCCAGTGTGGCGGGCGCATCCTATTGGGATGTGCGGGACCACCGCATGCATTGTGGGCGGTCCCATTTCCCGGGGGTATGGCAGGCGGACAAAGTCCGCCCGCCATGCTAATGACCCCCTAAGTTCGGTAACTTTCCGTGATGCGGAAAAGAACAGTATGCACAAATCCTGTGTTTGGATAGTAACGTGCTGTCAACGTAGAGTAACAGCTGAGTTTTTCCATGAAAGAATTCTTTTGCTCCAAGTTGGACCCCAATTTGTACCCGTCCTGTACAATTACAAATCCCTCGTCCCCAAGCTGCCAGCCAGAGACACAAGCCCCAAACCCCCGGTGCTGCGCCCACAAGGGAGTCCGTACGTGCACGGTGTACACGCACGCCCCCCCTCCCGGAAAACCACCCCAGGGGTAAACGCTTACCTCTGGGACATCAGCTGTTGCTGTGGGGTTCCTGGTACTTGAAGTCCTCAATCAATGTGAGCGGCCGGCTCTGATTCCTCCGTGTAGATTACCAAGAGAGAAGGATTCTTCCTGGAAATGAGCCTGTAGTCATGTGGTGTGCGATGCCGGCAGAACCACAGCCGGACAGTAGTAATCCCAATACAATGCAATGAAGCGCACACTCAAACGACCTCTGCTAGTGCAAAAAGAGATGTATTCCTTAGTTGCAACGCGTTTCGGCAAAACTGCCTTGATCACACGCCAAGCAATGGTTTGAAAGTGCATACATAGACAAAGATACAAACAAAGGACTATTGCTCCTGATTGCAAGGATGGCTGTGTTACAACGGCGGTCATTTTTGAATGGGTATTGATACATGGAAAAAACTGTTTTACGACATGTACTTAGACACTTTGAAATTGCAGAATGTTTCTGTCCCAACAGAAATAATCAAGTCCAAATGTAAACATATTAGCTGTATCAAAATCATGTATATATATATATATATATATATATATATATATAGATATATATATGTATATATATATTGTTAGAAATGGAGGGCTCTAGTTGGCAATGGTTTGCACCGTTGTCCAAGTAGGGACTCTTCTTCCTAGTCAGGTTAAGGGGGATACACTTCTAAAATAACCCCTGCGCACCTTCTTGGTAGCTTGGCACGAGAGACAGGCTTATCTCAGAGGCAGTGTGTAAAGCATTTGTGCATGCATACAGTAACACAGTGAAAACACTACAAATGTACACCACACCAATTTAGAAAAATAGCAAATCTTTATCTAAACCAACAAGACCAAATACGACAAAAATCCAACATCAATACTGCAAAAAATGTTACTATGCAAGATAACCTTCAATTTGCAAGAATAGCTGAAAAACACACTTCTTCTGAGTCAGTAGCTCCGTCTGGGGCTACCGCCATGCTGAAAACGACAGAGTCTAACAGTGCAAGCCAAACGCGTTGGTACGGGCCAGCTAAAGCGTCGGCAGACTCATAGACAGTACCTTTCTTGTTGCGGCAGTTCCCATTGGTACAAGTCAGTCGGGGTAACCGTCGCGGTTGCGATATGAAGTGGAAGCAGTGCAGCGCACAGTGCCCTCATGGCGCAGTGGAGGCAATGGCTCGGTGACTGTCGTCAAATGGCATAGGTGAGGCCAAGGCTTACGATGCGGAGTGAGGCGGTGCTCGATGCAGTGCTGGCAGGTCGCAGTGCTGGCAGGTCACAGTGCAGGTGACGGAGTCGGTGGGTTTTTGGGTCGGGCAGCGACGGTGTCGGGGACATCCAGGTCGAGTGAAGCGAAGCAGTGCGGAGTGCGGTGCCCACAGGATGCGGTGCAAGCAACAGCTCGGTGACGGTTGCCCAGCATCATCGGTGAGACCAAGGATGGGGAGCAAAGTGCGGCGGTTCCTTCAGGACATGGAACCAGCGACGAACTCGTTGACAGAATCGGCTGCTCTTTTCTTCTGCGGCGGCTGAAACCTGCGGTTCCAGAGACAGTGCCCATAAGGATGGTGAAATCTTTGCTGTTCTTCAACAGAGGGCAAGCTCTACCTCAAACCCTTGAAGATACTTTGTCAAGCAGGATACACACACAGTTCCTCTCTTTAGCAGAAACAGCTACTGCAGGCCAACCCCAGACAGCACAAACCAATGGGCAGTACTTCTCCTCCAGCTTCTCCCAGCTCTTCTCCTTGGCAGAGGGTTCCTCTTGAATTCCAAAAGTGATCTATAGTTCAGGGGTCTGGGCCCCACTTTTTATAGTACAAAATATTTTGTTCTCTGGAGGCAGAGTGTGTCTGTGCTCAGCAAAACAAGTTCTGTCCTCTTTGGCCCAGCTTCCTGGCAGGAGGTGGAGACAGCATTTTCCAAGGCAGACCAGGCCCATTCAGTGTGAAAGAAATCTCCTCCTCCTACTCGGATTGCAGCCCAGGTCTATTCACCCCAGCCCTGACTCACCCTGGAAAGGCAGGACACACCTCACCCCTCAAGTGGCTGTTTGAACAGAATGCACATCCCCAGCCCCTGTCACTCCAAAACCAGCCAGTCAAATACACAAACCTAGCAGAGGCACACTGGATGGCTAAGCAAGAAAATACCTACTTTCTAAAAGTGGTATTTTCAAACCCAGAATGTAAAAATCATCCTTACTAAAAGATACATCTATAGATTCTGAGTTCAGGCATACTAAACTCCATTTTCCCATCTTGTTCCCATGGGCAGTTATACTTATAAGATGTTATAAGTAAACTCCCCATTCTATCCTATGGGACAGATAGCCTTTCAATAGTGAAAAACAAAATTGGCAGTATTTCACTATTAGGGCATGCCACACATATCAGGGCATGTCCTACCTTTCCCATACACTGCACCCTGCCCACAGGGGTACCTTGGGCCTACCTTAGGGGTGACTCACATGTAAGAAAAGGGAAGGTTAGGACCTGGCAAGTGGGTGTACTTGCCAGGTCGACATGGCAGTACGAACTGCACACAGGCACTGCAATGGCAGGCCTGAGACCCTTTTGCAAGGCTGCTTATGTGGGTGGCACAATTTGTGCTGCAAGCCCACTAGCAGCATTTGGTTTACAGGCCCGGGGCACACATGGTGCAATGTACTAGGGACTTAGCAGTAAATCAAATAAGCCAATTATGGAAACACTAATCCATGACAACAATTTACATAGGGAGCACTTGCACTTTGGCACTGAACAGCAGTGGCAAAGTGCCCAAAGCATCTAGACAAGCAAAAACGAAGTCCAACACACAATAAAACACTGGAAGCAAAGGCAAAAAGTACAGGGGAAACCCACGCCAAGGATGCCAGGTCTAATAAATATATATATATTACATGAATACCTAGACGCCCTATGATTACCTATAGGAAGTCAAAGGCAATGAGAGACTATCTAGTCAAAAGCGATTTTGAAAGAAAAGCTAGACCCCAAACCTGCTTGATGAAATATGATAGCTTCAGAAAGTGCTTTAAGTGCAAAGCATGTAGGAATGGTGAGAATAGAAACACCATTCAACAAAATCATAAAAATAAGGGGAAATCTGACATGCAAATCAGACTATGTTGTATATATTCTTTTGTGTCCCTGCAAGAAAATGTATGTGGGTAGCACCACTTTGCCGGCACACAAGAGAATTTTACAGCATGTCCGTGCCATCATACACAAAGATCGCAGTTACCCTGTTGCCTGCCATTTTTAAAAAATCCATCAAGGTGATCCCACAGCCCTGAGATATAGCTGTGTGGCACAAATACCTAAAAAGAAAAGAGATGGGGACAGGGAGAAAGAACTGCGAAAACTTGAAACCTGGTTTATCTTAAAACTAGATAGTAGCGAACTTGTGGGTCTAAATATAGACGAAGAATTACACACCTCTCTTCTTTGAGAGAAAAATATGAGCACATGATACACCTCTCTCTTAACATGTGTGGTTACTTTCTATTTATTGATAAGCATTGTGTACATTGTGCAACACTCAGAATAGAGTTTTCAATTTTCATCAGTTTTAACATTCTCGGTTTGTGAGCTACTTTGAATCATTAATTCTTTAACTTCAGATTCCACTTTTTTTTCTTTCCATGCTATCTTCTCTATTACATTTCAATGTATACATGATACTATGAGGAGATGGTATATATTCCCTATCCGTCTATTATTTTTAATATCATATGGCATGAGCTCTGATGGGTTTTCCTGCCCCAAGTTGGACATGTATATACTTTTGCTGTTTTGGATTAACTTCACACTAGTGCACTTTATGTGATATAGATACACTACATGGCGTACATGGGGCACTTGCCCATTCATTCTTTTGAAAAGTAAATGTATAAGAGGTTGGGATGTTTATGAATAGTCCCAGGCCCCTTGTTCATGGGATTATGGATCTTGAACCAACTGTGGTTTAAACACTGAATTATTTAAACTATTGATAGCATTATGCTTTACTAATATGAAATATAGTACTACGAAAACAAGGGACTATGTGTCGGTCTTTTCCTTTCTGTAATTAGAACAACATGTTATAGTTGTATCAATTTGGGTTTCTTAAATTTAAATATAGAATTTCTCAAAGAGATTGCTATGGAGATGTTTACAATTGCAATATTCTTCCCTGTAAACACAGCTAGTATATAACTGAATGTATGCCAATGTATGTGCACACTTTGAATTGGATATGTTTTCTATGTCCATTGCACCTTTTGTTTATGTTTATCACTTGTATTTACCACTATATAAGTTCTCAAACAAATGGCGCTTACTGTCGTGATCAAGGTTGCTGTGAGCAGTTGAAACGCGTAGACAGTCATTCTGCACGCTCTAAAATAAACATTTGCTGAACAATTTGCCGTGGAGTTCGTGCGTATCCTCTGTTCACGAGTTGGGATACATTGTTGCAGATATATATATATATATATATATATATATATATGTGTGTGTGTGTATATGTATATATTTATATGTTTGTATGTATATGTATGTGTGTATATATATATATATGTACATATATATATGTATATATATATGTATCTACATATTATAGATATGCGTATATATACATGTATATCTGTATATATATATATATATGTGTGTGTAAATATATGTATATATATCTATATATATATATTTATATATTCGCATAACTCCAACTCTTTCAATCCACTTGAAAACACAGGAGCACGGACCACGAGTAAGTGCAGATTTCTTAATTTATTCTGTTCTCACAAGCACTAGCAGCATTACGCGTTTCGGCTCCAGGGGTCCTTGATCACATGATGCGCCATGACGGTACAGAGTCTGTTTTTATACAGCCTTTTTACTTTTTTTGCTTTTTTCTCTATTCATTCTTAAAGTGACATGTGCCCAATAGTGCAAAATTTTGCATAAACATAGACAACATACTGTATGTTGTTGATTTAAATCGGTTACCATAATTTTTCTGTTCAGGTTTAAATACCTTTAAAATCATGTAACATTGTTGGCATGTTGTTGTATATCTTTGTTTTCGCGTCCAGGTTTAAATACCCAGTCAACCTTGTTTAAACATATTTGCAATTAAATACATAAAGTGCTAGTGCAATCTACAGTATTACTATAAATCAACAACCCACATGCTAAAATATGGCTTTGCTGTATTTGAATTTCTTATCTAAAACCCGTGAAGAAATATATTATAAAAGTGTATAAAAAATGTATAAAACCCTTCTAAAAACCGTGTAAAAATGTGTAAAAAAGTTTTTATATGCATAACAAGTGGGATTGTCGGCAGCATGACATGTTAAATAATCTCCCTGAGGACCTTATGGTTTAAATGTTTATTTTAGGTAAGTTACCACATTTTATCCAATTTATTTGATTTATTTAAATAATCATTGAAATTGTGTACTTTGCTTAGATTTTCAAGTTGGATGAATTATATTAGAGGCAGGTGTATAACGCCTCCGTAATATTAAGGCCTCCTGGGTGCTTGCTATCGAGATCTAGAATGTATCTGGTTTCTAACCTTCGGAGTGCCTTTTCCCTGTCCCCTCCCCGTTTGTATGGTTGGATGGCATCAATAAAAAATATTTGAGTTTTTTGGGGTCCGCATTGTGTTTTTCCCCAAAGTGTCTCGCTACGGGGTAGGTTGTGTCCTTGTTCTTTATGGCTCTGATATGTTGTAATATTATTTTGTGTCCTTGTAATATTGTGCTCCCTACATATCTAAGGGCACATGGACACTCCAGAACATATATTACGAAGTCAGATTTACAGGTTAGAGCTTTGCCTATCGGTCTTTCTATGTCACTGAATGGAGTATCATATGTTGTTTTGTTAACTCCAAATTGGCATGCTTTGCAAGTCTTGCAACGATAGAAGCCATTTCTCTGTGACAGCCGGGTATTTTTTGTTTGTGCATAGGGGTCATTTTTGACCAGGACATCCTTCATTGAGGTGGCCCTGGTGTATGTTATTGAGGCATTTTTTGGAAGAGTGTGACCAATAATCGGATCATCTAAAAACAATGGCCAATTTTTTCTAATGATTTGTCTAATCTGTTTATCCTGTTTGCTGTATTTAAGGATAAATCTGAATGTGGAGGACTCTTGGGTCTCTTTGGTATCCTCCCCACTTTGATTAGATTTTCCCTTGTCATCACTCTGCTTTTCTTTATAGCCTGTTCTATGCATTTGTTAGAATATCCCCTTTCCCGGAATCTGCTTGCAGAGGCTTGTTGGGCTGCATTCAGATCCTCCTCTAGGCTGCATATTCGTATAAGTCTCAGCATCTCCCCGTAGGGGATGCTTTGTATCAGATGTTGCGGGTGAAAGCTGCCTGCGTGCAATATTGCATTGCCGGCAGTGGGCTTCCTATGTAATCTGGTTTCAAGCTTGCCCTCTTTGATATAGACTTCTACATCTAAAAAATTAACAGATGTTGAACTGATGACTGCTGTAAAGTGTAGGTTAAGATTGTTCATATTTAGCTCCGTAATGAACTGATCTGCTTCCTCTGCATTACCTCGCCATATTAAAAACAAGTCATCTATGAAGCGCAACCAGCAATTAATCTTGGTATTTACAGTTGTGGTGTGTTCCTTCATGAGTACCAGCTCCTCCCACCATCCCATATGCAGACAGGCATAGCTGGGGGAGAAGCTGGCACCCATGGCTACACCTCTTTGTTGTTTATACATCACATTCTGGAATAAAAAGATATTGTTTTGTAAGCAGAACTCCACCATATTTAAGAGCATCTTGTTGTGTTGTATCAATTCGGGAGTCCTTTTGCCTAAATAGTACTGCAGAGCTCGAAGGCCATCCTGGTGACTGATGGATGTGTACAATGATGTCACATCCATCGCTATGAGCAGATAATCTTGTTGCCATTGTATGTCTTGTATCTTTAAAAGAAAATCACTTGTGTCTCTAATATATGAAGGCAACTGCTGCACAAAATCCTGTAGATAATAGTCCACATATTGGGAGGTTTTTTCCAGGAGGCTGTTCCGCGCCGATATTATTGGCCTCCCTGGGGGGTTTTGATGCATTCTTATGAATTTTTGGGATAAAGTACAGGATTGGGGTAACTGGTTTTTCATTTTTCAAAAACTTATGCTCTTCTAAGGTTATCAGTCCTGCATTTCTCCATGTTGCCAATTATATTATATATTATATATGCCAATATATATATATATATATGTATATATATATATATATATATATACATCCATCAAAAAGCATCTCCGTGCAGGAACCTAACTCCTTATCAGGGCGGCCTCAGCGTTGCGGGGACGGAGTTCCCTCGCTTATCATACAAACAAGCCTCTCCAAAAGGAAAAGTACGCAGTACGCCTTAGTTGGTGGCAAAAAAAGGCATTTCATTTCGCATCTTCACTCTGCAGCAATAAGCCTTTAAACCTGACGCGTTTCAGCTCTTGTGGTGAGCCTTAGTCATATGTAACAGTCTTTTGCTTTCAAAAGGTGACCACGTGTTAAAATCTACGTATGACAGACCACCCTTATATGCTGTGGTCTTAAAGTCACAGAGTCTTTTGCATGCGTTTGGAAACAGTTTTGCACTTTTTCTTTTTGACTTTCGCAGTGGCGTTTTCCCTTTACTTTTTCCGGGGCACATTGCAGTCATTTCTTTAAAAGCATGTAGTTTCCATACGTATTTCATTTGACTGTGTTGTTAATTGGCCTTCATGTCACAGTGCTTAAATATCACATGCAGTGCCTTTGTCTTGTCACCAGCCCGTAAATGTGAAATCCACATTTGCATCCCTCGCCCCATTCCACATTAATTCCAGGTTAGATTACTCCATACCTTTTTCTATCATAGTGGAGGCGGGCGGGTCAGGTTCCAGTTCATTAAATCCATCAAAAAGCATCTCCGTGAAGGAACCTAACTCCTTATCAGGGCGGCCTCAGCGTTGCGGGGACGCAGTTCCGTCGCTTATCATACCAACAAACCTCTCCAAAAGGAAAAGTACGCCATATGCCTTAGTTGGTGGCAAAAAAAGGCATTTTATTTCGCATCTTCACACTGCAGCAATAAGCTTTTAAACCTGACGCGTTTCAGCTCCTTTGGTGAGCCTTAGTCATAGGTAACAGTCTTGCACAGCCTGTTTACACGAGCTCTATTTTAAAATGTCCTCAATTACATCATATCGACCTACAAACAAATAATACATTTTGTTAGGTTGACCTTGCAATAAATATGTAGAGTCTATTTAGTTGCTACCCCTTTTTTTGTGCATTATGTTTCATGCGGTAACTTTACAATGAAAATTTAAACATAATGTACATTAGACATTAACACATGCTTGTAACTCATGCTATGGCTAGAGTCAACCTAAAAGAATATTCATGTGTGCATTAACGGTGGAGAGTGTGATCCCGTCCTCAGGTTGTTATCTGAACGTGGGTATGTTGTGTGGTTACAGCACCGCTACATGGCCCTCCATAATGGATGAGCGCCTGATCACTGTAGTGTATGTTTGGCCAGAATCACCGGTATTGGTGATGTGGTGAACCAGGAAACCATGCGGCGGCACGATTGTAAGATCAATTTCCATGTATGTCCAAATGGGGTACAAACTTCATGGTTGAAATATTTGCGACCATGAGTGGCCCTCTATAAATGAATGCGTTAGCCAGGCATCCTATCCCTGATTGGAGAGTCAATGAGCCGGTGTGTCTGATAAGGCCCAGGATCAGTGACAATTCGTAATTTTGACAAGTGTCATGATGGAAGCCATTCATTTTGCTGAAACGCATTTTGGCAGTGAGCCACTCCTACGCTTTGTAGTCCTGGAAAAGATCAGACCTAACAGCAGAGACGGGGACAGAGTGAGGGCACTCCATTAATTAGAATCGAGATACATTCTTGATTTCGATACCTAAACACCACATGGTTTGAGTTTGGATAGGAGATGTCAGTGCATTAATACTAACCAATGACTATAGCAATATTTCTCTTTCTATATAACTTCTTGAGTGTTTTGTTTTTAAATCCTACAACCATGCCACCGCATTGTTTTCTGGTCCACCACATCATCAATACCAGTGACTCTGTCCCAACACTACACTACAGTAATTAGGCACTGTTGGACTTGGCCCTTTCTGCAGGGTCATCCCCAAACTTTTTGCTTCTTCCTCCTGATTTTCCTGACCTATTTTTGTTGGCTTTCGGACTCTTGGCACTTTACTACTGCTGATCAGTGCTAAAGTGCATATACTCTCTGTATAAATTGTTATTATAATTGGTTATCCATGATTGGCATATTTGATTTACTGGCAAGCCCCTAGTAAAGTGCACTGGTTGTGCCAGGGTCTGTAAATCAAATGCTACTAGTGGGCCTGCAGCACTGGTTGTGCCACCTAATGAGTAGCCCTGGAAATGAGTCTCAGACCTACCACTGTAGTGTCTGTGCGCGCAATTTTAACCTGCCATGTCAACCTGACAGGTGCACCCACTTGCCACAAGCTAACCTTCCCTTTTCTTACATGTAAGACACCCCTCAGGTAGCGCAAGGTACCCCCATGGGCAGGGTGCACTGCATGTGAAAGGAAGGACATGTACTGGTGTATGTGACATGTCCTGATAGTGAAATACTGCCAATTTAATTTTTCACTATTGAAAGGCTATCTGTTCCATAGGATAGTATGGAAGGTACTTTGTAACATCTTACAAGTATAACTTCCCATTGGGACAGGATAAAGGAATTAGGTTTAGGCTCTCTGAACTCAGAATTTAATAACACATCTTTTAGTAAAGATGGTTTTTAAAATTGTGTGTTTGAAAATGCCGCTTTTAGAAAGTACTTGAAAAAAGAATGAGCCTGTACCTTGCGTTCTTTGTTTAGTATACAATTTCACTAAATAGTCAAACCCATCGATTTCAGTTTGAGCAGGTATTTTATTTTAACCTTTTTATTTTCACTAGATTCTTATTATTTGCTGCTTTTTTGATCAGAAAAAAACATGTGTCTGGTCATATCAAAAATTCTAGACATAAATGTGCTATACAACATATATTTACATAGATCAGTGTGTGACTTTTACAAAAAAGAAAATCTAATACATATATCACATCCAATACATATATCACAATTGTTATTCTCAATTTTAATCCTGAAACTCTTAAAGCGTCTATATTCAGTATCCCAAATCAATACAGGGAAACTATTATTTTAGAGACCCTTGGAAGAAAATAAGTTGATCTTGGCACATGAGCTGAGAATGAGAGAGCTTGATGTGGAGCTCGAGAGGCCTGAAGCCATGAGTGTCTTAGCCAAGAAAAAGGAAAAATGTGTAGCTCAGGAAGTGAGCTCTGCTGAGTTGGAGGTGACAGCCAGGAGGGCGGAGACCAGCTCAGATGTTGGCAACAAAAATGTAGTGTCTAGTGCTGAGAGAGAAGTACACACACCCAGAGATGTGGCACCTGACTTAAAGGAGGGGGGGTTGACATACACCAGGGGGTTCATGTTTATGAGGTAGCTCCAGTGGTGCACAGTGTCCCCGAGGTGGATTGGGGACCTGGCACAGGGGTTCATATTCCTAGTGGCGGGAGGGAGCCTCGACTGACTCTAGATGAGAGGTGCAGGGAGAGGGGTTCCCCCATGGTAGAAGCCTTGGTATGCGAGTATAGAGACTACCCAGAAGAGTGTGGGTTGAGTGACAGAGACAGTCAGACACTGTCTTGCAAGTCTCAGGAGGGTGATGTGGGGTACTTGTGCAAGGCACATGTTGGTGATGCAAAGAGTGGCTTGGTTAACACTTGTGAGGGGCTGTGTGATTCAATTGTTGGAGAGCATATTTTAAGTCCCTGTTTTCCAGAGCTATGCCAACACCCGGTGGAGTGTGAGTTCTCTGACCCCAAGGAGCTTGCACTGGAGGCAGACCTTTTGGTGGATTCCAGAGGGTCTTTTGGAAGTGATCTTGTAGGGGTGGCTCAGGTGTTTCCCAACCAGGTGAGGTAGGGGAGGTTGGTAGTGACCCAGATAGGTCCCAGTATAGTGGGATGGGTAAGGGGTCCCATGTCCCTTCTCTGAGATGAAGGGTGGGAGTGGGCTGAGTCCCAAGGTGCCTGAAACCCAGTCCCAGAGCCTGGTTGATTCCATGAATATACACCAGGAGGGAGGCCTAGTCTGTACCGGGAGGCCATCCCCTGAGGGGATCCCAAAGGTGAGCTGGGAGGAGTTGCTGTAACAAGCGTCTCACCAGTTCTGGTGTCTGGCAGCACTTTTCCAGTTGGGAGAGTGCATGGGTCCAGAGAAAAGGGTGAGGGGAATGCTGTCTCAAGTGGAAGGACTAGTGGGTCAGGGGTTGCCAGCTCTGAGGTCAGAGCACCCCAGGACTGACCCTGGTGAGGCCACTTCTGGCCAGGGGGGTCTTCATGCTCTGGCAGTAGGACAGGAAGCTGGAGATCTGTGCCGGGCAGATTCTGGCACAACTCATGAGCAGTGTGTTTCCCTTGGGGGGGGGCGTGGCGCAGGAATGGGCAACTGCTAACAGTGTCCCTACTGGGCTGTCTTCTGGTACCGCTCCAGGTGCGAGGGTGCAGAGCCCCAGGAGGGTGAGCAGGGAGAGGGCAGCCTCTCCTCTGACCCCTGTCCAGCCTAAGGGGACAGACCATAAGCTGGTGTACCAATTGCAGGACAACACCCCTGAACTGGTGTGAGAATTGTGTGGGACACCTGCCACAGGTGCCCTGACAATTCTGGAGTCTGGGGGTACCGCTCCAGGTGGGAGGGTACAGAGCCAGGTGTCATCCCTGACCTGACAGGAGAGAGAGTGGACAAAGAGTGCCAGGCACCCAGGGCTACGGCCCCCCGCTCTCTGACACCACAGAGGTAGGAGAGCCCTGAGAGGCATGAGGCCTGGCTCTCGTCACTGATAGCTGTCAGTGGCCACTGTGGCTTGCTGTACTGGTGGACAGTGTTGCCCCTGGGGGGGACAGGAGTCACAACCTGGGGGTGGGGTGGGCCACACCACTGTGTTGGCCATGTGGGTACTGTCTGCCTCCTGGGACACATTTGTGAGCAAAGTAAGTTTAGGCCCTGCACAGATGGGGTCTGCAGGTGAAGAGAAGGGTTCCCCACGGGTTAGCTTAGTGGGCTCTGAGAGTATGGATAGAGGGATCCAACTGGGTTCAGGGAGGCATAAAACGGGAATAGACCCCTGCTGTTGCGAGCCAGGTTCCAAGTTCTATCGCCTCAAGCAGGGAAGCCCATCGAGGTATGGATTGGTCTACCCTGGCTTTAGGGTGGAAGGGGGTTGTGTTGGACTTGGCCCTTTTTGCAGGGTTATCCCCAAACTTTTTGCTTCTTCCTCTTAATTTTCCTGACATGTTTTTGTTGGCTTTAGGACTCTGGGCACTTTACTACTTCTGATCAGTGCTAAAGTGCATAAGCTCGCTGTATAAATTATTATTATAATTGGTTATCCATGATTGGCAGATTTGATTTACTGGTAAGACCCTAGTAAAGTGTACTAAGTGTGCCAGGGCCTGTAAATCAAATGCTACTAGTGGGCCTGCAGCACTGGTTGTGCCACCCACATGAGTAGCCCTGGAAATCTGTCTCAGACCTACCACTGTAGTGTCTGTGCATGCAGTTTTAACCTGCCATGTCGACCTGGAGGGTGCAGTGTATGTGAAAGGTAGGACATGTACTTGCATGTGTGACTTGTCCTGATAGTGAAATACTGCCAATTTCGTTTTTCACTATTGAAAGGCTATTTGTCCCATAAGATAGCATGGAAGGTACTTTGTAACATCTTACAAGTATAACGTCCCATTGGGGCAAGATAGAGGAATAAAGTTTAGGCTCTGTGAACTCAGATTTTAATAACACATCTTTTAGTAAAGAGGATTTTTATATTAGTTGTTTGAAAATGCTGCTTTTAGAAAGTGGGCATTTTCTTATTTTACCATCCTGTGTGCCTCTCCCTCTTGTGTATTCCCTGTCTGGGCTTAGTGTGACAGGAGCTGGGGATGTGCATTCACACTAGACAGACACAAGGACGGGGTTGAGGATTGTCATGCCTTTCCTGGTCGACTCATAGCCAGACTGAATGGGCCTGGCTGCATTTAGAGTAGTGGGAGGAGTTGTCGCTTGCACCTGAATGGACTGTGGCTGCCTTCCACAAAGCTGTCTCCCCCTCTTGGAGTAAACCTGGCCTGAACCAGGCAGACCTGGTTTATGTATGCCAGTAGAACTTTGTTTATACCACCTTGTAGGAGAGTAGGATCTGCCGCTTATGTTGCCCCCACTTTTTTTCTGATGTTTACACTGGTTTCTGGCTATAGTCACTCCTTGACTCCAAGGGAGATTCTTCAGTCTTCCAAAGGTAGTGGAACGTCGAAGGTCCGGGATTCTTCTTGTAGAGCGTCGTCCAGGGAAATCTAGGGTGCAATGCACAGGTTCCCCCTCTTATACTAAAAAGGAGGGGAGGGACTAGCTGTATGACCCTACCTATGGGAGGGTCAGGGGAGTGGGTGGCTACACCCACTTCCCTTTGTCCAGTTTCACGCCAGAGCAGGGACAGATAGCCCCTGAGCCGGTCTGAACGGGCATATGCACAGAGGAGCCTTCTGCTCCCCCAGTGCAGGACTTCAAAGCACTCTAAGAATTCCTCCTAAAATCAGAGGCCTACCACGTCCCGAGTGACCGTGGGCCCCTGTGAGAGAATCCTCCCAAGGCGTCTTCGCGATCCCTTGCCAGCCGGCTTGTGGGTCCCCAGAAGACTTCCTAAAGAAACCAAAGGGCTCCCCTGGTTGCTCCAGGCCTGCCCTGACTTACCCTCGCTGGGTGAGTTCCACAGACCTTGCTGGTCTGCGACATCGCCTCTTCACACTTTCCCCGAGACTTGCTGTTACCAAGGCTTGTTGGCCCCGATCGAGTTGCCGACACCGCAGTAAGTCGCAGACATTGTGGGACACGCCGAATCCAGCTCCTGGTTGTCGTCGACACCTCCTGGACCTCGTGGCTGAAGAGTCAAGGCAAGTGTGAACGACCTGAACCCTGCGACGACGGTGGGCATTCATCTTCCTTGCCCCGAGTCACTGCCAAGTGACTTTGAACACTGTCCCCTCTGCTAATCAGGGCCCCAGCCTCTCTGTTCTCTCTAAACGATTTGGAGTGCACTCTAGGTGCACTAGTGATTGGATACTGTGGCACCTTATGAGTCCCTAGTATATGGTACCTTAGGTACCAAGAGCATAGGTACTTCACAGGCCTACCAGGGGCTGCAGCATGTATTATGCCACCCCTGGGAAGCAGACTAAATCTGACACCACAGGCCTGCTACTGCAGCCTGAGTGAGGAAGTGCTAGCACCCCTCACTGAGATATAGGTTCCCTATATCTCTCCTGCACACACATATAACCCTATCAGTCACCCCTAAGGCAGGCCCTATCAATCCTGAGGGCAGGGTGCTTGGCTTCTATGTGAGGGGGTGCCTCTGCCTGAGCAGGGCCCCTCTGCAGCTCTCAGAGTCCATTCTCTGGTGCTGTTTGTGGATGCGGTTAAACCATATACTTTTAAGTGCATTATATCCTCGCGGTAAAATGCTAACTTTGGAATGGCTGCATCGAAACATGTCGTGTTTGGTGTCAAACACCTTGGAATACTACCCCCCCCCGCCAGTCCTGGCGGCGGTGGTAGCATTCCACCCTTCTAGGGGATAGACATGTACCTACTGTGGAAACGCGGTAGAATCCGACAGAGCCCTGGCATCAGAAAATGGATGCCACCAGTCACAGACACTGGGCTGCCCTCCTGCTGATGACCAACACTCGCAGTGGAGGGAGCCCAACAATAGATATCCTGTCCCAAGGGGGTGTGACCACCTCCCAGACAGGGTTTAGTGTATTGGGGCTGGGTGGGTGCACTCTTAGAGTGCTTTGAAGTCCTGCACTGGGGGAGCAGAAGGCTCCTCTGTGCATATGCCCGTTCAGACCGGCTCAGGGGCTATCTGTCCCTGCTCTGGCGTGAAACTGGACAAAGGGAAGTGGGTGTAGCCACCCACTCCCCTGACCCTCCCATAGGTAGGGTCATACAGCTAGTCCCTCCCCTCCTTTTTAGTATAAGAGGGGGAACCTGTGCATTGCACCCTAGATTTCCCTGGACGACGCTCTACAAGAAGAATCCCGGACCTTCGACGTTCCACTACCTTTGGAAGACTGAAGAATCTCCCTTGGAGTCAAGGAGTGACTCCCCTGCTTGGCAGGCACCAAAAACTACAAACGACGGTCGCAAACTACGCCGCTCCCGCCGGAGTCCGAAGTCCCTGCAGCCCAAGAAGTGGATTTCCTGACTTCTCAAAGGCCATCGTGAGTCCCCAGTGAAGCTGAGGCCAGTGAACCCCAAGAGTAATGAGGAACCGCGACCCCTGGGTACCGTGCACTATTGTCGAGTGCAACCCCTCACAACGTTCCACGAACTTGTGCTTTGGACCACGTGTGATCCCAGCCTCCAGCAAGAATTCCTCCTAAAATCAGAGGCCTACCACGTCCCGAGTGACCGTGGGCCCCTGTGAGAGAATTCTCCCAAGGCGTCTTCGCGATCCCTTGCCAGCCAGCTTGTGGGTCCCCAGAAGACTTCCTAAAGAAACCAAAGGGCTCCCCTGGTTGCTCCAGGCCTGCCCTGACTTACCCTCGCTGGGTGAGTTCCACAGACCTTGCTGGTCTGCGACATCGCCTCTTCACACTTTCCCCGAGACTTGCTGTTACCAAGGCTTGTTGGCCCCGATCGAGTTGCCGACACCGCAGTAAGTCGCAGACATTGTGGGACACGCCGAATCCAGCTCCTGGTTGTCGTCGACACCTCCTGGACCTCGTGGCTGAAGAGTCAAGGCAAGTGTGAACGACCTGAACCCTGCGACGACGGTGGGCATTCATCTTCCTTGCCCCGAGTCACTGCCAAGTGACTTTGAACACTGTCCCCTCTGCTTTCAGGTCATCCTTCCACCGAACCCAGGCTTGGATTCCACCGGACACTTCTTCAAACCATCACAAGCAGCAAGTCTTCTTTGGTCGCCATTGAAAATGACGCCGCGACCCGACACCAAAGGACACCTGTGCACCCGGCTTTCCTGGGTGAGGTAACTCCAGCACTACGGTGCTCCTGTGGGTGTGGGCCCTCGAACTACTTACCCTGTAAGTGACTTGCTTGTAGGTTCACCAGAAGTATCCTAAAACTCTTATTTTCCCCGTGCGATTCTCGCACTGACTCGTACATGGTTCGCGTCTGTGTTAGACACACCGCGTCCGACTCCCTTGCAAATCCTATCTGTAGACCGTATCCTTCGACTCGTACTGAGTCCGATCGGTGTGTTCGCCTCGAACACGCAAGGGACCTTGAACATTGATATCTCAATCGCGTCTGAGCGCATAGACTCGTACAGGATTCGCATCGGTGCCAGGTCACCGCGTCCGTCCCCTGTGGGTCTCCTACAACTACCTGGGGTGGTTCTTGGGGGTCCCTCGATTCTAGATGCCCTAGACCTAGGTCTAGCAAACTAAGATTGTAATATTCAATTGTGCTAAACTTATCCTGATCATATTTGACTTGTACATATGTTCCTATCCTCTAATCTCATAAAGAGATTAGTAGAGAGTGTTTATTAATAAATACATATATATTTGATATATATACCTGTGTGGTGTCTTTTCATTTGGTGATTCAAGAGATTGTGTGATAAAACAAGCTGCTTTACATTCCTTCAAGACTTAGCCTGAAGGCTGCTCTCCACAGCTACCACTAGGATAGCTTTCTATAAAGGTTGTCTTAAACCTATCTACCATAAGAGTCGAATTGTTCTGGTGCAAGGTGTCCACTTTAATTAGTGAACAGCATATACCAGGCCAACTTCTCACACACCTTCAAAGGGAAAGGTGGTATAAATATTGGGGCCCTGGCCCCAGAACTTAAGAACTCTTTTGGATCACGAAACCTACCAAGAAGAAGAGCTGGAGAGCTGTGAGCAGAGACTACCACTTTGCTGTGTGCTTTGCGGTGTTGGCCTGCAGTGGCTGCTTCTGTCTTGGGCGGTGAAAGGACTGGACTGGACTTTCTGCATCTTATTTACCTGAGTTTCTCCAAGGGCTTGAGGTAGAGCTTGCCCACTGTTCAAGAAGTCTCAGGAACAGCAAAGACTTCAAGTTCATCTGCTTCCAGAACCAGGAACTGTGTTTTGTGCTGCAACAGAAGAAAAAGTAACCTGATGCTGTCAATGACGCTGCTGCCGGCTCAGTTACCTGAAGGCACTGCAGAGAGTACCTCCGCATCTCACACCTCAGCCCTGGTCTCACCGACAACGCTGCCACCAAGCCGCTGCTTGCAACTTGACCTGTGGGCACCGCATTTCGCACCGCTTCACTTCGCACCACTGCCTTGGTATCCCCGACAACGTCACTCTACGCTGACATTGATGCCATTGTTTGGAATGCACCGCCCAGTCCTACACCGCAGCCTTGGCCCACTGACACCGGCACTACCGACTCCAGCTCGTCAGCCGACGACAGCACTTCAACGACGATGATGACGCTGCCTGCACTGTGACCTGCCAGCACCACAACGAGCACCGTTCCACTTCGCACTGCAGCCCTGGTCTCACCGACATCGCTGGATGCCGTCACCGTGCCGCTGCCTGCACCGCGACCTGAGGGCACCACAGCCCCAACGCTGGCCCCCCGCATTCAACCGCAGAGAGTTCAATCTGCAACGCGTGTGACTTCAAGGGCCCGACGACTCTTGCATCGACTTCCGGAACAGACACCAGCTATTTGGAGCTCAACACGAGGTCCCCGATTCCCTGCATTTCTAAAGGTACTGTTTTGCAGGTCTCCTCGACACCGTAGTTGGCCCGCGACACAGTGGTCAGCCAGAACTGTTGGATTTGTGTGTACACAATGCCGTGATAGCCCCAGATGGACCTATCGACTTCAAGGAACGGTTTTTAACGTCTATTTTTGCTTATTGATATTTTTGAATAATTGTATGTGGGGTTTTTCATCAATTTGGTCTTTCTTTACATAGATACATTTTGGATATATTTTTTTTTTAATCGGTGTGGTGTCCTTTTGTAGTGTTTTCTCTGTACTACTGTTTCTTAGTCGCAAATGCTTTACACACTGCCTCTGAGATAAGCCTGACGGCTCGTGCCAACCTACCAAGGAGGTGAGCAGGGGTTATTTTTGAAGTGTAATTCACTCATCCTGACTAGGAAGAAGGGTCCCTACTTGGACAGGGTAACAACCTGCCAACTAGAGACCCCCATTTCTAACAGGAATTTATCCATTTTATGTATGAACATATATACATGTATCTGATGAGGTATATATTGTTATTTCTAGATTATTTTTTAAAATAAAAAATCAAGTTTTTCTTATAGACAGCAGAATGTATATGGTTGCTGCTGTAATTTATTAGTATTTGGCTTTGTTCATAGCCTATTTTTGTTTCTTTCTAACAGTAACCTTAATCTTTATGGTTGTTGGCTGCTTTTTAGTAGTATTGGGCTCGGTTTATAGCCCACATGAAATAAAGGTTTAATTATTTTTTGGTGGTTGCAGAATATAAATACTTTCTAAAAAACACAAAGGTGGTTGTAACAGCCTGCCTATATGATGTGTATGTTACATTTGTAAGCTTCATCATTTTTTTGGTAGTTTAAGTGCCCTGGTACCTCTTAGATACTATCACAATACTACTGCGGTACTTTGCAAGTGTAAAACAACTTTTGATTGGCTTAACACAGTGTCAATTACAGGAAACAGGAAGTTGGCACCCCTTGTTCAAGTTTCCATTATGATCCTGTAAGGGGAACGTGGTGTTGTTTTCCACTTGGAAAATATTTTTGTTTGGAGTGACATTTCTAATATGTCATCAGTGCAAAGTAGCTGAGAAGCAAGATCCTGCCCTGCATCAGGAAGAGGAGGAAGAACAGGAGGAGCTCTTGATGGTGGAGGAGGAACAGGAATTGGGGCACCGAAAGAAGTTGAGGGAGTCTGTTGTGAGGCATTTTTTCTCATTGCCACCTGCAGAGAAAAATGTCAGTGCAAAGCTGGTGACTTGCAACCTCTGCCAGAAGGTGATTACGTGTGGCACCCAGCAACAGTACTGCTTTGAGACAGCAGCGATGCAGAAGCATCTGGACACCACCCATTCTACAAGGTTGTCGCGGGGGAAAAGGAGGCGGAAGCAGGAGTAGCTAGAGGCTGTGCAGCTACATCCATAGCGGCCAGAGCTCCCAACACTGTAACCCCTTCAACATCTGCAGCATCAGCCGGACTTTCACCATTACCCACTCCATCTGTTGTACCTTCAGTGCCTGCTCCTCTTGAGGCAGGATAGAGATATTCTGGACCAGTATGCAAATACTACCATATACTGTTTATTGTGTCAAACAGTAATTGTTGTCTGTGAAAAGGCCTAAATATTCACCAGGAGCTTGTCATCGCTGACCAGAGTCCTCCCCAACATCTCTAGCCCCCCTCCTTCCTTGTTCTCTCTATCCTCTACATCTTGTTTTTGTTTTGTTGGTCATGTTGACCTATAAGAAAGACACAAAACTTACAGATGAAAAAAAAAGAACAAAAAGTTATTTTAAGAATTACCCAAATAGTTCCAATAAAAAAGAGCTTGTGGTGATATTAACCATATTTTTTAGGTAACAGAAAAATAAATTTGAAATTACTATACTGATAAAAGGTAAGTGCAGATTAAGTCAAACATCTGTCTTATGCGGCTACACAGTAAGTTTATAATACAGTACTACAATGATATGTAATTGTATGTAAAGTGGATTACACTGTTGTAGAGTGCAGATCCATAAAGGTGAGTGCAGTGTCGTACACTGGAGTGTCGTACAGTGGAGTGTTGTACAGTGCACTGTCGCACAGTGAAGCGTTTTCTATTGGAGTTTCATCAAGTGGAGTGTTATCGAGTCAACCATTGAGTGTATTCTCGCACAGTGGCATAGAGTGAGTAGAGTATGGTACAGTGGCTTATAGAGCAGCATAGTGTTGTTAAGTGACTTATAGTGAAAGGACAGAGAGTGAAGTGCTGTAGAGTGCAGTGCCGGGTTATACAATAGCTTGTTTTAAAATTTCTTACAATGGAGAGCCGTAAAGTGGAGTGGGTATAGTGGAGTGACATGTTATAGAAGGGAGTGGAGTGGGGTGTCAGAGGATGGAGTGTTGCATTGTACACTGCATTGAGGTGAAGTACCATAGACTGTAGTCGAGTGTTGTACAGTGAGAGGTGTCTCATACATAGGAGTGGTGCAAAGTGCCGTAGAGTGGAGTGGTTTGCTGTCTTGTATAGTGGAGTGGAGTAGCGTAGCATGGATGAGCACAGAGTATTGGAGAGTGGAGTAGAGTATCAGAGTGCATACAATCTCATAGAGTGTTGTTGAGCACAATAGAGTGGACTACAGTGTTGTACAGGGAAATAGGGTGGAGTACATTGTTGTAGATGCAGGGGCGTAGAGTCTCATACAGTGGAGTACACTATCGTACAGTGGCATACACTGAAGTGGGGTTGAGTTGAGTGGCGTGGCGTACACTACAGTGAACTGTCATACAGTGGATTATTGTTGATTGGATTATCGTTCAATCATCTGTCATCGAGTGAACTGTGCTCGGGTGTACTGTTATTAAGTGTAAGACGGTCATTATAGTGCTGAAGAGTGGAGTGGCGACCAGTGACATGTCGTATGATACAGTGGGGTGTTATGCAGGGTGTTACAGAGAAGAGGCATAGACTGGAGTGACAAACAGTGGAATGGGATGTCCTACAGTAGAGTGGAGAGTGGTAGAGTGGAATGACGTGTCATACAGTTGAGTGCCGTGTCATACAGTAGAGTTCATTGATGTGTCGTACAGTGTCACAAAGTAGAGAACATTCGCATACAGTACAGGGGCATACCTACTTTTGTTTTTGTTAAACAGAATTTGATTGTACTTGTGACTTTGTAAAACAGCATGTCATTACCTTAAAACTTTCCCAATTGTACAAAACATGAACTGTATATCCCTTATCCACATTTAATGCAATTTTCCAAAAATTAGAATGGGGAGCTTGGAAGCAAAAAATGTCTTTATTTTCTGAAGCCATCTTACAACTGTTCCACACCCGCAATGGCTGAAGATGGTAAGTGTATGTATACTACACTACTACAGTGATATCTGAGGGTATGTAATAAACATAAAGTCAATCCATTATTGTTTTTCTTTTTATGTGTTTCTCAGAGATAAATAACATTTCTGTTACAGAACTAGGTCATCATGTAGAACATTTAACAGCAGATTTACTAAAATCTCAATCAACGCAGCGCAGCAGGCAAAAAAGCTGCGCTGCTTTGCGCAAGAAGAGAGCAGGAGGACACTATATTCACAGAAATATGGCACTCTCCTACCCTCCCCCTAGCGCCAGCACTGCAATTAGCTGCCGTGCGCCATGCACACACCTTTGCACCATAGCGCAAGGGTGTCTGCGTGAGTCTAGCATAGGTTTTGTACTGGAAGGATAGCCTTCCAGTACAAAATACTACACTCAGGCTAACTTTAAACATGTTCCCACTTTGTGTGTGTGCTGTACAGTGCAGCACACATACAAAGTCAGAAAAGGAAGAAGAAATGAAAGCATTTCTCCTTCATAGCACCTATTTGAAATACGCGCTAGTTTCTCACTTTTGTGGCACAAACACAGCTTTAAAACTTAGCAAATAGACCCCTTACAGTTCAAATTGATTATATGGTAGTAGTCATCATGAAACACTGGGAAAAGACAAATCTATAGGATTGTGAAAAAAAACTCCATACATGGTTTGCATGTTCAACTGTTCACACATCTATCTATGTAAAGTGATGTATACGAAACCATAGAAGACACCACTACTTACAGTAGATTTCTTACAATATCATCGACCATGCCAGGCCACATAAGGACATCTACTGAATTATTTAAGTCCAACTCTAAAGTGCCTTTGCAGCTTTATAACAATGATGTAAAATTATAAAGTAACTGTCTTATAAATGTTTCGGCAGTCTGTGCTTAACGTCATGTAATTATTTTGTGCTCAAAAGTAAGAATATTATCATCACATCGTGTCCAACCTGTGTTGTTCTAAAGTAGATGATATAGTGGCCTGATTTTGCAGGCTTTTCATGTTTAAAAATTATAGCACTAGTAGAATAAGTGGGTCCTGAAATGGAAGTTTTAGAAGCCCTAAAGTTAGAAATACACACATTGATTTTTCTATTATTGAGAGTAAATCTTTAAATCATCAAAATTAGATATTTGGTTACCATTGTTAAGATAAGTGTCGAGACAAGTTCTGATTTACAGTTTGAACATACTTTTTTTACACAGCTTTATATATTACATTTTTTAATGGAATTGATATACAATCATGTATTGGTAGATAGACAAGTCTTTCAAATTGTGTAACAGTGGAGGTTGAATGTAGGCAATGGAAGCATTCATGTTTCAAAGATTATCTTAGACCAAAGAGGTCAGAACTTAAGTAAGTCTCCTTTGCTATTATGCTTAGAACAGCCATACAGAGTTCTTGAGCATCTTGTTGTTCATTGATAGAAAACTGAATAGCACATCTACAAATATCTAGCATCTATCTTATGGCACGTATTGAGTGGCATTTTTGGTTGTCTGACAGAATTTGTTGATGAAGATTTATCAAGGTGTTGCAGAACGTTTATGTGCATGCTGGTGTATTAGTTCCTTCACAGTTGGTAGGTACAGAAGTACATTAACAATGGCACTGATATAGCAATTTATGCTGTTCTGATTTTGAATGATGTCCTACAATTTTTGTGTATTTTGTTTTCTGTGTTTTTTTTAGGTTGTTCCAATTCTTCTTTGTAATTGTAGTTTGACTAATTTTTTTCTTTTAAAAGACAGTTTAGGTTTTGTCAAAATGGGATATTGACTAAGATGATTAGTGCATCTGTTTGGCAAGCTATTGTATTCTCTGACACAGCTACTATGTGTATTAATTCTTGTCTTATCTAAATCGGTAATACATAGTCCTGTTAGCTTCTTAACGCAAAATAGAGCAATGTATGCCATTCTCTCATTGAATATAGTAGAGCCAATGTTAATTAGTGCATAATCTAAGCTTAGTCCACATGATTTGTGTATTGTTACTGTGTAAGCCAAATAAAGAGAAAACTGTTCTCTATGAATATATAAATCTTTCAGAAGTAAGCATCTTGCTGCACACCGAGGGATCAGTTTTTTGTTGTTTAATGTGGTCAGAATTGACCAAAATAAATTCAGTCTCTTCATTCTTTCTAGACCTCAGAAAGTCCAATACAAATCCCATGGCTCCATTTACTAGTCCTTCTTCTACTTGTAAATTTCGACTTAAAATGACATGACAATTGTTATGTAGCTGTAAATATTTCTCCAATCCCACTGTATGTAAAACTGATTTTTCAATATTTTATAATTGTGTAGTTGAAGGTTTGCTTTTAGGTATGTTAAGTCTGTAATTCTCCACTTTATCTTTACACGCCCGAAGTGTAATTTCTTCTTTTTCCATATGTAGCATTGCATCATTTAATTGAGCACATTCTTCAGCAGATGGAATTAAACAAACCATGTGTTGGGATTGTGAAAGAAGATAATGCATATCTTCAGCAAGTGAATGAAGGTTAGAAAGTAATTAGGAAAAAATGTACTTGTATTTTGTTCTGTTAACATAATCTTCACTTCTTTTGTCATAATGCCAAGGCAAATGTCTTTCAATATCTTGGCATATTCTTCATTGTTAGATTGCCTCATATTCTGTATTAATTCTCTGCATGTGCAATGCAACCAAATGTTAAAATTGCCTATACTTCCGAAACAATTCCAAATTTGCACATGCACAAGTTTTTTGAAAATTGGTTCACCTTTTACAGGTGTTAGTTGTAATAAGCCTCCAAAAACAATGACGTTTCCCTCCAAACAGCACAACTTAAGACGTTCTGAGTACTTCTTGCATACGCAAATGAACAAATGCCAACATCAATTTGAAACCATGCTCACTTCATTGATGATCAAAACTTTAAATTTCTAAGGACTCTCCCAAGTTTTTGACATGTATCAGTGTTCAATTTTAAGTATTCCAATGTATGATCATGCTCCACGGGTAGTAACAGTAGATGATGTAAGGTAACTTCCTTGATGTTATGTGCTGCTAAGCCAGTAGGAGCAGTAACTACACAAAATACATTTGAGGCAGTATCTTTATGCACATAAGCAGTAATTACCTTAAGAAAGCTTTTCACAGATCCTGCTTGGCCGCTCACATATTGTAATGTAGGTTCATAAGTACTAAATTCACATAATCCATTTTCATTTTTTAAGTCCATGATCTTTGTATATTTGTAGTTGTTCACTATTTATTTGAGCTACTAAGTAATCCAAATTATCAACGTCCTTTTTAATTCATCCATTGCATGTAGAACCTCGTTCTTGGCAACCACAGCTTCAGTATCAATAATTGATTGTCCAAGTAGATCACTAGTCCTGGTAGTGGAAGTATTATTACTTGATGCAGTATAGTGTTTAATCTCCGTATTCATATTATTCTCTTCCTTTATTTCCTGTTCCAACATTTGTAAGCCTGTCTGAAATTGAGGCAATACAATGTCATTTTTATAAACATTAAATACATCTTCGTAGGATTGAAAGGCACCTATAATTTCTTCTTCTTTGCGTCATGGCTTAAATAGTTGAAGAAGTTCTAAATAGTAAAAGTCTTCTTTTTCTCCTGTGTCACAACTCAGTTTACGATGATTAATAAGAGCATGCTTAGAATGGCTTATTAAAAAGCTATTGGGACCTTCATCTTGAAGCATTGATATCTTCTGCCATATTATTTTTATGTGTGTGAACAATGGACTTCTCTTTGGGTAATATGTGTCCAATATATTTGTTTTTAAAATGTCTATGTTAATAGTATCAAAATGCGGAAGGTATTTGATTTCTTTTTTTTTTCTTTTTACAAATATTTTTAATTCCGTTTTTCTTAACAAAAGCCAAGCACACGAAGATAAATAAAAAAAGACTTATCAGACAAAGAAAAAGGGGGTAATCTAAACTAAAAAAACTAAAAAACTATTCCAGGTCAAAACGTACATCTTTTGGTAAAATCAGCAAGCCAAAAAAAAACAGATAAATCAAGAATGGATGGAGGAGAGCAACGTGGGACCCCTAAATCACTACAGAATAGGCAGACCAGTCCTGAGGAACAGCCACCTCTGCCAACCACCCCCCAACTGGGTCCTATATCCAGCATAACCATTTCCTCAGAGGGTCATTCTTGATTAGCACCATTTCCAGATGACTTATGTTCAGAAATTCCTACCACCAAATCCAGGGACCAGGGTCCCCACTGGAAAGCAAGAATCTTGCCACACCAGTCTAGCTAACGTGATATAGAAAAAATATAGCCCAGTTAGACAAGCCAGGATAGCTGGTGAATATCCCAACATAATCAACTTTGGATTCACAATAATCCTCAACTTAGAAATACCCCCTAGTTTACCAAAGATAAATTAACCAAAAAGATTTAATGCTGGGCAAGACGCAAAGACATGAACCGCGTCAGCACCAGTGCGTCCATAATGAAAGCAGTGGCTAGCTGGTCAGAGCTTCATAGTAGAAAGACGGTGAGGAGTATAATACCAGTCATTAATACATTTGAAATAGTGTACCTTAATACGAGAAACATTCAAAGCTGAATGGAACAGCATATTGCAATAAGTAAGATCAGCACATGTAGCTTCCCTGTTGAGCCGAATACTTCACTTATGAGTCCTTGCCAGAAACACCTCTTCCACTTAGTTATGAGATGAAAGATAAATTAGTTATAAACCAGCCCAATATTTTTCTTGGACAGAGCGTACCTGATAAGATCAAAACAGGGACTGTACACACAACTCAAATCAGCTTCTTTAAGACTAAAAATAAAATTACGCAGTTGCTAATATCTAAAAAAGACAGTTGAAGGGAGAGGAACCCTTTGCTGTAGATTATCAAATGAGGAAAACACCAAGCCATCGAATAGTTGACCTAAGGTCAGGAGATTAACTTTTGCCCGTCTCCTGAACCCCTCCTGAATACACTCCGGAAAGTTGGGATTATAGCCCAGATATGTGAGCTGACTGAAAAAGGTAATGCCAAGAAATAATCTCTTGAAGGAACCCCAAATAAGATGAAAGACCTTTAACGTCTTGAACCGAGTTCGTTTGAAATATATTGTATCGACTATGCCTGTGCCGGGGGTGATCGATTCCCCCAACGGGAGGAAACCACTAAACGTAAGACTTAGTGGCCAGTGCCCCCACCCTAGTACTAACCGAATTAGTGAGAAGAAAGATGCCAAATAATAAAGCCTAAGGGCCAGGAGTGAAACTCCTCCCTCTATCTTGGACTGCTGTAAAAATTGGATTTTACACAGGGGCTTCCGTTAAGACCAAATTAACTTCTGCCTTAATGACTCAACTTTCAGCAAGCAGCAAGAAAAGTGGGATACAGTGGAAAAAAATTAAGATATCAAGGAAGAATAATCATTTTAACAAGTTTACAGTGGCCGATGAGCCCCAAATGCACGCGATTCCACTTAAGAAACACCTTAGCTGAATGTTGGAACAGCTTACTGTAGTTATTTTCTACGATCTCAAGAGTGTTGAGAGTTAAGGTAACCCCAAGATATACCAGAGACTGGACCCACCTCCTGTCCTGATCCGGAGAGACCACATTGGATAAGATTTGAGTCTTCTCCTGGTTCAACTTGTAACCAGCAACTTCTCCAAATGACTGAATCGCCTTCACCAGAGAATGAAGACCACTAATCAGGTATGGTGTCAAAACGGCGATGTCGTCCATGTAACCTTAAATATTCTCCTCAAAACGATTAAGTCTAACGGGTTCTATCTCTAACATTCATTTGAGGGACTGAATAAGCAGTTCAATATAAAGAGTGAATAGGAGCGAGGACACCACTGCCTGGTCCCACGGAGTATAGAAATGAGATCCAATGGTTTCCCCACTACATAACCTAGATTTGAGACCCGAGTATAGATGTCTAACTCTTAAGTTAAAAACTGGTCCTAAGCCTACAGTCTCCATGACCCCCCCCCCATAGGAAGGGCCAGGAGACCCTGTCAAAGGCCTTACCCTCGTCCAGACATATCATACCAATGGACCCACCCCGACAGAAGCTACCTCCAGAGCCATGATAGCAGTATTGACATGAGATGTTGTGTCCTGTCCTGGGATGAAACCATTCTGGTTTGGATTCACCAGATTCGCAATAATAGGAGACAGTCGATCAGCGAGTATAAATCTTTGAATTAGTATTGATTAGCGAGATAGGGCTGTATGATCCACAAAGTGAGGGATCCTTCCCCCTTTTTATGGAAGATAACAATGTTTGTCTTCCTCCATGACTCAGGAACCCTATCCAACAAATCAAGAGAATTTAACAAATCCCTCAAAACAGGTGCGAGATACTGCGAGAAAGTAACATAAAATTCAGATGCTCTACCTCTTGCAGGAGAGCTAATGGCATCATTAACCTCCCCAAGGGTGCTGTGTAACTCCAACTTGGATCACTGGGTACGAGTTGCCATGCGCTCAAGATACTGCTGGTTAAATCGAGATATATCCTCAGGGGAGGATAAGCAGTCTTCATTATACATTCCTGATAGAACCTGCTAAAAGCTTCACAGATTGCTGCAGGGTCAGTGACTAAGGACCCAGTCTCATCCATGATCTGCAAATACTATTTGAGCTAGATCTATCTCCTACTCAAAATGATAAGATACGCCCCATTCCCTCACTATTTTCAAAATAGATCATCTGCCGAGCCCTTTTGTTTTTAAAAGCTCGATCCCAGAATTTTTTCCTAAGAGAGGCTCTATGAATAATAGCCTGCTCCCAGAGCCGATTGGCCCATAGCCCATCCTCAACCATTAGAAAATAACCCAGGTCAGTTTCTAAAGCACTGAGAGCCCATCGGGCCGCCATTTCCTCCATCATTCCTAAATTATGTCGACGGGAGGCAAATTGGACATTATGTCCTCGACATGAGGCCTTCAAAGGAAATCACAAACCACCGGAAGTGGAGCTGATCGAATATTGAATTCAAGGAGTTCATATAAATGTGACTTCTTAGAGCTAACATAACCATCTTCCAACTGAAGCTTGCAGTCAAATATCCACCTATGAGGGAACGAGCCAACGCCCCCCTGGATCCATCTTTTGTTGCAGTACCCCCCACCTGCTATCCCGAACTAAGAGTGTGACTGCCCTCTGAGTGGAACAGTAGCAAGAGAGGGATAGCATCTGATAGACAAGCTCTTTCAATAGTAGGCCTTCCATCTGAGACAAATGAGTCTCTTATAAAAAGAGAATTTGAGGCCGGAGCGTATTGAGTTCCTCCCGAATCAGTTTCCGCTGTTGTAGTGATTTAACCCCATTAATGTTCCACAGGAGGATATGTAGCTGCTGGACAGGACCGCCACCGCTGATACTACCTGTACCTGTTGTCATTATTCCATAAGTTCCATGAGCTACTTCTCCACCTTACAGTTTGTAAAAGAAGATATATGCAAATATTCTGATAACAGTTTTTTTACAACTGTAAGCGGCCTAGCTGAAAGTCAAATTCAGATTACCAAACATGATTCCCCACCCCACTCCCCCCAACCCACCCGAGCTCTTACCCCTGTCTCCCATATTGGCAAGCCACCCAACCCACACAGTGCTACGCACCCTACACTGGGGGCACATGCCCCTACTCCCAGGGTTTAACTGATTAACCCATAGCCCGACCGCCTCACCCGCCCAGAAGACCCACTTGAAGAGAAGATTTAGGGATAAAAAGAGCCAACCAAGAAAGAAAGAAGTATGAGACAGACCAAGGCCAAAATCTCAAAAAAACTAAAGACATAGCCAAAAAATAAAAATAAAGGTCCTGAGCCAATTAACCAACAGCTCCATCATGACTGCCCAAGGGCTTGTCCTTAACTTTCCTTACACAGAGAGAGTGATCCCTCTCCCTACTAAATCCTAAGACTTCTCTTTCTTTTTCCTTCTCCTCTCCCCCCCTCTTCTACCCTCTCCTCCTCCTCTCCCCTTACCCCTCCACCCCCGTCTCGGAAGAGCCCTATACACCCAACAGGAAAAGAGAGAGAGAAAGGAAAGAAAGGAAAGGAAGAGAAAAAGACAGAACAAGACAGAATGTCCTCAGCCCCTGGTTGCCACTTGGTTAGTAGTTTCTGGACCTGTACACTGTCATAACAATAGACGGTCTGGCCAGCTTTCCGAATCTACAGAGTTGCAGACTCCATAAGAGAGACAAAGACCCCCAAGCTTCTGTAGGGCTGGAATGTGCTCCCGGAGCTGCCAGCACTTCATGACTGTTTGGTGGCAGAAATTTGATCGAACAAAAAAAGTTGATGCTGCTAGCTTTCACTGGCTGCTTAGGATTGGCTGCCCTGAAGATCTCTTGAAATGAAAGAATTTGGCAATGTAGATCAATATAGCCCGAGTATACCTTGAGGGCTTACTGGGAAGTTGAAATGGAAAATGGTGTGCGCATTTGATCATACAATCCATATCCCAATCATTCAGTGCAGGGAAGGCTTATCGGACCAGACGAACAATGAAACCACGGAGATCATTCCCTTCAGCCCCCTCATGAATTGTAGTGAGCCCAGTCCCATCAGGATCCCAGAACAATTCATCTTCCGCCTCAGTTGAAGGGGCGGGATCGATTACACCTTGTTCAAATGCCGCCAGCACCAAACCTTCACTTTTTCAACTGAATCCCCCGCAAGCCTACCGTACCTGCCCCTCTGTTGGACTGAAGTAGCTAGAGAGTCAAAGTCCACATATATCTCACCACCACCCAGATTAGAAAGCAGCACTGATTCAGCCGTTTGATTCAGGCCATCATCCCAATCACTATTCGCAGTGTCAGACAAGGAAATAAAAAGCCTCTTGACCACCCCCGTACCGCCATCTGCTCCAAGATGCCAGGGCAAAGAAACTGAGAAGTTTGAAGAACCTATGCAGTCGACTGTGAGCTCCAAGTCGTGGAGGGGTCCGGCTTCAGAATGGAGAGGGTGCACAGAGCCTGCAGGCACTTTTTGCAGAGCACATTGAGGTGGCAAGATAAAGATGAAGAGAAATGACTTATCCCGGGAAGGTGTAGCTTCCTTAAGCCAGGGGAAGAGGGTTACTCACATGTGTCAGGCAGGCCAAAATTCTTTCCCGGGTCCATGGTCGCTGCAGCAGCATTCAGAGGCAGACCAGTTGTTAAAAACGCATCCATTGTGCGCTGAGTATGGAGTAACCCAGTATCTTCTGCAGATCTTGTAATGCCAATCTCATCTGAAGGGGAGGAACCCAATGGAACCTCCACTTTTTCCTGAGTGTTCAAAGAGGGAACAGAAGATGTTGGTGCTTTTTCCCCTTTCAATCCACTGTGGGTATTCACCGAGCCGTTGCCCCCCTTAACTGGCATTAGGCGTCTGTTCTCCAGCTTAGGGGAGGCATCGGCACCTGCTCGGCATAGTTTCTTTGGTCCTTTTTCGGGCATCCTGCCCGGGATCCTTATTATCTCTGCCGCCTCCCTTCCTTAATGCCTGGGGCTTCCTCCTCTGTGTCACCTCTATTCTTACCACCTACAGGTTAAGTATTCACGGCCCAGCTAAAAATGTTGACTCAGGCGGGGGGCTGTCCTGTAGCAGAGATACTGCAGCTGGGAATTCAGGGCTGCAACAATGTTGCCCTGCAGCCTAGAGGCATAGCCACTCCCCCTTTACCTTGGGGAGGGTGCCGACTGGACCACCCACACTGGTCTGCAGAGCAGAGTTTATTTTCCCCCTCCTTTGCCGACATGCAAGGTAAGATAGCCAAAACAGCAGAGGGCCAATAGCTTTGGTAAGATAGCCAAAACAGCAGAGGGCCAATAGCTTGCCGCCACACTCCAGTGCCGGCAAAAGCCTGTCAGCCGGAGACCGAAGGCAGAGGAAGGCTGAGGAATCCTTGCTCATAGGCCGCTGGTAAGTCACTAGTAGAGAGGTAGGGAACTGGTGATCCAGGGCGGCTTGATGGAGGAACTCAAGCCGGCATGGATGAACTGGGCCGGCTCGCGAGCGCCAGACCTTGGCAGCGGTCTAACCACCATCTTTTCCCAGGTAGCAGAATCAGAGATTGCAGGTACTCAATTTCAGGTAGGTTTTTCAGAACTCTTTGTCATGATGATGACAAGCCTAAACTAAGCCACATGATTGCCCATAATTTTCCATATAAGCTTGAGGAACTCAAGCAGTCACATGCTTCAAAGCTTCGGACCTCATGGTGAGATAGCATTTGGAGACAACGGCCCAGAGTTATCAAGCTTTTACACAACGCAGCACAGCAAGACACCTTGCTGCCACTTACTGCATGAGAGGGCAGGAATCTGCCATATTTAACATTATATGGTGCATTCCTGTCATTCCTTGCGCTGGCGCACATTGTGCTGCCTTGCGCCAACACAGGCACACTTGGCCATGGTGCAAGGGTGCCTGCGTTTCAGGCAGGATTGGTTTTGTGCAGGAAGGGGCAACTTCTTGCACACAAATAATCCTCTGAGACTTTTTCCTCTATTTGTGCGGCAGAATGCAGGACAAGTGGAAGGAGGAAAAACAAGGAGAAATAAAGATATTTTTCCTCATTACGCCTCCCCTGGGGAGGCAGAGCATTCCCAGGTCTACAACTAATGATAAATCTGGGAATGTGCCAATATCCATGGGTGGATGTGTGGAAACACCCATGCCCCACCCATGGAGCACCACTCTGGAGCAGAGTAACGCCAAGCAGCAACTTGCGCTGCCTAGTATTACTTCAAATTTACCAAGCACTGCAAGGCTACACAAGGTGGCCTTGCAGTGCTTGGTAAATCCAACTTTAGTGTTGCGTTATCCTTGTGCTACCTTGTGTGGTGCAGGGGCAACACAACACTATGATAAATCTGGCCCCTAAATCTGCATAATCTTTTACTTAAGGATTGCTCAGCATATATTTTTCCCATACTTCCTTCATATCTGTTTTTTCGCATTTGTAATGTAGGAAGTAAAATAATGTACAACTGCTGTAGAGTTATTGGCAACAAATTGTATATCCATGTTAGCATGCCGAGTATGTAGAATTAAAGGTTGTAATCATTGATCCGTTGCGATGCTTGTGGTCTTCTAAGATTGTAAGTCTTTTTAGGTGATTTGCCAGTAACCACGTCTTACAGATTACCTTAAATTGTTGACTCTTCCTTTCTGTAAAATTGGTCTTGTGAATGCAAAGCAACTTTAAGTAAATATTTTGTTTTTTACCAATATTTTCTTAAGCAATATCTACCACACTTATGTGATTCACATAAGTTGGTGGACGATTCATCAATAAGTCATTCAAAAGTTTGTCATCTATGTCACTCTCTTCTCCCTCTTTCCCTGAATCAATTTTGTCTGTCACTTAATGCTTCTTTTTCTCCCTTCTCTTGTCCTTTGTATATTCCTCAACCTCTAACACCAGATACAATTGTGTTCCGTGTATTACATCTGCTCTCCACATTTTCTGTTGTGCATACCATTTAGCTTCTGCGTAATGGTCAATAGTTCTCCTATACCTTCTTGATATTCCTCTTTGTCTTTCTGATGAGCAATACACTCCTAGATATTTGAAGCCTCAATTACAGTGGCTTTAATAGGATCCTTCATTTTGTACATTCTAGTCCTTAAATTTTCTAAAATCCTCAAATTAAATGCTCCATAACAAGGGAACTGTAAAGTCTCATCTTTAGTTTTTTTTGCCAAACCTTGAGCCACAGAAATGGATGTAATCCTTTGTCCATCATGACAATGTATCCTGGCATACCCTCGGGTGGTACTTCTACCTTTGGTTCAACAGATATAGGGGCCGATTCCGATCTCGGCCGGTAGGACTCCGAATCGGATTCGGCTTAACCGGATCCGATTCGGAGCCCTATTTCCCGACCGATTCGTACGTGCGTCCGGACGAGCGAGTACGATGCGAAATCGCCGACCGACTCGTTCGGGCGTCCCAACCGCTCCGACCGACACGTTCCCGGGTCGAACCGCACCGACTGACTCGCTCGGACACGACTCGCACCGTGCAATGGAGACGTTCCCCGGCCGGGTAAGTACGATGCGCGCCGCGAGCAGTCCGACCGACACGCGCCGCCCGGCTCGAAAGAGCAGTCGGAGCCGTACTCGGGGTCCGTGTCGGACCCCCTGTACGCGTAGCCGCGCGAGTCGCACACAGGGGGGACCCATGGGTCCCCCTACCTGTGCGTGTACGGCACGAGTCGCTTCGCCGCGTACACGCTGTAGGGGGCGCCCATGTACGCCTCGCACCCATTGAGGCAATGGGAGCCCGCGTACGCGTTGTACGACCGGCTCCCATTGACTTCATCGGGAGTCCGACCGACTTCGAGTACGATAGCATACGGACGCATCGTACTCGTTCGGTCGGGCTGCACGGGTCCGGTCGGTCGGAAATCTCTCCGGGTCCGGCTTGGTCGGAGAGATTTCCGGCCCGAATCGGAATCGGCCCCATAGTCTCATCTTTCTTTTATAATTTCTGCAATGACTAGAAAATGTAATTTTAATCAATTCTGTATTCAGAAATGACTTCCGTAAATCCAGGAAATGTTATTCTTCCACAATTCACTTGTTCAGCAACCTCAACTAATGCAGCGTGACTCTTATGACATAGTCAACCAATCCCAGCACCGCTTCACACCAACCGACCAATCATAGCACGGCACACTGTGATGTCAATCTCACTTCTCGCAGCAGCTCACCCCCCTTCACAATCTTCTCCTGTGTGTTTTATTTCCAAGCAAAATGACACTACAATGCAAGCAACAAATAAAACTGTCTGCTCCACTAAAGGATATTCACTCTCAAAAGGCAACTAAACTTTTCTTTACTCATTTGCTTCAAATGAAACTTTGACCAGCGGGATTTCACCTTTGATATAGTTATTTGCTGTGCACCTGAGATCAACCATACCAATCGTTTACCACCAACACATAAAGAGAACCCTTACCAAGGTGTTGTCGACTACGTCAAATGACTGACACCACAAAACAGCAGATAACTTAGTCAGTGTCTCCTACACTGAGACAACCTATAGGTAACTATCTTGAGATCTTAGGCCACGACTGACCCATTTACAACTTCAGCTTTGCACAAAAGTGCCACAATCATACATGGACTTTAACCTTGTGAACTTTAATCACTTCACTACGCTCAACAACACACAGCCATTTTAAAAAAACGCAATCTTATGCAAGAGCAATAGCAACGCGCATCCCTAATAATACTCACAATCCTTTGCTGTTGCTCGCCGACTCTATCCAGAGCAATACTCCATCAGCACTCAATCAATCCTTCTTTTGCCGAACCACAAACTGTGGACTCTTTGGACTTGGGCAAAGGACTATGGGGGTCATTAGGATCGCGGTCGGAAAATCACTCCGACCGCCATGGTAGCGGGAAAACACCGCCAGCTAGGACCGCGGCATAACCGCCGGTCCCATTAGGATGCTCCACAGTCGAAATCCGACCACGGCGGTCGGATCGCGGCATCTAGCATTGCGGCGGATGCTGCTGCCAGCAGCAACGCAGCGATGTCCATAAGAGCATGTCCTGCATATCCCTGCACTGCGTGGCAGGCACTGCACAGTGCCTGCCACATGGTACAGGGACATGTAGGGGGGTACCATGGGTACCCCCCAGTGCACCCACACACCCCCACAACACAATGGGGGCCTGCAATGGCCCCCGGAGACATTCTCCGTATGCCTTTTCATGGCGGTTCCACTGCCGCGGAAAGGCTGGCTACCGCCATAATCATGCCGGCGGAGCCTGGCCCTGCACAGGCCCCATTTTAGCGGTCCAGCTCCGCCCGCCAGGCAAGCGGGCGGACTGCTACTGGCAGAAAAGTGGCGGGCGGAGAATCACACCACCGCGGTTGTCACCGCCATGCTAATGGGACCGGCGGTTTTTAGTGTAGCGATCGCGGGCGGATGACCGCCGGCGGTTGCTACCGCCGGCCTGGCGGCGGTCATCCGCCCGCCATCCTAATAGACCCCTATGTTTGGCACCCTAAAATCTCACTTCACTAGGCAGAACCATAGCTCTGCTACCAAGATTTGTTGCAGCAGAAGCGCTGTAAAATTGTATTATTATACACTTACTCTCCGTCTACTCTAACTGTACTGGGCCCTTTACAATTAGACAAACTGCAGCATTTTTATTTACCACAGAGGCAATGATCCTCTGAGGAATCATTCTCCGCTGATAGGAGGGGTGGAAATTAGAGTGGCAAAACACCTCGATAGTTGTCCAATGAGGACCAAAAATTAAACGCCAACTCACAAATTTGAGACCAGATTTAGGTATACCACTCTTAAAACCATACTGTAGAAATAAAGATTAGCAACAGGAAGACCCAACCTCCTAAAGAAGTTAAGTCAGATTAGGATTATACAGACCAAAAGCTCTGCAACAGCAACGCAAAACAGAAGTAACACCTGATGTTCTGAACGAGCTCACTGTTTCTCTCTACACACATTTAAGTCATTAGTAAACAGTCCACTTTAAATGGAAGAACCAATAGGACTCAATAATAGACTCAGACAGGTATTAGATTAATGTGGTTATTCTATTAAAGATACAAAGTTCATGGAAATAAGTAATCTTTTCAGAATTTCAGTTAAGAATATCAAAGCTTGCATAAAAATGCCAAACATTTAGAGCCTTATTACGAGTTTGGCGGTCCTACCACAGTAGGACCATGTCCGCCCCAGCCAGCAGCCCACAGCGCTGGCAGTCCACATACCGCCATATTATGAGTTGACCACAGGGCCGGTGGTGTGGAGGTAGGGATCTTGCAGTGGTGGGAAGAATTTTTGACAAATATATCGATGCCTGTGTGTGCATTTCTACTGTATATGTATCGGATGCACACATATGCATGATATATGTGGACAAATACCATATACCCATTACCGAGGTTCAGCCCATATGTGGGCAGTTGGATCACTGACAGAATATCGACAACAGAAATGTCGACCTACAAAAATTTCGTGACAAAAATATCGTTGTTAAAAATATCGTTTTTTTTAAATGTTAAAAAAATAATGTAAAATAAATTAAATAATACATATAATTAAAAAAAACAGTTAGAATTATTAAAAAATGTTTAAAATTATAAGTAATAAATATAATGTAAAAATAAATTAAACATACATATATATAACATATAATATATATATTTACTTAATAATATTAATAAATAATTATTTTACTAAATTATAAAATGTTAGAAACATATTAAAAATTATAAATACATATATATACATGCACCTGTAAATTAAAAATAAAAATAAAATATATATATAATAAATTAAAATATTTTTATTTTTTTTAAACTACATTTTACACTACATTAACTGCAACAGTAGGTAAAATGTTGGATAGCGGAGGGGATAAAATTACTATTCCCACTCCAGGGAGTGCAACAGTAGCGAAAGTGTTGGATAGCGGAGGGGAATAATTTACTATTCCCACTCCAACATGTGCAACAATAGGGAAAGTGTTGGATAGCGGAGGGGAATAATTTACTATTCCCACTCCAGGGAGTGCAACAGTAGGGAAAGTGTTGGATAGCGGAGGGGAATAATTTACTATTCCCACTCCAGCAAGTACAACAGTAGGGAAAGTGTTGGATAGCGGAGAGGAACAATTTACTATTCCCACTCCAGGGAGTGCATCAGTAGGGAAAGTGTTGGATAGCGTAGGGGTAAAAATCTCTATTCCCACTCCAGGGAGTGCAACAGTAGGGAAAGTGTTGGATAGCGTAGGGGTAAAAATTAGTATTCCCACTCCAGGGAGTGCAACAGTAGGGAACGTGTTGGATAGCCGAAGGGTATAAATTACTATTCCCACTCCAGCGAGTGAAACAGTAGGGAAAGTGTTGGATAGCGGAGGGGATAAAATTACTATTCCCACTCCAGGGAGTGCAACAGTAGGAAAAGTGTTGGATAGTGGAGGGGAATAATTTACTATTCCCACTACAACGAGTGCAACAGTAGGGAAAGTGTTGGATAGCGGAGGGAAATAATTTACTATTCCCACTCCAGGGAGTGCAACAGTAGGGCAAGTGTTGGATAGCGGAGGGGAATAATTTACTATTCCCACTCCAGCAAGTACAACAGTAGGGAAAGTGTTGGATAGTGGAGAGGAATAATTTACTATTCCCACTCCAGGGAGTGCAACAGTAGGGAAAGTGTTGGATAGCGTAGGGGTAAACATTACTATTCCCACTCCAGGGATAGCAACAGTAGGGAAACTGTTGGATAGCGTAGGGGTAAAAATTACTATTCCCACTCCAGGGAGTGCAACAGTAGGGAAAGTGTTGGATAGCATAGGGGTAAAAATTACTATTCCCACTCCAGGGTGTGCAACAGTAGGGAAAGTGTTGGATAGCGGAGGGGTGAAAATTACTATTCCCACTCCAGCAAATTAATTAACATTAATTAACAAATAGTTAATTAATTAAAAATAATTTACCTCCCACCATATTCCCCTATAAATGACACCCCCAATGTCGTAAAACATGGTACAATTAACATAATTAACAATTAATTACTCAATTAATAACAATTAACAAGCAAAATAAAAAAAAAATAATAAATTAATTCACACAATTAACACTATAAAACAACATTAAATAAATATTATATAAAAAATATTTAAAAATGTATTACAATTAAATTACTTCCCACCCTACTCCCCTATCAACCCACAACCCACTCCTAAAAAAGACACAATTAACACAATTAACAATTAATTAATATTAATAACCAATTAATAACTAATTAATACATTATTTACCACAATTAACATTATAAAATACTAAATACATAAATATTAATTAATAAAAATATTAATTAATTAATTATAATAAAATTACTTCCCACCCTACTCCCTATAAACCCACAACCCGCTCCTTAAAAATGACAATTAACATAATTAACAATTAATTATTAATAATTAACAACCAATTAATAACTAATTAATAATAAATTAATTACCACAATTAACCATATAAAATATTAAATACATAAATATTATTTTTAATAAAAAATATTAATTAATTAATTATAATTAAATTACTTCCCACCCTATTCCCCTATAAACCCACAACCCGCTACGGAACTAAAACGCAAAATGTAATTAAAAAAAATTAATAACTTCTAAAAAGTATTAATACATTTATTATAATTAAATTACTTCCCACCCTATTCCCCTATAAACCCACAACCCGGTACGGAACTAAAATGCAAAATTTAATTTAAAAAAAATTAATAACTTCTAAAAATTATTAATAAATGTATTATAATTAAATTACTTCCCACCCTATTCCCCTATAAACCCACAACCTGCTACGGAACTAAAACACAAAATATACTTACAAAAAATATAATAACTTCTAAAAATGTAACATATATTAAAAAACAAAATGCCATACTTACATTAAAAAATAGAACACATACATTTAAAATACACACTAAAATACATAACACTAACTAAAACAACGATATTTTAACAACGATATTTTTGCAAACGATATTAATGACTTCGATATTTTTAAAAACGATATTACCTACCTTCAACTCGATATTCTTGACAACGATATTCTGACAGTCAATATTTTTGTATTACGATATTTTGCACTCGATATTAGTGCAAGTCGACATTTCCAACTCGATATTATGTCTGTTTACCGTGGCCAGTCCTGGCAAAGGGTATATGGTACGAAAAAGACTCACCTGTATATCACTGTACACAGGGTCGTAATCCTCAGGGTGAAGATCCTGCTGTTTGTGGGACCTGGAGAAAGGGATCCATGTTGGAATCTGCCTGGAAGAAGAAAGGGGTGAGTATGCACCCCAAATCCTTCATCACTGCCAACTTGAAGAAGGCGGTCAGACCGTCACGCTCCTCTCGTGGATCAAGAAACTCATAATACAGACAGCGGTGCGGCTCTCCTGTACCTCCGTATGGCGGCTGCCTTTCCCCAACCGCAAACCATGGTCTGCTGGTGGTCTCTGCAGTCCAGTGGTGGTCTTTGCAAAGCCGATCTGCCCAACTTGTAATACACCAGTCAGACCGCCGAGCTCACCGTGCTCGGACCGCCACTGCCGATACGGCAGTCCCCGGGACCGCCAAACTCGTATTAAGCCCTTAGGCAGACTCTATGCGATGGTTATAATGAAATCACTTTAAAGAGTTACAAAGTCCCACCACCATTAAGGCAGAAGGATAGTTTGTTTGTCTAACAGCTCAAATCCTGCAGAGAAGGAGAAAGGGCTCAAATGTATGGTCCGTTTAAGGGCGAATCCATTCGCATAGAACAAAAGAAAAAAGGAAATTAAATTTGAAATGGTATGGCAAAGAAGGTTTCAGTCCATCAGCTCCTGACTGTAGCCTCAGCAAAGCAGTCCAAGTAAAAATAAAGGGGCTGATTACGATGGCGGGCGGACTTTGTCCGCCCCCCACCGTAACAGTGATTGGGACCGCCCGCCAGACATGTGGCGGTCCCACCACTGCAATTAGGATGCGACAGCCATACTGGCGGGTGCATCCTGGGCACCTGCAGCACCGTCCGCAATGTGAAAGGTGTTTGCACTGCATTTTCCTGCACCATGTGGCAGGCACCACGTGGTGACTGCCACTTGGTGCATGGAAATGCAGGGGGGTACCATGGGTACCCCCCAGTGCAGCGACACCCCCCCACATGTGGGGCCCGCAACGGGCCCCCAAACCCAATCCATGCCAGCCTTTCCATGGCGGCATCCCCGCCATGGAAAGGCCTCCTAAAACCCACATCCTAATTTGGCGGACGGTGCCTGCTAGGCACCGCCACCATATTAGTGGCCCTGCTCCGCCCGCCAGGCAATCGGAGCGATTGCCACCGGCGGACGGACTTTGCGTCCGCCGCGATACCCACCGCCATCCTAATATGGCGGTGGGTAATTCTCTATTTGATGGCGGAACGATCGCCACCGCCTGCCCGGCGGTGGCGATCGTTCCGCCATCGTAATGAGCCCCATAGTTCTGAAAAAGCGATCAGCATAACGTCCTCTCGCAAGGGGAAAAAGAAAAAGTATGGCGTTGCCCCTCCTTTGGTGTTTCTTCTCTCATAAAGTCTCTAACAACGTCACGGTGATGAAGCCTGCATCACCATCGGAAGACTATCATATATTCAAATTCACATAATGTCATCTCGTACACTTACAACAGTGAGATGCTTTCCCATGCTGATCATGAGAAACAAGAGATTTGGAAGTCCACATAGTCCTAACATCGGTGAAAAGAGATACAAAGTAGCAATCTATATCAACAGCTGAAATCCTGTTTCCACAGGAATATTTAACAGTAAACATTGAAGAAACATTCAGGAATGTCGAGATTTGTACATGTACAGGACAAATGAAGCAATATTTCACTGGTTGTAAATGAAGCATTGAATTAAATCAGGGGAAAGGTCAGCATTATGGAAAAAGTATTTTTGAAAGAGCCTTTAAGTTGGCGGTACACATTTTAAATGAAATAAACTCTAAACCAACATCAAATATAATGTAACTAAATCAATTCAAATAGAGAATATATATACGTTTCGGCAAACATTATTACATGAAAATAGCCAACGTTAGAAATACCCTACTACCACAAATTTTCTCAACATTCATATAAATGTATAATTTTCTAAATTCACATCACAAAACGTGTTTTCTACCTTTCATAAACTATAGAGTCTCTAGTATTTGTATGTGAAATCTCAAGATCGTAACTAGTTTCTACACATTTTTGCACCGGCTTTTCTAAATGTAGCATTCTAACAAAAAACATTTGAAACACTAGGCAACAACATAATTTAATCAGTAAATGTTAATTAACAACATGTACATAAGAAATATATTAGTACAACTCATTTATATGTATTAGTATTATTTTGTATGCATGTTTTCTTCATTTTATTTTTTAAAAGCACACTTTTACGGTGCTTCTGCTACACTTGTCTCAGTTTCATGTGTCCATGTGTCTAACGTGTACAAAAGGCACTTTCAGCTTTTCATGTCTTTAATAAGTAAATGTGTAATGTATTATGATTTTTAAAATCTTGCGTCATCAGCACCAACCCACTACATAAATATTGATCCGGCTGTTCTGACCTAATGTCACACGAAGGTGTCAGAACGAAGTAGTTACATAAAAAACAGTGAATCATTCTAAATGAATGCTATTCTGTGTGCAAGCGGATGAACCTTGGAAAATGCAACAATAGTGAGCCCATGTTAGAGAGCTTTAAACATGTTTTATTGAGCCACACGCAGCAGAATTACAAACAAAGCATTAACATGATGAGACATCTATTTTGAACAAAATGGAGTCGAAACTTAATTGATGCCTAGTTAACATAAGCCAATGTGAGCACACTTTAACGTGTCATATCAAAATCATTTCAAGGCAATACTATCATTTTAACATATATATGTTAGGAAGAAAGTGTAAAATAACATTCCGGTTACGGTTACTAATGCAAGTTCTTGATTAATGCACCAAAACTCCCTCACAGTAATACATGGAAGAAGCATGCAAGACAGATCAAACTTGCACAAAGGAAAAATACATTTTATAAAATCAAAAAGACAAAATGAAACATACCATAAAAAGAAACTGGACAGTCCGAAATGACCGTGAGATTAAAACAATTAAAGTATGACTCTTTCAAAACGTCAATATTTGAGTAGCAGTTAAGTTAGTTAGAAAATATAACTGGAACGATGTACGATACCGTAAAAGCTTGCTGCTTTATGATGAATTTGCTTTATATTTTTTGACACATTTTGTTTTCAATTATTGTACGGGCATTACCATTCACCATAATCACTGCGTCAATTTACAGAGATTTGTACCAACCTTGGGTTGAAAATATATGTTTGGAAATATTATATATCTATAAACAGATGACTCCAGTTATATCCCATGTCTTTCTTGCCATTTGCTTGGCATTTTTCAATTATTGAACTAGGAAATGTATCTTAATTGGCGCTGTACCTGTAAATCTGCCCATAAGTGGTCTTTAATTCTAAGTGCATCAATCCGAAGTGAAGGCGTTCTTGTTCGTAGTATACACCCAGGTTTATATTTGGTTTTAAATACGAGAAGGAATTATGGGGGATATGTACAATGAAGTGGCGGAGCGTGTCTTTAGCCACCTGGGCTTAACGACACGCTCCGCCACTTCGGAAACGCAAGTCTGCACCATATTTACAAGAATGTTGTGCAGCCTTGCGCTTTCTCTGCGATGGCGCTAAGTTTAACAACTTAGCGCCAACGCAGGCACCCTTGCACCAGAGTGCAAGGGTGTCTGTGTGCAGGGGAGGATTGGTTATGTGTAGGAAGGTGTCCCTTCCTGCACATAAACAATCCTAAAAGGCCATTTTGTAACTTTCATGTGTGCTGCTTCATTTTAAAAGGTTTGTTTATGTACAGGAAGGGACACCTTCCTGTACATAAACAAACCATGGCATTTTGCATGGAAAAAGCAAAAACGAGGAGAAATACTGCGAAACGAGGAGAAATGCATTATTTCTCCTCGTTTTGCCAACTTAACACTAGGATTTTCCTGGTCTTCATTTTGACGCTGCCTCCTATGTACGCCACCCTTGTACATAGGGGGCAGAGTCAAATACAATAGGTGTTGCGGTGGAACGCCCACCGCAACACCAACGGCACGCCGCTTTCACGCTAACCATAGCGTGAAAGGGTGTCTTATGTACAAGGCAGCGTTAAGCCACATTAAGTGGCTTAACGCTGCCTTGTACATAAGGCAAGGCCCCTATCGCCACTGAAAAGTCACAAAAAGTGACGTTCACGTGGCGATAGGGGCTTGTACATATGCCCCAAAGTTCTTCTGTGTAGCAAGGCATAAAGTATCGCCATAAATGGATGCGTACATACACCCATAAAAGGGTCTAATTCTTAAGAATAAAGACCATGAACAGGACTGATTGTGTTTTGTCACCACAGATCATCCAATGAGTCAGGCTGTGGTGAGTCTTATTCAATGTAGCTAGCGCCTTATATATTTTGGCAATGGAATCTATATGAAGAACGATTGCTTTGCTTTTATGATTCTGTCTCATATTTTGGTGGATTTGACTAAACCAAAGATGGTGGGAAGTAGATCCCTGAAAGAAGATTGACATTTTGGAAGATGAGTGGCCCATATAAGCCGGGTTCTTGCCTTGTTTGTGCCTACACTGTTGGGAGGAAATGCTTTGAGCTAGCAAAAGTGAAGCAACTTAAGACACCTCACTCATATTGTACTTCACAAAATATGATATGCATCATTCTGTACTCATGTGAAACATCACACTGCCAAGGATTCTGTGACTCTGGTATTACATTTTTTGGGTTATGTTTTTTCAAAAGCGGCATGCTCAAGATTATCTAGACTGGGCACTTAGAGATTTTTTTGTCCGATGAACATTCAAATGATGTTTAATGATTAGTGACTCTAAAGGAGAACAAATTAAACGTTTTACCCTACAAATGCCTTGTGTCGCCTACAAGAATCCTTTCATCCATTTATGAGCTCTCGATTATCTGAACCAGTTATTTGTAAGTTAAAGCTTCTGTTCTGACTCTCATCACAATCCATAATGTTCTAGAAGTTGCTGTCCATTATATTATGAGAATTGTGATGCAGACTCGACAAATATGCCTGTTGTTGGTCCTTACACCCCTTGTGCCGTAAACCCCATGTTCTCTATGTATTCAAGCAATCTTCACAAGCCTAGGACAAGGCTTCTGTTTCGCCATAATAACAGCACTTCTGGGGGTCGCCCAGGCTGAATATCCTCCTCTGTGATTGCATGAATATATTTATCTTTCCTCGTATCTCTTTTTTTGTCATGAACAACTACTCCAACAGGCCAGCCTGTTTGATATAAGCAATTATAAACACCCCTATTATACAAACACAGTTCATCTTTCACTGTTTTTCTTAGTCGCTGCTTAGTTTATTGTTAATCTACCATGGCCGGCACAGGTATTGTACCATGCACAGGTTCTGGATGGACTACTTTCGTCTGGTTATGATTCCAAAATGGTCATCCTGTATGACTATCTGCTGTCTTATTTCCTTGTTAGATAGATAGATAGATAGATAGATAGATATATATAGATAGATAGATAGATAGATAGATAGATAGATAGATAGATAGATAGATAGATAGATAGATAGATAGATAGATGGATAGATTTCCAAATAACACAAGAGTTTCTTTGAATGTGTTAGCCTAATGTGGAAAGTGCATACTTGATAGAAAAACATGGATTTTGAGAAACTGATATGCTGATGATTGGAAAAAATATATAAAAATCCAAAACATATTTTAGGGTTTTTTTGGAATCATGATTCAAATCGAGTTGAGGAGATTAATAGCTACCGGTATTTCCTTTGCGTCACTGGGCACTTTCTTCTGTGACTATAATTTCATCAGTTGTGGGGAGGCATTTTTATTTTGATAATGTTTTTCCTGACATTGCTATTAGCAACCCTGTTTTATGTGTTGGGGTGGTTGGTGTACCACTTCAATTCTGAGTTTTAAATATCATCCAATCAAAATATTTCCAGAACATCGACTACCACAACATCATGAAAGTAAATATTTAAAGTTACGTTTCATTTTATTCTAAATTCCACATCTATTGATCTTAAAACTGTATGTATCTTCAAGGTATGTAGATATGGAGTTACGAATAGTAAATCTATACTTAATTATACGTATGATGTTGTACTATGATATTGTATAAGTCAATATTACAGATATGATTTTTTGGCATGACAATAATTTGTCACTCGATAGTGGACATACATCTGAGTGGTCACTAATAGTAGTTCTGCAATTTGTGGTCACTAGCGCAACAATGGTTAAAATCAGTTAGTACATTAGAACTATTTTCATTCATCAGAAGTAGCTCTAGTTATCGAAAAGGTTGGAGACCACATTACTTAGGAGTTAATTGACTAAGTTTGCATTGTCAACGGCTGAAGTCTTTGTGACTATGTTATGAAGAGGAGAGCTCTCGTGGAAGTGTGTGCTGAGTGTGTGCTGTTGACACCAGGGCTTTGAATGTGTGTTGTTGATATAAAGAAGAGAGCCTGAAAAAGTAGATCTATTTCAGAGCTGTGGGTTAGAGCAGCCTTGGAGATATCATTAAAAAGTTCTAAGATATGTTGAGTATAATCAATAATAGGCCTCTGAGCCTTTCTAAGTAATTCTAAAAGAAAGAACTAAGAATAAGTATTTACATTATCAAGCATGGATAATAAAGATAGTTTTTTTGTATTATAGCAGAAAAGAACAATAGTGCATTGTACAATCCTAGTGCTTAACTTTGCAGAGATAGCTATTTATCAATGTATAGAAAATGAAGATGCAGAATCTAAAATATATCTTCCCTCTGCATCCCAGTAGATATGCCAATCCTAATTATTACTCAAAATGCTTTCAATGCTGTTAAGGATCATAATGCAATTAATGTCTTACAACTGTCCGTGTTTTGGTAAAAATCCATTATAATGACTGTATTCCACCTAACAATAGCCTAAGAACAGTTTCAGTGGCCCAGGGGTCTATGAGCACAGCTCAATATTCTGAGAGGCATTGTACCAATATTACTTAGGGGCGTTATCTGTACTAGTCATATACTTTCGATCCTAACATCATTCCTCCAAAGTAGTGCATGTGATGTTTTAATCATTGTTTAACCACGATGCAATATTTCAAGGGCCCTATTACAGATACCCAGCTTCAGGAAAAAAAACTCAAGCCTTGGTTGTTCCCATGATGATTACCCATTTGCCCCATCGCCAGCATCTCTCTCTACTAGCGCTGGGAAGCCTCTGGGCAGCTATGCGCTTTATAAAACCGCCAAACATAAAACATAAACATAAACATTCCTATTTGCGCCTTAAAGCAGGTGCATCAGGTGCAAACGGGGAAAGAGCGCCCTATTAGGAAGAAAGCGCTGCCCTAGGACGGCCGTGAACTTGCACTGCTCCCAGTGCAGCGTATTCAAGAGAAATACAGAGCAGAGGACTCCCTTTAGGAGGTGCACTGAAAGTGCACCACCTTTTTGTGGCACACTTTCAGTGCACCGAGAGACATTTTAGGGCGTTGACAAAGTGGGCTCTGGCCCATGGCCAGTCTTTCAGGGGACCCGATAGAGCCAGCACTCTTCTGCCGAGAGTCTTGCACTGATGACCATGAATAATTCTTAAAAAGATTGTTTTAAATGACATTTTCCTTTAATATATTTTTAATGTGGGTGGTGTTTTATTACACACATTTTGCAGAGAAATGTTGAGTTTATGTTTCATGCAACATCCATAAAAAAAGTTCTTTAAGATCACAATAGGACCTCACATGTGAGAAATGGGAGGTTGTCAATGAGATTATTTTCAGTAATATTACTGAACTGCTGCTGTCTTACAATATTGAAAACACACGTCACTATCTGTAACACATTTAGAATTTGGATCAGTGTGCCTGTCTACTGTCAGTGACCTGGCCAAAGAGAGAAGGAAATAGCTGAAATTGGACCATAAATTCAAAGCAGTTCAACAGGGGCCCCCAAATTAGGTTTTGCTCAGGGCCCCCAAAATCTTTAAGATGTCCCTGAGTGCGCCTCCTAAAGGCATGTTTGCCTTTGAGCCTGTCGGTAATACGGTGTAGGTGCAGAGGAAAATAGATTTCCTCATTTGCAGGGGGCCAAAGCCCCCTGCAAATGAGGTAACGTCCCCTCTCGATAGCAATCTGTATTACAGTGGGGGCCGCACAAGCATCTGCGTCCCTTTCTGTAATACAAAGTGCCCCGGGGGGCACTCAAAGCTGGCGCAAGCACCCGTTGCGCTCCCGAGGCACTTCTGTATACGGGCTCAGAGGTACAGTATTGCTCCAGCTATCATATTTGGGGTGGGTGTTACTTCTGCTCTGGTCATTGTTTTATATGAGGAAGATTTTGACTATAAAACCAGAAAAGGCCCATAGTATATCAAGGGCTCCCCTGCAACAAAGGTTAAATATGTTTTTTATGCAAGAACAATGATGCATTGGAGAAATGTTGGAGTGTTAATTGCATTTAGAGTGCTACTGTCAGCTCTGCCTGTATAAAAGACTATCATAAGTTGTGAAAACCACTTCTAACTTGGATGTTCTGTGGTGGTTGTTTCTGGTGATTAATTATCAACCCTAAAATTTCATTTTGAAAGAGAATGTACTTATTGTAAATGACCATATGTTAACTCTATCACTTGTATACCACACTTTGATCAAATGTGCAGGAATATTGCTTCATAATGCATCATTGAAGTTCAGGTTTAGAGAAATGACTTGAAGATCCCCCTTTTCCATTGTTTTACTTCCACACACGTAAGCACACATTCCTGTTCACAATTTTTCTTTTGTTGCTTCACTCGATAACTCAGTAACACAAGGAATTAAGAGCCCATATATAGTTAATAGTGTTCGTGAGCCGATGCCCCTCCGTAGTACCCCAGTCAGAAAATGATTCCAGCACCACTGGATAGAGGGCATAATGAAGATTACATTACTGGTGCAATGAGAAAAGGAAAGAAGCATGGTAGGATGTGTTTTACCTACTGAAGGGAAATGGGGACACTGGATTCTGAGTGGGCCTTGAATACTTATCATACAAGTATCTGTAACATGCTGATAAAAAAGCATTACCCAGAAAAAACTAATTGAAAAATCGGGCTCTAACTTTGGGAAGCAGGTTCTCATGCCAGCTTCCTCTGCAACAGTTCTCCTGTCCACCCTGCCCGCAGTCCACTACCCTCTGCTGCCTGTCTACCTGCTGCCATCTGTTTGTGCCTCCTCTGCTTGCTCTGTTTTGGCTTTTCTGCTCATTTTTCTGCCCTCTGTTTTGCCTTTTTCTGCCCTGTGTTTTGCCTTTTTCTGCCCTCTGTTTTGCCTTTTCTGCTCGTTTTTCTGCCCTCTGTTTTGCCCTCTTCTGCTCTGTTTTGCCTTTTCTACTAGTTTTTCTGACCTCTGTTTTGCCTTTTCTGCTCGTTTTTGTGCCCTCTGTTTTGCCCTCTCCTGTTGTGTTTTGCTATTTTGCTTGTTTTGTTGCCCTCGGTTTTACTTTCCTGCTCATTTCTTCCCTCTTTCCTCTGTTTCCCTCCTCTTGCCATTTCCCTCCTCCCTCCTCCCGCCTCCCAGCGCTCCGCCTTCTCCCCAAGACCTACTTAATGGAGACCGCAACATGACCCCATTGAGCTGGTCCTTGTGCCAGCTCCCCCTGTGACAGTTATCCTGTCCAGCTGGCCCACAGTCCCCTACCCTCTGCTGCCTGTCTACCTGCTGCCTTTCTGTTTGTGCCTCCTCTGCTCATTTCTTGCTCTGTTTTGCCTTTTCTGCTTGTTTTTCTGCCCTCTGTTTTGCCTTTTTCTGCTCATTTTTCTGCCCTCTGTTTTGCCTTTTCTGCTCATTTATTGCCCTCCGTTTTGCCTTTTCTGCTTGATTTTCTGTTCTCTGTTTTGCCCTCCTCTGCTCTGTTTTGCCTTTTCTGCCCTCTGTTTGGCCTTTTCTTCCCCTTTTTAAATGAGTGTCCCGGCACTAGGTTACCTGCCCTGCAGTAGCGGTCGGTGATGGGAGTGCCGCCGGGCGCTGACGTGGGGCGGGGGAGGAGCAGGGTGGGGGGTAGTAAACTACGGATTACGGCCGATTACAGGTAAGTACACATATAAATAAATAAAACGAATTTCGTTGCGCGCGCTGCATCGCATTTGGCGATGCAGCGCGAGAAACGAAATTTGTTTTATTTATTTATATGTGTACTTACCTGTAATCGGCCATAATCCGTAGTTTACTTCCCTCCACCCAGCCCCTCCCCCACCCCACGTCAGCGCCCGGCGGCACTCCCACCACCGACCGCTACTGCTGCCCTGTAAGGAATATGACATCTAGTCCTGGAATAGGTACGTTTTTGTTTGTTTGCGGAATACTTTATCCGCAATACACTTGAGGGGGAGAGGTAGTTTGTTCCAGTGTCTAGCCGCCAGTACTGAACAGGCGGAGTCACCCCATTTTTTCTTTTTTGTAGCGGGGATAACCAGCAGATGTGCCGATTGTGAGCAAAGGGCTCTTTGAGGGAAGTAGTTAACAAGCCTCTTTTGGCGATAGAGGGGACCAGTTTTGTAGAAGGCTCAGTGGGCTATTGTTAATGCCTTGAAAATTATTCTTTTTTCCACTGGTAGCCAGTCCAGGTGTTTGCGATAAAGAGTCAGAGAGGTGTGTTTTGGGAGTTTGAATAGCAATGGTATGGCCATATTTTGTATTTTTTGTTGTCTCTGTGTCAAATTACTTGGAATGCCTAGGTACAGAGCATTCGCACAGTCCAATCTGGACAGGATCAATGCCTGTACCACCATCTTCTGAGCGTCCCATGGAAGGAGTTTGAGAATTTTCTTAGCATTCTCAGGATCCAGCATGATTTTTTTAATTACAGCTGCAATCTGGGTTTTAAACAAGAGCTGGGTATCCATCAGTACCCCTAGGTTTCTGGCCAATTCCATGGGGGGGCTCACAACTGGATGGCCAGGCCCCTAATCAACTGGCCAGGGGGTCCGTACAGCGTACCGAAAAGCAGGATCTCGGTTTTGTTGGGATTGCATTGCAGCAAATTGGAGTTGAGCCAGCCCATTACTGCTGTGATGCAGGCTGAAAATTTAGCTTTGGCCTTATCGTCAGTCTTGTTATATGTCAATAGCAGTTGAGTATCGTCAGCATAAGAGATTATTGGTTATGCCCTCTTCTGCACAGTTTTGCCTTTTCTGTTCGTTTTTCTGCCCGTTTATTTTTTCTACCCCATGTTTTGCCTTCTTCTGCTCGTTTCTTCCCTCTTCCCGCCATTTCCTCAAGACCTGGCTTTTTGACGGAGACCTCGCAACACAGCACCCAGATACCCCCATGCTGATTCATTGAGTGATTGATTGAAGCAAGACTGTGGCTCTAGTAACACTTTTGTGCTGGAAAGGAGTATTCATTACTTATTCCATCTCACATAATCCAGTCAAGCTAGATCACTTAGCAAATGAGAAGAGAGGAAACACTCTATTTATTTTTCTACACAGGCTGCAGAATTTTGATGGGATTGATCATTTAAACAGTTGATTCGACTGGTGCAGGGACAATAGTTCATACAAGCAGGACAAAATAGTTGTCAAAATTATTGTACTTTAGTGCTACATATTTTTCAATGCATTTATTTACAAACGAGTTTAAGCAGGCATACAGACATAGAAAGAATGCTACAGTGTAATGAAGGGTTAACATCAAGAGAGTAAGGGAACAGTATCACGACAGGTATACTGGTGATAGTCAAATCGATTGCATTGATAGTATCGTACGTGGGGTGGTATTGTGATGCACCTGTTTTTCTTTGCCTCCTGACAGCCCAGTTCCTCACTTCTGATTGGCTAAGTAATCTAGCACAACCTGTCTGTATTGGGTGGAGTGATGGAACCTCCCCCTCCAAAAGTAAACAGTATCTGAGGGTTACTGGGTAATCATACTGTTAGGCTTGAGCCAGTAAGATTGCTCTGCTGAATGTAATAATTACCCTACATCCATTCTATCACCATGAGCAAAAGCTACGGCACCTGGAGCAGTGAACAATCACCTGGACCATGCAATCAGTGAGCAGGCTCTTCGTACTGTGACCATCCATTCGTGTTTGTGCATCACTGCTGATAGGGCCAGTTGAGCAACACTCTGGCAAACGTGAGATGCACCCTGGGCATATTGACCCAATGAACATTCTAAAAACTGGCACAGGTTCTGTGGGGGCATATATCATGGCACCATATTTAAAACTTGTACTATTTCTCCTGAGGCAGGATTTTGGATATTGTCATTTGTCCCTCGAAGCAGGGTGCATAAGATGCACACTACTTCTCTGTCAGCACAGATATATTTGCCTGCTCTGGCACTGTGTCCTGTATCTGGAGGCCAGTTTTCTCATGGGTACATGAATGAATTGTTACTCTTGATAAATAGTGGTCCTGGGTATTGGGACAGAATATGAAGTATTCGAATATTCCTTGGTTCCCCTTCACAACTTCGTACAAAACCTTTTAACTTTTATTAATGTGAATAGCTTTAGAGTGAACCTCACCAATATGGGCAGTGGAGAACTTTAACATAATACATACAAAAATAACAGAATTGTGAGATATGAAGAGGGAAGATGTAGCATTTATTCACATGGATTGAGGTGACCAGAAAATTGGTGAGTCTTGACCACATTGCAGCCAGTCAGTAGAGAAGGGGTCAGACAAATTTATTCTGGGTGGAGATGTCATGTTCTTGGATCAATTGAAGTGAAAACCTTTTTAAGAGTTTTCATTTTTCATGCATTGAATTTTTATATTGATTTGGTGTCTGTTTTTCATTTTATGATAGCCTCCTCGACTGAAAGCTTGTATGGAGGGTATGAATGCCAATCGAGATAGAAACCTTCCTATGTTAAGCAGTGCATTCAAAAGTAGATCAAGACTCCAGGGGAAGCCATTTGTGTTTCCTAAGAATGTGGGTTTTACGGTCTTGTTCCTTTGGTTCCAGTTTTCAGGTGGGCTGCTTTGTACACTTTCATTACTATGAGCATCTACGGATATCCATTTTTTGAACTGTGTCTTTTTAGTAGGGGTGTGTGGAATGTTTCATTCCGCACACGGAACTGGCGGAATTTGGCGACTCAGCATTGCTCTTGTAAAGCGGAGTTCCGGCCAAATTCAACCAATCACCGTGTGGCTGAATTATTTCCCAAAAAGCTCAAGAAATGCAAGCGAGATTTGGCATCCCCTAGCACGATTTCCTAACATGAGCGGTTGCTATCAGAGGGCTGCTTTTTTAGTAGATTTGCTGCTGCTCAAGTAGATCTTCTACTCGAGAGGCAGCAAAATCAACCCGAATGGCCGCATGATCTTGCACACTGTGTGGTGCCATTCACTGTGATTTTTCGGCGCTGCTCACGCTCCTGCCACTAAATTACAGTGCGAACAACGCAACCTGCATATTTTCTGCCCATTGGCGGAACTCCAGAGAGTTTTTGTGTAACAGAATTCCGTGGAGTGAAATTCAGTGAGTTTCACCCATCCCTCCTTTTTAGCCAATACATTTAGAACACTGTATTGTGTAATAACATCTTGCCTTCAATTTTCCAGACTTATCTTGGGGTGGATACCACAAGTCCCTCTGGCAATAACCTGCTGATGCTAACTCCCCTACTGTCCTGATGGCTTTGGTGACAGGGGCCAAGCTGGCGGCCATGACAGGAAACTCTGAGGGCCAGGGCCTGGGTGCAGGGTATGGCCTGCCCCAGAGCCCAATCAGCACATCTAAAGGCAGTGTCCAGCAGTTTCTGGGTAAATGGGGTTGACTGCATGACATGGTCAAATCCCACGTCCTGTGACCACAGCCCACCAAGCTTGGTCAAATCATACAAGTGCTGCAGGCAACAGGGCTATGTAGCTGCGGCCTATGAACCGTTTGCCGTAAAACTTTAGAATTTAGGAGGAAGAGTAACTATTGTAGTGGCTGAAAATGTAAATATTATAATATTTTTGTTTGTTTTTAAAGTAGTATAGCATGCAAAGGTTAGGGTAGGGGTAAAAGACGGGGTTAAGGTGAACTTTAGGGTCAGATTATGTTTAGTGGGAAGTTTGTTTAAGAGTAAGAGATGAGATGGGAGATAATGAGAGTAAGGTGTGTGGGTTAGGGTTGGGCTATGTTATTAGGGATGTGGTAAGGTATGGGGTTAGGGTTTGGTTAAATTCAGAGGTTGCACTTGATGTAATTTTAATGTTAGGGTAAAGGATGGCAAAAGGGAAGTACTTAGGGAAGATGTTATGGTTAGGGTTGGAGTAATAGTTAGTGTTAGGTGTGGGTAAATGTTGGTGTAAGGGTTAGGTTATCTTAGGTTTAGGGTTAGAGTAATGGAAGGCTTAAGTGGTGTTGTAAGAGATGTTGTAAGAAAAAGGTGCAGGGCATGGGTGCTATGCCACATGTAAAATGATATAGACAGCATGGTGTAAATGAAAAAAAGGTTTGGGTTAAGGACAGACTAACGGTTAGGGGTTAGGTTAAGGGTTAATATATGCCTCTTAACAATTCACAAATGTAATGGGAACATTTTGTCTTTTTTATCTTTACATTTTTGTATCTTCCACATACATGTAAATAATAAAAAAGCTACTACTTTTTTACGTCTTCTTTTTTAAACTCTCATTTTCTGTATTAATTGTTTTACATACAATGCTTGGTGCATGGCACTGACAAACATATGCCCTTAATCTGACTGGATGCAGGGCATAGTTAAAGACAAGGTTGCATGCACTCTAGGGTTGATGGTAGGCCGAGGGCATAGTGGATTGCTACACACTGATCAAAGAGCATGCTGGGCACAGTCAAACACTATGCACTGTGAGATCTGGTGGCAGGGGAGCTGCGTACAGGGTGTGGCCTGTGCACCTTGTGTTATCCTTCAGCCATTCAAAGCAGAAGGTGTGGCCAGAGCCCAGGGCCTGCACCTAAACCCTCTGACTCAGTTTGACCCCAGAGGTCATTTGGGGTAGATACTCTCTACCATGACCTGTAAAGTATCTACTGAGCATGGCCCAGGGCTGTTATACACACATACTTTGGGGCAGTTGTTACAGTATGTTATTATTAAATCCAAAAGATTCCACGCAAAAACGTCTGCAAAAGGACATTATGATTGTTTGTAAGATTGATATCTACCCCAAGGAAAGCAACATAAAATCACCTTAAAACACTCGACTTAAAGAACTACAATCTGAAACCTTAAAAACACTGAAATGCCGCGGTTATGTTTAGCTACACAAACAAAAAACGCCACCAGTGTATTGCTTATTACCACAGGCATGACATCACAGGTGATATCACAAATAGCACCATCTACCTAAATTGCAGTGCTTTATTCTCTTGTTTTTTTTCTTTCTACAAAAGCGACTGGCTATGGCATGGTGCTTTGCACTGCATGTTATTCGTAGTATAATGGTACTATAAAAAATAATCAGTGACTATAGACTGTAGTAACACTGTAGCTCTTTAAAACCAAAAACCTTTCAAATTAACAGTATCATTATATTTAATTTACCATAATAACTTGTTGAATATGACATTTTTGAATTATTGTCCATTTAATCAACTTTTCTTGACTTGTCTTGTTATTTGTATTTAATCGAGCTTCAAAGGATTGACATTTGTTATAGGCAAGTTTTTTGTACATTGTTACTAAAATATATTTTGAAGTTGTGATCTACAAGTATGTGTTTAGTTTGTAATGCGCCATTTAACATTCTAATGAGAATTTAGCACACATGCCCCACCCTACTTTCCCTAAATTGAAAGTCATAAGATGCACTTAATAGCATCAAATACAGAATGAAAAGATCACCAGACAAATTCATCTGCTATTATTAGATGGGAGAAATCTGATTGAATTGATGTAGCCCAGACTTGTGTATGATGTTTGCCTTGGCAAAAAAGGATTAAAGACAAATGATTTTCTGGTTCAGAGATTTATTTATGAGGTCTGTGACTGAAACACATAAACATGTCGTTTTTCTGTTGCAAGATCATGTCATCTTTCTCTTCTTCGTGTGTTTTCCAATGAGACATGGCGGTCCCGGCTCACCATGCTTGGCTTTCCTTCAGCTGCTGGCACTGATGGGGGTGGGGGCAGGGGCGGGAGCAGGAGCTGGAGCCGGGGCGGGAACAGGGTCTGGGTCAGAGCGAGAAGAAGCAGAGGAAAAGCAGCCACGCTTATGCCACTGCATATCCCGGATGCGCCGCATGGACTGAATCTGGGGCTGGTTGGCACCCCACTCGTTCCAGTGGCGGTATTCACCTTTTTCAAATACGTACTGCCGACCCCTGTATCCAGGATATTCATAACCTACCCACCTGAAAAAAAGGTGACAAGTCATATCAACAAAGGAAAATTGAAGTTTGACTGAGAAGCTGACATGGCAAATGACCATGCTCTCTAAACAATTTACAATTGCAGTACGTTGTAAATATCTACAAACTAATTTATTTATCATTCTCACCCATTTCTGAAGATATTTCACAATACAGCAAATGATACAAAAATGCCGTAGATATACTGTGAACTATTACAAAGTTTTTATACTTGTGTAGTTATATCTTGCTGTTGACTTAAGTATGACTTAGGGCCCGATTTAAATGTTGGTGGTGTATACTCCGTCACAATGCGACGGAGTATACACACCGCCAACATGACGGTTTGCCCGCTCGATTTAAATGCAGGTGGACCTACGGTTTGACTACGCCAGTGACTACTTTGTCACCACCATAGCCAAATTTCTCCAATGGCCCGACGGAGTGAGGACTGTCAGATAAATGGCTATATGTCCACCCGCTCAATCAGGATGGACGGACATGTAGCCATTTTTGTTACTATCCGTCACCACCAGAGGGACAGTTAAAACCATTTAATAGTCCCCCTGCCATAGGACATGGCAAGGGGAACATTAGGTTTTTTATTTTCAAAAAGTAAATCCTGTTTTGCTGATGCTGGTGCAGCCCTGCACTAAACAGCAGACTGCATTGACAGGAACCACTGTGACAGTGGTTTCTGCCGATGCTTTATAAATGATCCCCAGCTTGGCAGTCAGTTATGAATTTGGCGGTCAGGAGCTTCACAAGTGCGACTGAAGTATATATGGCCCGCCAAAATATAAATGAGGCCCTTTATTTTTATTTACAGAATTAAGGTACACTTGCTCAAGAAAGAAGCTTTGTGAAAAAGCACTTTAAATGATTGTTACCTATGTAGATATGTGTACCTCATGCAGCTTATCAGGGCTTTAAGTCTAAAATAATAAGTGCCAGTGCCTCAAGATGTCTCCAAAGCCTGTTGCCAGCACAGTGTTACCAAATGCCAAGGCTGCGTAGTCTTTATTCGAAGTCATGCCTCTTTCGCCCACCACCAGACACTCCCTACCTCTTTATCTCACGTTTGCAGGTTCTTTTTCTTCCCTGCTTAGTCTTTGTCACAGTTTTTCCGTCTTTCTCTTCCTCCCTCTTTCCCCTTTTTGTGTTTTCCATCTCTTTCTCTTAGTCAAAGTTTTAGACCTGGCTGTTCGACTAATTTGCTCATTCTCAGCGCCTGGATACCCCCGGGTGATAACCCGCAAGTCGACAAATCCGAATTGATTGATTGATTGAGCAGTAAAAGTGACTGCTGTTCCCCAAAAATACGTGACAGTGGGCCCCACCTCCAACCCCCAACCTAAATAAAGTACTGCAGCAAGTAGATCAAAGTTCTAAGTTGAAAAACCACAAATAAGCGGATATTTCAGTAACACTGGGCATTAAATGTTGACAGCAAGTATTGCACTCATTCTTTCGGGAAGTGCTTGTTGTGGGGGCAAATGCTTGTTTTGGTTTTCATTCAGTCACTGGTCAATATTTACTCATGCTGACTTCCTCATTTTGGAAAGTCTGCATGATTACATCTAGACGAAAACTTGCAGACGCCCATTTAACTATTTTCTTTATTTCTCTTCAGAGTGAAAATGTTACCCGTCGGAGAAAACCCCTTCTCCCTCAGCCCTATGAAATATGGGGTCACTCTCTATCCATTCTCAAACTGGAAACACAGTTACTCCAAATTTATAGGACCGATTGTATTTCGGTTTCAATTGTATTAATGACCACACGACTGCCAGGGAATACCTACAAACTTAAGAGCCGGTGGGTTTTCCATCCATGTTGCATGACCACGCTCTCCCCAAAACCCTTTCATTCCCAGGCCCTACCCCTAAACTTATGGCAGTAGAAAGTCTGCCATACAAGCAGCTGTTCCACCATTGTAAGTACACTCTAAAGTCCCTCATTCTAACTGTGTGAATTATTGTGTGGAATTTAGACTCACAAATGTCTTTTTTGTGCACCTTAGTTACAAGTAGGTGCTTAAAATACGTTTGCGAATCAGGCCTTAACAGAATACTGTGTGCTGCAGTAGTTCTCCTTTAGGTGCCACGTGACCTTTAGGCCTCGAGGCGTATTATTCCCACAGGTAACTATTTTGAACCAAGGCATGACATTCCTATACTCTTTGAAGAGCTGCACTGGGGTCATTCTGCGGGCCTTGCGAACTCAAAGAAAATAACCATAAGGAAACTCCTAAAAATGCAATAGGATGGATTGAATTGAAGTTGGGAAAAGTGGTGCTGACTGTTACACAAATAAAATACCATGGCGTGGTATTCTGAGCTAATACAGACGCATTAGCCTGATCATGCCAAAGAACTAAACATTTTCAAAGCAAACCAAAGATGTTTTGCTCACCCATTTAAGTACATCTCATCAAGCTGTGTTTGTGAGGGCTCGTTTGGCCTGGATATGAAGTGTCACTCACCCTGCGCCCTGTCAGCCTTCATGGCACTGTGTTAATTGTGTGGTGTGGTATTCGCTGATGCAAAATTAGTAAATATATTTGTAAACCAATGAATTCAAGATTGTGTAATGAATAATGACTGCTCTGGCCAGATGCCAGCATGGCTCGCTATTGACACACAGTGCAAGTAAGGTTTGTGCACTATCAACGCAAACACCGAAGTCCCGATTCTGAACAAAAAGTATTAAATGTATGCATCATAAAATGTATTCCTAGCTCTCACGTAGGTTTACTTTTTTGTCTCAATTGACAATATAGAAAGGAATGATTGCCGAAATCCGATGGGGGTGGTTGTGAATAGCCAGAAAGTAAAAAAAAACAAGCATTTGCAATGCAAAAGGTCTCGCATTTACGTGAGTTTGAGCTATTGGCATTGTAAATGACAATGCCTTGTATTTATGTTTTGGTTTTTAAAACATAAATAAAAGGTATTGTCATTTACAATGTTAATAGCTTAAACTCTCGCAACTGCGAGACCTATCGCATTCCAAATGCTTTGTCTTTCTAGAAAGCAGAGCATGTGCACACTTATATTATATTTTATTATCCTATCCAAGGATTTGTCAGAAAGTGCACATTCTCAATCTTCTTTGAAAGCCAAACAAGTGAATATTGGATTTAAACGAGGAAAGGTGGTATAACAGACATGATGTACTTAACAACACAGCCGCGGGGAATTGGAGCGACCCCCACCCACACCGGTGACAAGCCAAGGGTGTTGGTGAAAGTGCTTGGAAGTTGCCTTGTTCGTTTTTAAACACACCAGCTTCTCAGCCTCAGCCCTCGAAGACACTCCAGCTGTGCGGCAACATCCAGGACTGTGATGCCCCCAGCATGCCACCTTCCACGGTAAGTTACCTATTTCTAACTCGGCTCGCGGTGGTTAGAGGTTTACGTCTGCTTCGGGATACACGGGAAGTGCCAGTGTTGTCATAATAAAAGGATGGCGTTGTTTAAGTTGTGCATAGTAGACCGTGGTTGTGGCCGACTCAGGGTGAGGTTTGTAAAAGCAAACAAGTCACTGATAACAATCTTTGAATTAGCGCTTCTTTAACTTTCCCCCTACAGTGTGTTGTTAAGTGCGCCTTCATGTTGCTCTTTGCTATCGGCACCAAATACCACGAGCAGGCATGATACTGATGTGAAATGGTGTTCTGTGCGCAGAGAACACCGCTCGTGAAGTTATCGCCTCTCCGTGCAGTGCCAAGTAAAGCGAGGCGATGGTCTGCCGACGGCAAAGATGTCACATGAGAAACTGTGGTAGAGATACCAATGATGCGATTTACAGTTTGACGGAGTTTGGTACAAAAATGAGAATTTTCATTGTTCATGGCTTTCAGGACAAGCCAGTGTACACATCTCACTGAATTAAAAGATAAATCAAAGTGGGGCGGGCTCCCCTGACCGACCCTCGATTCTCCGGGAAACAAAATAGAATTTTCATTGCGCCAAAATCCTCCTCTGCCTAATTAGGGACCAGCTCAGAAGTAACTGGTCATTAAACAAGCCGGGTTAAAGGGGTCTCCTCCGTGCTCCTCCTCCGGCTCACTGGGAGCCCTCGCGTCGGCCCCCGGGCCTCCTCTCCGCAGCCAGGGTGAGCCCCGGGTCCTGTGGAAGCCCATGGTGAAGTCCTGGAAGGTGATGGCCCCGTCGCGGTCGGCGTGGAGCCGGGACACCTCGCTCTGCGAGACCTACGCCATTGTCCCGGCTCAATAAACAAAAAGTACATGAAACCTGTAACATCCAAGTAAAGGGACCAGTAGACATGGGAGGATACAAATGACGACATGGCCCTACTAAGGAGGGACTAACAAGCCTCATAATGAATCAGAAGACAGCATTTATAAAGGACAAACACACAAGCCAATGAAAAATAAGGGCGGGAGAGTGGGCAAAGCTTCTCTCCGTACTGAACTAACACAGATCTTCGCAGAGCATCGCTTGCGCGCTGGCTCACGCTCGACCTAAAAAGTGTGGATGCTTCCAACTCTTCCAGTTGCCGCCCCTGTGACTCTCCCTTTGTACCACCCATTTGTTCACATTATATCATACTCATGATCAGGGAGCCGATCTCTCCCTGGCCACCGTCCCACGCATCTACAAGACCAGAACGGGAGGAAAGCCCTTCTCCTACCTCACAGCCAAGGCCTGGAACAACCTCCCCCTCCGGCAAGCTCCCACATTGCCCCAGTTCAGGAAGGACCTCAAGACCTGGCTCTTTGGATGACCCCAGCACTCAACGGAGCCACACCCACCAACTCCCCCAGCACCTTGAGACCCTCACAGGTGAGTAGCTGCGATTTACCAACCCTGATTGATTGATTGACGAAAGCAGAATAAACTACCACCTTCAGTTGCAAGTTTCCTCCATGCCTTAAATGTTCACAGATTCTGATTCTGTGGTCATCTAGGTACAGAGACAGATCTATAAATCTGGCCCCATCTTGATTTGTAAATAAAATTGCAGATCCATTTTTTGACAATTGACATTGTGATAGAAGTAAGCCATACCTCTGTGACTCTATGTATGAACTCTATATATGTTCTACCAGTGCCCACTCAGCAGACACAACTGAGAAGTCCATCCCATCTGTGTTAGTGTCTTCACTCAGGAAACCATAGAAGGCACCCCACCCTGTCTCACAGCATTGGATAAAGGTGATAAAAGAAGACACGAGGCAGCAGTAACATTGGAAACAATGAGCCTTGGATCTTGGGAGTATGATATGCAACCAGGTAATCCCAAAAGGCAAAGTAATGCAGCGGCCTCTGGCGACATCTTGTGGTAGTGTAAATTAACTGCAAAATGTCCCTAATTACCTTCTTGATCTGTATTGGAAGTGACCTGACAGACACGTTTGTTTGTCTGTACTACCTGGCAATCATCTTATAGGACATGACAGAAAATATATTATGCCTTCTTAAATATCAGTCTGGCTCTGTCATATGATAAAAACGTCTTGTGGGATCTTTTCCCCCAAAGAGAGTGCCTAAGTGTGAGGAAGCAGAAGCCATTTTACAAATCAAAGGATTGCAATACTTGCAAATCCCCAAAAACAAGATACCTTACTGAAACGAAGAGAATTCTGACTTTTTAACAGATGCTTGTGAGTAGAAAAAGTATAAGAAGGTCATCCCTCGGGTGTATTTTGCACAACACTGGACGTGACACTAACTCCAGGAGATAGTACATTCACTTTGTATGCCTTAGCATCATTGGCTTTCATTGTTCAAATAGGACCATGCAGGCTTCAAAGGACTATACGCCGTTTAGTTACAGGATAACACAGAGGGCCTCCCTCACTCTTGAGGTCAGCTGCGTGTGCAAGTCAGACTTGCATGCTCAAAGCGCTTTATTTACGAATGCAAAGCCACTCTTTGAATTGAGAAAAAATAGTTTCATTCTTGTACGTGGATTCACGTACAGCGGTTTCAGTGTGTATAAATATATTAACCTGGGTGAGGAGAGGGCGTTCAGTCACTTCCGGGGTGGCATAGGGAACGAAACCCGCTCTAAGTATTGGTGGAGTGCAGGAGATGGATACAAATATATTTTCTCTGTAGAAAAAAAGTCAAGTGCTTTTGTTTGGGTTCCTTTTGTTTGTATGCGAGCGTATAAAATTGTACATTCCCACATGTGATATAGAAATTCACAAAACCTTTCCACTATTACTTCTGGATAAATGCGAGTGGCACATGGTTCCAGATATAACCTGGAAAAGGTTGGAGAATTTGAAAAACAAATAAATCTATAGCCATAAGAGAATGTAAATTTCTGTTTGAAGAGTTACTCATTTTTTCTCACAACGATCCTCGTGACATGAAGTTTTTTAAAAACATAAAATATGTAGACATTTTGAGATGTGAAGTTAAAGGTCCGTGCTCTAAATTTTGTGCTTATATGAAATTCAAAGAAAATGGAAGATCCGAGAAAACGTGCTAATTGTGTCGATTCACTTAAAAATGTTACATGCATACCACCTCTTGTCCCTTCTGAAAATAGATGCCTTTTGCATTAACTAAAAATCTTTACTTGAAAGACTATGAATTTATCTGAAAATTAAACCATAACACCCATTTTAACTGAAGGTAAGTAGTTTCAATTTTTGAGTCAATAGATTGTCAAAGTCACGCCTAAGAGCTGTAGGTTTATGATTTTTTTGTACACCCCTCTTACTTATATTCTCCCAGTTGAAAAATATACAAAAGCAGAAATTGTGGCTCTGACTTTTGTGCAACTTTAAGGAGAAGAACTTGAGGGGTGTGTTTAATTCTTCGCATACAGGACTTCATAACGCATATTCCTAAGGCTAGGGGCCTGATTTCAAGGGACCTGTTAATATGCAATCCCTATGCAAACATCTATAATATAACAGGGATAAAAGTCCCAGTATTTACTGGGACATGCAGATTTTGGTAAGTTAAAGCTGTCAGAATGTATAATCATCATACCCGAAAAAGTGCACTGCAATCAGGCACAAAGACTAGAATTCTAATGTAAAGCTGAGTCAAAGTAACCCCTTCATTGATAAAAAAAATATATATATACACGTATAATAAATACGCTTGTCCAAGGAACTATTTTAGCGTATATGTTGCTACACTCAAATACTTTGTTTCACGTAATACAATAACTCCTTGAGATAACTGAGCAAGATGCATTCAAAGTTGTGCACCACTGAGAACCATGCCTTGCACAAAGTGACGGGCTCTTTGATGGAGAAAAACAAAATTGTGATCTAACAAAGTGATAGTGCCAGTGAGAAATATCTCTGCCACTCAAAGTCAAGATTGTCATCCATTTGCCTATCGGGCTGTGGGTGTGACGTTTCGAGTACATTTCTTAGTTTACCAAATTATTATAACCACAGCTACCTTACAAAAGGAGCATCATTACTACACCAGCCTCCCACTCCTAGAAACAGTGCAAATGAAATGTGTAAAACATTGTGTCATCGATAATTCTGAAGTATTTAGAAGCCACGGGGCGCGTACTGGAAGCTACATGTGCTAGATATTAAGGTGATACAAGAAGCTGTTCCAATGATGTCTCCCCAATGTCAGTGGCACCATTTATGTCACTGTAAAGACATTTTTGAGACTAGTTAGCAGCAAATTCAATATATTTTCTTACGTTCCATTGATAGCCTTGATACTAGCCACGCGGTCCTGGAATCCGTGAACCCAAAGACTGGGAACATCGTCATCCACGATCTCCATTTTCCGTCCATTATAGCTGTTATTTTCAAACAGGTGGATCTTGTGATCGGGACTGTCCTGTATTGCAAAATTAAAGATCAGATGAGCATTACAAAGCCAAATGTTCCATAAGACATAGGAATGTTGTAAGCAACTTCAAAGACAATCAATATAATTACCTTAAGCACCAACATTTCTGTTTCTCCCTACTTAATAGTTAAGGGCCATTGGTCACAGTTTCAGTCAATATCAGCTGTTAACCTCTCATGGAATTATGGGTCTTAGCTGCAGGTGAGGGCCCATAGAGAGGGGATGGGTAATTTACAGCCATTATTGCCCTGCAGCTTAGAACAAAAATGCTATTAGCACTAGGAATGGCCAAGCCAGCAAATTATAAAGGAGAGCTAAGCGACAGCCGTGCTAGCCATCAAAATATGTGGCATGTAAATTGTAGAACAAATGTCCTTGGAAATATGATGCAGATTGCTAACAATTCAAAAGGGTATTCTTTTAACACGTGGAAGTGATTCACTTTATTATATTAGATTATATCACTGCATAGAGGGCCATTGATTAGAAGTGATGTTTTCTAAACATGAACTTAAAAACATTCATGAACTGCCCACCCCCACAACACCTCACCTCGATGAAGGTGTCATGAATCACCCAAGAGGCAAGTAATTTGTCATGTGCCCTCTATATTTCTATATATGTTATCATAAATGGTGCAACAATATAGGGCCTGCTTTAGAACTCGGCGGATGGATTACTCCATCACAACTGTGACGGATGTCTCCTCTGCCGACATATAAATCCCATAGGATGTAATGGAATTTATATTTTGGCAGATGGGATATCCGTCACCGTTGTGACAGAGTAACCTGTCTGCCCAGTTCTAAATCAGGCCCGTAGGCAATTAAAGAATATACAAGAGGGGCTTTTGTATAACACACATCTTGAATTATTTGAGGGTGCTCTCAGATGTGTTTATCAAGAAAATCAAGTCACAGTGAAATAACTTAATTACTTAGGATGACACAGCATGGTCAAGCAGGGAAGCTGGGTCTGAACTCAGGTGTCATGATTATGAATTGTGGTATTCACCCACTGGACAGATACCGCCTCCTTTCCCTGTTTAACCACATTTCTTTGTGTTTATTGTTTGAGGAGTTAAATCAATGCACTGGGTTAAATAAATACACATACCACACCTTAAATCAAGCTGACACAGGAGCTTTTTTTAGATAAAAGGTACAATGTTAATGGAAGGCAGGACACACTCTATTTGCATACTGATATCCCCAGAGGTAAGAAAGAGACTTCAGGAGAGTCTCAGCTCTTCAGTGAAGGCAGTTATACAAATTAGCAAAACAATTAGGGTCTCAAGCTACATGTCTTCAATGAGGCAAACGTGAAATCCAGAGGATCTAGGCTGCAGCTGGAATTAAACAAATAGTGCATACACTTTTTTTGTGACTGTGGAGGAAAAAGGAAGCATTTAGTGGTATCAAGACTAGGCAGCCTTGTTATCTCTTCATTCTGCAGTGGAGTCCTGCCCACAACACACAAGTCCTTTTTTAGGTCGAGCCTGGGCAGCGCATGCGCTACTTTGCAAGACATGCTGTATTCAGGTATGGACTTGAAGCTTCGCGCACTCTCCGCCCATATTTTTCATTGGCTTGTGTCATTGTCCTTTGTAAACTCTGGCTCTTCATTGGTCAATAGGCTCAGTAGTCCCTCCTTTGTACCGCCTTGTCTCATCTTGTAATCTCCCATAAGGACTGGCCCTCTTACATGTGTTGTTACCCGGTAGGCTTTAATTACTGCCTCCGAGCACTATTTCGTTTAAATTGTTTTCACCTGCCTGCTGTTGCAGGCAGGACACGCTCTCTCCGAATGCTTTATTTTTTTTGTATTGCACGGCACGCCACTGAGGCGGCCGCGCCTTTAGTTTTTTTTTCTACCCTTTATTCACTGTTTTTTGTTTTGGTTTCCAAGCGCCCCATGCCACTCTTGCACGTTAATAGAGGCCACGCCCCTTTCTTCATACGAGCCGCGTCTAAAGAAAGGGGTGTGGCCGCCATTAAAATAAAAGCGCTGTTTGGGGCGTTTTTACCCAAAAAGTTTTTGTTTTTCATACAAATGCTTTTTTGGGTAAAATACAGCACTTTCACTTTAATGGCTGCCGCACCCATTTATTTAGACGCGGCTCATCTTAAGAAAGGGCCGTGGCCTCTATTAACGTGCAAGCGCGGCATGGGGTGCTTGAAAACAAAAAATATTTGCAATGCAATATGTCTCGCATTTGCGAGAATTTAAGCTATTTTCATTTACAACGCCAATAACTCAAACTCTCGTAAATGCGAGACCTATTGCATTGCAAATGCTTGTTTAGAGTTTAGCAGACGGGCCACTCCATCAGAACGTGGCGGGTATCCCGCCTGCCATTTTAATGCACTCTTAATGCAGTGGACTGGTCTTCCACATCGTCTGTGACGGGGTAACCCCCCTCCCGATCCCACCCCCTGAAAAAGCACATCTTTAGCAGCGGATATGATTGTGCCTGACTGACACCCTCTGGTTCATCTCTGCACTGTCTGCGTTGAGTTTCATTGTGCTGCTGCACGGTTACATGTCGATCGTCTACTCTACCGCATGCTTCCACCACACACTGAGAGGCCTCTCTCACTCTAGAAGACCGTCAGCTGATCCCCCTCGAGGAGCCCTAATCCTTTAATCACCATCTTGAAGAGAAATTCTCGAGTTCAAGAATTCACTGGCAGCTAGACAGATCAAAAGAGAAGCGTCTCAAACGTGTGTGTGTTTTAAAGAGAGAGCGTAATTAAGCAGCGCTGCACTAGCACAAAATTGTATTCACTTCTATAAAGATTAGTGTTTGAAAACTTCTATAAGAGAAAAAAAACATAGCATATGTCTTTAAATAGTCGTGCGCGCAGGATAGAGCATCATGGTTAAGCCTGTGTGACAGTTGAGCAAATGCTGCCATCTTGTGGTGCTGTGAAGTTCCTCAGACTCTAGAGATTTATGTGTATACTTAAGGGAAGAGAGTAATTGCACTGGGCGAACTCCTACTATGACTGATGACGTTTGGGATATAAATACAGGGCAGGCATTACCTTAGATTATTATTAGGGGTCCCTGTTTTCCGCTTGTACTGATTTTTACAGATAAATATACACAGAAAACAATCTTTTTTTCCTGTTTGCATGTATTGTTAAATATGGAAAAATATTTTAAAAAATAGTTCTCTTTGGACAATTCCCACTACTGTTAATCATGCATAATAGGCCAACAGCTGTGGAGATAGAGTGGTAGGGAAAGTGAGGAAAAAAAAGAAAATACAGATAAAATAAATACAAAATAAATATTGATAAATACAGACGGAAATATAAAAACAAATACCATAAAACTGGAATCCCTAATTATTACATGTAAATATGGGTTGCACCAAGTTCAGTACAAACTGGTTTTAGCCTCCATGCATGCAACTATCAAATGCTGTGCTTGACTGGCAGAGGGTACATAAAGAATGCAAACCTTTGAATAACACCATCAGCTCCAAGAATCTGCTTCCTAAAGAGAGGCCCATCATTCAGATATGGACATGCATTGATCCTGCTCCGCATTTTCATTGCCAATTTCTATCCCTCCTCCTTAGCAAGGGCTTTACAAGAATCTTGGGACGTTAGAATTAGCAAATACAGTAGCCAAGCTCAGTGGCGGCTGCTACCGAACAGGGGTGGTGAGATGGGGCAGGGGGTTTTGCGGAAGGAATGAAAAAAATATAACTCACTTACCTGGGTATGGTCACCGCCTCTCCTCATCTCTTTGACTCCCAGGCCGAAGCAGGAAGCACACACGCTCCCCCAAGCCAATCACGATGCTGCTGTCACCATGACAGCAGTGTCGTGATTGGTCTGAGTGCCGTGGTTCGGCGCTTAGATGGGGACCATGAGCCTGTGCATGTTGCCACTTAGTCTATTGAATACAGCCGGGTGGAGAACATGCAAAGTGCGCATGACTGTTTGGCCGGCCGTGGCCGACCCAAGATAGCCGGCCAAACAATCATGCAAACTTAGAGAGTGCCCACCACTCCTCCCCTTGCTCTGCACAGCCCAGCCCGCCCGACCCGCCCCTAGAACTGAGCAAGTATGGAAAAGTAAAATGATAATAACTTTGCATTATTATCATTTTATTTTTCCTTATTTAACTGCTTAGAGAGCAGAGGGGCAACGTTCCTCGGCCTTAATGGAGGAGCCGCCAATGGCCACGCTGCCCAAGTTGTATCAAGCTTTACAGCAAGCGTTATTGGAAAGGTGGACATTTCTACTATAAAATGTATAGTTACGTTGGCCGGCAGCTTTTAAAGAAAGGCAAACAGAAACAGCTTGACATTACCTTCTCACAAGAATATTGCCACTTTTGTTTTCCTTTGCAACTAGAGAGAGAGGGGGAATAGGAGTGTTTAGATGTGTGCGCATAAAGTGGTGCTAAAACTCCACCAGTGAATTATATTTGCACTGGGGCCCAGATTAACGAAAGGACTGCGTTGGTCTTGTGTCACGCAAGGTGAAACAAGGGCAACACAATCCTTAATTCAGATTTACCAAGTCACGCAAAGCCACCTTGCGTGGCCCTAAGTGGCTTGGTAAAACCAGAGTAAATCAAGGCAGCGCAAGTTGCTGCCTTGCATTACTATGCACCAGGAAGGCATTAGGTGGTAGAAGCGTGGATGTTAAAACACATACACACATCCTTTTTGGCACATTTACAGATCTCCAAAGACAAGCAAACCTGGGAATGCGTCAAAATTGTACACCTTCCCGATAGAGGTGCAACGAGGGGAAATATCTTTATTTCTCCTCGTATTTCTTTCTTTCTGAGTGTTATGCATTCTGCAGCACACTCAGAAAGAGGAAAACTTCTCTAAGGATTGTTTTTGTGCAGGAAGATGTCCCTTAATGCACAGAAACAACCCTCCCTTGCACCATAGCACAGATAGAGAGCAGGAAAGTCCCATATGTTAGTAAATACGGCACATTCCAGCGCTCTCAATTTGATACAGTGCAGCAAGTTGTCTCGCTGCGTTGCCCTGCATCAAATATTGATAAATCTGGCCCTGTTTGTCTTCTAATATTTTGTGACAAATTTACACACCAGGACAAAAAAAGGAGAACAAGGCGTACAAGAAAATTAATTTTGCCTGTTCTGTCCGAGTAGCTAATACAAGTAAGTGTAAGGGCAATTTGTTCTAAATTAGAGCTAATGTTAAAAAGGGTACAAATACACTTAGCACCGGTTTTGGTACTATTGCGTTGGTGTAATTGAGCCCTGGGCCGGTGTGGCAATTCTGCTACTCTGGCATTTCCCCGACGGCTGCAGGTTTGGGGGCTGCTTTCAGAGGTGGGTCGGCTAGCATGAACCAACTATGAAGCCCTCATGGCCTACTTCTAGTCATGGCCACCTGCAGCGTGGGGCTGGTTTAAATATTTTTGCCTAGGCATATTTCGGTTTCAAGTTTGGCCCTGTTTGAACCTTGTGGTGCTAAGCCAGGCTGCTAGTTCGTCACAGAGAATAATGTGAGTTCAAAAAACACACACGAACATCCATTTTTTTTTTTGTAAACAAATTTTTTGAGCCTTTTCAAAACACCTATCAATACAATATAGACCTTAGAATGAGCATATGAACTAGCATGGGTCCTTTGTTGATAAGTATGCAGCTCCTCGCTCCTGTATAGTCTGCATAGTCATTTAATAATCCTACAGGAGATTCATCTGCAATAGAATTCACATCCCACATATACAAATACTACAATAATAGAAACTAACCCCCCGCCAGACAGCAACCCCTCTTATTCAATCCTTCCCCCTCCCCCAGGCGTGTCTTGGAATACCGTGTTCAGGTAGCCTTCCCAGGGCCACTCTCTAGCCGTTTCCACCTTGTCACCATAAGAGCTGTGGGCTCCAGAGCACCACCCGCAAGGATACACCACAACGTCCTTTCTCCTCTCCCATGGAACCATTGAGTGTCACTTATAATCCGTCTGCTTGTGGGGCATCCCTATTATTCTCATCTGTGATGTCATTTAGCTGCTTCAAGTGCAGCGTCAGAGCCTCCCAGGTCCTGGCTGCTTCCAACGTCTTCTCACTCCCATTCCGTCTAGCATCTCTAAGCCGAACTGTACCCTCACAACCTGCCCATTGCTCAAACTCTCTCCTTCATCTGCCTATGTTAGGACCCCCCCTTGCCTTCCAATGACTCGTGATATCCCGCTTCGCTAAAATCAATCCCAGGTCTTGAAATGTACTAGTGACTTTGTTCTTGGCAGGGTGTGGGAACCTGTGGAGTAGGCAATATCCTGGGTTCATGTGCACTTCCTTTTCAGTGAGTTCAGCTAATAGTTCCGTCACCTCTCGCCAGAAATGTCCTATCGCCGGGCAGCCCCAAAACATATGGAGGAACTCTGCGCCTATTTCTCCACATCTGGGACAGTCCGCCGTTGTCATATTAAAATACCTATTGAGGCACCCTGGAGTGAGATACGCCCTGTGGAAAACAAAAAAGTTAACTAGCTGGAACCTAGCATTCCTGGTGATTCTACTAACCCTCTCTGTGAGCTCTTCCCATGCCTTGTCCTCTATGGGCTCCCCTAGATCCTCCTCCCATTTCTGTTGCAGCCCCTGAAGCGGAGGGAGCGTCGCCTTGGTCAACCGCCTATATAAACAGGTAACCGCCTTGAATGTCCCCGCTGCCGACACCACATATTGACACCCTTCATCTAAAGGAGGCTCAGTCAGTCCACTCCCCCAATGCTTACGGATTGCGGCAGTCAGGGCCGCGTGAAGCAAGAAGTCACCCCCAGGTATCCCATTGTTTTCGCTAAATACGTCAAACGGTAGTAGCGTACCACTCTCATATAACTGCCCCATGGTGTGCACTCCAGCCTCCTCCCATGTCTCTAGCCTCCTCCAATCTGCCCCGTGCGGTAATGCCATGCAATACTTCAGAGGTATCTCCGGTGCCTGAGGGTGCCTTGTTTTAGCCCTCTGCAAGCTACGGACCCAACATTTATGCACCACTCGGAGTTCTGCCGACATAACCCTGTCTGGTACAGGCAACCGCAACACTATTCTAGATAGGAAGTCTGGATCTGGACACCCATCACCCTGCTGTACCGTTCCCCGGAGTTGACTAGCCACCCATCTTGTCAGCCATTGCAGTTGGGCTGCAATATAATAATTTTTAAAATACGGTACCGCTAATCCCCCTTCCGCTTTGGGCCGCATCAAAGTCTTCAGAGCCACACGTCTCCGTCCACTCCCCCACAGGAACTCCGTCACCATTGTCTTGAGCTGCTGAAACCTCTCCGCTGGGATCCACACCGGCAAGACCCCAGACACATACAGGAGCCTCGGGAGAGTCACCATCTTTAACAAGGAGGTCCTACCCGCCAGCGATAAGGGAAGGGTACCCCAAAAGTCTAAACTAGTTTTCGTCCCCCGTATGACCTTTCCCACATTTCCCTCTAAAAGATCTGTCCTGTCGTGATATATTTGCACTCCGAGATATGAGACACATCATCCCTCCCATTCAATTCCTTCCACTGTCTGCGGTTTCTCCCGCCCCTGCTTAATAGGAAACAGACATGACTTATTCCAATTTACCTTGAGGCCTGCTACTCTCTCTAAGGCCAACAGCAGGTCTTTGGCTCCCTCAAGGTCCGGTCCCGTGGAGCTTAGGAACAAAATCAGATTGTCCGCATATAGGGCTATATGGTGGACACAGCCCTCTACATTGAGCCCCTGATACCAGTTTCCAGTTCTGGCTTTAGCCGCTAGTGACTCCATACCCATTGCAAAGAGTAAAGGTGATAGCGGGCACCCCTGTCTCGTTCCACTCCATATCTGCCTGAGATAAGCTTTCCTGTCCGGACCCGAGCTGTGGAGTCTCTATACAACAGGGCAATCCACGCTCCAAACTCCTGTCCTAACCCAAAGGCTCGCATTACGCTAAATAGATACTGCCATTCAAGACTATCAAAAGCCTTTTCTATATCAACTGTCAGGATAGTTGCCTCCTCTTTACAATAAGAGTCCGCCCCCATTACTCGTAGCATCCTCCGCACGTTCATTGCCGTATTACATGTCAGAATAAACCCAGCCTGGTCACAGTGTATGAGTCTGGTCATATATGGTAATAGCCGAGTGGCCAGTATCCTACTCAGGATTTTGTAATCGAGGTTGAGCATCGATAATGGGCGATATGCCGTTTTGTCACACGCCTGATTCCCTGGCTTCAACAATGGGACAATCAACGCCTCCCTAGTGGTTCCCGGGAGTTTCCCCTCCTGCTTCGCCTGATTATATAAAGCTACCAAACGGGGTCCCAGGAGGTCTATATATGTAGCATAGAATTCTATGGGGAACCCATCTGTACCCGGCGTCTTGTTCCTGGCTATGGTCTTAATAGCGCTTTTGACCTCGTGTAGGTCTATCTCCCTCCCTAGCACCTCAGCCACCTCTTCCTCTAGCGCTGGTAATTCAACGCCCTCCAGAAAGGTAACGAGTTCATCAGCGGTGGGGGAAACTTTACTTTTATAGAGGGTGGTGTAATATTCACAAAAGTGCTGGTTAATATCCTGCTGACGGTGCCACACCTCTCCCCGATCCCCTCTCATTTCTAAAATAGCCGAACCCCTCTTAGCCGGATTAGCCAGCCAGGCCAGTAAGGCCCCAGGTTTGTCCCTCTCAGAATGCGCCCTTGCCATATAGCTTTTATAGTCAAAACAGCGCAGTCTTTCTATGTGCCCCGCCACCTCCTCTCTGGTCTCCAAGAGCTCCCTCTGTGTAGCTACATTCTCAGGTCTTTCGCGTTCAATGCGTCGCAGCCTTTGCTCTGCCTATCGTATGTCCTGTAGAAGAGTTTTCCTCACCCCTACCGCTGCTGAAATGCACCGACCCCTAAGCACCACTTTAAACGCTTCCCACTCCATCGTGAGTGTCGAGCCCGTCCCTTCGTTCTCCGCAAAGTATTGTTCTATAACTGTACGGATCTCGGCCTGGTACACCTGATCCTCCAAATTCTCTGGCCGAAGTCGTCAAGTGGGAATCTTCGCTCGAACCCTTGTCCAGCTAAGACAGATCAACAAGGGGTTATGGTCCAAAACCGTGCATGCTAAATACTCACTACTCTGTATACACCCATGGACATCAGGCGTGCACAGAATGGCGTCCAGACGGACATGCAATTCATGCATGGGGGAGAAAAAAGAATAATCCCTCCAGGAGTCCACCAATCCCCACTGTTGTTGCCAGTTACTACGCGCCCTCGCCATTCTGTAAATAGGGGAATCATGGAACGGGGGATGAGACAGGTCAAGCCCTACATCCTCAACACTATTGGAATCCTCTCCCAGGAGCACCGACCCAGTCAATGCCTGTGCCAGCGGCCTAGAGAGGTCCATTAAGAATGAAGCTTGATCCACATTCGGGGCGTATATGATCCCAATCGTGACATCCCTCCCATCCAGTTTGCCCAGTACCACTGCATATCCCCCTTCTGGATCTTTAAACTCTCTAGTGCACTGGTAGGGGACTCCGGCCCTCACCCAAACCAACACCCCCCTCGCAAAGGCCGAATAACTTGTGTAGTATAATTGCCCTCGCCAGCGGCGCTTCAAGGCAGCCCCCTCTTTTGCATTGAGATGGGTCTCCTGCAGCAATGCAATCTGTGCCCCCTACACACCAAGAATGCATGCACCTTATGTCTCTTTGCCATAGAGTGCATCCCACAGACATTCCAGGAGATACACTTGTAATCTATGTTGGATCCCATGGAAAAAGCATTGAACCAAGGCTATCAAACCGTTTTCTCCAGACACGCCTGGACCCCAGTGAACATTCCCTAAACAAGTTAACTACCCAACTCCCCTTCCCCAGGACAGGTAGAAGTGACCTCCCTCCCATCCAGACTCAACAACAATAATGTATATATGGGTGCAGTGGCTGCCGCCCCATCCCGGACCCCCCCAAAAAACTGAAAACAATTAGTCCCCCCAACGCCTCAGCTCTTATGTCCGCAACACTGTCCACTGAAATCCCCCCTCTCCTTCTCCAAATATCCCCATACATAGATTGCCGAAAAAGGATATAGGTTGCCACCAATTGTAGTCTCTAAACTCTTGAATCAACAAAGTCAACCCAACTCATCTGCAGTGTGGGGCGTCACAACAGGCAATTCCGTTTCCGAGTCCGCTGCAGCACTCAGTATTGGAGAGCTCTCCGACCAACCGTCCTCTTGATCATTCCTCTCCGACTTAGGACTGGATCCCGCTTGACTAAGCTCCACTACTACCCCGATGACCTTGCTCCGCTCGACCTGGGCCTCCGTCGAAGTTGGTGCTCTCAGTGGGCCATGACCCCCTTCGCCGCCTCCTGCAGCCGATCTTGGCGAGCTTCCACCTGATCTCCTTCCCGGCATAGTATCCAGCCAATCCCAGGCTTCTTGCGGCATCTGAAAGAACAATGTACCTTTGGGCCCCATGACCCACAGTCTGGCTCGGGAACAGCATGGCATAGGGGAGTTGAAGTTGTCGCAATTTCCTCTTTACTGCTAGGAACGTAGATCTTTGTCGTTGTAATTCCATAGTAAAATCCGGAAATACCATCACCCTGCTGTTTCCGAGCTGCAGGTCCGGCAACTGTCTAGCCTGTTTAAGTGTATGGTCTCTGTCTCTGAAATGAAGCAGGCGAGCAATAATTGGTCTTGGTGGCGCCCCAGGCTTGGGAGGCCTGGCCGGTACCCTGTGCGCCCTTTCGATGGCGTAAAATCGAGATAGACCTTCGGGTGCCACTTCTTTCTGGATCCAATCCTCCAAATACTGCACTATATCGTCCCCTTCTTCTTTCTCGGGCACTCCGATGATGCGCAGGTTATTGCGACAAGACCTTCCTTCGCTGTCCTCAGCACGGACCTCCAGGATCTTGACTTTTGCCGCTACTTCCGTGAGAGACTGCTTGTGACCAGCTCTACCAACCGGCGATGGTCGTCCTTCAAGAGGCCAAGGTCAGTACCAATAGAATCTATTTTGAGTTCAAGCGCCTCTCGGGACGCCGTGATGGCTTCCATAATATCAGCTAACGTGGGCTTCGTGGCGGACAAATCTTTCCCCAGGTCCATGGTGTCCTCTTCCTCATCTGTTTGGGTGCCCCCACCCCCTGCAGTTGCAGTGCTCAGTCCCTTCCGTTTAGTGACTTTCCCCATGGTCGTCGTTCGCACGCTGCCACTATGCGGGGGCCGGTTCAATCTATGAGCAGGTCACCTCTAATGGAACCACCTCCTAATGGCAATCTCTTAATGGCTTTGACAAGGTGAGGTAGCACTGACCACTCCTCGTTTCCCAGATGGGAACCTGTGCACAATGGTCAATTTGCATTCCGGGTAGTCCCTCTCTCCGTCCTGCGCCGCCTCGCACCTCTACTTTCTCCTCCCGAGGATCTCGCTGCTCTGATTAGTGTCTTATGCAGGGGCACCAAGCCTCCCGGGTTACGTGCGAGGCCTCACTGATGTCAGTCGGCGATCCAGCCCATTCCAAACAAGGACCTGGACTTCCCTCTCCCGCTCAAAGCAGTTGTTATTATAGTCACAACTCCACCACAATGGTGTACCTCAGCGGACACTCCAACTCGTCCGTCTCGAGCAGGGGCCTCAAGTCTCCTATGCCTTGTCTAAGTCCTCAGCAATGGTAGTGGCAATCGTTGGTCCAACCCGTTCCAATCAAGGGCCTGGACTCCCTTCCCCCGCTCAGTGGATTCGGCAGGCAGGCCTTGTTTCCACTACATTGATGCACCCCAACAGGCTCTCCAATTCGCCCAGCTGGGGGCCCTGAATGCTGAGGGCTTTTGCCCCTCACAGTGCTCACCGCAGATTTGGATGTGGCCAATGCGCGGGGGCTCTCTTCATTGCTGGCGCCCTCTGAAGTAACTACTGCCGACGGTCGCACCCTTCACCAGGCATTCCAGCCGCTCCTCCCGCTCCACACTACGCCCGGCTCCCGGCTCGCTGCCCTACCGTCACAGTGTCAGGACGGTCGCTCTTCAGCGCTCTCTTGCTCCCGCGGAGTTAGCGCTTCCGTCAGTCCGCTTCTTTCTGCTCTTCTTTGAATCCCAAGGGCTCCGTATTCCGTATCCCCGCACACTCGCCGGACCCGGGGGGGGGTGTGGGGGGGGTCAGCTACCGATTCCGCTATAATTGGAGGTGCCGGGAGCTCATGATGATGTCATTTGAGGAAGCCCGGGCCGGAGCTCCGAGATCCAGCTTCCTCCTACATTGGCGTCAGACCACGCCCCTCACACACGAACATCCATTGCGCATCGGTAGTGAGAATCTGCAGTCACTGCAAGGCTTCAGGGCCCGAAGAGGTTAATTTAAAGTGTAATGTGAGTTAAGAATCTGAGCCTTGATTATACTGTAGTAAAAGCGTGCGCACATAAATGTAGAACAAAGTACAACGTAGCCCACCCCAGTTTATATTACCAACAGCCTGTTGAATGTGCGGCGGTGAAGGCCCTGTCTTTGAGTTAGCTTTTTTCAATAAAATAGAATTTTTCCGCCAAACTCAACATTTAATTGCGTTTAGGGTGAAACGTCGCTAGAATTTAGCAGGAGCTGAAAATGATCGCAATCATGATGTATGTATTAGTGCCACAAATGGGTAAATAATGCAACGTCCCATAGGTATGTTAAGGGAATTTGAAGACTAAAATTTAGGATAACTAACTTAGGTGCATTATATATAAGCATTACAAAAACCAGAACAGATGAGTGAGTGAGTGAGTTGTTTCTCAGTTGTACCCTCAGTAAGAGTAGCGGTAATAGGAAATAGGTAGGCGTAGAGGTAGTAGGGTATAGAAAGGTATGAAGAAATAGGCAGCGGTAGAGATAGGATATAGGCAAGGGGTATGGGTAAGGCTCGCGGTTCCAAGGGATGCCAGGTACTAGCTACAATAATCGCAGAGCTTCCAGGGTGTAGGCAGAGGTAGAGAAACTATGGTATATGTATTATATAGATGTAGAGATACAAGGGTAAAAGCAGGGTAGAGGACCAAGGCAAATACAAACAAAAAATCAAGGAAAGGGAAGAAACAAAGCTGGGCATAAGAAACTAAAATGCAGATCTTTCCAGTTTTAAATATAAGGATATTTAGGATCTGTGTTTGTCATTGTGCAGGTGGATACTGAAAGTCAAAGATAATCCCATTTGGAGGTGTGCAGATAAGGACATATTGACAATGAGCAAACGTTGTAACATCAGGTAGGAGACACAGCACATTACTGATTTGTACTTACAATGTTTAGGGGACGGATGGACATCACATATTCACTTTTGTGGCTGTTGGACCAGGTATCCCATCGTGGATAATCTCCCTTTTCCAGTACAAACTGCTCTCCACCAAACGCCTGACGCTCAAAGCACAGCCACCTGGAAGCAAAAGTCTTCCGTGAGTTTGAAGGTCCCGCATATGGCAATGGTCAGTGCAGCTAATGGTTGCAAGAAAGTAGGTCATGATAGTGGGCTTTCATATGTTGGCGACTTATGCTTTCTGATACAAACACTCTCCGGAAAAAAATAAGATCAAGACTCAGATTTACCAAAAATAGGAAGTTTATCTCTCCAGGCAAAATATAATGTTGCCACTGGCGTGGTCCCCAACCACTAAGGAAAATGAGGGTTATCTGGTCTTTCCATCTACTTTGGCACCACGTATAGTGGTGCCCTAAGCTGCGGGCTTACCTTACATTTATAGCACCACCCACAACCTTGAACAAAAAAATATGTTAGTTTCATTCATCGATAAATATTGCAATGTTTTCTCAAAGATCTTGGCACTAAAACAGAAAGGAAAAGCAGAGGGTGCACGTAGGACTGGTGGAACTCGTGGTTGTCGCCTCACTATAGCTTCCTGCTTGCTTAAAGGTGATGAAGGAGGGAAAGTCTAAGGTACTCATTCATGTGGAAGTGGCGCAATCTTTTTTAGTTATTGAAGAAATATCCATGCACAGCTGGAGTGAGTAGTGGTGCAGGACTGATGGCAACAGGCAGAAGTTAAACCTACAGCTTGAAGGTAGCTGTAGGGCCTATAGGGCCATATGGAGAGAGAATTGGTTTCATTGGTTGATGTTTGCTAATATTCAAGGGCGGCTGGTGACATTCGAAAGTGGTAGGGTGTAAAAGTTAGAGATGACTTATGTAGCAAGTGAGTGAACGTGACTGACAAAAGAGGGTTTCTCTCCAGCTTTCTGTTATTGCATCCACATATATATTACAAGAGCCGACACAAAACCAGCCAGGACTAGTGGCTTTGTCAATGGGTGTTAGTTGTTTTAGATAAATGACTAGCAACAATGATTTTGTTGTAAATAATTAACATTGTAAATGGTTCAATTCCGAAACTGTGAGATTGTGAAATAAATATTACTGAGGCCAGTGGAAGTAGTATTAGGGTACAGTTATGTGCACTTTATATTACAAATGTATGCCCTTTACTCTCACCAAACCTCGTTCGTCTCCATATTGTACACCTTATCTTGTACTTCTTCAGCACCCTCTTTTCACTTTCTCCTGAATGCACTACCTCGCATCTCCTTCACTTCGCGGCCCCAAACATACAATGCACACACTCACTTGTAAGCACTGCATTTTCTTTTACCTTCACCTTGTCATTATTTTGAAAATTGTGTAGCCCCATCACACACATTTACACAGATTTTCAATTGCAAGTAGAATATGTGACCATTGTTGTGTGTCTTCTGCTGAGAGGCCACGGATTCAAAGATCATGTATTCTCAACTTTTTGACCCACTGACAGGGACTGTGAGAAACTCGCAGTGCCTTCTGCATCACCTCTAGAGCTCTTAGTCATGGCCCGTGGCCGACTCAGTTCAAAGTATGCACTGCACAAGACTAATGTGTTACTTGAAAAAAATGCAGAAACAACATCCTGGAAATAGCTAACACTTTTAGGGACTGCAAGATTAAAACACATGCATTATAAACAGGAACTAAATCCCTAACCTTAACGTTTTAAAGTAAAAAAATGTTAACATATACTTACGTCTGTGAAGCAGCATTTCTGACAATCAGAGTGGCTGTGCGCCCTCGACTGCTATCTATTTTCTGCTCCAGTGCACAACATCACACATGGCTCCAAGCGCGGGGTCCCAGAGCCGAGCCAACTAACCTAACCAATCCAGGAGCTGCTCTCATGCCGTTTATAATAGTAAAAGGAATGAGAAAAGCGCAAGGATTGGTTGGAGCAGGTGAACCCAGCGCTCCTTATGAGAATGGGGGCCTGTGTCTGTGCTCTGTCTGGCTGTCTAACACAGCTCGGGTTGGAGAGGTCTGAAGTGTGCATGTCAGGCTGGCAATCGCAAGATAGCTGGCCAATCTCACATGTTCGCTTCAAACTTTAGGCCGAGTCGCCTCTGCTGTTCAACATTGTCTGATTCTGTGGAAAACACTTAATTTCCCTGTGTGTAAAAATGTTAAATGTAATGTGGGTAAAATGGATTTGTGTAATCCCCACTTGATGTACACAATCAAGATTGTCTCTTAGCCCCTCATGTAAGGTACATTGATCCATGGCGTCATAGTTAGGATTGCGGTATTTAAATAGCAGTAGATACATACATCACTCCCTACCCACTCTTTCTTTACTGATGCAAGGTCCTCTGGTGAAGCACCACATACCACCTAACTCACAGAGAACATGTTGAAAAAAACTTAGTTCATTACAGCCATCTATGGAAAGATAGATCAGCAATCTCTGGGACAGAACAAAATTTAAAAATTAACAAGACATAAATTGGAAAGAATGTTTTTGCTCTGGCATCTTCATAATCAACCAACTGCTTAATGACAGTGAAGTTAACGCATTGTCAATCAACAAAGAGCAATTTAGGCCACCTGCCAATAAATCTTTACAATGGCTATATCAGGTGAGAGTTCAATGTGAAATTGAAGACGGTAACAGGAGTGAAATGGAGAGACATGCTGATTGTAAATTTGAGGGCAGACAATTGCGGGATATCAGGGTCAGATTGGCCTGTATGGCAACCCAGTCATACTAGAAGGACTTGTCTGATAGGTCAATGGGTGGGACGATTTTTGGCCTGTTTGTGGGCCTGTTTTGTGGTCTGGGGAGCAGGTCTTTACTGTTGATTTTCCTGATATTACTACAAACATTACCTACAGCAAGCACAAAAGCATGAAGCCTCCCACATCTTGCAAAACACCTATACAGCGTCTCTGTAAAAATTCAAATTTGCAAATGTGGGCCACTTTTTTAGCTATCTGATTCGCTAATGAGCCACTTTTATTTTGGTATACATGGCCTATTTTCTGTCCAAGTTCAACACTGGGCGATAGTAGCTATTTGGAGCCTCAGTATCAGCAAACAAGACTCAACATTCCTTTACCAGACACAAAGCACTTTCAGGTACCACAGAAAATATACAAAGCAGCAGTGGCGTAGCTAGGGGGGGGCGATGGGGGCGGACCGCCCCAGGCGGCACGAGTTTTCGGGCAGCAGCCGGCCCCCCTTCCCCCCGCTCTTACCTGCGGCCGCAACCCGCAAGAATCGGCCGCGGCCGCTACCACCCCCCCTCCCACTCCCCCCCGCTCTTCTATCATTTTGCCGTGGGCGGCAAACGCAGGGGCCGCCACGGGCAGCCTAAGGCCTAGCTACGCCCCTGCAAAGCAGACCTTCCACACACCTGTGAATGCTGGATTGAAATTCGTAAAATGGCAATTTGCCACACATGCAATGAGAATGCAAAGATTTAACTGATTATTGGGAAAATAGCTCAATCAAAATAAACTATGTATTGTAGGTGAATGCCTCCATGTACACCAATAACACTTCAAATATAGAAAATAACAAAATAAGATTGTGAAAGTTGTGCTGTAATCTGGTATGTCAGTGATAAAAGCGAACAGAAAAAATACTAAGCAGCCCTCAAAGAGCAAATGGTGGATTAGAAAGCCTTTGACCAGCTTTAATACGGAACACAGTGATTTTCTCAGTAAAAAACAGATCTCGCTAAGAATTTCTATGAGAGGCTGCAGGTTATTAAATGCTTTTTATAAGGAATTGAAATGGCACCTGGCAGTAGTTTAAAATTGTAGAATGTAAGCGGCTTCGCATAGGAGAAATGTTCCTCCTGCCAAGCATGTAATTTAAAAAGCGCCCATCACGTTTGAAGCATAAAATACAATCAGAGATGATCAGCAGCAAATGTTAAAGTAGAATATTTAAATAAACAGGAAGTGGGCAAATTTCCAAATATGTTTTCCTCTTAAGTCTGAATTAGACTATTTCAGGTAGACAGTAATGGTGTTATAAAACATACTAAGAAATAATAACAAGTATTGACAAAGCCAATAGGTATGGGCTTAATATGCTAACGCATGCAGCATTAGAGAGAGGCACTTGGGAGGCAGTCAGCATGAGTGGACAGAGAGGGCTATAGTTGTAAAGTAGTCCCTCATGAAGTTCAATGAAAGCACTTTAACGGAGGAGGAAGGATGCACCCAGTCAGTACCACTGGGTGAAAGACACCCAAACAGTCTACAGCATTAGGTAAGAGATCAATACTCCACTGGGGTGTGCCGAGACATGATTGACAATTCACATTATCAATAGTCAAAAGAGGCTGGTAGATGAAAACCAGTTGTTGAAATGGGCGTGGCAAAGCCCACTCTAAACCATGGGCCTGATTCACAAAGGTAAACTGAGACGAAAGTCTAACTTTACGACTCTCTGTATTCACAAAGGGTATTTACGAGTCGTAAAGTTAGACTTTTGTCTCAGTTAAACTTAAGTTTTGGTCTTAAGTTTAACTGAGACCAAAAGTCCTGGTCTGAGTTAAACTTAAGATCAAAACTTAAGTTTAACCGAGACAAAGTCTAACTTTACGACTCGTAAATGCCTTTTGTGAATACTGAAAGTCGTTAAGGTAGACTTTCATCTCCGTTTACATTTGTGAATCGGGCCCCTTATTTTTAGCAATTGTTCTGTTTGACAGCTGCACTGTCAAAACCCAGGTCTAAAATGCACGTTTTTTCCCACTGGCCAATGCCCCTGCTGCAATGCAAATCTCGTTATAGAAATTTGCCCTGAAACTAACAAAGTGTATTATATTGCCTTGTTTAGTGTATGTGTCATTATCAAAATGAAGTGCAGACTATTCTGAGTACCAGTTACTGTGATAATGTGCCTCATTCTTTTACCTCTTCCTCCAATACCTCACTACCTGTCTCCCAGCCTACTTCTGCTATCAGTACAAGCTATTAGTCATTGTAAAACAAATTAACTACAGACAAAGAAATGAAAAGTACTACAATGTAGACCGTGCCAAAACCTCTATATCCTCAATCGGATCTACAAAACAAAACAACTTGGGGTAAAGTTGTGTGTTTCAAATTAACACTAATCTTACAGTACTTCATCCTGAAAAAATAGAATTTTTAAATTTAGAAAACTGTTTCATTCATGAAACTACACATAGATAAGTTTTAAGCTTCCTAACCCAAAATAAGTGTTTTAGGGGCAATGCATCGACAACCAAAGAAATTGCATAAACCACTGTTAAAACTGCCTTATCAAAAACTAATATGTTTAGGCCCCGAAAGCAAGTTTGGCTAACTCCTATGCCAAGGTTCCCACTGGTCAGAATTACGGTTACCAGTCAATATCTCTGCCTGGAAATTCACCTTTTACAAGTTAGATCCATCAGAATGGGGAGCAGCTGTGCAGACGTGGAATTACTGCACGGCATTCTCTAGTCTGAGGGCTTTAACGCCCCCATTATAATACTCCCAATCAACACTTGCTTGAAGTGGGTGCCAATTGGGAGCCTGCTTGCCTGCGGGGGGAGCGAGCGGTAGTAGGGTATCGGAGAGAATGGAAAGAATAACTTTGACAGGAGAGAACAAAGCTATTCCCTTGCCAATGAAAACCTTTGTCAGGGCACAAGGCTTGGCTGCTATGATTTTACTGGCCATTTATTGGACATACTTATTAGCCAGTAAAATTGAGTCTGATGTTCCCTGCACCCAGGAGAACCAGGTGCACAACCCTGGGCCAGTCATGAATAAGCAGTGCGGCATTCCATATGGTAATTCCTCTCCACCTGACTCGTAAGCAGTGCCTTAGTAGTACTCCATGCACACAGAAAGGTGTTTCAGACTCATGGCAATCCCATTTAGAGATACTGTTTATAGAAAAACGCTTTTCATGGTGCTGTTCAACTGCCCAACATTTTACTTCACATGGAGCCACAAAGAACACTGACCACTTGTGTGGAAAACTAGGGCCCTGAAAGTGAAACAGTCTGGACCCTAGAAATCTGTTCGCAGAGCAGGGAGGATGGGTGGGTCGGTAAGGAATCTGCAGCTAGATAGAGTCTCTATCAGATAAGGCGTTATCGAAGGTAAGTAACTTGCTCATCTGATAGAAACTTCTAGCCGCAGATTCCTTACCTTAGAAGAGATACCCAAGCAATACCTCCCTGGAGGTGGGTCTGTGAAGCAATTTCGCACTAAAAAGTCCTGCAGGACTGAACAGGCAAAGTGCCCATACCGGCGAACCTGACTGCCCAGGCGGTAGTGCTTGGTGAACATGTGCAGAGAAGCCCACGTTGCTGCCTGGCATATGTCTAGCACCAGGACTCCGCAGGCTAACACAGTGGTCGCAGCCTTAGATATGGTGGAATGAGCACGCACACCTTCAGGGGGCTGCTTGTTGGCCAGTGAGTAGGGGAGTTTAATGCAGAGCACGATCCATCAGGAGATGGTTCATTTTGGCACATGCTTCCCCTTCTTGCCTCCGTCATACCCCATGAAGAGCTGGTTGTCCACCCAGAAATCTTTTGTGTGGTCAAGGTAGAACAACGATGCTGTTTTTGGGTCCAGTCACTGGGATGCAGTGGAGCACAAAAGGTAGGCAAGGCGATGGATTGGCCTACATAAAAGGGAGTGCCAACTTTTGGCAGAAAGGAAGCCCTAGTGCAAAGAACCAGCTTGTCTGGAAACATGTTTAGGTATGGAGGCTTAGATGACAAAGCCTGGAGCTCACTGACCCTCTGGGTCACTCAGAAAGCCGTCTTGTTACTAAGGAGCCTGAGAGGACAGTTGTCTAGTGGCTCAAAAGGAGCGCACATCAGAAATGTGAGTGCAAGATTGAGGTTCAGTGAGTCATGGTGAAGGTGGAAGCATATTCCAGACCTTTTACAAACCTATTTACAACAGGAGTATTGAACAGTGATGGCTGATCTGGCAACCGCAGAAAGGCTGTGGTGCCCAAAGCAGAGCCCTTCCAGGCAAGAGAAAGAAGAAATAAAAGGCCCTGAGAAAGAGGAGCCGAAAGGGGGTCAATTTTCTTTTCTGTACACCATGCCACAAGCTTGCCGCAGCAGCAGGCATATACTGCTTGGTGGAGGGATGCCTGGCTGCCAAGTTAACATTGCAGACATTTGGCGGGAGGTCGATAGCTGTCGACTGTCGCCGCTCAATCTCCACTCCTGAAGGCAGATTGTTGACAGTTTCGGGTGGAGAACCCTCCCCTGCTGCTGTGACAGGAGATCCTCCCGAAGAGGCAGCCTGATCGGAGGACCGATGGCCATGCTCAACAGCTCAGGATACCAAACTCGCTGAGCCCAGTCTGAAGCTGCAAGGATGACTTGGACCAGGTAATTCCTGATATTCCTGAGAACTCTGGGCAGGAGTGGAATGGGCGGGAAGGAGTACAGGAGGCCCGAGTTCCACTCAAGTTAAAAAGCGTCTCTGAGTGAGAACCACAGTTGAAACTCCAATGTGCATAACTGCTGACATTGCACGTGCTCGGAGGTGGCGACCGGATTTAACTAAGACTCTCCCCACTGCTGAAAGAGACCTTGCATCACCTCCGGATGGAGACGCCACTCGAGATCCACTAAGCATATTTGGCTGTGTTTGTCCGCCCTGGCATTCAGAGAGCACACCAGGTGTTGAACCACCAGATATCTGCCCTGAAGTTCCAGCAATGTCTAGAGGCACAGGGTCTCCTGACAATGGGTCCATGACCTCACCCTGTTTGTTGCAGTACCACATGCTGTGGTGTTGTCCATGAACACCTGCACTAGCCTTCCCTTGATGGAGGGTAGAAAGGCTTTCAATGCTAGCCTCATCGCCCGGAGCATCACTAGGTTGATGTGGAGTCCAGATTCTGCCGGAGACCAGAGGCCTCTGATCTCCACCTCTCCCAGATGGCCACCCCATCCCAGGAGTGACGCATCTGTCACTACTGTCAGATCTCATTGGGGAAGGGAGAGGGGTCTGCCCCTGGCCCAATCGTGGTTCATTAGCCACCACTGCAGATCTTTTGCAAGTCCCCTCCGAGATCTGGACTATGTCAGAGAGATTCCCCTGATGCTGCACCCACTAGAATTTCAGGTCCCACTGCAGAGCCCATGCCAGCATGCATTTGGTACAAGCAGGATTCAGGAGGCCATGATGCCCAGCAGCCTCAGAGTCAGTCTCACCGAAACTGAGGATAGACTCTCAAACAATGGTATCATAACCTGAATATGCTGGAATCGCTGTTCAGGAGCATAAGCCCGAAACTGCATTGGTTCCAGAACAGTTTCGATGAAAGGGAGCGTCTGAGAGGGAGTCAGGTGTGACTTTGGCATATTGATAGTGAACCCCAGCGGGTGCAAGAGGTTCGCCTTAGTAAGGTGACGACTGCCTGGTGTGAGCTCACCTTTGTCGAGATAGGGTAAGACTGATATCCCTGTTCTCCGCAAATAAGCTGCAACCACCGCCATCACCTTGGTGAACACCCAAGGTGCACTGGTAAGGCCAAAACGGGAGCACAGTGAACTGAAAGTGCTAGTGGTCCACTGTGAACCACAGATAACGCCTGTGGGCAGACAAGACGGGAATGTGAAAATATACATTATGCAAGTCCAGTGCTAGTAGCCAGTCTCCCAGGTCGAGGGCAGACAAAACTTGAGCAAGCATGAGCATTTTGAATTTCTCTTTTTTCAGGAAGAAATTGAGAGGGCGCAGGTTTAGGGTAGGACAAAGGCCTCAACCTTTTTGGGCACCAGAAAGTAGCTGAGAATAACAACCACGACCTACTTCTGGCATCGGCACTCTCTCTATGGCTCCCCTGGCCAAGAGTGCCACCACTTCCTGGCGGAGTAAAGAGAGATGGTCCTCCATCAGCCTGTCGCAAGAGGGTGGCATGGGTGAAGGGATAGTCATGAAGGGGAGGGAGTAGCCTCTTTGGACAATCTGGATAACCCAGCGATCTAATGTTATCGACCTCCAGTGGTGCAGGTGATGGCATATACTGCTTCCCACTGGATGTCCATGATGGTTGGAGGGCAAACTAAAGAGGTTTAGAGGCTGTGGCTGCCGGGGGTGGACTGGCCTGACCTACGTCTGCCTGATCCACACAGAGGCTGGTAAGCTTGCATGCCTTGGTGGCTGGCAGGGAAGGATGTAAGTGCAACCCCTTTCCATGCCCATGAAAGGACTAAAAGGTGGACTGGGGTTAGCAGGTCACCATGGAAAGCTTGGGCATCCCTCGAAAAGCCAGCCATCCTCAGCCAGGTGTGGCGCTGTAAGACCACCGATGAAGAAACTGCTCTGCCTAGCGAGTTGGTCATGTCCAGCCCACATTGGATAGTGAACTTGGCTGCATCTCTCCCGTCTGCCATAGCTTGGGAGAGTGTGGCCTTGGCCTCCTCTGGGACCATGGGCAGCACCTGCGCAACCAGCCCAAAGTGCAGGAGAGTAACGACCCAAAAGGCACGCGGTGTTCATGGACCACAGTGCCAGGTTGCTGGAAGAAAACATCTTCTTGCATAAGGTGTTGTGTTCAGCCTCTTTGATTTCTTATCTGGTGGGGTGGTAGGGAATGGGCCAGGGCATACACAGGAAGTAGAGGCTTGGACCACCAAGCAATTTGGGGTAGGGTGTAGTGTGAGGAAACTGGAGTCCCCTGGGGTGGGGCAATAGCAGTGGGCAATTGTCCTGATCACAAGAACCCCTGTGCAGGGCTTCAACCTGACTCCAAGCAGTCCATCAGTAAGGGCTTCATTAAATGGGAGAAAAGGTTCTGAGGGGGTAACCTCCGGCTGAAGCACCTCTGTTAAGGTGTTAGTCTTGACTGCCACTGAGGGCAGGCGAAGGTCCAGGACCTCAGCCACCCTTCTCACCACCATAGAAAAGAGATTCCCTCCTCCATAGCTACAGTAGGAGGAGAGACAATGCCAGTATCTGGGGAGGTTTCCAATGCAATGGCGTCTGCCTATTCCTCACACCAGTCCATGTTAGGGTCTATGACAATGACCCACTATGCCAAAATCTTAATAAGTCACAATTTCTACTCCATGGCTGAGCATACGGTAGGAAGAGATCCTCCCTCCCCGTCTGGATGAACAGATAAGGACAGCCACAATAGTGACCACAATGACCATTCAAGATACTGAGCTGTTGCTTTGGAACTCTGCTTTCAAGGCTGGATGAGCTGAGGCACTCTCAACCATTCCATCACTGAGAGCAGCTCTCCCTCACTTCAACTGTTCAGCCTTGGCCTGCCCTACTGCAGCCTAGCCTAACACCAGCCACAAAGAGCAGAGCCATCACCATCCCACTGCATTGAACAAGGAGGCAGCCCTGGTTCACAGGTAGACAAATAACAGTTCTTCTTTTCCCTACAGTGACTTTGCAAACATGGACTATGTCCTTCAAGGGAGCAACAGCTGGACAGGAAACCAGTCCCAGCAAAGAAAGGAAGAACTGCCTACTAGTTTAGAAGCAAAGAATTCAGTTGGAGAACAGTCTGCCAAGCATCTGTACCACAGTCCCTCCAAGAAGCCTCATCCCTTCCCCACTGCTGGCACTGAAGGACACCAAGAACCCTCATGGCAATCTCCCTCAAGATTGACCGTAAGTGACTGTTGATTCACCATCAAAGTGTTCTATCTACTGAGGGAGGGTTAGATACTGGAACAGCAATGGTGCTTAACGTACTGTGGGAGGTTGCAGATACTGGAATGGCAATGGTCCTTCACAACCTGGGGCCTGGAGATACTCTACTTGCAATGTTGCTTTAAATAACAGGGGATGTTTTGAATAGCAATGGTGCTTTACATTCTGATAGGAGAACACAATATTGTTATGGTGCTTTGCACACTGGAAGTTGGGGAATGTCCCATTCAAGAATGTCAATGTTTTTTTACATACTGGAGAAATATGAAAACACCATGACTATGGTGTTTTTGATAGTGGGGACAATATGGAGGTCAGTAACTCAATTATACTTTACATGCTGGGGATTGTGGCTGCTGGCATGGCACTGTGTGATTTACACAAAGACATAATGTAAGGAACTAGCATGGCCATGCATGCTTTACACCAGGCTTCTCCAACGAGTAGCTTGTGAGCTACAGGTAGCTGTCCAGCTGCCTTTGAGCAGCTCTCCTGTGAGTGGCCCAGTCTACTAAATTAAATGTTTTGTTTGACAGAATTAATAAATTTATACCAAAATTGTAAAGTATGCATTCGAGATGAAAATGTGTTTATTTTCAGGACTCATAAGATGATGTCTGAAGAAAATTGTTGAATTTCCAAAATCCTTTTCAAGCGGAGATTTGAGTGATAAATCATGTGGTCATGGGGAGATTTATTACTAATATTACCTTGGTCCATGAACATTGCAGCTATGGCTGTTAAGTAGTACCTACGTAAAGGCATTCTAAAAATAACAGCACTTTTTTTTTTACATTGTTGCTAGTAACACTTCCTGACACACTTAGGTGATCACTGCTGGTAATCCTGCATAGGATGGCCACTAATATAATCTGGTTTGATGTGGTAACTATTACAACACTAATAATATTAGTAGCTCAGGATAATTTTCATTGAACATAAGTATCTCTTGTTACAGAAAAGGTTGGAGACCCTTTGGTTTATACACTGTGAAAATGTGCAAAGTAGAATCAAAGCAGTGTCTGTAGAATGATAGATTTCTTCTGTCTTGGGTATCAGCATGTAATGTGAATTATGTCCTGACAAAGTATTTAAAACTGCTGTTTTTCTTGTAGCATAGGATTTTCAATAGCTGTAACTTCATGAAGGGCATGGTACACCAGATGGGCACTTCTTTTCTTGGGGCACACGCATTTGCTCATTTAGCATCCAGTGATTTTGCAGGCATACTGTTCTCCTATATGTTTCTAAATGGTTTGCAAGTGCTGAAAAAATCTCCTGTGACAGACCCAGAAGCATCGGACTATTGTTCAATTTCAGAACTGCCTTATAAATCTGAGGCGGGTGGGGCAATATATGTCAACAACCTGGATAACTTTAAGTAGGGCTCCCCAGCTGCACCTGGCTAGAAGACACACTGCGTCTGCCACATCACAAAATAAAATGATGGACGGAGTGTTGAAACTTTTCAAACACTCATCCCCAGGCACAGATTTGGGTTTAATCCATTGTTATTTTGCTCACGACGTCACCCCAGTTTGGATCCAGCCATATGCAAATCAGTCTTGACCGTGCTCCTAATGGGAACAGTCCAGCCCGAACTGCCAGGCCAGGTCCTCCCTGGACCTGAAACAAGCACTGCCTCTGCCACACCAGCTTCAATGGGCCTTGCCGTTTCACTTGTAACCAGTCTCCATGTCTCCTGCAAATCGATGAATTTCCCCCACCCCTCTGTATAATATTGCATTTAAATTATTGCGTTATGAAGACATGTGATATTTATTTTTCTGGTTTATTTCTAGTTTATTTTTATTCAACGGTAATAAAAAATCTTAAATTGTATGTTTTCAATACTTACGGCCCTGATTCGACCTTGATTGAGCCCACTTTCTCAAGTCCTTTTTCACTCAGATTCTGACATTCTCCAGTTAGCTCGCACTTCTTACCCTGAAAGTTCTCTAGTTCATAGAGGGTGACCTGAAACAAGAGGAGGGCAGTTAATCACACTGAATGCACTATTGATGGATGTGCAGATATCTATGTAGTACAAGCCAGCAGCAGAGAACACTAGGGTATAGTGTTTTGGAGCGTTAGGGTGAACGTGCTGGGAGAGGAGCTCATTCGAGATTGTGTACGAGTGAAGGAGATTGAGTACTTTTATTCTGCAGTGAATCAGAATTAAAGGGTGCTTTATCATTCTATAATTTGCATATAAAATGTCCACATGCTTCCTCTTTTTTTGGTGCTTGTGATGTTCTGCAAATTATTCTAGCCTGTCTCTAAAGTATTGGTCGCCTACTGCTTTAAAGATGAGGAAATAGTTAAATTAATTAAAACTCAGGGGAGATTTACTCCTTATTCAAACAGACATAAGTTGCTGTGCTGTGTTGTATGAAAGGAAGAGAGAGAACAGCCCCATATCTACCAAGATATGGTTCTGCTACTCTCTTCCCCACCGGTGGCCCACTTTAGGCTGCCTTTTGCCGATGCACACACCCTTGTCATGTCAAGCATAGAATCTGTACTGGAAATGTATTCTTCCAGTCCAAAATACTATGCCTTGACAAAGTTTAACACTTTTCACACTTTGTATGTGTGCTGTACAGTGAAGCACACATGAAAAGTTGAAAACGTTTTGAGAAAAGAAAACTTGTCTCAAACTTTACGCCAGCCTCGAGGCATTCATTTTTGGCACAAAGTCATGCCTACCTTTTATAGTAGATTGAGTTTTGCGTGATAATCAATGGGTTGATGCATGGGAATGCCCATGCCCGCCCCCAATAGAAAGCCTCTTTTAAGTAAAGTAGCACAAAATGGCGCATAGCACTACTTTGCATTGCTGTATGGCTACTTTCCAACACAAATCAGGATTTGCATTGAAAGTAAATCCCAATATATCATACTGTGCCAGGTTTGCTTCACTTTTGTGATGCAAACCTGCAGCAAAATGGTAGTAAAACTGCCCCTCAGATTCATAATGCAGTTGCCTGGCAGTTAGTAGAGAAGCTAAATTGTTCCTAAAAATATGTATTAGAGATGAAATCGCGAAACGTGCTTAAAAGTGTTTTAAAAATTGGCCCATTTGCTATAAGCCCTACCATCCAGTTGTTAGGTCACTTAATATCAAGCTACTTCCTTCCAAAAAACTATTGATGCATCATTGAGGATGCATTAGAGCAGAGGTCTTCAAACTTTTTGATGCTGAGGCCCCCCTGTAAAAATATTTTAGGTGTAAGGACCCCCTCCTGACAAAAATTTCTAGAACTTGGTACTCCTCATCATTGACCACTATCGACAACCATAAACGCCCCCAATTCCCATAGCAAATCATTTTTACAGCGGGGAAATAATATTAAACAGTGTTTATCAAACCAAAGGTCAGTGAGCTTTGGGCGTGGTCAAAGGTGTGGCTAAAAACAAAGGGCCTCATTTATGAGGAATTGGCGTAGGGCAGCGCTGCAAGTCTTCTTGCTGCGCTGTCTGACGCCCAATGTGAAAGGGCAGGAAGGCACCGTATTTATGAAATACGGTACATTCCTGTCCTTTCCCACTGCGTTGGGGCACAAATTGCTGCATAGCGCCAATGTAGGCAGGATTGTTTTTGTGCAGAAGGGGCACCTTCCTGCACAAAAACAATCCAGAGAGGGGTTTTCCTCTTTCTGTGTGAGCTGTAGAATGCAGCACACATGGAAAGAGGAAAAAACGAGGAGAAATGAAAACATTTCTCCTTGTTACTCCTGCTGTGGGGAGGCGTACGGTTTTGGCGCTACCCCAGGTTTACACGGTTTTGTAAATCTAGGGCAGCATCAAAATCCATGGGTGTTGCATGTGAACACCCACCGCAATGCCCATGGAACGCCTACAGCGACTTGCACTGCTTTGTCTTACTCCATATCTAGGAGGCCATGCAAAGCCACGCAGGGTGACTTTGCGTCGCCTCATAGATATGATTGAGATGCTTGTGCCGCCGTAGGTTAAAAAAAAGTGACACTCCGGCAGCGCAAGCCTCTCATAAATCAGCCCCAAAATATTTTGTTCGTTTTTTAGGACTTTCACCATCAGGTAGCTACATATAAAATAATGGGTAGCTTAAATGAAAAATAAATTTAAAAAGTTGTTACTCAGTGAGAAATGCACTGTATTATATTAGGAAACCTCTATTAGTTAATGCACTGCTGAGGTCTGTGTGTAACCACAGAATTAAATTTGGTTGGTGCAGTGCAGAATAGTGACTTGTGTATTTTTAGTGCTACCTGGTCACAGCCTGTGAGAGAAAGCACTGTGAATGTGTAAGTCATTATTTTATACTTGCATTACACACATTTTAAGATAGACTTCTACAAACTGTGCAAATAGTTTTAGGATAAAATGGAGCTTCCAAAATGTAGATTTTATTATTACCAGACCATAACTAATGCAAATTTTTTTTTTGCATAACTGTCCCTTCAGCACCACCTCAGTGGTGCTAAGCGCTGTGTAAATGCAATTCTGATTAAAAGCATGCACTTCACAGCCCAGTTGTTAACTCTTCCTACTACCACTAAAAAAAATAACAAATCTTTGCCATCTCAATGCTTGGAGTGATTCGAGCAATTAAAGCCAGAACCGCTCCCAAGCACCCTTTACATTTGCAGCTTAACTCGCACATTTGCATTTCATTCAGGCAAGCAGGCACCCTGGCACGAAGGATTGTTTTACCTGTCTGCCTGACCTTTTCCTTTCACAGCACAGTAGGCTTAATTAACTTCGGCTGAAGCATCAAAGTGTCCAGGGCCGGACTGGCTACCGGGCGTTTTGGCATGCTGCCGAGCTGGGGGCTGATGTCACTGCGGTGGGGGCTAATTTCGTTGATGGAGACCTGCGTGTGCTACGAAATAAACAAAGCAAAACGAATTTCGTTCAGCACACGCAGGTCTCCATCAACGAAATCAGCCCCCAGCTCGGCAGCATGCCAAAACGCCCGGTAGCCAGTCCGGCCCTGAAAGTGTCCCTGACGGTTGTCTTTTTCCTTTTTACATATTTTAAATACCAGACAGTAGTGAGGCCTGGAAATGCGCGACCCCCTTCCCAGGACTCCACGGCCCCCCTGGGGGTCGCGCCCCACAGATTGAAGACCTCTGCATTAGAGGCACCTGGAAGTTCTCCATTACCAACCCCATTTGCCAAAAGCTGCTATGTTTCAAAAGTTTCCAGATATCCCTACAATAGAAAAGATACTCTATCCTTTAAGATCTGAGTACAGGCCGCTGAACTGTACAGTGACCCGATGGTTCGGCAGAGTTTCTAATATTCTCTATTACAGTCAGCCTACCATTTCACAGATAAAAACATGTGGCCTCTCGGAATGGAACTATGCTTATTTAGCGAAGCTTTCATCGCTGGAGCACATGGACCCATCAACACCGGGATGTGCAAGACTGTGGGGAATTTGAACCAGAAGTGCAGAGATGTGTTGGTAGTGGGTTCTCTGCTACAATTGTGTCAGTCAACATTACGGCCTGCAGTCCTGGAACCAGGTGTAGTACCAGCATCCGAGGCACACAACGGGGATTTATTAGGAACAAATCGTTGTAGAAACAAAGTGCCTTTTCAAGGATACAATAAAAAGGCAAATTAAATTAAACAAATTATGGTAATTAGGCTAAATCATAGACAACCAATGTTACCTTTAAAAATGACAAAGCACTCTGGGAATGCGGTTAAATATAGTCATGGGCACACAGGTGTTCCATATGTATGTGTGCATTCCCAAATTATTACTAGGAGCTGGATGCTGAGGGAGCGGTGTTTGGAGGTATATTGTGGGGCAGAAGTAGTGAGAGATTTATGGGTTGTGCGGGTGTCGGCAATGAACGTAAAAAAGGTTTCATGATAACTCTGGTAGTGGCAGAGCTCATGGGGCTGAAGGAGCCATTGCCCACAGCACTCTCTTGTTGTTGCAATGAGCTTCTATGCCTAGTGCCCGGGCACTAGGCGCTGCCGCTCACAATCCCCCGTGCATGTACAACAGAGTGCCAGCAGGACTAATAGGTCATGTATCTGAATTGCAAGCATAAATAATTAAAATGCAATCAATTCATTTGCAAAGCTTCAGTCATCTGACGTCTAACCCATGTCCACACCACGTTGTTTGCCATGGAAGGTGTCAAGTGCGCCCACTTTGCAAATGATTGGTTTGCCATGGAAGGTGTCAAGTGAGCCCATTTTGCAAATGATCGGTAGCATTTCATTTGTAAAGCGCATGCTATTCATTGAGCGAAGTGTGCACGTAGTGACTGCTCTGACTTTGAGAGTTCTGCTTGCTGAGGGCATTCGCAGCGTGGAGGGTCACGAGGGCCAGTAAGTCATAGAACATGCCAATCTCTTTCTGTGGTATGGCACTGGTTTTATTGGACTTAAGGGGGTATGGGTTTAATCCTAAAGGATGGCACACGTACATATTGGGCTCAATTAGGCGGCTTCAGAAGGCATTTCATTCTGAGCTTTGGTCCAGTAAGCTATGGGATGTCAGTTGCGTGCATAAAATCGGGGTTCACATGAAAGAATGGTACAGATACCTGTGGGTTTGGTGAGAAGGGATGTCTTTTATTCTGAGGCATGGTGTGGGCTCCTCATGTTGGAGGTGTAATGCACCTCGCTCCTGGCGACCTGAAGGTCCAAGAGGATGCTGGATGCTCGCCCTTGTGTGGTTGAGAGATGAGAGTCTAAGACTGCAGTTGGGACCATGCGGACTTGAACTCTTCAAGAGCAAAGGGTCCAGGGCCTCACTTCAAAGTACCTGAGCAGACCAGATGTTCAGGTCATCGAATGCTGAGGGCTGTAGTAGCATGGGAAGGAGCTTAGGAGAGGAGCGAGACCAGACCAGAACTGGGCCCGGTGTGAAGGGGTAGTATCGCACGGTCACATGCACTGAATGGAAGAGAAGCTGTGGGCCAACAGAAGCACAACAGGCATCAAGGATTTGTAGCCTCGTGATACCTCCAAATGTCCTACCTCTTCGAGAACATGTTGAGTGTGGTGGCCAGAATGACCCTGGAAACATTGGTATCACTCTCTGGTTGGTTACCTCGGACATTTGGGAGGTAAACCCTTCTCAGTGCTAGCACCACAGATTTGGCATCCTCCGCATCGATCAGAATGTTGGTTAATACCACACTGTTCTAGTTTTTTGTGTGTTACTGTTGGACATTGTGTAAGACTCTACCTGGGAGCCAGAACCTTTGAGATAAAGACTCGGATGCGGGTGTGAGGCTGGACGGTACTCACGTACTTGGAGTGCTCTATAAGTCTTTCATGACGAAAAAAGTAATATTAAAAACTGAATTTGGACCTGCTACCTAAGACGGTCACAGGACATTTTATTATCAGGTTGTAAAGACTGCAGTCAAAACGGGACTGGGGCTCTATCTACATGTTCTGTGAGGTCCAAGAAGCCATCTAGGCAACCAAAACTCTCTTTATTTCACACAACTCCGTATTGTTGGGTTGTCCAGTGTTGGTAGAGCATCAGTGCTTATAAAAGCAATCATTCGAGCACTTCTTAATTTCCCTTTCCACTAGAACAGAGGTCTTCAAACTTTTTGATGCTGAGGCCCCCCTGTAAAAATATTTTAGGTGTAAGGACCCCCTCCTGACAAAAATTTCTAGAACTTGGTACTCCTCATCATTGACCACTATCGACAACCATAAACGCCCCCAATTCCCATAGCAAATCATTTTTACAGCGGGGAAATAATATTAAACAGTGTTTATCAAACCAAAGGTCAGTGAGCTTTGGGCGTGGTCAAAGGTGTGGCTAAAAACAAAGGGCCTCATTTATGAGGAATTGGCGTAGGGCAGCGCTGCAAGTCTTCTTGCTGCGCTGTCCTACGCCCAATGTGAAAGGGGCAGGAAGGCACCGTATTTATGAAATACGGTGCATTCCTGTCCTTTCCCACTGCGTTGGGGCACAAATTGCTGCCTAGCGCCAATGTAGGCAGGATTGTTTTTGTGCAGAAGGGGCACCTTCCTGCACAAAAACAATCCAGAGAGGGGTTTTCCTCTTTCTGTGTGAGCTGTAGAATGCAGCACACATGGAAAGAGGAAAAACGAGGAGAAATGAAAACATTTCTCCTTGTTACTCCTGCTGTGGGGAGGCGTACGGTTTTGGCGCTACCCCAGGTTTACACGGTTTTGTAAATCTAGGGCAGCATCAAAATCCATGGGTGTTGCATGTGAACACCCACCGCAATGCCCATGGAACGCCTACAGCGACTTGCACTGCTTTGTCTTACTCCATATCTAGGAGGCCATGCAAAGCCACGCAGGGTGACTTTGCGTCGCCTCATAGATATGATTGAGATGCTTGTGCCGCCGTAGGTTAAAAAAAGTGACACTCCGGCAGCGCAAGCCTCTCATAAATCAGCCTCAAAATATTTTGTTCGTTTTTTAGGACTTTCACCATCAGGTAGCTACATATAAAATAATGGGTAGCTTAAATGAAAAATAAATTTTAAAAGTTGTTACTCAGTGAGAAATGCACTGTATTATATTAGGAAACCTCTATTAGTTAATGCACTGCTGAGGTCTGTGTGTAACCACAGAATTAAATTTGGTTGGTGCAGTGCAGAATAGTGACTTGTGTATTTTTAGTGCTACCTGGTCACAGCCTGTGAGAGAAAGCACTGTGAATGTGTAAGTCATTATTTTATACTTGCATTACACACATTTTAAGATAGACTTCTACAAACTGTGCAAATAGTTTTAGGATAAAATGGAGCTTCCAAAATGTAGATTTTATTATTACCAGACCATAACTAATGCAATTTTTTTTTTGCATAACTGTCCCTTCAGCACCACCTCAGTGGTGCTAAGCGCTGTGTAAATGCAATTCTGATTAAAAGCATGCACTTCACAGCCCAGTTGTTAACTCTTCCTACTACCACTCAATGCTTGGAGTGATTCGAGCAATTAAAACCAGAACCGCTCCCAAGCACCCTTTACATTTGCACCCTTTACATTTGCAGCTTAACTCGCACATTTGCATTTCATTCAGGCAAGCAGGCACCCTGGCACGAAGGATTGTTTTACCTGTCTGCCTGACCTTTTCCTTTCACAGCACAGTAGGCTTAATTAACTTCGGCTGAAGCATCAAAGTGTCCAGGGCCGGACTGGCTACCGGGCGTTTTGGCATGCTGCCGAGCTGGGGGCTGATGTCACTGCGGTGGGGGCTAATTTCGTTGATGGAGACCTGCGTGTGCTACGAAATAAACAAAGCAAAACGAATTTCGTTCAGCACACGCAGGTCCCCATCAACGAAATCAGCCCCCAGCTCGGCAGCATGCCAAAACGCCCGGTAGCCAGTCCGGCCCTGAAAGTGTCCCTGACGGTTGTCTTTTTCCTTTTTACATATTTTAAATACCAGACAGTAGTGAGGCCTGGAAATGCGCGACCCCCTTCCCAGGACTCCACGGCCCCCCTGGGGGTCGCGCCCCACAGATTGAAGACCTCTGCACTAGAATGTCTTCAATTCACTATTCCAGTGCAAGGGTTACGTCAGATGAGCATTACTGTGTAAATGTATCTGTAAGATACATTTACTTCTCCCTGTCTTTTTTCTGTCAATAAATGGAATGCTGGTTCCATATTAGAAGAAAATGAAAACAGATTAAATTAAAACACAATCATTTCTCCACCTTACTATGTCTTGACAGTGTTGCTATTAAACTGTGTTTTGATTGTGAAGGTTTACAAGTATTAAATGGCAGTCAGATATTTTAAATTACATTTCCAGTTATGTGAAGTAATTCCTCACCTATAAGTCTCATCTACCAAATTATTTGCTGCATCTCAAAGCAACTCCAGATAGCAGTTATTACTTGTATTTCATTTTAATTTTTGTTAGAGGATTCACATTTTACCATTTCATTATAAATTCTGGTTAGCTGAAGCGATTTACACCTCACGTTTGAACATTTAACAATTTCTCTATTCACATACTTCATATGTACATTCGTGGGTGAGCTTAGTGAAAATAAATATCACTATAGCAAACGTGACTTAACAGATATACTAGCACGATACTTTTCCTGTATTAAGTGTGTCCATTTCTTTGTTAGATTTCATAATTCGTTTTAAGTGTATGAACTTCTGGTGCTATTGTCTATTTTGAGGTCACGTGTTCTTTAATCTACATCAGTAATACAAAGAATAATCCTACCATGGCTGGCAGTAAGCTTGGTTTAAAATTAACAAATGCAATAAACAATATGTCACCCCGTTATCAGGAATGACCATGACGGTGTTGTTGATATGATGGACACGCAGCAGTAAAAGGTAGCACTACTGGCTACGTAATTCATTCATTACCTTGCGTTTTACTCTTTGTTATTACATATAGAATTAAAGATGGGTAACAATGAGGTACAAGCATGTTTTTCACTGAAGTGCTCTGAGTGACATCAAGTAGACAACAAGAGCGAAGTTTGAGTTGTCTATGATGTTATTCAGATCCCCAAGGAGAAAACATTCCTGTAATTCACTTTTTACCCACCTATAATATTATGTTATATATATATGGTCCCCAAAAACATCTATCCCTCCTTTCAACTACTATGCAGGGCAAAGGAGTAGTGGGGGAGCTATACATAACATGACATAACCTCTCCTCCTGCCACATACCCCTACCAATCTCTGTGTCTTCTTTTTCCCTCCTGAAGCTGTGCTCCCTGCTTTCCAGTGCCACTCTCACAGGCCCTCAGAGAGACCAGCCAGAGCGCTCATGAAGTCCTTCATGATGCAGTAATAATGGCTTACAAGTTCTGTTACCCACTGGTACCATGTCATAGCAGGGAATTACTAGATTTAGTATCCAGTCATTCGCGCTTATGGCTCTCTATGAGAGCCATACATAACATATAGATTTATAGATGGGTAACAGTGGGAAGTTTCAGAAATTAATATTAGACTTTTGGTTAGACTGGAAGGCCAAGCCTTAAGATCAGCTGCAGGGCAAACATGTTGCAAATTACAAAGACAAACAGATTAGACATGTGTTATCATGCTGCAATAAAAAGAGTCAATTAATATTGACGATTCCCCTTTAGAATATGGATTGCTGGACACTAGACTGCTTAAAAAAGTGACCTCACACAGACCATGCGCCGGTACTGTTGGAATTGTGCCCACTGGAAAGCGCTGGACACGCTTTCACATGGTGACTGCCCCTTGGAGCCTTACGAGACCAGGTCTTCAGGGAGGATTTCAGAAGTGCCATAGTGGAATACTTTCAGAACAACCAACACTCAGTATCTTCCCCTTCCACCCTCTGGAAAGCCTTTAAAGCTATGTTATGGGGGGGTCTGCATTGTTAAACAAGCGGAAGCGCTGCGCGCCGTGATGGGTCATATTGAGAAAGAGATTCGCACATTCGAGCTTCAATACTTTGAGCGCTGATCACCAACCATTATGGTAGCTATCTGGGTCAAGTTAGCGGAATATGAGGAAGCAGCACAATGGGAGACGGGCTATGTAGGCAAGGAGGCTCACACTCGGAGATGCGTGGAGGGTGATAGAGCAGGCAAAACCCAGGCCAATCTTCTATGCAGGCCTTGGGCCAGTACCTATATCAAGACTGCTGTACAGGAGGAAATGATCGCCTTCTTCTCGTCCTTTTATGCCACTACACAACCCAAGACCTCTCCAGGCCTTAGTCACTATCTAGACTCGGTGCAGCTGCTCTGGCTCGAAAATGGACATAGGTAAATATCTAGATGAACCGTTCATGGCAGAAGAGATTATATAAATCATCAATGCACTGCCTGGTGACATGGTCCCTGGGCTGGATGGCCTCACTGCAGCCTTCTGTAAAGAATATGCTCAGAACCTTGCGCCTCATCTCCTTTCGATGTATAAGGAATCTCTTTGGGTCGGTGCCCTGCCCCCTCCCTGCAAGAAGCCCTGATTGTCACAATACTTAAGCTTGACAAGAACCCTCAAAAATGTGAATCCTACCGCCCCTTGTCAATGATCAGCCTTGACAATAAGATCCTTGCCAAGCTGATTGCTTCCAGACTGCTGCTACTTCTGTCGCTCATTGTCAGGCCAGACCAAGCCGGATTTGTGCCTGGTTGATCGACGGCTCATAATTTGCATACCTTCTTCGCTATTGTGCACACCATAAACCCAGACGTCAATGCAGCTTTGGTTTTCCTTGATGCCACAAAGGCATTTGACTCCCTAGAGTGGCCCTACTTATTCACTCTACTGTCACATTTAGGCCTCAGTCTGAAATTCATCTGTCTAATTGGACTTTTATACAAAAGCCCTGTTGATTGTCTGCACGTCAACTGTACTGTAACACCCCGCTTCCCAATGACTAGAGACACCCGACAGGGCTACCCGTTTTCGCTGATATTATTTGCTATTGCTACGGAGCCTCTTGCTACAAGACTGAGGCAACACCACTTGCATAGAGGGCTAGGATTTACACAGCATGGGATCCTTGTGTCAATGTATGCTGACGATTTGACCTTATATGTTAGAAACCCACTGGATAATCTAGGTCCGTTAATCCATAAATTTAATAGATTTGGGGGGCTGTCTGGAGTCAACATAAACTGGTCTAAATCCATCTTATTTCCCTTAATGGATGAGACTGCTGAGTTCACCCCAGAGTACCAACTCCGCGGGGCCAAAGAGTTGGTTAGATAACTGGGGATTTGGCTCAGTAGGAACCTCAACGATCTCTGGAGGGACAACTACTTCCACCTCATGACACAGTTGGAGGAGAGAGTGGAGAGCTTGCATAAACTGCAGCTATCCCAAATGGGTAGGCTTGCCATCAACAAGCTGGTAGTACTACCCATGTTTCTCTACACGTTTATAAATGTGCCACTCCCGCTGACATCGGTCTTCCACAGACGACTCAGCTCCAACCTTGTGACACTTGTTTGGGCGGGTAAACAACCCCTTTTGCTTGGGAGGTGCTGACACTTCCATTTCAACAGGGCAGGCTGGGTGCACCACATATGGACCTTTATTACTATTGTGCACAGACGCAGTTTGGGCATTATTGGCTTTATCCCACGCGATTCATGGCACATCACAGCACCAGAGCAAGACCATGCTGCACCCTGCCCTCTTTTGACAACACTCTATCTAGCGCCTAAGCATCCACGTGCGTATGTTGATACAGTTGCTTGCACAATATGAGCTTGGAATGAACTCAGACAATGAGCGCGACTCAATGTATTTTTCGCCCCATCAGTGCCCATCATTGATCATCCCTCCTTACTCTTTACACAGGATGCAGGCACCCGGTCTCGGCTGCGGAATCTATAATTAACGAACATGGGTACACTCTATCTGGAGGGCACTTTTGTTACTCTGCAGCTGGCCCTTCAGGGATCTAATGTTACCTTATTGGACGCATTCACATATTATCAGCTGCGCGCTGTGCTTAGAACACTGCATGACTCCTTCCCAGTTCCCCCCCCCCCATGTTCAAAGTACTTGAAACAATGCTCATGTCCCCCTACCCGCGCAGATTGGTAACTGAAACTGCTAAACATTTGCCAATTAACCCTTCACAAATCACATATGGGATAAGTCCTCTGGAAACTACTTGGACTGTATCACACAACCCTTACTTTAGTCCAGATGAGACGAGGGTAGCAATATAAGCAGTTAAGTGATCCTCTCCCTCACCAAGGACCCCCTCGCCGCCAAATCCAACCTCCATGAAGGAAGGAAGGCCGTCGCCGATTGGATGAAGATCAGCCGACTAAAACTGAACACGGAGAAGACAGAGGTCCTCATCCTCGGCTCCAACCCCTCAGCCTGGGACGACTCCTGGTGGCCAACGACGCTGGGAGCAGCCCCGACACCCACCGACCACGCACGCAACCTGGGAGTCATCCTCGACTCAACGCTCTCCATGGACAAGCAAGTCAACGCAGTCTCATCCTCCTGCTTCAACACCCTCCGCATGCTTCGCAAGATCTACAGGTGGATCCCGACAGACACAAGAAGAACAGTCACCCAGGCCCTCGTCACTAACAGCAGACTTGACTATGGGAACGCCCTCTACGCGGGAGCCCCGGCCAAGCTCATCAAGCGGCTGCAACGCATACAAAACACCTCCGCACGCCTGATCCTCGATGTACCACGCCACAGCCACATCACCCCCCACCTGAGGAACCTGCACTGGCTCCCCGTCGACAGGAGAATCTCCTTCAAACTCCTCATCCACGCACACAAGGCACTCCACAAGACTGGCCCAGCCTACCGCAACAGACGACTCCTCTTCTACGTCCCCAACCGCCAACTCCGCTCCGCCGACCTCTCCCTCGCCACCGTCCCTCGCATTCGAAGAACTACCACCGGCGGCAGATCCTTCTCCCACCTCGCCACCAAGACCTGGAACACCCTTCCACTAAGCCTACGACAGACCCAAGACCTGTTGACCTTCAGGAGGCTACTCAAGACCTGGTTGTTCGACCAGTAGCAGCACCCCCCCCCCTTTTCTTTTTTCCCTAGCGCCTTGAGACCCTCACGGGTAAGTAGTGCGCTTTACAAATTCTGTGATTGATTGATTGATTAAGCCATGGAAAGTCCCAGGCCATGACAAAATGCCAGGTGACCTTCTGAGACACGAGAAGGCAATATGGGTACCTTATGAAATTTGCTCTGTAATGTTGTGGCAGCAGGGTCCCCAATACCTCAAACATGGAGAGAAGCTAAAATAGTCCCTATCTTTAAGAAGGGCAGTTGGCAAGATCCTGCCAATTACAGACACTGCAAAAGGTATTCATCAAACAGGTATTAAGTAAACTTAAGAACTAGATAGATGAAAACAATATCCTCTCACAGTACCAAGCGGGGTTTAGAACAAGAACAAGCACGATTCACCATGTTTTTAGGCTGCTGTGTATAGCATTGAAGTACACTAAATTGAAGGGAGGGCATCTGTATATAGCGTTCATTGATTTGAAGGCCGATTTTGATCTTATGCCAAGGATTTCCCTTTGGGATTCTTTAAAAACTAAGGGTGTACCCAAAGACCTCCTGGTGCAGATAGTAAGACTCCATCTAGAAAACCACACCAGAGTTAGATGGGGGCCTAGGGGTGAACTCACAGAAGCACTTGAGATAAACAGGGGAGTAAGACAGGGATGCGTATTGGCACCCACCCTTTTTTCGTTATACATAAAGGATGTTGTGCAATACTTTCGGGGTTGCTAACACGACTCCCCGAATTAGGAGGGGTGTCAATACCGGCATTACTATTTGCAGATGATACCATCCTTATATCCCAGACACCAATGGGATTACAAAGGCTACTAGATTGTGTCAATTAATTTTGCACTGTGAAAGGCCTTGAAATCAACTCAACTAAGACTAAATATATGGCCTTAAAACCACACAAATCATTTAAGAAAAACATCACTGTCCAAAATCAACTGTTGGAGTATGTGGCCAATTTTAGCTATCTTGGCATTACGTTAGATGCAAAATTGTCCTGGAAACCGCACATAAACAGATCTAAATCCGTTTTGTTGCAAAACTGTATGGCCATTGTGAAAAGCACCAAACTAGTAAATCCAAGGCAGTGTTGTCAGCCTTGGAAGTCTATAAGTACAGGGCTCAATCTGCAACCCTTTATGGTGCAGAACTCTGGGGGGAGTAACAGCTTGGGCAAGCTTACTACAGACGAAAACAAATTTGTAATGATGCTACTCCGCCTACCAGCACGCACATCCATGATTCCAGTATACCAATGCATTAATATTAGGAGTTTAGAACATCAAGCCGTATTGAGACCCTTGTTATTCTGGGTACGTTTATGGGTTACACAATAACTTACATATTATAAAGTGGGTTTAATGGAAATACTGAGCCTTGATCATCACATCACACTCCCCTGGTTCCGACATGTACTAACTTGGTTCTATAAACTAGGCCTAAGCTGTTTTTGGGATGCTCCAAATTCGTTAACAATCCATTCAAAGAAGGTTCTGAAAAATTCATAATGGAAGTACATATTAAATAGTGTCCACTGGAGCCCCAGTGAAGGAAGGTTGACAACACAGTTTTTATGTGTTAAACGGTTTCCTGCCCTAGAACCATACCTGGACAAAGTACAACCACAACTAGCACTGTATATGAAGTTCCGTTTCAACGTTCTTCAGATTAAATCAAATACGTCTAAATGGTCATGTGGCCCTGCCGATGTAGGGGAGGTTTATTGCACATTATGCACTTTAATCACTGAAGAAAATCTTTCACATATGCTATTTTTCTGTCCAGTCTATGCTACCCCAAGGAAAAAATGGATTAAACCAATCTGTAACAATATGGGGACTAGGACATTTTTGGAAGCCTCAAGAATTTTAAAAAGAGATAAGTCTCAGCCTATATTTTTTAGTCTTAGTAGGTATCTTTTTCCTGTAAATTTAGTACGCAAGGGAAAGGGCTTAAAATTTTAACAGATAGATGATTAATTTTATTACTTGTTTTTATTTTTATACTGTTTCAATTGTATAAATGACAAATTAGAAATGTATTTAGATGATATATATTGCATTGTGTTGCATTGTATGATTGTTGGTTGAATGCTTTTTATGGTTTTTAAAAGAAATAAAAGCTATTCTACTACTGATAACTAGACTCTATGCTGAAATGCAGGTGACCTCGCCGGTGTGCATCACCTGCGCTAGCCAGGAATGGGAAATGGATCTGGCTCTTACTTTTACTGATGATCAGTGGAGATATTGCTGCGCTCAATCTCGAGCTCTCTTCCAATTACAGACTATGCCTTCCACATTTTAAATTAATATATTGTGCATACCGCACACCGGTGAGATTACACAAAATGGGCCTACTTGAGGATGCGCGCTGCCTGCGAAGCTCGTTTCCCATGGCAGACTTTCTCCACCTCATGTGGAACTGCCCCAGCGTACAGCACTTGAAGTCCGAGACCTTCGACGCAATAAAGAGAATTGTTGAGAGTGTGATTGAGCGTTCACCACGCGTTGCACTATTGGGCTATGTCAGAGATATCTCGACTGAGGCGTGCAGATTAATGGCAATGCTCTTATTATTAGCAAAGCATAGTGTTGCGATGCACTGGGGCTGACGTCCCACTCCAGAAAGGGAGGATTGGCTATGCGACGCAGCTTATTGCCAGGAACAGCTGTCAGCATATTGGGGATTGATGCTGCTGCGTGCCCGACCCAAGGACATCTGGTCTCCCCTAGAAGCGTATCTGAGAGCAGAAGCTGATGAGATAACGCTTGCCATGAAACATATTCATAAGAGGTTGCGGGTTGAAAAGGAAACTTATACACATACTATGTTACTGCCCATGTCTGGGTCCCTATAGAAACGTAATAAAATTAATCAACGGAGCAATAGAAGCACCTCTGATACTGGATGCAACCACAATTTTATTTACAATATGAGAGGAACAGACTGTAAACGAATATCAGAAACTATTTGTCAACCTATGTTTAAGAAATATGAGGGTGAAAAACCACCTTAAATAATAATCTCAGACCTTGTTAGGGTGAACGATAAACGTCACTGTATAAACCTGTGCTTAACCCTCTGGTAGATTGGCACAAAGCAGTCAGGTTTAAATTAAAGGCAATGTATAAAGCATTTCTGCAGCACACAAACAGTTATAAAGTGAGAACACAGCACAAGAAAAATAATTAACCAGTGTAGAAAAATACAGAATGCTTTAGCAGATAAAATGACAAACATCTAACAAGAAGACCAAACAAATAAAAATAGCACCAAAAAGCACAAATCGCCTATCACGGTTTTCTGGTCATCCTAGACCAGTTCAAAGTCAAAAGTTAAGACCGACCATGATGGAGTGTGTGCCAGACACAAAATGAGGTTTGTCCCAGTGGAAAGATTACCTTCTGACTTAGAAACTTCTATGGACACAAAAGTGGTCGTCAAGGAGTAGTCGGCAGCGGGACAAGCTGCAAGCTGGACCTGAAGCAGGGCTCAACAACAATGGGTTGCTGAAAGGCGGGGTCCTGGTGCACTCATCAATGAAGGTGAGAAAGCTCCCAGCAGGTGAAGTCCGAAGTCTGTGCCCCGGAAGGCCTCAATGTTGATTGGATGCTGCTCGGAGTTGGTTCCAATGAAGCCCTTACTTTCAAACTTTGGAAATTTTCTGGAAGTGAGATCACCTTCTGGGGGAAAACCAGCAAGCTGAGGCCGACCAGTGATTCAACGTCAATGGCTGTGGCTTTGACAGTGATCCTGGTCTCCAACGGTTCTCCTGCCAAAAAGTTTCTAAGTCACACTTCTTGCAGTTTTGTGACAGGAGAAGTACACTCTAACACCAGCCAAGGGTTGAGGACCTGGGGCACCACTTCTGGGTTAGGACTCACTGGACTCACTGCAACAGAGTCCAGCACCAGGATTCAGTTGGACCTGGGCATTTGCAAGAAGAGAGGCCTCTGGAAGTTTGTTGTGTCCCTGTAGCTCAACTAGGAGTTCAACCAACTGGCCTTTGGAGTCACTTCTGGAGTCCTGTGTTCAAGGCAAGCAGATCCTGTCTTGCTTTTTATTCTTCAGACAACAGGGCAGTCTTTCTGATTCCTCACAGGTCCAGGAGTGTTCTGAGGAGAGATCTGTGGGGTCCACATTTATGCCCAGTGCCAGCCTGTGGGTGGAGGGCAAGCGTTTACCACCCCCTAAACCAGTTCTGGTCAGTTCCTCTACTCCCACTGGGTTTGATGTCACCCTGACTAGAGAGACAAAGGGGAGAAATGCCTAGGTGTGAATTTAATCTGCCACTGACAAGGTAGGCATCATTTGAAGTTCAGGAAGGGCTGGACTTACCCCCTGAAGCCATCCTGTCAAGGGAGGTGCCTCCTCCAAACACCTACAGCCTTTGATCCACTGCCTGGGAGCAACACACATCTCATCACAGACGAGTGACAGATGGACACTGGCAGTAAAGCCTTTTGGTTTTAGGCAGAAAAATGACAACTTTCTAAAAGTGTAATTTCCAAAATAGTAATATAAAATCTGACGGCCATTAAGTTGGATTTTGAATTACTATTAAAATTAGTCCTTTTTTCTAGCCCCTCCCAACTGAAAATAAGCAGAGTAGGTAGTTATAATGTAAATTCAGTGTTTTCCTACGGGAGAGCCAGCCTCGCCACAGAGCAAAACAACTTTAGAGGTTTTTCACTGCCAGGACATGTAAAATATTAAATATAAATGTCCTTCTTTTTGAGTACTGTGCACCATTCTTTATAAAACATTAAGGGCCTACAGTATGAGTGACATATAAGTATTAAAAACAAAAGGTTAGGCCAGAGAAAAGGTTTATTTTGCGAGGTCGAAATGGCAGTTTAAAACAGCATTCCTAGGCTGCAATGGCAGGCCTGGAGAGGTGTTTTACAGTGCTACTTTAGTGAGTGGCACAATGAGTGCTGCAGCTCACTAGTTGCATTTCATGTGCAGGGCCTGGGTACAGGTGGCACCATATACTTGGGAATTACAAGCAAATTAAATGTGCCAATTAGGTGTATAGCAATGTTATCATGTTTAAAACTGAGACACAAGCATTTTACCACTGGTTAGCGGAGTAAAGTGCACAGAGTTCTACAGCCAGCAAAAATAGGGTTCAATAAAATGTCAAAAATCCCAGGTGACCTTGCAGGAAGGACACATTTCCAACACTAGGTATGATAGCTACAAAACGGGATATAGCGCAACAAATGGAAGCCCATCACTACCAACACTTGACGATTGGATACTTAATATGGACCGGTGCATGGCAGCAGAAAGGGTGGCATACAAAGGGAGGGGTTGCCTTACAACATTTGAGCAGATATGGGAGGCTGTCAAAAACAACACAGACTGTTATAAATTGGATTAGTCAGTGAGAGTGGGGAGAAAGAACAAATTGGAAACATCACAGGTGGGATGATATAAACTGGTAGGATCCGCCGTACACAGCAGCAACAGAATGTACCAAAGTTATATGTAAAATATAATGATATGGATTGGATCAAAGAAAAGAATTGCTCCGGCGCGGCATAAGGCAAATAAAAATGCACGATCAACAGAACTGTATGCAATAAAAATGATGTTCAGTTTAAAAAGCTGTGCAAAGCCTCAATATAATAAACTGATAAAAACATTATTGCATGGGAAGGTGTCAGAACTGACCGCATTCACTTCCTGTTGTGCCACAATAAAACAGGCTTATAGAGTACTGCTGATGTGATGGAAAACAAAGAGTAAGTCAAAGCCATACCAGCGACTTGTTGCTGACATTGCCTATTCTGACATTTTGACTGGGAAGAGAGTGTCATGGCGTTAAGACTCAGCTGACCCGGAAGAGAAGGAACAGGAGCAACGCTTAGGACTTTCAGGGTAGATACGCACAGCGCCTGAAGACAGGCATTAAAACTCTTTAGAGCCTCCTCGCCCAAAAACGCAATGCAGTTAATCTGTTGTGTCACACTGCCGCACACCTGCTATTCAAGAAGCAAAGAACTTCTTCGTTCCCTCTCACGGGATTTCTCCAGTGTTTGTCTACCGGGACTCAGCAATTGAGTTGGTGTTAATTAGGGATTTTTAGAGTAGTGAGAATCCCTTCACGAAAATCGCGTGTAAAAGAAATGTGATGATTCTTAATTTGCATTCTTCATTGCTTGTGAGAGCATCTCCAAGATCCAGTTAACTCTGCTCAATAAAAGAGCTGAAGCCTGTGGATGCAGGGATTTTTAACTGTGTCCTTTCATTTGAGGAGAGCCATACTTTAGTCTTCAAATGTGAATCAGAAATGTGTGATATGAAATTACATTCACTTACATCTTTTTTGTACATCAAAACCATTCGCCTCTGACCTTTCGAAGCAGAGGAGTGTTCATCTAGGCTCTCCCTCTTCTGTAGTGCCTCTGCTAGTGAGCCGTCCGCCATGATTGTGGCGTTTGTGAAGATTGAGCGCAAACAAGATCTCGAACAGAGGAGCTGCATTGTGACCTTTCCTTTCTGGTGTGAAGCCACGTGAGAAAGAAGGTAGCCCCAAATTTACAAAGGTTTTGAGTTCGGTTGATGTTACTTTTTTAACGCAGACCTGATGCAAAATACCTTTTGGGATTTTCAAACCAATGTAAATTGGTATTTGTATTGGCTTGTAAGAAAAAATAAGGCGAACCAGCATGAAGTGCTGCTTTGTGTTACTCTGTATTGAGGGTGCGTTCCCATGTAACCACCCATGGTTTTTGACGCAAAACCCTATCAACTAACAATAGTAGGCAGGGTTTTGTGCCAAGAATTAACGCCACTTGAAAGAAGGGGTTCAAATGGAAAAATGCTTTTATTTCTTCGAACTTTTCCCACTTTGCATGTATGTACTACACTGTCCAGCATTCATCCAGAGGGAAAATTTTTAAAGTTAGTCTGAGCATAGTATTGTGTACTGGAAGAGTATGCTTCCAGCGTAAAACCTATGCTAGACTCACACAGACACTTTGCAGTATGTTGCAAGGGAGTGTGTGCGGCACTCGGAAGCACAATTCTGCGCCGGTGCTATGGAGAGAGCAGGATAGTGCCATATCTCTGTAGATATGGCGCTTTCCTGCTCTCTCCCTGCCACGCGACCTAGAGCAGCAAAACTTTAGGTCCTGCACTACACTGCATGACAGGTTTGTAAATTTGGGCCATAGTCTGAAAACTAAAGGCTGTGGAACCATGTGAGAAACTCTCCGGAATAATAGGACTGTAAAATAAGTTAATAAACACATTCAGCCGTGTAGGGACAGAACTGAATTAAAACACCGCTCTTTAGCACTGGCTTTAGCTCTTTAGTCTGACTGAAATCAATATTTATGGATTTTCCAGTAAAAATCTGAGCACAGTGCACGGCATTCAAGAGATAAAAAAGTAAGGCCCAGAAAAAGGTAGATTTAAAAATACCAGAAATGTATTAGGCAGAACACACTCAAAGTTTAGAGGTGAAAATATGGTGAGCAATTGAGATAATGGTTTAGTGTTAGGAGAACTAAAATAAAGGTTTACATTAGGGACGCATGAGGGTCAGCGGTTGCAGAAAAATGTTCAGAAACATGGAATCTTGAACCAAACCAGGAAATGAGTAAATCAGTCCGGCTAGTGGTTGTGCCTGTTAATAAAGATTACCTTCACAGTTAAATGGATTTCTGGAGTTGCTGGAGATGTGTAAAGAGAATTCTATGATCTCAGAGCAGCTAAGCAGGTGCATACAATGAAGGCATCTTAAGTTTAAGACAGGCAAGTGGTGGGAGAAGTTGTGGGCATGGGAGAAATCAGAATTAAATGTCTTCGACCTTAATCTGTCTTCTTTTCTTTTTGGCTTGCTGCATCATGGCTGTTGGAAATTTGCCTTTCCTGAAGGGTTGAAGCAGGGTCTAGTTTCACCATATAGTGCCCCAGGCCCATTCTGTCCACATCTGAAGCATAAGAGTCTCAATTGTCCCTGCCAGCCCACAGAAAGGGTTGTGTTAAAATTGTCCACACTGCCTTGAGCGTCTACAGAGGCAGTAGGCCCCATGCCTTCCTGTATACTCAGATGTATCTCTCCTATGACCTCTTCGTGTACATCTTTCTGAACATCAAGATGTAGCAATAACAGGATGCATCTGTCATTTAGAAGAACAAAATTTGCTAAGAGTAGGAGTGGGGGCCAACTGAGACTTTCCACAGCTTTAGAAATTACAAGTGACCTCTAACCTTTTGTAATCTTCTGCTTTCTTATAAAATTTCCGAGAAGTGACGCAAATTGTTTTCGATAAATGTACAAATTTTGGTATGATTGACGATCAAACATCTGTCATAACCAGGACTTGTGGTCAAGCAGTTCCTCATTAAAATAATATAAAAGAGATGCCCTCAGTCCATTCGACGGACCACCTCCCATTAGTGAACCCATGGGTCATGACACGTGTGTGGTCCCACTTAGCCATCTTATCTAGCATCTTTGGCTGAGGTTGTAATGCTTATTGTATTTTGAAATTCATTTTCTCTCTCTCTCTCTCTCTCTCTCACTTTCCTTTGCATTGCCATGATTTTAGAACTTACTAGATTGCATGTTTTTGATCTTCATCTAAAGTGAGTCTTTGACACTTGTTACTTAAAAGATTGTTTAGAGTTATTTTTGACTAGAGATGTGTCTCTTTTTATTGTTTAAATTGTTTTTGAATAAACTGTGCCACTCTTGACTCACTTCCTGCATTTCACACGTGTGTCTTATTATTTTAGATAGCACATTTGTGCGGTAACTTCTGGGGTAGAAATTACCCTCTAACAGGGTCATCTTGGATTGTTTTGCCTTTTCAATGAATCATATTTTTGTTGGCTGTCAAACTCTGCACTTTAACATGCTAACCTGTGCTAAAGTGTTTGCCCCCTCCTTTGTAAACATGGTAACATTGGCATACACTTTATTGGCTTTTTTAATTTACTTCTAATTCCCTAGCATATGGTACTACTTGTACCCAGGGCCTGTAAGTAAATGCTACTAGTGGGCTGCAGCATTCATTGTGCCACCCACTAAAGTACCACTATAAAGCATGTCTCCAGGCTTGCCACTGCAGCCTTGGTGTTTAGTTTTAAACTGCCATTTCTACCTGGCAAAAAGAAGCCTTCCTTTGTAATACTTATAAGTCATCCCTAAGGAAGGCCCTTGATGCCAGTGGGGCAAGGTATATGGTATTTAAAAATGTGGGTATGTATATCTGAAATTCTACATGCCCTGGCAGTGAAAAACCTCCAAAGTCGTTTTTCACTGTGACAAGGCTGGCACTCCCATAGTATGACACGGGGTTACACTATTACATTAAAAAAGTGCAAACTCCAGTTTGAGTAACTGGAAATATGGTTCAAGGACTAATTTTATTAGTAATTTAAAATCCAACTTAATGGTCAAGTCTGAGTTTATGTTACTATTTTGGAAATTACGCTTTTAGAACACTGTCATTTGCCTACCAGTGTCCCCTGAGGTTTCCCCTGAGGCTTCCCCTGTGGTGAGATGTGTATTGCCCCCTTGACAGGATGGCCTGGGTGCTGCACCCAGCCCCTTCCTGAGCTTCAACAAATGCCTCCTTGTCACTGTCAGATGAAGCTCACACCTAGGTCTGCCTCCCTTTTGTCTATCCAGTCAGACTAGCTCCAAATCCAGATGGAGGGGAGAAACGGACCAGAACTGGTTTAAGGGGTGGACAAAGGATTGCCCTCTACCCAAAGGCTGGCACTGGGAATAAGCCACAGACAGCTCCTCATAACACTCCCGGACATGTGGATAATCAGAATAAGGACTGCCCTGCTTTCTAAAGAACCTGAAGGAAGACTGCACCCAGAACACCACAAGTAACACCAAAGGTCAGTTGGCTGACCTCCTGTTTGAGCAACAGGGACACAACAAGCTTCCAGATGCCTCTCTCTCTCTCTTCAACTGCCCAGTTCCAACTTGACTTCCCCTAGACCCTGCTGCTGGCCTCTGCTAGAGGGAGTTCTGCACCCAAGTGGTACGCCCTCCCAGGTCCTGACCCATTGGCTGGTGTTAGAGTGTACTCCCCTCCCCAAACTGCAAGAGCAGGGACTTTTCACCAACTTTCTGCCAGGAGGACCGATAGAGACCGGGGGTCACTGTCGAAGCCACAGACGTTAAATTTCTGGTTGGCCTTAACTTCCTGGTTTGCCCCACTGAAGGAGATCCGACTTCCAGAAAAGGTTCTAAGTCCGAAAGAAGAGGGCTTCGCCATGAATGAGGCTGAGCAGAAGTCTATCAATGTCAAAGCCTTCCTGGGCACAAACACTGGATTTTGCCTGCTCTGAGCTTTCACGCCTTTGCTGATGTCTGCACTGACATCCCGCTTTTCAGCAGCCCGCCGTCATACAGCCCCACTTCAGATCCAGCTTGTCGTGCCGACGACTCATTGACAACCACTTTTTCTTCATAAAAGTTTTTGAAATCAGAAGGTAGACTTTCCATAGAGGCAAACCTGGTACATTTATCCGACCAGTGTTCCATCGTGGTTGGTTTAACCTTTGATTTTGGCTGGTTCTATCGCAACCAGATAACGGCGGTTGGCACTTTTGTGCTTTTTAGCACTATTTTTAATTCAAACTTTGAAAATTCATATCTCTGGTTCTATTTGATTTTTGATGTTTTAGTGTCATTTTATTTATTCAAATATTCTCTATATTTCTATATTGGTTTGGGTTTTTTCTTGTGTTTCATTTTTCCACTTTATTACTGTTTGAGTGGCACATAAAAACTTTGCACAGTGCCTCCAAGTTAAGCCCGACTGCTTTGTGCCAAGCTCCTAGAGGATTAAGTACACGTTTATTTAGCGGCTCACTGTTGGAAATGGCCCATTTTAGGGTTGCTTTTTCTCAACTCTTTGCTTTTGTCCCTCCTGGTTTTCCACTTATATACATGCTAGCCTTAGGACTTTGAGTGCTTTGATACTGCCATTCAGTGCCAAAGCACTGTGCATATCATATACATACTGGTTATTGGTGTATACATGATTGGCTGATTTGAGTTAGCTGGAAGTCACTTGCTCAGTGGTAAGACATATACCTAGGGCATGCAACTCAAATGCTACTCCATTGGCCTGCAGCACTGGTTGTGCCACCCACGGAGGTAGCTCTTCAAACGTACCACACGTTTGCCATGTGTTTGCAGGTTACTGTTACTCAGCGTGGCATTTCAAAGCTGCTTGCCAAAGTTCTGCATATCTCTCGCTACATCGGAGTCCTCCCTGGGGGCAGGGTGCGGTGTAGGGAAGAGGTAGGACATCTGCACATGTGCGCTACATGCCCTAGTAGTGAATACCACCGGATGGTGTGTTCAGTACTGTGAGGCCTGCTTCTCGCATTGATTAACATGGGGATCTATGGAAAGGCTATTGAGCTGTATTTCCAACGTGCATAAGAGTAGCAGTATGGTGTTTGGTATTAATGGATTAGTAATGGCAAATCGTCTACGGTAATGAAAATGGATTTGACATTACTAAAGTGGAAATGTCATTTTGGGAAAGTGGCAATTTCAATGCTCATGGCTCTCTGTAGGCCTGTCAGCCTATCTCCAATCCACATCTGGGTGCTGGGGGAATAGCTACATATGTGCATTCCTAATAGACAACCATAAATTAGGGGCACTCAAGGGAAACTGCAGACCTCTGACTCTGAGGGGCCTTCCTGGGACAGATAAGAGGGGGTGGAATTTGCACTTGTATTCCAAGGGCCAAGGTCCTGGCCCCACTAAAGATATTGATCAAGCCTCCCAGAATAGGATAGCAGACAGGACTAAATTTAGAGAGGGCCTGTGCATTTCAAATTTGCCCTTTTGAACTGATCGCATCTTCAAAGGCCATTGTGGGTATACCTACTAGGGTTCAATCCTCAGGAGTTGAGAGAAGCTTTTGGGATTGGAACCATACTGCGCTGGTTCAACGCTGGGACATCAACAAGAGGAACCATTGGGGCAGGAGGGACTGCAACTGGATTATCCGCAGACTTGTGATGGCCTGGGGCTTGTTGTGCTCCAGGAAGGGGACTATCATTTGGTGGATTTTGCCTGGATGTTGCTGGCCAGCAGCTAATTGCCAATGGTCGTGGCCTGGGGCCCTAATGACTCTCCAAGGGCCAGTTGGCTGGTCTCCTCTCCACGACATCCCAGAGACAGAAAGAATAACCCCATTTCCATGAGATCATAAGGACCATGCGGGGTGTGGCGGAAATGGGTGGAAGTTACCGTCAGTTGGGACAAGGACTGTCCTGACACATGCAGTAATCACACTGTGCAGAGGAAGGTTCTCGTAAAGATCATCGGCCCACCTGGGATGCCGTAACGTGAACAGTTCGAGGAGTGCTGGAGAAGTTTGCCGAGTCCGAGGAACCCGAGCTTGCAACTGGAACCATGTGCTAGCTCACACTTCATTGTGTGTGGTGTCTGAGGGGTGTTGGGGGACATTTGTCGAGTCTGCGGGACACAAGCCAGAAGCCTGGCTGTCTCCAACCTCCAGATCGGGAGAACAACAGTGCCAGACATTGGGGCCTCTGTCCGAGGTTGTCGGCTCCTGCATCCCGGACCCACGCCACAAGGTACTCTGTTGTTGGTAAAACTGTGACTGGTCCCAAGGTGTCTCGTTGTGGCTTGTGTTCACCCACAGCTGGCTGCTTGGAGCAACTGCGACTCACACCTCCACCCGGGGGGGAAACATCTCCCCAAATTGGAAGTGCGCCAACTTCCGGTGACACAATCTTTTGCCTAAGGGGGGATAGTGATCCAGCACGTGTAAAGGTGCCACTGGGTACCTTGACGGCCTAATCTGGATGGATGAAGCCAAGTAGCTGTTTCCTTTTGCTTTAAGTGGTCCCGTCAATCTAATCAAAGTGTCGCCATCGGGTGCGACGTGTATCGTTGGCTGTGTAGTTTGAGGGGCTGGGTCACGAGGCATAGTCAAAACCTGCGATTTCTTGTCCACTCCACATCTTTGTGTTGTACGCGTACTCATGACTTACTAGGAAAAACTACCTGCCCCAGATAGGAAGGGCAGGGATGCAGCTTCAGCGGGGGTGTTTGTGGTGTGACAACCTTCAAATGCATTCTTGGTTTGGAAACTGGGTCTGGGGGTCCTGAGTTGACTCTACTATGTCAGAGTCAGGTTTTTTTGTTGGTCTCATTTCACTAAGAGGTTTTAACTTGTTCTTTTTTTGGATCAGGATCTTAGATATATATAGTGACTGGTTTACCAAAAAAGCAGTAAACCTGCACCAATATAAGTACTCCATGAATGGGTGCAAATGTACTGCTCTCTGGAATTCACAAACATTGGCAGTAGTAGGCGAGGAAATCGCATCAGTCTCAACTTTACCAGGCATACAACTGACAATCAAACAAACAAAAAAGGTGAGAGGATGATAGGATGAATACTGATACTGGAAAATATTCTAAGCAGTGGCAGTCCCTCGGGGTACCATTCCAACCCATTGTGTTTCGCCCACTTTGCAAAAACTCTAGACAGAAGCCCATCTAATGCAAGTCAGTTCTGACCCTGCTCCTCACCCTGCCTCTACCTCTCCGATTGGAACCCGATCACAAGAGGTTCCGCAAAACCCTTAAAACCTGGCTTTTTTAGCTCTGTCAAGACATCTCTCTTGGTTCTCTGAGTATCTGCTGGCGCTGTGAGACCTACGGGTGATACACGCGCTTAAATGCCAAATACATACATACATACATATCATGCACCTTAGTCATCCCTCCCCTTTACCCAGAAGCCCACTGCTTTTTAAGCAGGGAAATTTGAGATCCACACCCCCGCATCTCTCTGACTAAGCTACGCCCCTGACCTCAGTGGTACTCATTTTATTGAACTCATAATACTGAAAGGGTGAGTGGCCCCACTAGCATTCGAACCTGTGACCACATGGTCATAAAATAATTCTCTGTAATGGATGCATTAGTTTACTGGTCAACCATCACCACATTTTAAAGTATAATTTCAAAACACTTCAATAAGGTCTGTTTGCTGTATCATAACTTTAAACTGTGTACCATAATTGGTGCAAATGTCTAGCCATCACCTGGTGTTTCATAAACAGGTCTAATTGTGGAAAGTTTCAGTAGTGTTTCTTCATTCTGCTTAGAAAAGAAATGGTATATTCGATCCTGAGGCAGAACCTGTGCTTTGCAGGAACTTTTTTTGTGGCTGCAGGATGAACAAGCAATGACAAAGCCAATAGGTCTGGTTTTTATGCGCCAACACATGTAAAAAAAATGGATTCACAAATGCGGTTTACAGGCAATGCATGTACCAATACTGTTTATTAGTACATGCAGACTCAGACCCTAATTCACATTAGGGGCCGTATTATAGAAGTGCCCCGGGGCACAACGTGTGTTTGCGCCCGCTTTGTGCACCCCATGGCACTTTGGTATTACAGAAGGGGCCGCAGACGTTTGTGCTTCCCCTTCTGTAGTACTGAAAGCGCTGGCGAACATACAGTGCCAGCGCTTCCTCAAGAGGGTGTTCCCTCATTTGCATGGGGGCGTGGCCCTATGCAAATGAGGGAATCCATTAGTCTTTGCGCCCACGCCTTATTACATGCTCTCCATGCCACTGGAGTCAAGCTATCCTGGCTGATGAGGGGTGAAAGCCCGAAACCAGTCCTAGGATGCTTGTTTCCAGTCCAGGGAGGACCTGGCCTGGCAGTTCGGGCTGGACTGTTCCCATTGGGCACAGGGTCAAGACTGTTTTGCATATGGCTGGATTCAAACTGGAATGGCATGGGGAGCAAAAAAACGATGGATTTAGGCCCAGATCTCTGTACTGGGGTGAATGTATGACATTGTTCTGCATTCTGTCCATCAATTGTTCTTTTTGTATTGCAGATGGGGGCGCAGTAGTAAAGAAGCTCTCAGGAGGTGCACTGACAGTGTGCCACCTAAACTGTGGCGCACTGTCAGTGCGCCCCCTGATTGCAGCCCTCTGGTGGAGGGAAAGAGGGTTCCATGGACCCCCAGACATCCCCTTGCAGCCGGGTGCAGTCACTCACTGCACCCGCCTGCAAGGGGATCTCTAATCCCCTTTAAAAGTGCAGGTGGGTTGCCGCATACATTGTAAAATCACAGAGCAGCATTAAAGCAGCCGCTCTGTTTTTCACCTAAATGTGCTGGCCCCAGGGCAGCACAAGTTCGCATTTGCCCTAGGGGCAGCACATTCACCATAATGCGGCACATTTTCCTGGTTAGCGCTGGGTGCACCTCTCGAAAGGTGCACCCACCGCTAACCAGGAAAATGCACAGCATACATAATAAGGCCCTTGGTGTCTGAAAATGCACTATAAGGGGAGGTTGAGACCCCAAAAATGTGTCATCTGCCAAGCAACGAAACGGGCTGCATGATGAGGGGAAGCTCTTCAAGACTTCTGTCTGTGAACTTGATGACGAAGAGTGGCAGGAGGCAAAAGCATCCCCGAAAGAAGTAGCAATATCCTCCAAGCTCCGACTGGTTCAACTCAAGATTTTGCACAGAGTCTATGTGTCAGGGCCCAGGCTCGTTAGTATGGGAAGAGGGAATGACAGGATGTGCAGGAGGCAATGTGGGCAGGAAGGCACATTTATGCACATAATATGGGAATGTGAATATGTACAAGCCTACTGGAGGGGCTACATGAATGTATGTATGACGTTCGCGGAATCAGACTTAGACCTGAAGCCAAAAGATGTTTACTGAATGGCTGGGAACCTACAGACCTAAACAGCAAAGGGAAAATTTGGGTCACATTGGGGTTGATGGTGGCCAAAAGAAACATCGCCCGGCTGTGGGGTTCTGGAGTGCCGCCGACACTGGCTGCATGGAAGACGGACATGGACTGGTGCATGATCAGAGAGAAAACAGTATATATTGCACAAGGGTGTCCCAAAAACTGGTCCGCAATCTGGGATAAATGGAATACATATAGGGGATCCATCTGTATACCGCCAGCAGCCCAAGACCTGGACGAACCATTAACACCGTAGGTCTTGCACCGATCTGTAACCCCACCATGATTCCTTACCAAAATGATATCAAAGTATGTGTCGCTGTATTATTCCCCCCTTGTATAATTTCAGAAATGTCATTTCTTTGTCTAATAAAAAGAATAAAAAATTAAAAAAAGACTTCTGTCTGTGACCAGGACTGATGGCCAAGGTCTGCAGGTCTCCCTGCTGGGTGAGGGGACATCACCCAGAGAAACCAAGATGTCTCGCTCTGGATCCTGGAGCACAAGCACCTGCCTACTAGCCAAGACAAATGTGCCCTGTGAGGAAAAGGAGAGCAATGGAGAGAGCGAGGTCAAGTGGGGAGCCCTGTCAAGAGGACTCCCAGTTCAAGGTGTCAGGAGACGACTGCTGCACCGAACATGCCGTTGCCCATGTGCAGATTCAGGTCAGCAACCCCCCTATGCCAGGAGACAGCCTAAGCAAAGATAGCTGTGAGCTGAGTGCCATACAGGGAGAGTGATGCCCATAATGCATTGTTGCGGTGACCCCGTATGCCAGCAGGGGCCGCCATGAAAGTTACTGCTGCCGTCATGACTCACGGCCTGTGTGGAGCCTTAGTGGTGGCCGTGGTATAGACTGTTCTGCAGTGAAGACCGGTGCCTTGTTTCAAGGTGCTTTGGCAACCGCATATGCCAGCAGGGGCTGCTGGTACCAAGCAAGCTGTGAAGTTTGGACCGCCGCCCAAGAACTGAATGCTGTGACCCGTGGGTCGAACTAAGTATCAAGGATTGCCTTCAACTTGGCGCGTGGATTTAGGAGGATACCGTGAGCAAGTCAGTACATCGCTGGGACCAGATCGGGAGTGCCAGGATCAACCACTCTTTCCTGTTGGGAACACTGAACTTACCGCGCAGGAGGAAGCACCGGAGCACCTTCAATCGCGGCTGAGGGGACTGCACCTGCCGGGTGCTGCAGCACCCCTGCGTGCAGACTGGCTCGACCGAGCCAGACTGCAGCATCGCTAGTGGTCATAGTCGGGGCACCTGCTAAGGAATGGAATTCTTCCTCTCTGCTGAAATGGGTAAGACTTGTGACAGGCCTACCAAGTCCCAGAGGACTCGCTGCTAAAGGTGCTGTGGCACTAAAGACACTTTTGACTACTTTCTAAGAGCCGGAGTGGACTCTTGAGTAAGGCCTACTAGTGAACATTTCTTGGAGGTGGCTACCAGTGAATGAGGAATAACCCCGACCACATTACAAGGAGTGGGTGGAATAGGGATTTGCCTGTGAAACACCAGAGCCTCGATCTCAAGGGGACTATGCTGTTGCTTATGAATGTCATAATACTTCTTGGAATGCGCAGACTTAGAAATAAAATGTTAATATGAAAATAAGTATTTAGCTGGACATTGATTTATTGACATTACTGTGTACTCAATGAGTTAGGAGTCGTGTTCACTAGCCTGTAGCTATACTGCCCCTTGCCCCCACTCCCCCGAGGTAGGCTTTGGCTGCTCATCCACAGCTACCACCTAGAGTCAAGTGCAGTAGGGGTACGTGGCCAAGATGTGCTGGCTTCTTAGTAGGCCGGGCCCCAGGACATCACATGTAGAAGGCTTCAACCACCATGGTTGGGCCCAGTAACACCTGCGTGCCCCATGGCCCTCTGAAAGGGGTTCTGACAATTTGCGTCAAGCAGTGGGGCTCCTAACATTTAGGAGCCTGGATACAAAGTTGGCTTTGCCCATTTCCAATGCATGCCAGTACTGCAATAAGTCCAGTTTTTTTTCCTTCTTCAGACAAAGGTTACGTGTCTAGACAATGGCCTCAGACATTTTTACTTTCATCAGGGGAAGAAGTCTAACTCATGGCCCTTAGGGTTGATCACACGTTTTCCAGTTCGTTCAACTGGGACTTGCTTAGGTGGTATGGAACATCAATTGCTTAATCTTTCAGTGATCAATTGTAATAACTTCAGAAACATTCTTTGGCACCACCAGTTCACACAACCCACAAAATAGTAGTCTTTAAACAAGCTAAAGAGGCATTAAAATGAAATCAAATCAACAACCGCTGATTACACCATACTTTACCACAGTACATTTAATGTATGCTATTAAAAGCACCAAAAATACCTTCATGGCATTAACAATGGAGTATTTGCATTCGTCATTGCTCAGTTGAACGATGAAAGACTGGAGGCAAAATCATTGCAGAAAAGTGACTGCTAGTGTAAATTACAATTAACCAGTATCTATTGAATCTGAATGTGCCATATGGAATACTGATATTAAAATGTACATGTCCATCCTCAGCCCGAGTTGCTCTCTTGGAATCCTGGAGCATGTTGATGGTAGCAGGGGGAAGCGGGCATTGCTAGTGGTGGGTACCCTTTCAGCAAAGAGAGACATTGTACAGAACTGGAACTCCGCCACCTCTCCAGAAATCGAGGTCTGGCGTAGAGCTATGAGTTGGTGCGCCAAAATAGAGGTACCCATTAATGAGGCGAGGGGCTGAGCCTGCAAACATGGCAAATTTTGGGGCATATGGTGGGAGTTATCTGGGCCAGTTTGAATTCACAAAGGTGGCTGTATACAAAACCATGCGAAAATCTGTACTCAAATGTGTGTGCGAAAGTTGCAGTTGTAACCGTTTTGAAAACAACAATAAAATCTTGTTTATCAAAAAATAGTACAGGTCCAGCAGAAATGCAAATAAATCTACAAGTTAAATAAAACCATGAACTAAAACAGCAGACACCTTTAAACTTCAAAAATTAGTTCTAAGAATTCTCGCCATATCAGTGTTATATTTATAAGAAAAACAGTGCTAGCATCTAGATTAAATAAAATCTATTAGCAACAGGGCAAGTGAATTCCCAATGCTTTTTTTCTAACTTGGTCTTTAATAACCTGTCAACCTCAGCAGCATATAACAGCGTTTAACATCACAACCCTGAACAAAACTACACATCCCATTAAAACCCTTATGTCATGTGCCACTACAGGGTACAAATATGTTCCATTTTCTGAGGTCATCATCTTTTTTTGTTGTTAGCTTCTGACAAGTCAGGCAGGGGCCATTTTGTGTCTCAGAGTGGTTTTCAATTTAAATTATAAGTGGATTTGATGTTTTTGAAAATGAATTGGTGGCATATACAGGAGGATCGTTTATTTGGGTTGTTTTAACAGATCCACGCCTTTTATGCAAAGCCTTTATTTGCTAGTATGCCTATTAACATTGTTTTGGATGTGGCATCTCCAGAGATGAAACCTTGTAGAGTGCCAACTGCATTGTCTACTCATTGCGTCGCTCCCTTCCTCACTCCTGTCTCCTTACAATGATTTTGCCCATGGATTGGGCGTTCCACTCCAGGGTGTCTATTCCACTTTGTGGTTGTGTGAAGACCCCACTGAGCTCTCACATGTGGTTGGGGTCATGCCCATTCAGTGTCACTGGTACTAGACTGGTCATAGTTGGTGCTGAACTCCAAAAGTGACTTGGCCTGAACCTTTTTTTTTTCTCTTACCACCTAATGATCTCTTACCCAGGCTTCACAGGTCCCCCGGGTAAAGGTTGTTGTTCAGATCTATGATTGGGCCACTTGAGGTCCCTCACTCTGAAGAAGCCTGAAACAGTCTCCAAAGTAAAAAGAAATATGTAGGGGCACATTTTTAAGAGTTGCCACTGCGATATTAGATTTTCCTAATTAGTCCTCTTAGGATCTGAAGGCATGTAGAATTTTCTCACTGATCAGTGAACTGTCCTCCTCTTGTTCCTTTTTAGGTCGAGCCTAGACAGCACATGCGCTGTCTGTAAGACCTGTTGTTATCTCTTCTGTTGGCTTTTGTTATGCCGATCAATTGCCATTGGTTGTTACCTGTGGCATTCTGAAAGGGTGTCATTTTATTGGTGTTTGTCCATCCTTTCTCTCTCTGTTCCGCCCCATGGCGATTTCACAAATTGTTTCTTTTGGTCATCCCAGCAGGCGTCCATCTCATCCCGTCAAACTCCTTCACAGCGCGATTGCCTCTCCCCGCCTGGGAATGCAGCCTAACCTTTTGGTTGGCCATCCCTCGCAATGCAATGTTTCTGAAGGGCTTTTGTTCACGCGCTCGGGTTCAACTATTTACAAATATGGGATAGTTTCATTTCGTTTTTATGTGATATTGTTTAATGTGAATTAGTCACTGGCGTAGCAAGGGGGGGGCGGAGGGGGCGGTACGCCCCGGGCGGCACGAGATTTGGGGGCGGCAGGTAAATTTATCGCCAGCACCCCCCCCCTGCTCTTAGGCGCTCGGCGGCGGCAAAAGGCAGGGACCGCCACGGGCGGCAGAGTGCCTAGCTATGCCACTGGAATTAGTATAAATTTGTTATATCAAGGAGGGGAGAGCCGACACCGAGACTCGAACCCGGGTCTCCGGTTCCATAGTCTGCACCTCTGTATATTGTCCCACATTCAGCCACAATAATAAAGTTTGCTATAATGGCATCTGAAGGGGCGGAAATGTGGCATGTTGATTCTATAAAAACACAGATCCAACGATCGCTGGACAAACAGCAAGTGGTTTAAAACTGATGCCCATTTCTTTTACAACATTAGATAAATCATGTAAAACTCGAGCCTCCGTGATCTAATCTCGTACCTGGGAATGGGAGACAAGATTAAGAAGGGTATGTATAATGACTGTCTTCCATTATTTCTGTTCATTAAACAAGCGCTTGTTGAGTGCGGATGATGACGGTTTGTTACAGTTTCCACTGTAAACACAGTGAAGGAGGAAATTAGATTCTCAGGTGTCAGAAGGTAACAGTGAAATCATTATTCTGTACAGCTCACGGCTGGTATAAGAAGGCACACACCCTGATGAGCGACACTAGTATCAGTGGGCTTGCCACTTTAGATGCTAACAGCACTCTTTTAAGATCACCTGTGGGAATTGATCAAACCCAGCCTTGCTCATAAAATGTTTTATTGACAGTTATGTAATATGCTCGGCCACAGTACAGTTTATCCCTTAGGAACTGCCTGAGTGTACCAAGATATATGGTTTAATATCTAAAAAAAAGGCATGGCCATAAAAAATAAAGCCCACTCAATATGTCACACAGTCGGTCCCAAAGTCCCAGAGGCCATGGAAGTCAGATTTGAAGTTTCCGACTAAACGTGAAGGGGAGTTGTGTTCAAAGGTGAGGGTCAAACTCAATCAGCTGCGTGTCTATTAAACTCAACAGAAACGTTACAGGATGTGAAGTTGTAGCAAGTGTGATGTGTATTACTTATTAAATGCACAAAGTACTACAGTTGTATCAAGTGCAAACTCCAATAGATGAGAATAAGCCACTCCCTCCTACCACTCACAGCTACAGGATAGGATTTTCTAAATAGCTAGCAGGCCCTGTCAGTAGAGCTGCAGAGAGAGCTGCCCACCTCGTCGTCTTCCCCGGTTTACAGTGCCAGGGGCAGGACCATGCGGCATCCGTGAGCTGCTGCCGCCAATCCGGAAGTGTTGTCCCCTCCATGCCAGTATCATGTGCTGTCACTGGTTGCTTGCCGCAGAGTGGCTCTTTTTAATCTGAAAGAAGCAGCAGAGCCTGTGCTAGGTGCACTGCTCCATAGCTCTCTTGATTGCCCCACTCCTGGCACACTTGAGGCCCGGAGTGGCACCGCCCAGGCCCATCCTGCTACTGATGCTTCACTAGCAGACGTGGCCTCCACAAGTCCCACCCCCGTGAAGTAGAAATAGTTCATTAAATTCCAGCCTACACGTCGCTTCCTCTCATGCACGCGCAACACCTGTGACCTCCACTAATGCTCCGACAGCCCACCCATCATGGCCCAGAACAAGAAATCCAAGTCTGCAGTCAGCAGTTCCCCGGAGGCAACGGAAAGCCCACGAACGTAGCACTCATCACCGGTATCACAGGGCAGGTAAGACAGTAGGTGTCGCATTATGGCATTTGGGCATCTAATATGGCCCGACTTCATGTTTTCTTTTAACTTACCTATGGTAGACCAGTGCATCCCTTCCAGTAACGACAACTTTCTGGGAGCTGCAGTCTTAGTTAACATCAACTGAATTAAACTAAGTATTGCATGATCATGGTATTCAAAATAAGTAAACACCGTAAACATGAGTTTCTGGATGCTTGAAAGCACATATCCCGCCGTCCTAGACCATGGAGCTGTGGTTTAAGACAATTGTTATTCGGCAATGTAAAGCTGATGTTATGTCTATAAAGTCCCAATAGATAGAAATGGAGGACAGGAGCGCGACATCAGATAGTGATGGGCAGTTGTTTAGGGAGGTTAGTTAACTATATCTGACTTTTTTCTTTAATTCCTGGTCTGTAATAAATCTTTTCACATAACTTCTGGACTTCAAGGATCAGAACGATAGAAAGGTATGCCTGTGAAAGCCACTAACTTGACGTTCGGAACTCTCTGGTTTTCACATGACAGCTGTGAGTGGCTCATCCATTGCTAGTGTTTGATTTAGGCAGTGGGTGGTGGACTTGATTTGTGTGGACCTACATATATGATTAGCCATTAGTTTTGTGGAATTATTTTTTTTATGTTGCCATCATAAGTTGCTTTTAGACTTAGCAGCTATCGTTTGGAGTTCACAACAGATAAGTTGCTTAAAAGACAGTCCTGATTAAATTATTGGTTTACTTATAGTTGACTTTTGAAAATTATGAGTGTGCTAAAATTACATTTTGAAATGTTTGTGTGAAACCAACACCCTTACCTTGGGGGTAAGAGGATGGGCCTTTCATGGAGGTGGAAGCTGACCTGTGATTCACTGGCTACGGATGAACAGAGGCGTGCTAAGTTGGGAGCATTAAAATTGCTGATTTGGAGTTATGTAGGGCAGTGATGAAATCTGTAAAGAAAACTCAGAGAACCCACTGATAAATCTAGCATTCTTACTGTGCATGTACACTAATCCATTCTATAGCAAATAATTCAACACAAAACCACATTATTTCATTCTACAACACAATTCTACTACACACCACATATATCCAATTACAACACATAATTCAACATCATACCACAAAATTCAACAGCACAACACATATACTCCACTATATAACCCTCCACAACACAGAATACCATTCCACATAATTACACTACATTACACACAATCCCACTCCACATAATTCCAAAACATTCAAAAACACATAATTACGATCCACATAATACAACTGCACACTATGCCACATAATTCAACACCACAAATCCACTCCACACAATTCCACACCACACAATGCCACAACTAACAATTCCAATCCAACCCACATAATTCCACTACACACCGCATACATCTACTCTAATTCATAACACGTAGGTAAAATACATTTACAACGCCAGTATCAAAAACTCTTTTTTTTTTTAAACACCCAAACACACAGATCTAGAGCTTAGCTCCTTCCTATTTGTTCTTTGTCATCAACAAAAACACAAAGCTATCCATGCACTTCCACGCCACACAATTCATCTCCACACATTTCCAATAAAAACCACATAATTCCACACCAAACCAAACAATACAACTGAACAACACAATTACACAACACACCACATACATCCAATCCACACCACACAATTCCACATCTAGCCACAAAATTCACCAGCACACCACATAATTAAACTCCAATACATACCCCTTCACAACACAAAATACCATTCCACATAATACTCCAGAACACATGATCCCACTCCACATAATTCCAGTAACTCAATACCACATAATTACTATCCACATAATCCCACAGCACACCATGCCACATAATTCCACTACACAAATCCAATACACAATTCCACAGCTAACTAATCCAATCCAACCAACATAATTCCAGTACACACCACATTCATACACTCCATAACACACAGATAAAAGACATTGCCATTTACAATGCAAATAGCTCTAACTCAAACAAATGCGAGACCGATTGCATTTCCAATGCGTGTTCTGGGAGCTACAGCTTCAAAAAGCGGATAAAATAGACAAGGGTTGTCAGACAACGATGGATGATGAGAGGAACAGAGAAGCTTATGGTCGAAGCAGATCCTCATTAGGTCAGAACAAGAAAAGGTGCATTAGAGAGGCTACAGAGGCTCCCAGAGGCATCCCAACTCATAATCCCAGAGGCATCTCAACCCATAATCCCAGAGGCATACCAACTCATAATCCCAGAGGCATCCCAACTCTATCTTGAACAGACAATTCACAGATACTCACTTTATGCAACCGATTGACTCAATCATTGCTAAATGCAGAAATCCTCACCCCCAAGGTTGATATCAATGCTAGACCCATGGTTTGTCATTTGGCTTTCCAAGTTTAGAGAAAAAAACAAAAAGGATCAGAATTGCATGCTTCCTACAGTACAAGACAGACTTCTGGGTGCCTAGCACTGCATGAATATATTTTGAAGTTGTCAATCAATGCTTCATCTATAAAGGAATACCCAGTACACTCAAAATGATGAAACATGTAGGGCGTGTCAACAATGGCTTTGTATTCTGCAACACATTGCAATGTTTCACATGCCATACTGAATTCTAATGTGATTCGCGACTGATCGTCAGTAATTGTGGACTTTCTTGTCCAATAAAAATATGTTCGATACCATATGCTGATTACACTTGAGTTTCACTGTAAGCTAACGCTAACCCCTGTAGTAACGTTTGAGCCATGCAGTTGCTCTCAAGGACACTATGTCTTGTGGGTATGGTGGAAGAATATCATTGCCTAAATATCGTCTGACATAAATATTGGGTCCTAAGTAATGCTCACGAAAAAATCGCCCCATTGGACTAAATAATAGAAAATCTACACCAAGTGCCAACGTAGCAATAGTTTTTGCAAAGGATATTCTGTATTTACTCTGCATTTACACTCAACTTTATATCCCAGGGCATCAAGGTACCCTCCTCAGATTCCTCTCTGTGCTAATGCTGGTATGCCAATTAAAAGGTTGAGCAGTATCAAGTACAGGTATTCTGGGCTGCAATTCACAAAATCATATGTTCATCTCAATGATTCTCAAGTGTGGAAAAAGTTGAAATTGTGGTCACAAATTAAAAAACCTAATTCAAAGAATCTGGATTTGTGTACTTATCTGACAGCAAAATCCATTTACAGCTGGGGGTAATCTATAGATATGGTGGAATGCTCGCAGTCGTAAATGTAGGGTTAGCACTATTCACATCCATCCAATGCTTTCTCCATCCATTCTGCACATGTGAGTTTTCTACTAAAACCGATCACAGGAAGTGAGGGAAATGGCATGGGAAGGCTCTCCTATCACACCCATGTATTATGAGTATGTTTTGGAATGGATTTCATCATGTGTAACATATTTGTCATCTGGTAAAAAAAAAAAGAAGGAAAATTCCACCCTGCTTATTCTGCACTGAAGGCATCACTCAGGAGTAAGGAGTAAGATTTGAGCAGAGAGGGAGAATCTGCAAATCTATGATTTCCATAATTAAATATTAATGGAAGATATGATCCTCAATAGTAATAAAAAGAGATAAATCTAGTCAAATCTGATTATTTTTTTCTAGAGTATTCCAAAAATCAGCAAACAAGCTTACAATTGGCTGTCGTTCAACAAAAATACATCACAAAATATTCAGTTCCCATTTGGCAGGTAAGGTGGGTACACATGCATAATATTTCTGGTTATTTTTAGTTTTCTGGTAATTTTTAGTTTTTTGGGTGTGAAAGGGCCTTACATCAAATTAACTTAAGCAAAAGAATACCCCATGCTGATCCTACCAAATGATATTCCTCTAGTACCTCTGTCTGCTTGCAAGCACTTGTGGACTAAACAAGCTTTGGGAGGTGGGTGCCTTGGCTATCGTGAAGATGGCCAACACTTGCTTATGCTGTGGGCCACCGGCTCATTTTTATCCTCATGCACTTCAGTGAATGTGCGGTGGCCAGAGTTCTCATGAAGGTGAATGGAACAGTACACATGCCTGTTTACAGTTGAAGAAGACTATGTCACAAATGTCAGGGCTGCATGCGTGGACCCACACAGCCCTCCGCTTTGTGGGGCGTCTAGTCTGTCAGAGATGAAGACCACTGTGAACTGCCACACAGAGATGGTGTTTGCTAAAAGCTGAGGGTTGCTTGTCTGCGATACTGGAGGCCCATGTAGTTCTGGTTGCCCTCTAGTGCTGCTTAGCTTTGGGAGAGTGAGGTCTCCCCCACAGCTTAGACTGATCTTCAGCTGCAGCGGGTTCTTCTTTGGGGAGTCTTGAGGTTGCCATGCCCGACTCAACCAGGGGGCGACCTCTGAGGGGAACAGATGAGTGTACCCTACCCTCAGTACAGATATGAGGAACAGCATTGAGCACTGGTCACTTGGTGGCCATATTGTATCTATGTATGAATCATCAGTATTATGGGAAACTAGCAAAAAGCCAACACTATCCGAGGCAAAGATTCAGTCAACATATTATTGTAGGGGTAGCTGGTTTCAAAGAACAAAAGTAGATTGCTTCATCCTTATGATGTAGTGTTCTTCAGCTCTTTCCTAAATTGGAGCAGGGCTGGGTTAGTGCTGATGGGTATGGGCACATCGTTCCAGATCTTGGGAGCATAGATGGAGAAGGCCTGTTGCCTTGTTTTTCCTTTTTTGCACTTCTTTGTCCCGAGTCTAATGATGTCCTGGCTGCATTAGGTTGTGCAAAGATGCTGCACTGCAGCTATATCAACGGCAGCCATGCATAGGTAGGGAACCAGTACTCCTTCTCATTCCTCCTTTTGATGTGGCTAATGTTTTCATGTCCAACAGGTTGGATCTTCCCTGAGCAGAGTCGCTTTGGTTCTCTATATTTAGAGAGGAAACACCTTTATATACCTTGTATACAAAAAAAAAAAGATTAATTTCAAGCACGCTCCCATGTTATCGTGTTATTATCTCTGCCTCATGTCTCCGCAGAAGCTTTCAAGTAAACCTCTCTTCATGGAAGTTCTGCTTTGAAAATTCAAAAGGAACCAGTCACTACCTGCCCCTTCTAGGATGATGGCAGAAACTCTCATGAGGATATTCATCTCATGATGAACCTCAACTCAAATAACTCATTGATAGTGTCAGTACAAGACAGTACAGCAACCACAGCATTGGAAATAAAATTCATATTCTTTGATATTACTACGTTCCAGATGTGCTAGACAGACAACCAACTGGAGGCAATGGAGGACCAGCTGGACCAATTCGTCCATATGCCACACATGGGTCAGAATTGTAGAACCTGCACTAAAAACTCTGGATCTGGACGACAGAAGCAGAAAAGTCAACAGTTGGAGAGACAAAATACTCGAGGTGATGCTTCACAACATCTTTCGTTTTTGTGAAACACCACACTCTATGAAAGTGGAAGTCCGTGGACATAACATCTTATAAAGACTGGATAAGAGAAAATGCTGATCATGGCAGGACGTGAATTACTTATATAAAGGATCAATGGCCAGGGGGTCAAATTTGAGGAATTTTAGGACCCTGCCTGTGCCCAATAACCATTGCTCAAGTAGCAGAGTTGTTTGCTCACTACCTATTGCTCTGTTATCTCCCTAAATTTCACTGCTTTTCTACAGGGGCGGCTCCTCCATTAGGGCAGTGGAGCATCGCCCCACTGCTGTCTCGCAGTGCGAGAAGCAGAAACATAAAATGGTAAAACTACCATTTTATGTTTCTGCTTCTCCCACTGCGAGAAAACAGAAGGGTTTGGTTGGGGGTGGGCGATTCTGCTCTAGGGCAGGGGAGGAGTGGTGTGCCCACTGCTGAGGGTGCTGACTGCCGACCAAACCAATCATCCGCACTCTGCCTTTTCACCATGTAGGCTGCATGCAGCCTACATGGAGAAAATGGCCTCCCTATAGGCGCCTGGCTGGTCAGCGTCCCGACCAATCACAAAGCTGCCATTGCAGAGTTGTGATTGGCTGAGGGGAGGGGAGGGAGTCTGCCTGCTTCCTGTTCCTGCCGAAGGCAGGAGAGCAGGAAAACGCGGTACCCGGCCGGCCGGTGGACAGGTAAGTTTTTTTAATGTATTATCCCCCTCCTCCTCGCGCAACCCGGTCGCGACTGCTTTTCTATCTTTGGTATAATACGTCCCAATACATCCTGCACAACTGACTGTACTTTTCGTTCTGCTTAAACATTTCAATTGTAAATGCCTACTGTGTTTGCTACTATGCTGCAAATGTACAACTGCTGCACAGGGGCAAAGGATTGTGCTGGGAGCTATACATAACATGCCCTCTCCTCCCTGACCTAAATGTGAAAAATAAATACCTTACCTTCAAATCCTTACCCAGCCCCCACCACCATCCCTGCTTTCCTTCCCCCTCCTGCAGCTCTACTTTCTGCTTTCGATCAAAGCAGACAAGCAGTGCTGCACTGACAGGCTCATACAGAGCCCTATCAGATTAGCCTAGAAGGCCGTTATGATATAGAAACATGTAACGAGCTTTGTTATCAACTGTTGCTGCGTCATAGCAGTGAGTCAGATTCAGAAAGTGATGTAAACAATAGAAGTTCTCTTTGATAGCCAATCATAACAAAGTGATAGTAACTTGCTTTATGTAGTGTTTAGAACCTGTGGGCCTGATTCACAAACTGCACTTTGTAGTATACTTTCTACAAAATGCAATTCACAAACTACGTGCAGAGTTTTACGACTCCCTATACTTATGCCTGCAGAGTTCTCTGCCCCGACAGATAAGTTATGGGAGTTCTCCACCGTATAAGTATAGGGAGTGTGGAGTCTTAAAACTCCGCACATAGTTTGTGAAAACCTAAAAGTAGTAAACTTCCACAAAAGCGTAAGTTTACCTTTGTGAATCATGCCTGCTGTTTCTAAGCACTATAAATAACACGTGTTACTAGTAACCAATTTATCGTCCTCATGAAGACGAAGCCTGCGTCGGCCTTGCTTGGTTTCGAACTCGGGACGTCAGACTAACAGTTTGACACCAGCTCACTGCTTTGGAATAACTGGCATTGGTGCAGCAGGTGCAGTGGCACTGGGGCCCGGAGGGGCCCATTGAAGCCTGATATTAGTTGTATTTTATCACCACAACAGCAGTCAAAGGAGACCTTTTCCTTGCTCGATCCAGGTCCCAAGGCAGGCAAGCTACGTTCCTGGCTCACTGCCCCACCTCCATTGGCTAATTATGACTTTATATGCTGCAGAACTGGAACAGAGCGTCTGCTGCCCAGCACGGCGCGCTCAGCATAAACTCTGGTTCCATATAAACACTCGACATAACTAGGAAACCTGACAACAATAGAGATGCAATCAAGCTTCCGCGCTAGACAATGCCTGCCGGCCTCTCTACTGTTAAATAAACCCCAGGAACGGGGCTCCCACTTGTGACTTCCTGCCGATCCCACGGGCTCACAGCTCTCGGCTGCCAAGGCTTTGTTTCTCAGGTCCGCAAGCATTCCATGGGCACTGGGCCGCGTGGCACACCTCCAGACCTTTGTTGTGTAACCTCTGTTTACCAGGCATTTGTGGGAGTAGTTTCAAGCAAACACGTAGGCTCTCAAAGCGAAATCCGCAGCTTTTATGTGGAATTGTCCAACCTCAATATTACAAGTTTTACCGAGTGTGGATTTCGCCGCGTAGCCTGACCTGTGTGTTTACTCACATTACTACCCGCCAAAGGAGGTGGAAAATGTGAGTGGATAAGGGCATGGCATTTTGGAAAACCTTAGTAAACAGCTTTCTAGGACCTGCATGTCATTCCCCATTCAGATCTCAAACTTGCAAATGGGGTGGTAACAACCCAGTATTGTTAACGTCGACCCCGGTATTACCACACAATTTTACCGGCCAGCTGATGGTGATGTACCTGGACATACCCAGTTAACACTTTAATTAACAGTAAATGCGCACAGCATCAGCTCCAGTTGTAAGAGTGCCTCAGATCAGGCGCTTCCTAAGATGGATGAACTTTGCCCCAGAATAAACTCGAATAAACCACAGAATTTATTTTTAGGCAATAATCCAGCCTTCTTTCCAGAGACGTGGTAGCTCTGTGACCTTGGATCTCCACAGACCCCTATTAGTAGGGCATCCAATCTTGGAGTTTTACTGGACACTGACTTTTGTTTCCAGGAGCATGTGAATAAAATTACCTCTCCATGCTTTCTTTTATTGAAGGTGTTGAGAAAGATTGTTCCACTCTTACCTTCTTCCTGCAGAAAACATTGACCCAGTCGACCACCATGGTTAATCCGGACTACTGGAACTCTGTTATGAGAAATGCCCCAAAACATTCTTCAGAGGGTTCAGATTGTTTAAAACAGCCACCAGGCTCATTCTTGGCCCAAGCAGAAGGACTCGCATCGCATCTCATCTTCTGACCTCACATTGGCTTCCGGTCAGAAAGCGATCAGCTTCACAGTGCTATGCACCATCAGGCGCGCCCCCACCCTGCACATCTTCAGGAAGGCCCTCAAGACCTGGCTCTTCGGCTGACCGGATCTGTTTCCCCCCCATCCCCCAGCACCTTGAGACCCTCACGGGTGAGTAGCGCGCTTATAATCTCCCTGATTGATTGATGCATGCATGGCCCATCCTTCGTACTATCATGGCGATCCATCATTCATTCACAACTTGGTATGCATCGCAATCCCTCTAGGAGAACAAGGTCCTCCATGGCATGCCTGCTTTTGAATCTCCGGCTACCACAAGACCGGGATCGCGCCCTCTTGCAGGTCTGATCAACAGCATGGAACAATCTTCCTTTTCATCTCAGACTCACTGAACATCAGCTTGATTGTAGGAAAAAAAAAACTAAAAATGCTTCTGTCCTCTCCCATTAACTACTAGATCTTAGCTGAGCTTGTCATCACCACATTTACACGCGTTGTCCTAGCACTGGACACTCTGTACGTGGGTAGCATTTGTGCTATAAAAAAACAAATAAATGAATAAATAAATGCCCTTAAAGTGCAGGCACGCTGTCAGGTTCCCCTTCTGTGGGAGGTGTGAAAGTGGAGCAGCCTTTGGAATGCTGGAAAAAAAATTGTATACATTTAATAAGTGCTGATGACCTTGGTCAACCTTTTCAACTCACCAGGTAAAAAACATGGAAGGACAATACACACACACTGCTTATGGCAATCCCAAGCCTGCACACGAACCACCATTGTATAAATCCAGGTACATTGCACAATGCTTCAACAGGGCAGAAACCCATCCCGTTTTTTATGGACAGAGCGCAGGGTTGTTCAGTGGGCCGCCAGTGGTAGCCAGGGGTTCCCATTGTTTTGACTGCACATTTGTCCGGTCAGAGTATGCCTCTCTGTCATCTCCGTGTTTGCGAGAGATGCATTGTCAAGTGAACTCTGAAGGGGAGCATATGGCGATGCACACTTTTCCCCTTTGGTCGTCATTTTCAGATGATGCGCTCCGTAGAGCACAAAAGACCCGCGAGCATGAAAACACACATCTTGGGCTGTCCACGTCACTGCCAGCAGATGGGAACCCGACATATTGAATGGAACTGAAGCCATCTATTTACTAATCACACAGCCCATACATTTCACTGTAGATACTCAAATATGCACAGCACACAAAACTACAATAACATGTTTATGTTGCCTGCTGGATACTAAAAATCGGTTTATTTGCCACTTTGCCACTCTGTGTTGTGTGCACAGTACCTTGTAATTTCCACCTATTCCTCCGTGGCTTTTTCCTGCTGCCATCTGCTCGGGGGCGGTCTGTGGTTCGGTCATTTTACCTGAAACACAGAGGAATGTTAGAGCAGCAGGTGCCATTCCTTCTCCGAGCACTCGGCCCGCCTTGATTACTTCAATAGTGGTTGTAATATTTTGTGGGTACATTAATCCAACAGATCCGCGCTGCCGGACTTCATCGAATTTTTTCATCAGTGCGCAGTAAAAATCGCAGAACAAATATAAAGAAGTCACAAATACAGAAAGACGATTTTGATATTCGATTTTTGTAGGGCTGCAAGCATCACACCAGTTCAGAAAACTGAACAAAGTACTTATCATACTTTTTTTCATGAAAGTCCCTCCCCCTTTAGAAGCACATGTTGCAGTTTTTGCAGACAGCCTGTGGGGATGGCTAACGCTGGAAGCAGATGCAGGTGAAAGCAGGGCAGGAGTCGGGGGTACACGCGGGTGGACGGCGTCCACCCACTTCTTTCACAGGGTGAACGCCGTCCACCCTGCCAAGAATTTGGGACCCACTGAATAATGGGCTGAACTCGTCCCGGTGTAATTTCCAAACACCGGAACTCTTTCAGCAGTGCCTGCACGGTCTCTGCTTTCGATCTGCAACAAGCAACAACGTGGAGGCTGGGACAGGGCTTTCTTATTTAAGACTCCTGCTGGGCCCATAACAAAGGCGGAATTTGAGGGGTCATCACCAGGCCTCCTTTTGTTCGAGTCTCTTGGCTAGAAGCAGTCAGCAGCTTCACACCTGATGCAAATGAAGCAGAGGGGAAACAAAGGCTCACACCTTGTTAGCACTTCACACATACTTAAGAGAGGCAGCTTTTCACTTTGTTCAGTCTCTGTTTAGGAGATATGCATGTACTGTAAGAATATCAGATGTGTTGGTCTTTCCCAGTATTTACTCAAAGCAAATTGCACTATATAGAGCTTTCTTCCCTTGAGGTGTTGAAATAATTTAAGTACCACTATTTTTTCTTGTATAGCCCTACTCATCCCAATGCAGGGTGTCAGAGCGCTTTACATCAGACGTGCATATTACATTTACAAAAAATTATATACATTTGTAAATGAATGTACAGGATGTGTTAGATAAAACTGGGGGATTACAAGGTGTAGAAGTCACATCATCTTCCATAGCTCACTGAGCTATTACCCTCCCAATGCGCTCAAACGTACACATGATAGACCTGCTAAACATATATGTGAGGGCTTTAGATCTGATGTCACTTCTTGTGATCCTGTAAAGTTGTGGCTTGTGATGCCACTTTCTATGGTGTCAATTCCTGTGATGCCATGTGTGATATCATGCGCTGTGATGTCGTGCGCCGTGATGTCATGTGCCGTGATGTCATGGGCCCTGATTTTGCACGCCGTGATGTTGCGCGCCATGATGTCACTTGAATACTGCCTAACTAGGTTAGTCTCCCCACTTCTTTTTTTAGGACTTGTGCCCTGGGTGAAAGTAAGCATTGGGAACCCAGTCACTGTGATCTGTAATCCAGTGGAAACGGGATCTACTCTGCCCATTCACTTAGACCAGACCCAGTTAATAGCCGAATTAACAGTGCATGCTGTCATCATTGACTGCAGTTCTAAGAGGGCCTCGGGTCAGTCACTGCCAGGATGGAGAAACTTTGTCCCAGAATAAACTGGATTACATTACACCACAAAAAAATAAAATCCTCGTTGTTCCAAGTTTGCTTACTCCTGATGAGTTATGGGTGTAACACTGGCCGCCTCGCTCATGCTGCGTGGGGTGGATATAGGCGCTCTGGCGGGGGGATGGAGGGAGGTTAAGCATGAGTACCTAGCTGGGTTCCTGGTCTAGTGGTGCCTTCTCAGCCACATGCCATATTTGGCAGGTGGCTGCATTTCTTTTTTTTTTTTTTAAAGCCATCCTGTGCCTGATCCTGTTATTTTATGAAGGTGCACCTGGGTATAATGGGTATCCCCCGTTACATGTATTTCAGGGAAGGCCTCCTAAAGTTTCACTATGTCCCTCTGCTGAACAATTGAAGCTTGAGATCAAAGAGCAATGAAAATACCCAATTTTTTTTAACACCGCGCCCGGTTGGAGAGGAAGCTATGTAGTACAGCTACACTGTCAGTTGACCATTGATGATTGCCATCATAATCAAATGCATCTTAGAAGAAATCTCATTTTATTAACAAATGTTTTAGCTTTTCTTTTAATTACATATAAGGTAATACAAATATTTAAGCAGATCGTCAACATTCTGATCTATTCACTGTGCCTACACATTATAATTGTGTGATGCACCAGTTATTTCATTTGTAAACAAATATATTTATGTTCTTCTCATTGCAAATTCTCTAATACGTGAGCTCAGAAACTGGCCTTACAATGTATGCTACCTAACAGAACATGAGTTCAAAACTATGGCCTGCTCTAGAGAAGGGCAGTGAAGAAAAACCCTCTAACATCTGGAGGAAGGGCTAAGCTTGGTGGAGAATCCACTGGTGGAAATTCTGCCACCATATCACCCCTATGGTGGAGGCTAATTTCTTCCAAATTTGATATCTCCTCCTAAAATCAAAGGAGTCTCTGTTTCCACCTCTTTTTAAATCCTGTCTTTAATCTCTCTAAACGCCTACAGTGAGCCTATGACAGAGAGCGTGTCCATGAATGGACCAACCTGAGAATTTAGGCACTTCACTGATTCCAGGGTAAGCTTAGTGTGCAAATATCCTCATGTGATCAGCGGGTTTTGGAAATAAAAGATTCCAAGTTTTCTACAACACGAACCATTGCATAAGATTAACAAAGCCCACCCAACAGGGGTTGGAACAATTATATTCTGAGGTCAAAGCGTCCCGAACAGTAACTGTAGCGTCTCCCATGAGCTGAAACTGTCCATCGATGATTTGTTTACAAAAGTCACTCCAGCGTCAGACTCTGTTAGCTATTCCCTGAAATATTATTACCAATCGATTAGCTGATTACAAATGTAACTGCAACTACAGAATCTTCAGCGCCTCTTCCATAAGTTGACATTTGCAATCTATGTGTTGATTACAAAACTAACTCCAATGATAAACTCTGCAAGACATCTTCCATGAGTTAAATTTGTCATTTGATTATTTGATTACAAAAGTAGCGCCAATGTAGGAATTTGGAGTACTCTTCGACATAAGCAGAGACTGGCAATCGATTAGTTGATTACAAAAGTAACTGCAACTACCGAATCTGCTGTACATTTCTCATGAGCTGACACAGTCAACAGTGGAGGTGAACACTTGCCTCAGAGAACCAAAAGCTATGAAAACATAACTATGTGTCTAGCTTATGTGATGTCATAGAACGACCGGCGCCCTACGCTTCTTCTGCTCATGGTCTGTTTGTATTTCATTCACAGGGTCTCCTCTCATGAATACTAGAAATAGCGCTGCAGTTCTCCATCTGCCACACTGGATAACTGTTAACTTCTTAACCTCCTATCAGCGGTTTCTAAGAACCAACTTCACGGAAAATGCTATCTATGCCCTCAATACAGGGGTAGTCATCTCGAAGCCTCAGTATGCTAATCACATAAGCCTTATATCCCATGCATGATACAGATTGTAGTGTTGCATTATAAGATCCATCATTTAATATAAAAGAAGATACATTTAACAACCTAACGCCTTTCCTACCACTCCTTTACTCTATAGTTTAACTTACTTTCAGAGGCTCTGTACTGCTTGGGTTTCTAAATTGACAGCAACAAATCAATACATTTTTTCAGATATTTGTTATGTGCACCTTACTATATGTACTTTCCTACAAGCTATGCTTGCTTTAAACAACATTGTAAAGTCAGCCTTGAACACACCGTTTCAAATCTTGATGCATCACAAAGTTAACACCAAGTTCAAATTAACTTAGAAAACATATCAACTAAAACATTATAAGGATATTTTGAAATTAAACCCAAAGTCCTTTGTCTGTGGACTACGCATTAATTGGGAGAACCACGTTGCTGTGAACAGTATATTCACAGGGAAAGCAAAAACCAACAATATTAAAAAAAAGACTGCGGTGCAACCACACCTTACAGGACCTGTGCTTAAAATACACATGAGCTACATGCAATGTGAAGGCAGATCACCACGAGCATCGTTCCAAATAAAAAGCACTAAGGCGACAATCTTCCATCCCCTGCCACACCCGCCACCACCACACAACCTATGACAGAAACAAGCCCAAACCCCCCTCGCCCAGCGCAGCAGCGAGACGCCACACTACCTCATCCAATGAGTGTTTCAGGAGTGCCAGTGGCCACAACACAGGCCGTCGGTATTTATGAGAGGGCTCTGACAAGGGCAGCAGATTATTCGGGTGCTGAGGCAGCAGCTCTGTCTATTGAATCGCGTCCATCAGAGTTCGCATCAATAGCTCAGGCTGGGCACACACTATGGCAGCGCTTCTCCGACGTGCCTTCCACTCTGCCAGCCGATTCAATGCAGATTAGCTTTTGACTTTAGATCAGCAGGTTCACAATGCTGCCAGCCATTGTCCCTTGCCAGATTTACTGTCAAACCCTAATATCAGCATTTTGCGATGCATTAGATTTAACTCCGACCCAAAGACAGCAGCAGACAGGGAGAATGCTCACTTCCACAGTGCATTTGGCGGCCTTTTTTGTCTGTTGTAGACAGGCTACTGGCAACACTTTGTGGATCCAGAGCCCTGGGGCTTGTCTAATTCACACACAATGTGAGGAGGGTAGAATAGTCCAAGGATACCACTGCTGGTACCAGCTGGGCCTTCTGCTAGCGCCTTCCTCACCTGGGTGGCTCTTCGTGGCGCCATCAACTGTGGCCCCTGTGCTCACCTCTATGATCTGACCAGACTTTCAGCGATCTCTGCATGATCTGGGAGCTGCAGAATCGAATCATACCTTGGCTGACGCAGCATTTCATCCATCCACCTATCTTGCAGAACTTAATTGATTAACTGTCACATAGTAACAGTAGTGCTTAGAGGAGAAAAGGCAATTGGCGCTATACAAGCACCACTTCTTTCTAGACTGTTTTATGCGAGTGGAAAACTAATGTGAGGACAGCAAGCAACACAGCCACATGAGACCTTGACCAGGCTTGCAGGTCCTAAAGGAGAACTCGTGATTTCTTTAAGTATTTGAAGGAGTGTGAACCTACCTCACAGAAGCAGCAAGGGGCTCCTACGTTTTCTATAATGTGAGCTACTTATGTTCAATGTAAATCATCCAGAGCTATTAATGTTACTAGTGTTGCAATCGTCACCAAATTAGGCAAGATGACATAGAGGCCATGCTATGCACGATTACCAACAGTTATCACCTCGGTACATAAGGTAGTGCTGCCCCCAATAACGCAAAAAAAACCTCTGAAATGTACAAGGGTGCTACAAAAAAAGCCACAGCTGCAATGCATCTGGCACCAAGGTAATATTAGTAATATAGCTCCCCAGTACAGCACAATTTTTCCTCAAATATGTGTTTTAAATACATTTTGGAAATTCAACCATTTTCTCTAGGCATCAGCTTACGAGTTCTGAAAATAAACACATTTTCATTTTGAACAAAGGTGTTTTCAGTTTCGATATTCAAATACTAATTCAGCCAAGTTACAGCTTCTAATTTAGTAGGCTGGGCTGCACATAGGAGAGATACTTACAATGAGCTGGAGAGCTACCAGTAGCTCACAAGCCACTCTTTGGAGAAGCCTGTTCCATAGTAATACAAGCATCTCCCTCATGGCACTGCAACCAGAAAACAGAAGCCAGGAGATAAAGGGAACAGTTGGTTTTCAAATTATCGGTACTAACACTTTGAGGTATAAAAATACAAAGTGATTTGTCTAGAATCATACGACTTTTGGGTCAAATGCTGAAGCTGTGATTAAATCCCATGTCTCCAGGTTCCTAGCTTAGCGTTTAGGCACTGGACCACATCAATCCATCAATCAGGGGTTTTAAATTGCTCTACTCACTCGTGAGGGTCTCAAGGCGCTGGGAGGGGGGAGGCTGCGAGCAGCTCCGTAGATCACTCGAAGAGCCAGGTCTTGAGGTCCCTTCTGAATTGGTGCAGTGTCGGGCTTCGTCCGATGCGGAGGGGGAGTTCGTTCCAGGTCTTGGCCACCAGGTAGGAGAAGGATCTGCATCCTGCTCTGGGCGAGTGGACCACATATCCTCCCCTTCTTCATAAATATATTTTAGGCGTATTAAGTTGCCAACTTATGTTTAAAATATATCATTTGGAGATCAGTTTCTCGACCAAATATTACATATGCTTGGCTGGCAAGAACATGATTCCACATCTCTTGCTTAACTTAGGTGCATAAAAACATAAAGGGGTGCATATAGAGGTGCCTATATTGTGAAAACGTAGCCCGCTTGTGCAGTTTATTTTCCACAGATTGACAGTTTGTCATACGTGCAAATGGAAAGCAACAGTACTGTACATGGGTTTTGGAGTGAGAGTGCACAATGATGTTCAGGACTAGTGTTACTGATGAGAAGGCTGATTAGATTCCATAAATTTTATATTAAGACATAGGGTGTTTGTTATATGAGAGGAATTTCATTAATTTCAGCCAGATACAGCAACAAATGATGGAATTAGAACAAAGTGGACCATATTTTCCCAAAAATATCATACAAAAAGACATGGCTATAAGGAGGTTCTCAATCAACGCTCTTTTGTCATTAGTCTGTTAGAATGTCACTGAAATAATGCTCCCTCCCACTACAGCACAAAGTGTAGTTCAATTGAGCCGTCCACTTCAACCATTGGATGCCTTCACTTTGAATGACTGCATTTCTGGACTTGGCCTTTTTTTTTGTAGGGTCATCCCAGAACTTTTTGCCTTCCTCCTGTATTTTTTCCAACCCGTTTTTGTTGGTTTGATGACTCTGGGCACTTTACCACTGCTGATCAGTGCTAAAGTGCATGTGCTCTCTCTTGAAAACGTGGTAAGATTGGTCTACACCTGTTTGGTATCTTTAATTTACCTGTAGGTCCCTTGTACAGTGGTATCCCATATACCCAGGGCCTGTAAATTAAATGCTACTAGTGGGCTTGCAGCGCTGCTTGTGCCACCCACCGAAGTAGCCTTTCAAACCTGGCTCAGGCCTCTGTCGCTGCAGGACCTGCGTGCACAGTTTACTGCTGCAGTGACGTGGCATGTAAACATGGTTGCCACTTCTGCAACTCTCCTTTTACTATATATGTCACCCCTAAGGTAGGCCCTAGCTAGCCCTATGGGCAGGGCCGAACAGGCCGTAGCGGGCACCAGGCGTTTCCCGGGTGGGCCGCCAGGGTGGGACTGTTTTTTGGGCACCTGGGGGGCCGTTTTTGTTACAGAGACGTTTTTGCAGCATAGCTGCAATATCGGCCCTGTAACAAAATCGGCCGAAACCGGCCCTGGCAAACAGCTCTGCCGTCCCCCCCAACTCCCCGGGGGGCCAACCGAGCACTTTGCCTGGGCTGGTTTTGGGCTGGTTTGGTTTGGCAGGATGCTGTGTAGGTAAAAGTTAGGACATGTGCGTTAACTGTGTGGCATGTCCTTGTAGTGACAAACAGTCTACTTGGTTTCTCACTGCTGTGAGGCTGCCCTCTCATAGGTTTGCATTGGGGATTTCCTGATATGTGCTTCAGTGGTAATTTCTGATATGAGAGGGATAGTACGTATACTTAAAAATATTTTACAGAGAATTAAACTTTTTAGACACTTGTATTTCCCAGTGACTGCTAGTCCTACGTATAGTATGGTATCATCAACTGTTTCCATAACACATAAGACATTTATTGTAAGGTGCAATGTTAACTCATCACTATCAACCAGCTTTGGTATATGTAATTATCCTTTAGAAAAATGACAATTTGAGAAACTACAGCAGCTTTATGAATATGGGTAAGTATATGTATATGACTAAAGGAACTTTCATCAAATATCTTTATCTATTGTGTCACCTACTGATATTGACATTTAGCCTCTTCCTACCACAGCATACAGCATAGGACAGTGGGCTTTAAAATTAATGCTAGTTCCTACACATAGCAGGTGTTATCACTTACTACAATAAAACCAAGACATTAATTGAAACTCTAAGTTTGCCTCATTATGATACACTAGCTTCTGCAAATTTGTCAATCCTACAGAAAATAAGCACAAATCATTTAAATAGCAAAAGTTAGTATGCAAATTTAAATGTTATAGACACACCTCCTCAGGCTTTGTGAAGGTCATTTGAAGCAGTAGCATCTGACTTGAGAGGGACCTCTTGTAACGCCTTGAGGAACTGCAGCGTTGCCAAATAATTTTGAACATGACTCGAGGGGAGGTCTAGTATTTAGATATATATAGATGTGTATATTAGAAATTGGGTCTCTACTTGACAGGGGTATGCACCCTGTCTAAGTAGGGACCCCCACTCTAGTCAGGGTAAGCTAAATACACAACTGAGATAACCTGTGCTCACCCCCTGGTAGCTTGGCACAGAGCAGTCAGGCTTATCTAAAGAGGCAATGTGTAAAGTATTTGTGCAACAAACACAATAACACAATGAAAACACCACAAAAGACTACACACTGGTTTAGAAAAATAGACAATTTAATAAATTAATCAAGACCAAAACAACAAAAATCCAATAAGTAGAAGTTGAGATATGAATTTTTAAAGAATAAAAAGAGTTCTAGTATTTAGAAGCAATAAGCGCCAATGGGGGTCATCTGGTCGCGCTGGACCGGGGCAAAGTCAACCATTCAGGCCGACCGCAATGAAGCGCAGGCCGAAGACAGGAGCGACTTAGGCCCGGTGAACAGGGTACATTGAACCTGGTCGCAACAGCGAGATGCAGGGTGCAGACAAGTGCTGTGTTTATGTTGAGCCTGCAGTCGAGGTGATGCGCCGATCTTCTTCACGCAATGATGGTGCTGAGTCAAGATGCGTTGATTCCGTAGCACAATGTGGCGTATTTCTCCACGCAGTCGAGGGGATGAATCGATCCCTCCACACTGCAGCGGCAGCGATGCGCTGTTCTGATACGCCAGGCTCTCACTGCGCTGAGTTGGTTCCGAGAGTGATGCCCTGGACCTACTCCTGCAACAGGGTCGATGGGCCAGTTCTGCTATACACAGACTGGAGATGCGTTGATTTCTCTGGTACAAATATCTGGGTCCACTTCCAGTGAACCAGGCACAGGAGCAGGTACAGAGACTTTGATAGCCCTGAGTCTCAAGCAACAGGAGGCAAACCAACAAGCATTGGAGAATACTCTAGTTGCAAGGCAGCTCAGCAGTGTCAGAAAGCAGCAGGCAGTACAGCAGAAAAGCATGTGTTTGAGATCAGTAGTCCACCAAAGTGTCAGTCCTCGATACAGCACAGCAGTTCTTCTGATAGAGTCTGTTAAAGAAGTGTCTGATTTGTTGGGGTCAGAGCCCCAGTACTCATATCCAGTTGTGCCTTTGAAGTGGGGGTGACTTCAAAGAAGGGCTTCTGAAATGCACAGAAGACCTCTCTTCCCAGCCGTGGCTCCAGACTATCAGTAGGGGGTAATCAGCCCATTGTGTGGTTACAGCGCACTGCATATTCAGGTGTCAGCCCTGCCCTCCATTTCTGTCCAGGAAGAGCCATCGGAATGCAGATGAGTACTCAGACACATCTAAACTTCCTGTGCTTGTGGCAGTCCAGAGGGAATGCACAAAGTGGAGCTGGCACCCACCTGAAACGTGTATTGGAGACAGGAAGCAGTCACACAGAGCTATAAGAGCGGAGGAATGTCCATTTTCTAAAAGTACTACATAATCAAAAACATCTAGCTGACTGTTTATTAGGCTGCCAACAATTTAAGGAGACTGAGACCAAATTCACTAATAAGATGGTCTACATCATTTAATTATTGATTTCGCTCATTAATAATATTTGTTTGAATTCACAAGACAGCTATCAATACACTTCACAATTACATAACATCTAAACAAAGTTGAAACGACAAAAAACAAATAACAATCATTTGAAAAAAATGTTTCCAGTCAAGAACGAACAACAAATAAGTAACCCACAAGGAAAATTTCAAAAAGAACAGGGGTTACCAACCATCGGGGGTAAAGACATTTCAAGCAACAGAAGATATACACTTTTAGTACATTATTTTCTTCAGTCGCTATACATAATCATTCCTATTAAAACTCTTCCCCAGGTGGTAAAATGTGCCGGGATTCTCCTCAGGGCTGTGGCTGGATTCTAAAAAGCCAATAAACAAAAATTATATTTTATTTAACGAACCATTGCCCACCTTCTCACTTTCTTTTTCGCACTCTTAAGCAAAAACAGGATTATATATACCTGTTAGTAGGATTCTGGAATCGTGAGTCGAATTGTAATGGTTTTCCCCCAAAATAATCAAAAAGATTCAATTTACGAACTTCCCATATCTCAAAATATGCATTATTGCTGATAAATGCAATTCTGGCAATTTCCACTTACTTAAGGGGAAATACGTTGTCTTTAGAACTGTCGTCACTCCTACACAAATGCTTCAATGGTGTTTGTTTTAACTGCCGACGAACAGGTTTAAATTGTTCTCTAGTAAAAAGAAGAAAATACTCAGATTTTCCAAAAATTCAAACTACAGGAGCCTGCAACAGTTCTTTTAATTCAGTTTCCAACTTACTGTCTCGTGTGCGTTTTCATTGCCAGTAGATGCTCGCAATGGCAGCTTGAAAAGCTTAGCAGTCTGAATCGTGGCTCTCGCGTCCAAATAAATTACCTGCAAGGTGAAACAGGGACAAGGGCTTTAGGAAGTGCGCGTCTTCGTCAACCGCTTTCAAATGGATACAGAAATTCAGTCGCGGAGACTCACTCGTGCATCACGAGGGTCCATCAATCATTCTTCCCGGTCTTCGTCTGCCTGACGGAAAGCTGTCAATTCAACTGCAATCAATTCCATTTAAGTAGGACTTCCTGTTCCTTGTCCATAATCTGTACATCAGTTAAGCAAAGCATGCTGGATCTTGGAGTATTTAAATGAAACTTCACACTATCGTTTGAATGGCAGCCTCCTCATAGTTCTTTTTTTGGGGGATAAAAAAAATGTAGTTGGATTTATTCAAGACTTATTCTGTCCTTTTTATACTACGCCCTTGCTATTTCAGACATTTCGTTCAATCCAGTTATGGCACTATTAAATTTAAGGATCAGATAGGCTTCTTTTTGTAGTAAAGTTCTTTCCGTGTCTCCGCCTCTTTGCGACTGTTTGACCACCCAGAGGACTGTCCATTTGATATCTTTTTCACTATGGTTGGCTTGTATGAAATGGCCAACCATGGGAGCATTTGTCACTTTCATCCAGATTCTAGAGCGATGTTGGACGATTCGTACTCGGATCTCTTGGTTTGTTTTACCGATATACAGTTTACCACATGGGCAAGTGATCCCATAGACCACATTCTTCATTTTGCAATTTGAAAAGGACTTATGAATCCATTTGATGGTATTGTGCTCAAATATAGAACCTTCACAAGTTGTTTCACATGATACACAATTGCCACACTTGTGGTGGCCCTCAATTGGTTTTAGGTTCCAATGGGAACGCAGGTCCTGTTTTTTTGTTACAGTGGTACAGTCAGCCCTGACCAATTGTTGGCCCACGCTCGTATCTTTTCTCATAGCAAAAAGTGGTCTTTCAAAAGGGCATTCCAAATTGTGAAGTAAGTGCCAGTTTTTTAAAATGATTTGACGGAATATGTTCGTGTGTGGACCAAACGTCGACGCACACACCATTTTAGTCATAGGCTCTTTGGCTTTCTTAGATAGGAGACATTCTCTCGGTGTGTACCACACCCTCCGTTTTGCATGCTTAAGCAGTTTTTTGGGGTAGCCTCTTTCTCTCAATTGTTCACACAAAGCTGTCGCATGGACTTCAAAGTCCTCCATCCGTGAACAGTTTCGCCTGATCCTTAATAATTGGCCATATGGTAAATTATCTCGTAGATTCCGAGGATGCGCACTTTTATAATGAAGGATCGTATTTCTGTCGGTTGGTTTATGATGTAGTGTTGTCCTTAATTCATCATTTATCATTTATAGGTCTTACTTCTACATCAAGGAATGTGAGGCATCACATTCCTTGATGTAGAAGTAAGACCTATAAATGATGAATTAAGGACAACACTACATCGTAAACCAACCGACAGAAATACGATCCTTCATTATAAAAGTGCACATCCTCGGAATCTACGAGATAATTTACCGTATGGCAGAAACAGGGACTCAGGGGGGCCCCCTTTGGGAGCAAGTCACCGCCCGAAAGAGGCAGCCCTCCGGGATAGGAGAACCAGGAGGCCAAGGCAATTCAGAGCCCAACCTATAAAATGCAGCCACACCCCCACTGAGGCACAGCCGCCACAGCAGCTGCTGGGGTAAACTCATTAAGCCGGGTCTGGTAGATTAGTGGAATGATGTGTACACTGTAGGGGGCCTGTGTTTGACCTCATGGTCACAGGTTCAAATCCTGGTGGGTCCACTCAGCCTTTCGTCCTTCTGAGGTTGATAAAATGAGTACGATTGAGATGGGTAGCAACAAACATCTGTTATTCAGCGCCAAGGTACCCTTCTGAGTGAATGTGTGCTTTACAAAAACACATGTAATGTTATTCCCCAGTAGGCTCTTCCTAGAGGCATACAAAAGAGGATATGCTCAATCTCTTCTGCCCCCATTCGTCCGGACACCTTCTCACACCATCCCGCACACTCAGACTCTGCTACACATCATTCAGGAATTTGAATCTGCCCTGTAGGTCAGCAGGGGATCATCTGACCCCGCAATCCATGAAAGTCCAGAGGGTGTAGCCTGCGTCATCCCCTCAGCCATCAACCCTCTTAACGTATCTCTCAAGATCTCTAGGTCCCGCTCTGCGTTCTTATCAGTGCTGACCATTTAGAAGTCGCTCTTTCACCACTCCCCACCCATTCAAATCCTCCCTCACTCAGGCCAGCTTGGGGAGGGCAGGATGTGTCCAATGTATTGCAATGTGGCATTTGGCCAGCACCAGACCCAGCAGGGTGAACCTATGTTGCATTCGTGTCCCAGTTTTTGGGGTCAGTAGTACGCCCAGAAGGCAGTGCTTGACCAAGAGCTTGATCTGGACACTTGTGACCTCCCACAATTCTCACAACGCCTCCACCCAATAAACCTACAACCTTGCACAATTCATATGAAGGAATGTTGCTGGCTCCAGGCCACAGAGAGGGCATGCTGGAAGGAGCACCGCGTTAAATCCATGCAGTCACTGTGGCGTCAGATAGGTGCAGTGCAAATAGTGGAACTGCGTGAGCTTGAAGTGGTAATTGCTAGCCACCTTGCAGACCTGCATGAAAAACCATCGACACTCCCCATTCGTGAGGGGTAGTGAAAGATCTGCCAACCATCTGTCACGAATCCTCGTCACATCCACCGTGCAGTCAGCCTTCAGGGCTTTGTATATGTGTGAGATCATACCCCTGGTGGGGTCCGGGTTGAGTAGCAGCTGCAGTGTCTGCAACTCCTCCGGCTCCACCAGGAAAGCAACCCCTATCTTGTGGGCTGTGCACGGGTTCTTAGCATAATTCAGAAATTGACTGGGAGGTGGTTGATAATAATCCTGCGCCTCCTCCAGCGGCACGCCATGCTCTCCCAAGCCACCTCCAGCAACATGCCATGCACTCAACAGCTTCCTTCAATTCTTCCACCCTGATTGCCTCCCCGAGACCCCCACTCTGCACCTCCGTGAGGTGCAGGAGTTCCATATCATCCAGGAATCTCCCAAGCTCTGCCGGGGTGACCCGCGGGCCCCTACCATAGACCGTGGCCAAATGATCCCACAGCAGGGAATTAATACCAGCCTGGATGGTAGCCTCCATCCCGTCAGTGTGCTTTACTGTTAATATGAGTGGGGGTGGGTGTTCCCGCTTCAGCAGCCACACCAAGTGTCTCCCTGATTTATCCCCCTCCAGATGCAGCAACTGTCAATACTCTTGTCTAGTCAGACAATCCAGCCTGTCCCAAATGTCCCCAATTCAACGTTGCGCGCATAGCAGGACTGTGCGACATGCCTCGATCCAGGGGCCTGGGCCCTGAAGGTGGGCCAGGACCTCTTCCACCTCCGTCAGCTCCCTCTCCAAGCGCCGCCTTGTACCTCCAACCCTAGCCAGGCACTCTCCCCGATTCACCACTTTTGGAGCGTCCCATTCCAGCCCTCTCTCAGCAGTGGACAACCAGTTGCATTCAAAGTACCCAGCAGTCACGTCACAGAGCTCTTCCGAGAACAGAGTGTCCCTAAGGGCCTCCGGCCAGACTCCCACCACACCACCACTCCAACAGCACCGGGTCGGAAAGGAAGCATCCCAGGATGTGTACCTGCAATGCGACAGCAGCCACCTCGCTAGAGACCAGGAGCCAGTCGAGCCAGCAATAAACCGCACAGGTGGGAGCGTAGCAGATATAATCTTGCGCCACGTGTCTACATAGTGCAGACGGTCTATCAATGTGCGCAAGCTGCCTGTTATGTGTGGCTAAGTATGGGACCTCAGAGGGTGTCAATTCAGAGTACCATAAAGCACGCAATTACAATCCCCTGCCCTTATTAGAGGCACATCCACATACGGGAGCAATTCCCTCTCCAACTCCAGGTTTAAACCACCATCATCCACATTCAGGGCAGAGACATTCAGCAGGCAAACCTTCACGCCATCCAGCAGGCCATGCACACACTAGTATATACCAACCCTCTATGTCTGCTATAAAAGCCTCAAACCCGGAAGGTGACCTTCAGGGCCACCCAAAGAATCACCCCACGGGCATAGGTAGAATATGTGGCAGAAAATGTCTGACCCTTCCACTTGCTGTGTAGCTTGTGGATCTTAGCCTTCGATAAATGTGTCTCTTGCAAAATTGCGATGTGCACCCCATGCCTATGACGAAGGGTCTGCACCCTGTAGTGTTTCACAAACGAGTTGAGCACACAAACATTCTGTGTTTTAAATTTCAACTGAGCCATCCCTCCGTCTCACACCTTCCCTATTCCCCCCGCCAGGATCCCGGCCGGCACTGCTGCCAATTAGCTAAAACAACCTTCAACTTAAACCCCTCCACCCACCGAGTAAAGACAGAAAATCAACCTGTGCTTTCCCAATCATTACCATCGCCCCTAACCCCCACTCTAACAAACAATCAAAACACAATCAGAATCTGCCCCGTTAAATTAGGGGGAAAGTAAGAAAGAACAAGAAAGAAAAATCAGTGAATATGACTGCACACCACGCCCAGCTTTCCCCATCCACATTTAGTTTCGCACTCAATCAATTAAATACCTAGCGCTTGGGGGGGGTGCATGCTGGTGCCAGCCGCAAGTCAGCAGCACCCGACAGCACACACCACACTCGATCGAAATAACTCACACCCAACTCCAAAATACAGCTCCCACACAGGCTCTCCAGATTCAACAATTATCTCACAAATCCTCCCTCTCTCACTTACAAAACCAGTCCCAAGACCACCACGAGGGAGGGGGGGGGGGCTGTGCCCGAATAACAGACACCCATCTCTTGCGCACACTCAACAGCCCATTACCAGCATCATGAAAGAGCTCAAAACATGTCGTTGGCCAAAGTTCTTGCCCTGCAGCGACAGGCCATGTGACCCACAACGTCTCAGGGGACCATAGCAGATCATCCATCAGCTGTCCTGACTCAGGAGTCCCCAGGCTGTGGCGTCTCCTCCAGAACTTTGGCAATACTATCATCAAAGTTGGAGGCTGTCACCTCCTCCACAAGTGCCCGCGCTGCCTTTAGTTCATATTGCAGCTGTTCAGGGTCCACGAGGCGCGTCTGTCCCCCCCTCGCCATCTGACCCCGACTGGTCCAGGTCCAGGGTGCTGTCGGGGTGGACCACCACAAGTTGGGAAGAGCGGAAGGCTCACACGCCTCAACGTCCACATCTTCCTATCCTTCACGGGTTCTAAGCCCCCAGGGGGGCGGTCCCCCCCACCCGTAGGGCCGGGATCTGACCATCCAGCTGCACTTCAAGCCCATCCCAAGAGGCCTCAGGGGTAGTGGAGGGTCTCCCTAACGGATGCCCCATGGGCTGTAAATTGGTCCATTTTTAGGTCTCGCCTAGGCAGCGCATGCGCTGTCTCGTCGAGAGATGGTGTATACAGTATAGCGGGGGAAGCTCCGCCCACTTTCCGCCTATCTTTGTGATTGGCCGCAATCGTAAATGCTGCATTCTGATTGGTTTTTGGAAACTTAATCCCGCCTCCTGACGGCCATGTCGTCATTATTGTCCTTCCACAGCTATCGGCCCCTTTACTTTTAAAACCGTTTTGTTTACCTGCCTCCCCCCCGTTCCCTCCCGCAGTCTGTGACTTCTCAGGCCAGCAGCACCCTCCCACACCCTCCCGTTTGTGCCTTTTTAACGCTCGCAGTTCCGTTTAAAATGCAATAGGTCTCGCGTAAATACGAGTCCTATTGCATTTTAAATGCTTGTTTGATGTGGGATTGGTGGGTGGATTAGCACTCGTTTTTCGTTGCAGCGCATGCGCTGCTTGTTGTAATGTTGCACACCACGCACGAGCAATGTCTGTGCTCGTGCGTGGTGTGTTTCTAAAAGGCTATATGTATGCCTGTGTGTGCTATGGTATTGTGTTTGTGACTGTGTACGGTGGTGAGTGTGTCTCTGCGTTGTTGGTGGTCAGCAGCCGGTGGTTCACTGTCCCAGAATCTCGCAGTTGCACAGCTGGGCAGGCTGTCGGCAGTGCCATTGGCTCTGCGGAGATGCTGCCGCCTGCTTTCCTGCTCGCTGACAAAGAAGGCTGGCTCTGCATTTTCCATGAAAATGGTCGTGGCTCTGTCACCTCAGCGCGAATTGGACTTTCGAGGGATTTTCAGGAACTACAGACCACACAGCTGTCAGAAACAGACCTACAGGCCTAAGGCACACATAGGCAAGATACACATACTCTGAAAAAGCAGGAACAGCCGCACACATAAAGACATACACCACAATCCCGCACGTATACGCGCAATGCCAAAAAGTACATAAACAACACAACGCGGACGCACACGAAGAAACATACACTAAGGTACAGGCACACAAATAATAACCATCACAATCAAAAGAAAAGGGGGCTTGGTTGCGCTGTGCCAATAACTTGGGGGATGGGCGACTTTATCGCACAAAGAGTGCATCCTGTAGAGAACCAGTCTCGGGTTGCATGACTGAATAACCTAAATAAAATACAGTAAAGATAAATCAGTCATCTTGCCGTTTCTTGCGGTAAACAAAATGCTTCTGGACCTTGCACCAGTCGTATTCAGGGTTAAAAAAAATCTAAACAAAAAAAAAACTCCACTCCAATATGCAAACATTACAGGTGAGGAACAAATCACACTAGCTTGATTTGTTTCCGGTTGTGCTCGCGTGTGTGCGTGCACTGTTTGTGTTGCTTAACCTCAACCATACAGTGTGGCAAGATGGAGCCCTGTTTCTTCTTTGACCTGTATGTCTTTGTAATTTAACTGTTTGGAGTATATAGTGTTGTCGGTTGCGTTCCTGACACCATCTGTGACAGAGAACGCTGTGTTTACACCTCACAGGTCTGTTTGGGGACAGGGAATGCAGTAAAATGGAGGCGAAAGGGGCCCTTTAGAAACCAGACCATGGTCTCGCTATCTGGCAGCCACCTGTGATTAAATGGAGGGGCACCCGCGCACGCTTTGGGTTTCGTGGTGCATTTCATATGCAGGGTAATTTCGAAGTGAGTACTCGTTGACCCCCCCGGCTGGGACCCGCAGTGTGCTGCCCCAGCATCGGCGCCGCTGCTGCCTCGGCTTAGTGCCAATATCAGCAACACTCACCACCCCTCATGCAGCATCATACAGAATAAATAACAGACACAACACCTTTTTTCGTGGAGAGAATTGCTGCAGGTTTATTAGCATACCAACTATGCCAACATGGTGGGTTATCTTACAGGCGATCCAAAGGCAAGCCGCCCCTCGCGGCCTACCACCTGATGGGCCAACTTGCATCGTGGCCTTAGCCAATCGGTGCTTAGCGGTTGTGGTGAGGGGATAGCCCCTCCCGCCTCCGGTGAACTGTTGGTCCACCCCATTACTCACGCCCCCCCCCTACAAGGGGCGGAGCGTTCAAGCGACCCCCGGTTGTACAGGTTTCCAACTGCCCGTAGGACAGACGGGGCGCCGTCGCACCTCAGGGTCCACCGCGAAGACTTCCTGGGGATATTAGGCCTCAGCACCCTTTGTGCTCCTGAAGAGGGTACCCCCGAGTACCTTTCCGCCTCTGGATCGCCCTGTAACTCCGCCTGCAACACAAAATAAAAGATTAGAAATTCCTTCCCCCCCCAACCCTGATTACGCCGGGTAAGCGGTAGGGAGGGAACAGCGTCAGGGTAAGGAGAAAGAGGCCGCTAGGTGGGCGGGGGAGGAACTTATACCTCTCCCCTTCCCCCACCTGGGCTGGAAATGACGAGCGGGACCCCGAAGGGATCTCGGGACGCTGGGCTGTCCCGTGTGCCATCCTGTGGCACTAAAGGGGCTGCCGTCTTAGGAGGGTCCCCTTCGTGGACGTCGGGCAGCCCACATAGTGCCAATATCGGCAACACTCACCACTCCTCATGCAGCATCATACAGAATAAATAACAGACACGACACCCTTGAAAGGGGCCCTTTAGAAACCAGACCATGGGCTCGCTATCTGGCAGCCACCTGTGATTAAATGGAGGGGCACCCGCGCACGCTTTGGGTTTCGCGGTGCATTTCATATGCAGGGTAATTTCGAAGTGAGTACTCGTTGACCCACCCGGCTGGGATCCGCAGTGTGCTGCCCCAGCATCGGCGCCGCTGCTGCCTCGGCTTTTGCTGCATAGGTTCCGGGCTCGGCGTCTCCTGCTGCAGTATTCCGTCCTCCCGGACGGGTCGCAGTGCACAAAGACCCCGGAGCCAATCAAGGCAACGGGGATGGGTGCATGACGGTGCCCGCTTCCCACCTCAAGACTCAAAACAGATTGGACCCACTCGCCAAATGAGCCCTGTTTCAGTTCGACAGATTGTGCGCGGGCTTCGATGACCAAGCTGTTTTTAAACGGGGTTGGTTAAGATTATACGTTTGCCTGACGTGGTGGTTGTGTTCAATTTAGCAGGACAATGCGTGAGTGAGACGGATTCGATTTCTAAACGATAAGAGGGCGCTTGGGCACCGTGAAGGGGTCTTGCCTTCTGTCTATTCTGGCCTCATTGAGCATTATGTTTGTATACCGCTCTCCAACAAACATATATGCTTATTTCCCAGGGCTGAGCATTGTGGGTAATAAGAGGTTCTGATCTCAGAAATGCTCGTGTAAAATACCTGTCCCTTTGTGCCATTCTCGAAATAGTGCCGTTGTCAGTAGTTAAAAGGGCTACACTTATGTCTATACTCTCAATTGGTTGAAAGATAGAGCATTGTTCTTTAAAAAAAAAAATATATATATATATATATACTTGGAAAAAGCAGGCGACGTACTGTGCAGTGGCTTAACTGATAACGATGCCTCCCCCTCCGCAGAATGTGATGAGGGGCCCTGAATGTCACACATCTCACAGGAGAATTAATTGGCCTTGTGTTGAATGGAGTACCTTGAGGGGTCGGAGACCCCCCTGCATCGCAGGGGCTGCTGGGGCCTGCTTTACGCCTTGTACTGTGCGGCCGAAATCAGATGAGGGGGCAGAGGCGCCCTGTGTGCCGAGGGCAGACCCCGGTTCAGTGAAGCTGTAGGCTCTGCTGTCCGCTGGGCAACATTTCATGCTTCCCCATACGTGACTGGGGCACAGCTGCCGCATGCCTGGTTTCCACAATGCGCGAGACACATCTTGTACGGAAATGGAGCTCGATTTTATAACCACACGAAAAACATTAATATTGTTTCATCCGGTGCGCTCTTCGTGTTTTTGCGCTTTGTAAGCGAAGACGGTTGTTAGCATTACTGTTTACGCTTTATAATGTAGCCGGGGCAGCAGCACTGTGTCCTTTGTGCTGTTGTTCAGTGTATGCTGTTGAGTTTGTGTTGTGCTGGTTCATGTAGCTTGCTTTTGCGTAGCTAACCCCCCATTGACCCTTTCCCTCTCCCCCCACACACAAACAACACACCGGTGACGCGCCGGCATCTCCGACTCCGCCATTGCTTTGCTTCTCCACAGAACAGGACCCACGGGGGAATGACACGACTGCAAAATCCTATAATGGCCTTGGGGGCTGTTGCTGCTGTGGCTCTCTCCTGCACCACAGGCCATGGCGGAGAAACACAAAATGCCAGTCGATACCCTTATTACAGATACATTGACACTGACTGGCACAGTCACATACTTTAAGCACTGCTGCAGACGTATAAGCAACGTCTCTCTCACACAGTGACACAGGCTTATTGACAAACACAGGCACACACGCACGCAACCGTTATTGGTATACACTCACACACAAACATTGCATTGGCACTTAGACATGTACGTAAATAAATACACATAGGAACATACACAGTCACATACAATCACGGACACTGCCTCCCACTTATACAGGTAGCTAGACACACTGAAATATGCGCACACACACACAGGCATATTACAGACATATGTACAAAGAAATACACATACCAACACATGAGTAGATTCACATGTAGAAATATAAACAAAGCATATGCAACTATATAAACTCATGCATACGCCCTAAAGACATACATATAACACGAACATACACTTATAATGTGACACATGGTAAATAGAAACACACCCATACAGACTCGTACTTACATGCACTTTTTTTTGCAGTTTTATATAGCGCGAACTCTGACTCGAGGGCATTGGTGCGCTTTACAGGAGCACCAGTTACATTAAACAAGTTTAGATAATTTTTTGGGGGCACAGGGAGATTACGTGATTTGCCCAGAATCACAGGATTTTAAGCGGACACCGGGAATCGAACCTGGTTCCCCAGTTCCAAGCAGAGGTTGGCGAGCCAACACATTGCCAGTGAGAGCCGAGTGAAGGTCCGGCTCTGGCTCTAGGAGCTGTGAACCAGCCGAGCCCTTAAAACAGTTGTCATGTTAATCATGCAGCAAACATCATGTAAAAAAATGCAAAATGTCTTCAAAATTAAAAACTAAGTGTACTTCTTTAACACGTGGAAGGAAGAGTTTCACCCACACCTCAGATTATTATTAAAAGTGATAGTTTTTAAACATGAATTTGGAAACATTCTTGCTCTGTGGCCCTGGCAACAATGTTATTAATGAATTAAGAAGCATGTTAGTTGTTATTTGTAACCTATATGTGCGCTAGCTTCTTTTTGTGGAAGGAGCAACATTATAGTTCATTAAATCAAACACAAGAGGTTTTTGTCCATTGCACATCCCGAATGCACATATTTAAAGGCTTTTTCATATGTGGGAAGAAAAAGGAGGCTCAATGAAATAAAAATATTTGCTAGGATCAAACAGTTTGGTCAAGTGGGGAAGCCATGATTGATCCCAGGTTTTCTGGTTTCACTTTATGCAATTCAGACACTAGAGGGGTATCTCTTTCTCTCACTTTTAACATCAAAGGTTTATGCTTTGTTTTTATTTCTTGTTGTTGATGGCAGGCAGAAGTCACATGAAAGCTCGGATTGTTTTGGGCTCGAGGGTCGAAGAGGACCTTGAGCTGAGCCAGAGCCAGACATCTGGCTAGCGCTTTCAGTAGCTCTCCCACCTATAGTTTCAAGTTCAGCAGCTCTGGCCATATCCCTACATCCCCTCCACAGATGTAGAACCCAAGTATCAGGAGACATATACCCACACCCCACTAGACAAATATGAGTGCCCACACATATGTATACACACACACACTGTCATAGACAAATAGAAAGAACACAAACAAATAAAAGTTAATGCACACACGCACGCACACACACACAAACTTTTGTCTATTTGCCTCTTCAAAACAGTTCCCTAGAAAGCAACATGGTTGCACGACTGTTTAGAGAAAAAAAGGAAGTGTCAAAACATCTTGGCCTTTCATCATCATAACAATAATACATATTTGCTGATGGGAGAGTAAGCAGAATGCATGCATCATGTAAGTCAAGTATCGCCTGCCACTCACACGTGCTTGTACCCCAGCAGTACCCTTATCAACACTTCTTTCTTTTTTCTTTTCTGAGTTATTATGTAGCATAAAATGTACCAAAATCGTGGGTGACAGAGCACTTTAGAACTGTAGGGTTGTTATAAAACGCATTGCGTTCACAGATACATTATTAGAGACGATTACTATAAGTAACTTGCAGAGCAGGCAGGTGTTTACTAGTACAGGATTTAAATGACGCACACCTATAGAGGGGTAAAACTGCAGATGAACCGGAGAAAATGCATGAGGCCCTAGTTTTTATGTCTAATTTGCAAAGGTGCGTGCACCACTCATGGCAAAAATTTTGTACTTTATACATACTTAATTGGATTTTGGTTCAGCTCCCATCAGCCATTGGCTACTTTGGCTTAGTATTTCACCACATCTTGGATGTATCCACAGTAATCTTTTAGTATTTCTTTCTGTTGTCTGTTTGTATTTATCCCTCCACCCCCAATAAAATGCATGAAGGGCTATTTCACATTGGAAATGTACTGTTTGTCAAAATCCATTTAACTCTGTCTCATCCACGCACTGTATAACAAAAGCAATCACTTACAGGCCTGGTACAAAAACATCTTTAGTGCCTCACTAGTCAATTATAATTAAATAAAAAATAAACATGCACACACATATACATTCATAGAGGGAGGGGATTTGAAGAATCCGTCTACATCCATTGGTGCTTCACTGTCATACACATTCTATTTCCGTCCATAGCAAACAGCATGCAGCAATTGGTCAGCCCATACCAACCATTGACTCCCTTGTATTACAAGGGATGGCATTTTGCTTGGTCACATGTACTCGTCTGCCTCAAAGGAAGCACACTTTCGTGCTAAAGCAGGTGGGCCAATATTTCACTTTGTCAAAGTTTTTTTCCGTTTCATTCTTTATCCTTTGTGTTTTTTATTCAACCTTGTGTTTTTAACTATGTCTCCATGCTAGAGTAATTCTAAGCCAATAGCAATTTTTCTACGCTCCAGTAAGAATCATACTTTTCTGTGACGTGCATTAATACAAAAAGGGTTTCCATTCTTGTTATAATAACACCTGCTTGTTTGGAAGCACTCATACTGTCCTATTAACATTATATGCAAATCCAAATTTTTGTTGATTACATTTTTTATTGTAAGTATATGACTGCCACGTTCAAACGGCTGTATATTTTCTATTTTTTTTACTTTTTTGTGGCACATGTTAGCAATATATTTTTTAAAGTAACCACCTCTTCAGCTTGCCAAGCCAAGCCTATTAGTTTTACCAATGCTTATTTATGATTGCTTTGGACTCCAGGAAACATTTTTTATCGCTTCTGTGAGCACCCAATTGTGAGAGTTAAACCTGTTAGCTTTAGAATGCTTGATCACATTATGTGTTTCATGTGTTGGTCGTGATGTAGCCATTTTGAAGGCATTCACTCAAAATTGAGAAGGAAGGAAAACACTTTATCTTGGTAGGTGTTGCATCCAGTATTTCAGAGACATTTCAAGAGTAGGTTCACCATGAGTACCACAAATGGATGGCCTACAGGAGCATCAGGAGATTTCAAAGCAAGCAGATTATTTAATTGCATAAAGTTTATTTCAGAAAACTGATTCCTTAAAACTTACAGACAATAGAACAAGAATTTAAGTACAATGTTTTGAGATTGTTAAGACCGTTTAAAATCACTTAAAATGTGTCATAAAAACAGTAAAAAATATATAAAACAATTCTTGTAACACTGCAAGGAGTAACAAACAAATTAATCTGCAAGAAAAGCAGCCAGTGCTGGCAACCAATTTCTCCTGATCTAACATTTAAGACCTTTAACTTTCCTTATAAGCCCAGCCATGAAGAAAAACTTACTTAGAGAAAAAACAGTGTAGATGAATGTATTGCCCTTCAAGAGTCTCATTGCCTCCAGGTATCTCCGAAAGCCATAATACTTACACAGTCCTGCCTTGAACCGTGTTTAGAAACAGTGGCAAAATGGATGGCGGCTTGACAAGTCCTTTACATTTGACTATCAAGCAGTGAAGCTGGCAGCCACTTGCTATGGCCTGCTTAGAATGCTTCGTAAAATTCTAACTCTGCTTCCCATCACGTCGAGGAGACTTATGGTCCAGGCTCTGATTCTCTCCCGCCTGGACTACGGAAACTCCCTCTACTTAGGGGCCCCAAAGGCGACCACAAGGAAACTACAAGTGACACAGAACTATGCAGCCCGGATGCTGCTTAAGATTCCCAGAACTCAGTCTGCCAAGCTAGCACTGAATATTTTACATTGGCTGCAGATCACTGAGAGAATAAAGTTCAAATCCCTATGCATAGCTCACAAGACACCTTTGGGTAAAGGTCCCCCAATTCATCATTCTCTCATCTCTTTCTATCATCCTAGAAAAAGTTTACGATCAGCCAACTTATTCTTAGCCTTAGTTCCCAGAATAAACAAGCATTTGCAATGCAATAGGTCTCGCATTTACGCGAGTTTGAGCTATTGACATTGCAAATAACAATGCCTTTTATTTTTGTTTTAAAAACATAAATAAAAGGCATTGTCATTCTCAATGCCAATAGCTTAAACTCGTGTAACTGCGAGACCTATTGCATTGCAAATGCTTGTTGTTTGTTGCACTCCTCGTTGTGGTCTATCCTTCCCCATACTCGTGGCATGCCAGGGGAAAGCAGGCATAGGAGGACAGAGGAGAGGGGGTGCCCTGTGGGTACTGATGCCTATGTACGTGAAGGGTGTAAGAGCATTGCCACAGTGGGGCTCGAGCTGTGGCAGTCTGAGCAGGAGTGGGGGGGGTCTCACAGCCAAAGTAAAAACCCCAAAGAGGTGCCGGGAAGCCAGTTCAAACACCCCGAAGCTGAGACAAACCACCACGCACCTCCCTGAGCAGTCAGCCATCAGGTAAGGCCCCCCAGGCACCCCGGCCCCCCAACCCACAATCTGTGTCATTCTGCGGCAACAGGGGCACAGCCAGCCCAAGGAGGCAAGCACGTGCGGACACCCAGGGGACACAGGTCGAAGCAGGCAGTAGACAAGTCAGTCAAGAGGTGCTGTGCGGGCCACCAAACTCAACTGCAGTTCCAGGGAAAAAAATCACAAGCACCACCTCAATGGTCCACTGAGGGAAGGGGAGTGGGCACTTCTGCAGATAGAGGCACAAAGCCCCCCTCAATTCCGAACACCACCATGGAGCTCACGACCCCACGAGGCCACCCGCCTCTCGTGTCGTTCCGTCAATAACGACGCAGGGACCTAGGCAGGGCAATGTTTCACAATCAATGCCTCCACTACATCAAGCGGGGCCCCCAGCTCACCTCCCTCCACTCAGCAGTATCCGACACGGAGTCCAGAGCATCCACCAGGGTCCCAGGCCTCAATAGGCATGGAGACACTCACCCAGGGGGGCTATGTTTATACACAGCTCTCCTTCTCAAGGAGCAGGGCGAGTGACACATGCATCCGTCGTTAGAGTGCCTCGCAGGGTACCAGGGAAGGTAAACAGGTACACAGCGCCGCCTCCAGTCGAATTGGCCACACCGTAGCCGACTGCTCTCCCTGTCGGGCCGGGCCAGGCCATACCTAGGCGCCACCTCCAAGTAGCTGCAAGCAGGGCCCAACAACACATGTCCTGAGTGCCAGGGGGGCCTCACCTACGCACTCTGCTTCTCACCATCGCCAGTCATGGCTCCTGTCAGCCCTTCGTAGCAGCAGGACCGCACCAGTCTGGGATCACTATTATCCCCAGCTTTGCATGCAGCTCCAGGTCCAGTGACCCAACACGGGAGCAGGGTCCACGGTGCAGTGTCCTCTTCGCACTGTGGACCCGGAGCAGTGGCCACTGTGCGGTGACTCCGGAGCCCCACACTCTTGCTGCCTCGGCACTGAGCAGTCCACATTGGCAGCAGGACCATGTTGGTCAGACGTCGCTGCAGTCCCATGCCGCATGCACCATGCTGGACTCAGCGGATAGATGAAAGGGTGCGGTACCCACATCAGGGAGTCCCCCAGGCCTGCTGCCGCAGTAGCTGGCAACGGCAGGCATTGCCCGTAGGCAACAAGACTGCACCGGCCTGGAATCACTTCAGCCCTCGGCCACGCGCTGCTCCAGCCAAACAAGGGTGTGGGTATATTGCTCACAGCGCGGCGTTCCCGTGTGACCCCAAGCACTATCAGCAGCAGGAGATCCCACTTCGGGCGAGCATCAGAGGGAATGGGAGGTTTAAGGAGGATTATAATTCAGCCGGCCACGGGGCTTGCTAGAGCACGTCCAATGCGCCTGCCATCTTGGCCACACTCCCCACAAATACTTTATACTTGAAAGCTACCATCCTGTTTTCCCAAAAAGTTAATAATAAAAATATATAAGGGCTTTTAGTCAACCATCTACATCCATTTCCATCAACTTGCTCACTCCCACCACAGCACACAGGACATATCAATGTATAAGCCCACTTTTACCACTAATTAGAACATCGGAATGTGGAGCACTCCATTGAAGACAATGGAGTGCTCCATGCTTTTACGGGCCGGTAAAGGCCCGCAAAGCAACATTCCAAAGTTTTTACAAAGGCCTCTCTGAGCTCCAGGGGATTTAAATCCCCTCTGGCTTTGAGATGCCTTTGTTTTATTTGTTAGAACATTCTGCCCTCTAGTGGCAGAATGTTCTAATAGCCTTATAGCCCTTCGTAGCTGGGCTATACCGGCTATTAAAATCCCGCTCCCTTGTTAAAGTCCCTCGCCTTCGACTCGGGCCTTTAACGCTGGAGCGGGCCTTTAATAGCCGGTATAGCCCGCTACGGCGGGCTATAGGCTATAGTATGTTTCCTTTAGAAGGCTTGATCACTCATCCTTTTCACACGCACCTAAACACAGATACAGTCAAGATTATCTACTTGAAGGTACTTGTATTTATCAATGAATGCTATTTCCTACATATATTAGGGTGTCATTAATTACTTCGATAAAGATCAATCGAAGAGAGGATTATTTCCTTGCCCAATTCCCATCAACTCTGTTGAACACAGAGTGGAGACTAGGGGCTGCTATGATATTGACTTCTGTAGGAAATTGGGTTACTGGTTGAGATAGTTGAAACCCTAGTCAAGCAGCAACCACAATTCTGGTCATGGTGAAAAACAAGCAAACCCCAAATTAACCTGTGCTCAAACCTCTGGTAGCTCAGCACAAAAGCAGTCAGACATAACTTAGAGGCAATGTGTAAAGTATTCATGCACCACACAAACAGTTATAAAGTGAAAACACAATACAAGGAAACCCACACCAATTTAGAACAAGCATTTGCAATGCAATAGGTCTCGCATTTGCGAGAGTTTAAACTATTGGCATTGTAAATGACAATGCCTTTTATTTATCTGTTTTGGTAATTAACACATAAATAAAAGGCATTGTTATTTACAATGCCAATAGCTGAAACTCTTGTAAATGCGAGACCTATTTCATTTCAAAGAAGCGGCCGCCATTGTCCCAGGCTGCTTGGAAAGTGAAAGTGCGCAGGAAAGCATGTCGTGCCTGAAGTAGGAGAAACTCATGAAAGAAAATAGTGCTTACAGACTAAATAAGACATACCGTGTAACAACAGAAATAAAAGGGCCAGTCCTCATGCGAGGTTACAATTGAAGACAAGGCGTACTAAGGAGGGACTAACAAGCCTATTAACAAATCAGACGCCAGCCTTTACAAGGGACTATGACAAAAGCCAATGAAAAATATGGGCGGCGCTTCAAGTCCATACTCGAATACAGCATGCCTTGCAAAGCAGCGCATGCGCTGATCAGGTTCAACCTAAAAAGCTAACACACTATCAGTGAGACACTGGTTGAAGTATAGAAGCGTGCCGCACGGTTACTGTGCACTTGCACTGCTGACGCTCAATCACTTACCCCTCAAGTGTATGTTATCCCCACCCATTGTGCCCCTGGGAGCCCCCCCCCCCGACCTGAAGAATACAAGTTGTGGTTGACACAAACACTCTTTTTCAAAGAAAGCTACTTTGACATTGTTTTGACTGCATTCCAGTGAAAGGCGATTCAAATAGTGAGCTCAGCCCCTACCGGCTTAAACTGGGAAACAGAAATGTTACCTGTTGTGAAATGTCAAGATTTTAAAGTGTTTTACTGGCCTATGTGGGTGGCCCTGTGAGTAGTAATTGAGAAGGACCATGACGCCAGACTAAGGTTCAATGTCTCTCTACCAAAGAGCACATACATGTCATGCTGGTCCTCAAGTGACATTAAAAAAGCATGCCACCCTAACGGTGTAAAAGTACAGCCCATCTTGTGTAGGCTCTTCAAATTTAAACTTCCTCTGGTGCCATATTTTTGCTCTACCAAAGTGCCTTTAGATCTTCCGTTGTCACCTGTTCCCAACAGTTTCAATGAACTTGCAGATAATTCGGTTTGTGTTTTGTGCAGCCATTGCAGTAACACAAACTCAATGGATCAATCCAACATGCAGCTACGTCTTTCACACTGCTAAACAGTCTTTTCATCCCCACACACGGGAACCAATGAGCAATCTCACGGCAAAGCAGGGGCGCTGTGAACACCCCGCTTTATCAGCTTCAGCAGCGGTGGAAGCTGATAAATGTTGCTAACATGGAATACAGCCTCAATAGAAGAGTAAACAGGAGCAAGGAAGAATAAAAGATAGGTAAATAGTAGAGGGAAAGATGGAACTAATATTGAATAGTAGGAAGGGCGAACGGATGTATGGATAAATGATGAGTGAATAAGTGAGCCGATGGATGAATGGGTGAAAGGATGAGTGGATGGGTGAACAGACAGGTGAAAGGATGGTAGAGTAAAAGGATGGATGAGTGATGGATAGGTGGATGGACAGGTGAAAGGTTGACAGAGTAAAGGAATATGGATGAGTGGGTAAACAAACAAGTGAATGGACGGCAGAGTGGATGGACAATTGGATTGATGGGTGGATGGCAAAGTGGATGAATGTATGATGGATGAGTAGGTGGATGGATGGAAGATGAATGGGTGGGTGGATTGATGGATGGATGGCAGGCAGACAGGGTGTATGGATGGCAGTTAGAGAGGTTGCATAGCTGGATGGCAGAGTGGATGGATGGATTGCAGAATGGAAGGATGCATGATGGTAGGATGGTTGGATGGCAGGGAGGATAGGTGGCAGGATATATGGCAGAGTGGATGAATGGATAGACAGATGAATGGCAGAGGGGAGTATGGAATATGGAAAGATTGAATGATGGATGAAAGAATGAATGGATGACAGAATGTAAAGGTGAAATAGGGGATATCAGTGGGTGGATGGAAGTGTAAAAGGATGAATGGATAGATAGTTGGATGGAAGAGAAAAGGGAGCTCTTCTAGGGAGGGTTGGGCTCCAGGGCCGGCGCTAGGCATGGGCAGTGTGGGCAGCTGCCCAGGGCCTCGCACTCGGCCTACTAGCATGGGGCCCCGCACCGATCGTGTGTCCTGTTGTTTCCCTGCCGATTCAACTAAAAGAAAGGTGTCTCCTTGAAATTAGGGTCCATGGGAGGGGTCCCCTCCCCGGGCCTCTCAGGGATGGTGTCTGGAGGCCTAGGGAGGGAGACGCTTCCTCTTGTCCCAATTGCAAGGAGACCATTCAGAGACACTGCGGGACGCCCATTGTCCAGCATTTTAGCGCCCCCACAGTTTTAACTTTTAGCCCACAAGCAATTCTCACACCTATCGGGCTGAAGGTGTGAGAATTGCTTGTGGGCTGAAAGTTAAAACTGTGTGGGCGCTAAAATGCTGGACAATGGGCCTCCCGCAGTGTCTCTGAATGGTCTCCTTGCAAGGGGTCCCTTATGTAAATTAGAGGGGCCTCACACATTTCCTTTTGGCCCAGGGCCCCGCAAATCCTAGAACCGGCCCTGTTGGGCTCACTAGCTTTGCTTGCTTGGTACCATCAGAGGTTTAGTTCAAAGTGGGGTGCGGGAGGGGTGGTAATTTAATTTTCTGGCTACTCCCTAGGGCAAAGCTTATACTGATGAAAATGTGTGCCCACTTGACCCACCATCAAAATGGACTACACACCCTAAGCCATGCCTCCCACGCTAAAACCCTACCACCTCCCAGCTGCAAAAATATGCCCTTCATCGATGGCAAGCAGTTCTACAGCCTACGGGCCATGTTGTCAGGCCTCATACGAGAAACTCTGGAACTGTATTTACGACTTGAAAATTGGAGCGCTCAAAGGTGAGCAGATATGCACGTGAAGGACCTATTACCACCAGCGCTGTTACAGTGCCCGCCGCAGAGGTGCGCCCAGAGCAGCCCGGGCTCTGGAATGTCACAAGCTGCAGCGCTCGTGCCCCTCCCCGCGCTTGATAGCGCCATTACTGTTTCCAGAAGCTTGACAGCTGCAGCAATAATTTAGTACACTAAATTACACTGTATCTTTAACACGTTTTTGACAGGTAAGTCTAATGTGGTCAAAATAATTTTTATGATGTTCGAGTCAACAGCTCCAGGGCAGTGCAGTCTTAAACACCTTGGCACCCCAGCGCCAGTGAAAACGGGGAGAGCGAACAGAGGGAAGGCCTGTCAGTGACAGAGCGGGTCTACGGGAGAGACACTGGGAAAAGCCTGACCGAGGTCGGGGTTACGGAAAGATGCGAGGGCTAGGCTGGAGTACGCACTAGTGCTGACGACACTATACACAGCCGGGCACACAATGTCTTTTGTAAGATTACAGTCACTAGTTTATGGGAAAAGTCCAAGTTTGCAGTTTTTCTTTGGAAATAAAGTCGAGTGCCTACCTCTGAATGCGCTGTTGCCGTGGGACTGTATTAACAAATCGACGCACCAGGGCCCAGCACTCAAAATGAGTCGATGGATCCAGGGAGCTGTATATTATTGGAGGGGTTGGGGGTGGGCTGCAGCACACTCATACATCCTTGCAGAGCGTGGTGTCCCTGAAGCGGGCGCCGCGCTCCAAATTAAAGTAAAAAAATAAAAATAAATAAACAGCGCAGTGTCCCTGAAGCGGGCGCCGCGCTCAACTTCAAACTTTTAAAAATAAAATTTAAACTGAGCGCGATGTCCCTAAAGCGGGCGTTATGCTCAGCATGCAAATCCAACAAAAACAAAGCAGCTGCCATTGTCCCCAGCAGTGTCAATAAACTAAATAGTGCTTACCGACTAGATAGAGCAGGCCGTGTGAGGAGCCAAGTAAAAGGTCCAGTCCTTATGGGCCGTAACAAATGGAGACAAGGCGGTACCAAGGAGGGACTAACAAGCCTCATAATGAATCGGAAGCCAGCATTTACGAAGGACAATGACACAAGCCAATGACAAATATGGGCGGAGAGTGGGCGGGGCTTCCACTGCATACTCTATCACAGCATGCCTCGCAGAGCGAGCAGTGCATGCGGGCTGCCACTAGGCTCGATCTAAAAATAGAGTAAACTTTAACAAATAATATGAGACCAAAACGGCATTCAATAGAACCAGAGAAATGCAATTTTAAAGGTTTAGTTAAAAATAGCACCAAGAGAAGCGAAGGGCCTACTGATGATATCTTGTTGTACTGGACTGGGACAATGTCACAAGTTCAGGCCAATGACGATGGAGTACAGGCCGGGCACAGGACCAAGTTTGGCACTCTGAGATTTGTACCTTATGTCCTTGGTGCGCGGTCTGGGCGGCAAGGCTTTGCATCATCCGGCGTCAGATCCTGTGCAGCTGTGAGGCTTTAGGGGAATTTGCATCACTTTACGTTGGTTCTGATGAGTTGTGCGGAAAGGTTTTGTGGGGATGTGCATTGCTCATCATCAGTTCAGATGAAGCTAGTAGCTGTGCGGCGAGGCTTTGCGTCGCTCGGTGTCAATTACGATGAGGCTGCCAGCTGTGCGGGAAGGCTTTGCGGGGCTTTGTGTCACTTTATGTCGGTTCCCATGAAGCTTGCAGCTGTGCGGCAAGGCTTTGCGGGTCTTCACGTCGCATCACGTTGATTAGCATCGGAAGTGAAAACTTGAGTTAGGCCAGGAAGAGCTCTCTGATGCCAGCCAAGAGCCCAGGGCCTGGGGAAGCACCACTTGGGAATCAGGAACTCATTCCACCAGAGACCAGCAGGGCTCAGGCTGGTCAAGTTGTAAGTCCAGTGCCACAGGTCAGCTGCGCAGTTGGAGAAAGTCCTCTGGAGATTGTTATGTCCCTGTAGCTTACACAGGATGTCAGTCAGCTGACCATTGGAATCATTCAACCTAGGATGAAGGGAGCAAGTCTAGTCTTTCTTCTCAGCAAATGGCCAGGCCTCAAGAAGCAGAACACCCTTCTTCTGTAGTATCCACAGATCCAGAAGTGTACTGAAGAGTTGGGTCTGAGGGTCAAATATTTATACCTGGTGCACACTTTGAAATGGGAGAAGCTTCTAGAGCCCTCCCCCTACAAAGGTGTCTGGAATTTCCTGCCTCCCTGCCGTGACCTTGCAAGTCTGGGGGCACAAAGACCAGTGTGAAACCCTTTGTGAGTGTGCGGAGGCAGTCTTTTTGTGATTGTTGGACTTGGCCCTTTTTGCAGGGTCATCCCTGAACTTTTTGCCTTCCTCCTGTACTTTTTCTGACCTGTTTTTGTTGGATTTATGACTCTGGGCACTTTACCACTGCTGATCAGTGCTAAAGTGCATATGCTCTCTGTTATAAATTGATGTATGGATTAGTGACTCCATGATTGGCTTATTTGATTTACTGTCAGACCCTAGTACAGTGCACCACAGGTGCCCAGGGCCTGTAAATCAAATGCTGCTGGTGGGCTTGCAGCACTGGTTGTGCCACCCACAGAAGCAGCTTGTAAAGTGTAGCTCAGGCCTGCCATTGCAGAGCCTGTGTGCAGTCTGAGACTGCCATGTCGACTTGGCAAGTACACCCACTTGCCAGTCCCTAAACCTTCCCTTTTCTACATATCAGTCACCCCTAAGGTAGGCCCAAGGGCAGGGTGCATTGTATGTAAAAGGTAGGACATGCCCTGATGTGTATAGCATGTCCTGATAGTGAATTACAGCCAATTTCGTTTTTCACTATTGCAAGGCTACCTGTCCCCATAGGCCAGAATGGGCAGCTTGATTATAACATTTTATAATCCTGGAACAGGGGTGGGAGCACACCGCTTCACCTCCCAGCAAGGTTCGCCCCTGGCATTCTGGTTAATGCAGTCTCTTGTTGCTTGCTTTGCTCTAGTATTAAGAGTGTTTCGCCAGAGTTGGCGCAGATGGTGCTGATCTCTAGACACGTGTTTCTGGTTCTTTAACCGTCATCAGTAGAGATTAAGACTTCAGATTTGGGGTTTGCCGAGTAGGCTGCCAAACATTGCATCAGGTCAAGTACCTCTCACTGGCGCGCAGGTGCTTCTTCCACGAGCTCGTCAGCTCAATGACTCACGGGAGTACTTTTAAACAGGAACAGGGGTGGGGCACACCGCTCACCTCCCAGCAAGGTTCGCCCTGGCATTCTGGTTAATGCAGTCTCTTGTTGCTTGCTTTGCTCTAGTATTCAGAGTGTTTCGCCAGAGTTGGCGCAGATAGTGCTGATCTCTAGACACGTGTTTCTGGTTCTTTAACCGTCATCAGTAGAGATTAAGACTTCAGATTTGGGGTTTGCTGAGTAGGCTGCCAAACATTGCATCAGCTCGTGGAGAGGCACCTGCGCGCCTTGAGAGGTACTGTGACCCGAGAACACTTTGGCAGCCTGCTCAGCAACCCCAAATACTTGAACGCCTAATCTCTACTGACGACGGATAAGAATCCAGAAACACGTGTATAGAGATGGCTAGCACTAATCTGCACCAACCTGGTGAAATACTCCAAAGACTTTTGCAAGTACACACGCTTGGCGAACTGCATTGACCATAATGCTTAGGGGCGAACCTGCTGGGGGGTGAAGCAGTGTGATCCCACATTGGTTTCCATCTTATAATCCTAACTGACCCAGGGAACATGGTAGTAATTCGAATTTAGTATGCCTGAACTCAGAATGATAAAATACATCTTTTAGTGAAGTTGGTTTTAACATTCTGTGTTTGAAAATACCACTTTTAGAAAGTAGGTATTTTCTTGCCTAACCATCCAGCCTGCCTCTGCTAGCTTGTGTATTGTATGTCTGGTTTTATGAGTGACAGGGGCTGGGGGACTCCAGGAGACAGGGTGAGTCAGCACTAGGCTGAATAGACCTATCTGCATGAGGAGTGGTGGGAGGAGTAGCACCTGGGCCTGAATAGGGTTGTGCCTGCCTTCCACAATGCTGGCTCCACCTCCTGTGGTGTGTCTGATGACCCTGGCCCACACTGACAAAGGAAGAAGTTGTGCACTGGCAGAATGCACCCGGAACTGGTTTGGACTAGGTACAGACACTCTCTGACTTCAGAGACAAAGGATTTATGGGTATAAAAAGGGGGACCCAGACCCCAGAACTTTAGATCACTTCTGGGAACACAAGACGAACCTTTGCCAAGGAGAAGAACCAAGGAAGCTGCAGGAGTTTGGACTGCCCCTCTGCCAGTGTGCTGTTTGCTGTGTTGGCCTGCAGTGGTCTTCATTGCCAAGGAAAGGAGAAGGAACTTTCAAAGAACTTTCATCATCTTGCAGAATATTTCTCCAAGAGCTTGAACTAGAACTTGCCTCCTGCTGAAGTCTCAGGGCTACAAGACTTCACCACCAGCTCCCTCCTGAATTCCCTTGCTGGGGATTCTTTCTGCAGAAGCCTGCGTGTCGCTGGGAGCTGGAAGCGCGACTCAACGAGAAGAAGCGTGTCGCTGTCGCAGCTGTTGCCGTCGCATCGCCGGAGAAGCGTGTCGCCACCGCAGAGGCCGCCGCCGCATCACCAGAGAAGCGGGCTTCATCGCAGCTGCCTGCTGTCGCATCACCGGAGAAGTGTGCCTTCGTCGCAGCTGCCTGCCGTCGCATCACCGGAGAAGCGTGTCTTCGTCGCAACTGCCTGCCGTCGCATCACCGGGGAAGCGTGTCGCCACTGCAAGGGTCGCCGTCGCATCACCGGAGAAGCGTGTCGCCGTCACAGCTGCCTGCCGTCGCATCACCGGAGAGGCATGTCGCAGGGCCTGTCGCGGCTCCAAAGGTACAGAGTTCGCCGCACGGCCGTCGGGCGTGCACGCATTATCTTCACGTCGTCGCATCGCATCAAGGGCGCACTCTCATCGCATTACACCGGATCATCGCACGGCATCGAGGCACCTGCTTGCCGCATCGCCCTCCCTGCGGACCCTTTGTTTGTTTTGCGTTACGCATCCAAGGTACTTTTGTGAGAAACGTGTCGCATTTATCATCCTCTTGAACTAAGTTACTTCTACCATCTTTAAGTCTATTTTGAGTACAGTATTGTGGATTTTTGTCGTTTGTGGGCTTGTGTTAAGTCTATATAAAGAATACTTATTTTTATAAAACATGTGTGGTGTCCATCTGTAGTGTTCTCACTGTATTACTGTATGTGCTCACAAATGCTTAACACACTGCCTCTGAGATAAGCCTGTCTGCTCGTGCCAAGCTACCAAGGTGGTGAGCAGGGGTTATCCAGTAGTGTAATCCCCCTTTCCCTGACTAGAAGCAAAGGTCCCTATTTGGTCAAAGGTGTATACCATTGCCAACTAGAGACCCCCAGTTCTAACAGTGATGTGTAAGTGTGGTAGGTGACAGCTCTGCCCCGTATCAAGTCAGATGGCCCATCCTGCAAACACCTATTCTATGTTTGTTTCACTGTTTTTGAGTAATACACAAAGACCAATAGCCAGCTGCACCTAGTCATGTGACCCAGGATACAGGCTGCAGGCACCAAATGGTTGGGACAAGAAAATGGCAACTTTCTAAAAGTGGTATTTTCAGAAGTGGGACATAAAATCCAACTTTACCATTAAAGAGGGTTTTAAATGACAGTTCTTTAGAGACCAACTCGGCATTCCTACATCCTCCCAATTGGAAGTTGACACTTATTAAATTGAATAAGGTAACCCAATGTGATCCTATGGCACAGGTAGGCCTTGCAGTAGTGAAAAATTAATTTAAGAGTTTTTCACTACCAGGCAAGTAAAACTTAAAAGTACATGTCCAATCTTTTAAATATACTGCATCCTGCCAACAGGGCTCTGTAGGGTCTACCCTAGGGGTGACTTATATGAATTTAAAAAAGAAAGGTTTTGATCTGGTAAAAGGTTTATTTTGGAAAGTCGAAATGGCAGTTTAAAAATTGCCAACAGGCTGCAATGGCAGGTTGTATGACGTTACAACGCATGCTTTACCAAGCATGCCGTTACAATGCAATGTTTTACCCCGACTTGCTGTCAGGGGTGCGCTGGAGTTTGGAATAGTATAATTTACTATTCCAACTCCGGTCTGTGCAACAGTAGGGAATTGGAGTTAAATCCAACTCCTTATACCCCCTACAGCAAGCCATTTTCGTTGTAATGGCTTGCAGGGTAAAAGCATGCGTTGTAATGCATGCGTTGTAACGGTTGTTTCCCGTTTTAAAAAGGCTACTTAAGTGGGTGGCACCATAAGTGCTGCAGACTCACTAGTAGAATCTAATATACACGCCCTTGGTACATGTACTACCACCTTACTAGGAACTTACAAGTAAATTAAATGTGCCAATTGGGTGTAAGCCAATTCCACAATGTTTAAAGGAGAAAGCACCAGCACTTTAGGGCTGGTTAGTAGTGGTAAAGTGCACAGAGTCCTGAAAGCCAACAAAAACTGGTTCAGAGGAGAGGGAAGGCAAAAAGTTTGGGGATGACCCTGCCGAGAGGGCCAAGTGCAACAACTCATTTACTATTCAATACCCCAGCAGCTCTTCCACTTCTTTCTGATACACTGGTGTTGCAGGTAAATGTATTCATTTTGTGCAAAAATTCCAGGATGTTCTAGTCATCACAGAATAGTTGTGCAGTTGTCATTCTCCATTGGTATACAAATCCTAATTTATAAATAAAAAAGGAAAGGTTTAATGGTGGAAGTCAGTCCATGGCAAATGTGATCTTACAGAAGTTAATAATGTTTGTTTATTGCACTTATCAGGAGAGGCTCCTCCATTAAGGCGGAGGAGCGTCGCCCCACTAACTAAATTGCCCCCAGAAATGAAAAATAAAATGGCAATAAAGTTAAATTATTACCATTTTATTTTTCAATAACCTCGTCCCAAGCCGAGCGTCGGGGCGGGGCCTCTGCTGAGAGCAGTGATGGGCAGGGCACTTTAAGTTTTAAGTGCGCATGTCTCTTTGGCCGGCCATCTTGCGACGGCCAACCAGACATGCGCATTTTAAACCTCTCTAACCCAGCTGTCTAAGACAGCTGGGTTAGGGAAACGATAGGGCTGCAGTGTCCTTGGGAGCACCGAAGGAGACCACTAGCTCAAATCCTGGTGCTGCTCTCATACTGCAAGAGAGCAGCGCCAGGACTGGTTAGTGTAGTTTCCTGATTCCTGCGTTGGAGCCTGTCTCGAGAAGAACTGAGCGAAGAGGACGTCGCGCCAAGAAGGTAAGTGTAATTATTTTATTTTATTTCATATTTATTCTTATCCCGCCTGACCATCCTCCGAACATGCCATCTGCTACTGCACTTGTTTGAGGAAAACTTGGACCTAGGTGCAAGCAGTGCTTTATGTATTATCTCAAGGTGTCAACGTTGTGTGCCTATTGCATAATTCGCTCTTCCAAAGTGCGAGTATACACCGAGGAAGGGCAATGATGCCACTGTGCTCTTCTATGAAGTCCTTTGTTGGTAGCATAACTCGCTCTTCCAACATGTAAGTATACACTGAAGAAGGTCAATGATGCCATTGTACTCGTCTATAAAGTCCTCTGTTGGTAGTACAGTCCAACAAGCTTTCCATCGTCATTGCAATCTTCTGTGAAGACAACTTTTGAGAGTGTAGAGCAACTGCAGCTTTCCACCTCCATAATACTCTTCTGTGAGGACTCCATTAGCAGTAGGGCAGAACAAGTTTGCCATCTCCAGTGCACTCTTCTGTGAGGTCCTCTGTTGGTAGTATAGTGCAACTGCAGCTTTCCACCTCCATGGCACTGTTCTTGGAGGACCGCTGTTAGTATTATAATGCAACTTCAGCTTTCAAGCACCCCTGCATTCTCCTCCTTTGAGGAGACTTGTTTGCAGTACAATGCAAAAAGCTTTCCATCTCCATTGCACTCTTCTCTGAGGACATTTATAGGCTGCATAGTGACACTTCAGTTTTCCAGCTCTTGTCTGAGGCTGTGGAAAACTTGGGCCTAGATGCATGGCAGCGCTTTATGCATTTTCTCAAGATGTCTACTTTGTCAGTACACACTCGTCTTTCTTTTCTATGGTGCAAATATGATTTCGCATTTACACAGAATAAATATGGAGATTGCATAACTCACTGTTAAGAAACCAACGCATGAATACTGTAACAAGGCTATATTCTTTTCATTTTGTTCTGGTACTGTAATTCCTGTGTGCGTAAAGTTATTAATAAAACATTACAAACAACAGAATGCAGGGAAAACGTTGGACTGGATGAACCATTAAGTGTTCACCCAGGAACAGAAGTGAGAGTCAGAAAGTGCTATCATCCTTTGAATTTTATGCCCCTCCTGTCCTCCGTCAGCATTAATCTTTTATGAGACTGTTTAGTGCAGCCCCAGTTCTCACTCCCAGCTACATTATAATTTTATGCAAGCATACCTGTTTTCCCTCAAGTACAACTGCAGTCCTCCATTTTCTGGAATGACATTTGTCAGTAATATAGCATAACTGTAGCTTTCAATCTCTATTGTATTCTTCTGTGAGGACATCTTTTGGCTATTTAGTCCAACTACAGCTTTTGCACAATTGGATTCTCCTTTGAAGACATCTGTAGGCTGTATAGTAAACCTGCAGCTTTCCAGGTCCTAGCTTATTTGCCAGTAGCACATCTTTGGGATGTGCAGAGACTCATGTCTCCTAGTCCGCTGATGCTGCAGTGCAGAAAAAAATGCTTTTAATATACAATCCATGAATTAGATAAATAATTAAATGTGTGATGACAAAGTGCTTTTCAGATATAAAATTGCTTCTCTTGCATTCCACAAAAAGCAAATGGACATATCAAAGCTAATAAAAAGATGAGAATAAAATTCTACTGCGAGATGATCCAAGATGCGTTTAACAATGTCGCTTGCCAATAGTGGAAGAAGGCTGTCCTGAAGCCTTTTTCTATATTTATGGTGTGTATATTCAATACAATATGTTTCCAAAATGGTGCAAGCACTATTACACACGAAACTTAATACTGGTGCAAGTACAAATATGCGTGGAAGTAAAAACATACATTCTCATTATTTATTTACATTTATAATGTATTTAAAATTGCAATATAAAAGTTACAGTTGAGGCCAGATCTGTTGGCGTTGCAGGTTCTTGTTTATGCATGAGTGTACCTTCAGGAAGTTGTGACTTGTGCAAGTAAAACACACCGTACACATATGAGACATTTTACATGCAGAGAAGTCATGCGCAGAGTTAGAAATTAAACTTTGAAGAACTTCCATAGCCGTAACAGAGACATATATGAATGTTTCCAGGAGAAGTAGTTATCAAGTATTAAGGCAAATCCAAAAGAGATGAATAGTCACAACAGCACAATGATGTCACAGTAATTTCCATTTCTAAACTTAACCTAAATGATTCAACTCTGAGAAGTGCAATACATGTGGGAAATTGCAGTAGTGCCCATTTTCACAATGGATGAGGAACTGCTAAACTTGGCCCATCCCCCGCCCTGAAAGACCATGCCCGCAAAATCGGCATCATCTTGGTCAGAAAGCTATCCATAAAGAAACAGGTAAATGCAGTCTCATCTGCTTGCTTCCACACCCTATGCATGGTCTGCAAGATCTTCAGGTGGCTCCCAGTCAACACCAGAAGGACCATCACGCAGGCTCTCATCACCAGCAGGCTGGACTACTGGAACACACTCTACGTAGGAGTCACCGCACACCTCCTGAAGAGACTACAGACAATACAAAACTTAGCGGCAAGACTCATCCTCGACCTCCACAGATGGACCCACATCACACCCCACCTCAAGAAGCTACACTGGCTTGCGATCCAGAAGCGATGCCAATTCAAGATGTTGACCCACCCATAAAAAGCCCTGTAGAGCAAAAGTCCAGCACACATCAAATGCATGACCTTCCCCCAACCGACCAGACACCTGCGATCTGCCTCCTTCTACCTCACAGACACACCTTGATTCTCACACATGGCGGCCAAAGCTTTGAACGACCTTCCCCTGCACCTCAGGATCGCCCCATCGCTCTGGCAATTCAGGAAAGGACTCAAGACCTGGCTGTTTGAATGAACAGATCACCACTAAGCAGTTAGCTACTTCAGCACCTTGAGACCCTCACGGGTGATATATTGTGCTTTATAAATCCTTGCTTGATTGATGGGGAAGGAAAAAACATTCATAAAAAGGCCTTTTCATAAAAGGGGATTATAACAGGCTTTTAAAACTTTCCTAACTGTAGGAATTGTGAAATCATCATAATGTGGAGACTTCACACATGTGGGTTTAGAAAACACAGGCATGTGCCAGAAATGTACGTGGACGTCATTTCCATAGTTAAGCTAAAGGCACTGGTATCTCCAAAGGAATTGCACATGTGGCACCAAGGAGCTAGTAACCAGACACAGACAGCTGACTCCAACAACCTGCAACAAACTCGAGGAAAAAGCCACAAAGGTATAAAAATGCTCAATTGAAGAACTTTGAGCAAGGCGAATAAAGAGAGTTTCCAATCCAGAACAAAGTAGCATATTTCCAAGAACTTAACACCGCCGTAGCGTCAATTTTTTGACATTACAGCGGCTTTTTTTTATCGCCGTATTTACACAAGTTGCCGCTAACTCGAGTTAGCGCAATTTTCTAGCGTAAACGTGAATTTTTCACATCAGCATTTCTGTTAGCGTGACTTACCGATAATGAGATGCAAGGTAGGCGTTCCCGTGTAAAAACTCTCGCAAAACACACTACGTGATATTTACAAGGATTTCCTTGTATTTTGCAAATCCAAAAACCTGCCACTAAGTCCAATAAGAGGCAGTTTTTTAAGGCCAAAAAATACCTGGTCTTAAAATTGGTGCAAACACACGGGTCCACATATAAGATGTTTGGGTGCTGGACAGCGCTGCAAGGAATATTGCTGCACTGCCCTGCACTAAAACAAAAGGTCAGGAATGCGCCCTATCAATAAGATAAGGCACATTCCTGGGCCTCATTCATAAAAAGTGATGCATCGCTGCGATAAAACAGCGATGCAACACTTTTCACTGCACCCTCCTTGCGACACCATAGATGCGCCGTATTTACTGTACAGCGCACCATGTATTACAATCAATGACAGATACGTCTGGAATCCTGACGTATCTGTTGGCGCTAAAGTCAAGCATTGCTGCAGTTGTGTCACAAGCATGGCGCAACTCCAGCAATGCATAGGGCAGGTCTATCCCTATGGCACTGTGTAACCCTTACGTCTGCCATGAGGCAGGTGTAAGATTTTGACGCAGTGGCGTCCCAGAATTGTCGCAGTAAAATATCATAGATTTCACTGCGCCACTCCTATGAGGCTTTGTTGCGTGGGAACGCCCACCCTGCATACATCATACCGACGCAGGTATTATGTGGCACAGGGCTTCACAAGGTCACTCATATGCCTAGATGGTGCAACATGGTGCAAAATTCACGCTGCAAGTACGTCAAGAAAATGATGAAACAGCAGTTTTAAACTGTCGCAAGGGGCTCATGAATAAGCCCCCCTGTCTGTTTCCCCTACGTTGGTTCACAATGGCTGCCATGCGCCAACGCAGGCACCCTTGTGCCATGGTGCAAGGGTGACTGTGTTGCGGAACTGATTGATGTTGTGCAGGACCTATCAATCCAGGGTATTTCCTCTTACTCTGTGTGCTGCAGAATGCTGCAGATATAGAAAAAGTGAAAAAAGAGGAGAAATGAAAACATTTATCCCCGTAGCGCCTCCCAAACGCCACCCTTAGGGTGGTGTTAGATTCTGTCGCTTTCCAAAGGTTTACGGTTTCTTGTAAACCTGGGAATGCTTCAGATTCCATTGGTTTGGCATGGGTACACCCACAGCAACACGCATTGACCACCCCTTTCAGACTGTTTAATGCGTGAAAGGGGCACATATTTACAAGGTCATGAAAAGCCACATAAAGTGGCTTTACGTGGCCTTGTAAACATTCTGTGGCACATTGCGCCACCGGAACGTCAGACAAGTTGCAAGACATTACAGCGTTGCAAGAGTGCCGCTAGAGCCTCATAAATGAGGCCCTTGGACAATAGAAGAACTCCCACAATTCATCCTTGGCAAGGTCAACGACACCATGGACCTCCTATCATTGAAGCTAGGAGCACCTAGGAGACCATCACCCCTGACGTGCATCGCTCACCTGAACAAATGCTCCGTTCCATTTGGGTGACGACTGGACCTGATCCCCTCCAAGTGCTGACCTTGGTAGACCAGCACTTCAACATCAGAAAGCTGGAGACCAGGAACCACAGAAAGCCAGAGGCTCTCTGGAGCTGTCTGTAACCGTGGAAGAAGGAGAAACACACAACCAGTCAACATTAAATTTGGTTATCTGCCGTCTGAGGAGAAACATCCGGGGGCTGCACAGACTCCGCACCAGATGACCACTTCACAGTGGTGCCCACGTCGCTGGGGGGGCGTTCAGGGTAAGTGTTGGGATCCTGTCTCTGAGTGCAATTGGGCAGCGTCGGCGCCGCACGCAGCTCCTTCCACCTCTCTTGGATAACCTGCTGCAGATTGGGGGTGGCTTGTAGTTGTGGCAAGGATGCATGGCCCTCCTATGCCTCCCAGTGCGGCTGGCTCGATGAATGACAGCTTGTTGCGCAGACCATTCACTCCCTGTCCGCAGCACCTGGCAACCAGTGGATTGCAGCCAGGTCCAGACCTGTCAGTGGCGTCAATGATTTGCGTATCAACATCTGAGATCACTCGCAGCCTTTACGGGTAGAGGAGGGAGTATTTGATGCCCAACTCTCAGAGGCATCTCTTAACCACTAGAGATGAGCCCCTCTGCCTCTGCACCCCCATGGCATAGTCAGGTAAGAAAATAACTGTGGCGTTATCTACTTTCACCTCCCCCAGCTTGTGTACCTCCCTCAGGACATCGTCACGATCCCTGTAGGAGGCGGAAGAGAAAGAGTCTAGGACCTGTCCCCGGCAGCGGGCGGCTCACCAGCACTCGATGGGCCTGCTCCACAGCAAAGAATGGGGAGAGTGCACCTGCTGACAGTAGGTCACGCAACCATGTCTCAGTATGTGGCACTGCATCAGCCCCTTCTGCTCTCTTAGTCAGACCCAACACCCACACGTTGTTACGCTGAGAGCGGCCCTCTGCATCCTCCGCTGTTCTTGCCAGTGACTTCACATGTGCCATTAGCTGCTACATCTCCAACGCTGCGCCCAGGGTACTTGGGGGACTTTGCCCAGTTATTGTTCAATGTCGTGTACCTTGTAATTCAGCTTGTGATGATCTGCGCACTCCAGGGTGAAGTCGACTGTGATTTTGTCCAAGTGGCCATCAAAGGAAGTGGAGGGAGGTACCCACTGCAAATACAGAGTCTAGTTTGGAGCCCAGGCTGTCCCCTGTCCCGGCGGCCAGCGATCCACAGCCGCTCGGTTCACAGACGCAGAGGAGCGGCCAAATGTTGACTCCGCCCCGTCTGCAGGCAGTCCCTCGTTGCGCCAGACGCCCAAGCACTATGCATGACATGTTGTGCAGTGCAGTGTGGCCAGCCAGTCCCTCTCCTCCAGTCAGGTGTATGCTAGCCAGGAATCTTCATTTGGGCAGCAACGATGATAATCCCCATACACCTAAGAGCTCACTATAAGGGGGTGAGGAAAGGCAGCACCACCCGGTCGCCTCCTCCGATCTAACTATGGCAACCAGATTCTATGTTCCCCAGTGAGTGACGGCAGATCAAGCTGCGCGCCCAAGGGCCTGGGCCCGACTCGACCCCCAGGCCTCCTCCGCTCCACGTCCCACCTTCTCATCACCTGGACATCGACACCGGGGCTCAAATCACTGCGCTCTCTCCGAACCTGTGACTCAGCCAGCAGGAGCCTCAGCCAGCCGGGATTTCACAAGCCTGGGTACAACAGTCGCCGCCAAGTCTGCTGGGGAACTTCCCGATGCAGGTGATAGGCATGCAGTTGCAGTGCTCCCGCCACACAAGTTCGGTGCAGTTCAGGGGCCTCACCCTCCACAGTGTCCAAGCAGCGCCACATCCTCTGGCCTGTGATGCAGAGAGCCGCGGCCCATCATTGGCAATCTCATCTGTGCACCGCGGTGTAGTGGTAGCACATGTTATGCAATGCAGACCTCCCTACATCAGTGCGCAGGAGCGCCTCTACCGATCTTCTCAGACAGGTCAGCAACGTGTCTCAATGCAACCTGCCAGACTTCGCCACCAGGTAAGGGCGATCGCCGACGCCTTCATGTCTACCGCCAGAGCCCACAGGGCTCCATTGCCAGGCTGCAGCGACTCCACAGCACCGCCGCCTCCCACTCCGGGTCTCAGACGCAGGCCCAGCGAGGCCTCCGGGCCCCGGAGACTGTCTGCACTTCCAGGCATCAGTTGCCACGGTGTCGCAAGGATGATGCTATGAAAAGTGCTACATCACTGTGTTTCCCCAGCGATGCACCTCTTTTCATAAATAGGGCCCTGATTCTGCATTTCCTCTTCCCCTGGGACTCTGGCAAGTCATCCTGGCTGTTGGGGGGGTTTGGGGGTTGTTGACCTGTGCTGAACTTGGCCCTGGCTGCTCCATTCAGCATTCCATAGTTTTTATTTTATTTTTTTCATTTGAGATGGATTTATAGGCTATTTATGCCTATAGAGGCTGAAAAGTGACGTTGGGCTGACTAACGTGAATTTTTCTGCCACTAATTGGCCTTTCGTCACTTTTCTCTCGCTTACGTCAAATTTTTTATCGCCTTGACGCTAGTGTTAGCGGCAGTTTTTGCCGCGACAAGCTGATACTATCGCCATGTAGCGACGTACTGTAAATACAGAAGGGCGATAGTTTTCGGCGATTGACAGCGTTAAGAAAATTGCTGCTAACTAATGTAAAAACTGGTTAATCTTGTAAATATACCCCAAAATCGTTGCAACGGCGCAGTTAGGATGCTCTGACCAAAACAGGCAGGAGAGAAACGGGAGTACAACAGGAATGGAGAAGGAAGGCATGAGGGGCGGGAAAAATGTCAATGAGCACAGCACAAGCAAGGGGTAAATAGACACAACTGCAAATGGAAGTGTTACAACACAGATCTTTAGCAAAGACTTCTTATGAACTCTCATAATAAGACATAATAGGAAGCAAGCAATTCCGCTGATATGCCATCACAGAAAAGTGAAACTGCCATGTGCATCACTGGGGGCCATCTTGGACTGGCGTGAAGATGTGGCTGCTCCCTGTCTGGCACACAAAGGAGGATTTCAGAAAGTAGTCCAGAAATATCAGCATTGCCAGAATTGCCAAATGTTTAGCCCTCCAGTCCTATTCACTGTACAAAACCACAGGCAATTTCCTTTGGAAACCTGAGTGAAGTTGTAGATAGAACATAAGTCAAAAACGAAATGGAGCCTCTGTCTTGTTAAGAAACAAGAGCAGGGTGCCAGGGAAGTTTTGTACATGACTGTAAATCCTGGAACTCCTTAGCAATTTATTAGATATGCATTCAAGTTTTATGAGTGAAGGCATACACAGCCAGAGATGTTTTACTGTCTCCGTAAATCAAGCCCAGAGTGTTAGTCAGAGATTAAACTAGCATAAAACTATTAGCTCTCTAAAATGCCGCCTGTAGTCTTTTTGGCTACTGCCCCAACCAATTAGCATCCTAAATATCATTTCATTTTAATATTTTTGGGTTGTTAATGATCCATGTTTTGTTCAATTTATAACTGCCATCACGGGCCAGTTTTAGAGTTGGTGGGCAGAGTAAATCTAAGATTTATGATGGGAATTCCAAATCTGGTAGGAAATCCACCATGGGAACGTCCTCGACAATAGGCAGAATATGACAGAAATGGTCCCCCAATGAATTTTCCACAGATTAATAATGCCGTCAGAAAACTGGAGGATTTTTTTGATTCAGCCCACCCATCTTAAAATCCTACCTAAATTATTGCGTGTTTCGTTTAATCAGGTATTGTTGTACCAGGGGGCACATTTTGAGCCTTATCCATTTAATTATTCTTATCTGTGTTTATTGGAGGACTGTTGTACCTTCCTTGTGAATTTGTGTTGCAAATAATTGTTTCCATTTGCTGGTGAAATATTATTATTCGATTTGCCGGCTCGTAACACGACGATTCTGCAATTGCAAACGTTGCCCAATTGTGGCTTGACAGGGTGTGAAAGGCTCGGAGGCTTGTGTTTCTAAAGTGAGGGTGAAAAGAAGGAGGCTGCTTCTGCTAACTACAGCTTTACAAAAGGGAATTAGACAGGATATAGAAATGATAAAATGTGAAGTTATGGCATTACTTTGACCATCATGTCCGTACCCTGCTGTGGAAGTAATTTCTTATAATGTCAGTTCTCAATAGGAATCCGATTCTGTCATGTATGTTTGGGAAGATTTCTGTTCTGCTTAGACATCGGAGTGAACTGGCGCTAACTGGAACTGAGTTGAACTACTTATTTTGAGTTGAACTACTTATTATTATAGTAAGAACATTGCAATGCAGTCATTTTTGCAGTTCTGGTGCATTTTCTTTGGCAAAGCATGCCTCGTTTGATTTTTACAAATCTGCTTGGCACTTTTGAAACGAATAGCTTAACTCTTGCTTTTCATGAGCTGGTAGACACCAGAACTATAATCTTATTCAACCGGCATTTCTCACCCCCAGCATCGTCCCATATCTTACATCGATGTTGTAAAGTTAAAATTCCACTATTTTGTTATACGCATTTGTCAACTGTGCCTAATGGTCCTCATCAATTGAGAAAACACGAAGAGGAAATTTATCAATCAAATAGAATGCAGCGCCAATAGTTGCAACTGAAAAGAGACCTAGAAAATGTAATCAGATATGCATATAGAAAGAAGGTATTACAGTATAAGTTGTGGTATCAAAGAATGGTGAGAGCTGAAGCAATCCATCTGAAGTAAGGCTTGGTGAAACAACAAATTTGAATTTACAGCCTCTAAAATGTTAGCCTGCAAGTCATTGTGTGTGGTATAACGTTAGGGTCCTCTATTCCAGACACTCTGGTAATACCAAATCTTAAGGACCTTGCAGCTACTGAGCCATCTGAAGTTACTTAAGTTGGGTAGATAGCAAAGACACAATAATGAAATGTGCCCCCAAGTTAATCAAAACACAATAATGAAATGTGCCCCCAAGTTTATCAAAACATCAAAGCCATGAAAGTTGGCCAAGACAACAGGAAATTTGAGCCATAACCATTTCATTCCATAACAAGCAATACACCCACATCCATAAGCAAACTAAGATAACCATACAGTAGAGCAGCCAAATCTTTAACTCCCTCTTTGTTGAGAAAGCGGGTCAAACAAATTAGGTAGTGAATAGAATTGCAGATATGTGCAAAGCAGTTGCATGCTACTTTGGAGTACAATGTTGATCAGACCCCAGTTTGAGAGACATGCAGGCATGGTGTTTGATAACAGCCGCAGGCTGGAAGCAGAATGCGGATATAAAAATGAAGAAAAGAGGCTACACATTGATGGACAGGCAGAGTCTTCACAAAGAGAAACTAAGACCAGGTATCTCACTTTCTTTTCTTTGTTATCCCCAACCCAGAGGCAAAACCATTAAATGCAGCTGTTGAGAAGGATCTATGATCATTTTGTCAATTGCTGCCTACCGGTGGTGCAGAATTAGCGTGGATGAATATACCACATCTACAATGGCCACTTCATGGTTCTGCATGTGTGTTTAGATGGTCATGATATGCTCACATTTGGTCTCCAAAAATTCTAAAAGGCACATAAATACCTTTTTCAGCAGGCAATAAGAAATCTGTTTGCTGGTATTTACAAAACCTATTCCCAGATGTCGCTTGCAGATTTGAGTTGCTGGGCTAATGTTCTAAAGCAAAAGACGGCCACTAATTCAGAGAGTTTAAGTCCTTTAGCAGTGTTCGGATGGCACCCTTACATGCATGTGTACATGCAAATAAGAATATAACCTGCAGGGGGCGTGGCTTGGTGCCCAAGGAACATGGCGGCGTCGGAGTGAGGCTCCTCGGAGTGGCGCAGTGGTTTCGCGCTATCCTGCCACTTGCCGGCAACCGAGACAGCAATGTAAGCGTCGGAAGTCATCCTGCTCATGATGTGACCGTGTGCGCTCCCTGTTTCAGTTCTGAAGCTTTGTTTCCAGCGTGAATGTTTTCGGAGTTAGCACGGTAGGACTGCAGCCGCCATTTTGTTTCTATCGGCTCCGTGATGTCCCCTTTGGCGCTGGGAACCTTTCATTTTACACGTACAGAGAACTGTTGCCCATAAGTATCACAAGTGACTTTTTCCATGCACAGAACCTTGGCGCTCCATGATTTAAGCTTGAAACCCTGCTTTCTGTGGAGGATATCTTGGACGCTGAGGGGGTGAGATTGCGGCCGCCATTTTGTGAGAGTGAGTTCTTCATCTGAAACTCTGCATTTCTTTTGTTGGGACATTTATGGAGTGATTTGTGCTATCACTACTTGCTGCTTTTGACATAGCCTCAATCTAAAGCCTGTCAATGTCATTGTGGTTCTATTTGGTCGCATACATGCCTTTTTTAGCGTATCGCCTCTCATGGTACCCTTCTGCTGAGGGATGGTAAGCTTGATGGTGGCCATTTCAGCCTTTGCCTAGTCTTTATAGTCTTAACGGCTCCTGCATACGCCCTCGCAACTCCAAATGAGGCACCCATGACGAACGAATTTTGGCCACAGCAAATTCTTTTTCATACCAGCATATGCTAAAAATAAAAAGTTTATCTACTTTTTGGTAAAGACAAGCCCCAATTTACTGATTTCCTTCTGTGGGTGCTGCAACCTCAAAGTCATCTATATCATCCTTGTCTATTCTCCTTTTTGTGTTACATGGGCAGACTAAGGAGACCTGACCCTCTTTCTTCGAGACCTACTCAATCTTTTATTAAAAACTCTAGGATTTTCACGGAATTCTCTAAGATGGAGGACTCTGTATTATCCTTGGCTAAAGGTCCTAATTCAACGATTCCAGTTACCACGGCTATGGGGAAGTCTAATATAAAACGTTAAAAAAAAGATCCTCCCTCTCCACCAAAGTCCTCATCCCCTGTTTCATTGGAGTTACTGTTGGAAGAGATACGGGCCCTTCGACCCTTTATGGAAGAAACAAACAGCAAGCTGCAGCTGCTTACTGACAATTGGTCTCAAATGAATGAAAGACTAACGGCAGTTGAGCATAACGTGGCTTCCCTTGGGGCCACTGATACTAAAGTTACAGTACTCCAGTCCCAGGTCTCCATACTCCAGAAGCAGATCGAGGATCTTGAAAATCGCAATAGGAGGAATAATTTGCGTATTTATGGTCTTTTGGAGGGGGCTGAAGGTTCAGATCCCCTCACCTTCTTCAAATCCTTTCTCCCCAAGCTGCTTCATATGCCTGAAGATACTGTTCTCAATATTCAGCGTGCCCACAGGCTTGGCCGCCCTTCATCGAATGCATCAGCTTCACAAAGACCGAGAGGAGTTATCCTATATTTTCTTGAGTATACTGACTTATTAAAGGTTCTTGCGGCTGTCAGGGCATCTCAATGCGTCGTGTGGTCTGGTTCGCATCTGTTTTTTTCACAGGATTATGCTAAAGCCACAGCAAATAGACGCAAGGCATTTCTTAGCATGAGGCCTGATCTTCGCTCATTGGGAGCCCGCTACGGTCTCTTTCATCCAAGTCTTCTCAAAGTTACATACAAGAATTGAACGACAACTTATGAAGACCCGCTGAAACTACAGAGCTTCATAAACTCATGCAGGGCAGAGACTATGGACTATTTAGAAGCCTCATCTTCGCACATTGCTTGATTCTATATGTCTTCTGCACTGCTTCTTGTTTTTCTGACGTCTATGTTCTCTTTTTTTCTGCATTGGACTCATAACTCATAGCGGTTCAGTTTATTGTTGTGTTACGTTATTTTTTTTTTTTTTTTTTGCATGTTTTTAATTGGTTAACTGTATACTTTATCATAATATGTCTTACCATTTGTTCTTTTTTCTCCCTTTGTTCTTTTTAGAAATGTTGATGCTCACTCCTCGCACACGTTCTGTCATACATGGCGTGATTCCTTCCCCACCCTCCGTTCCGTCGAGTTTGGTCATGCCATCTGTTCCATGTGGTGTCACCCCCCCCTCCTCATTCCTGTTCGACATTTGTGGGTATGTCTTTTTCCTACAATTCTTCTCTTCTCTTCTTTCCCCTTCTCTTTTAATCTCTCTTTTACTTCTTTTTCAGGTGTCTTTATCACTTCTTCACCCTACTCTTCACTTTTCCTCTTAATTACTCCTGTACTTTTACACTGGAAACTTCTTCTACTCTCTCTCTTATGCTATCTGGTTAATCCTTCAATTTTTTGGAACTCATCTTGCTATGTTATGTGCTGTTTATTGAGCGATATGGATTGGTGTTTTTTCCTTTTCTCTTTAAACGTTTCATGTCTTTGAAATTAGTTTCATGGAACGTTAGGGGTCTTAACTCTCCTATTAAAAGGCAGAAAATCTTGACTCACTTAGCCAAATTAGAAGCTGATATAGCGTGTCTATAAGAATCACATTTAACAGCTGAAGAATCTATAAAGTTAAAGAAGGGATGGGTTGGGGAAATTTTCTTTTCTCCAGGCGATGGTAAGCGCAATGGAGTCATGATTCTTTGTCGCAAATCACTTTGTTAAGTTTCTCTCTCAAGATGCTGATAAAGATGGAAGATGGTTTTGTATCAAATTGTTAATTGGGAATGCTCCGGTTTCTTTACTTAATGTATACGCACCCACTGGTGGAGATTCCTCTTTTTGGACTTCCCTGGCCCAACAAATCACACAATGTATTGATGACAATTTTATTTTAGTGGGTGATTGTAACCAGGTTTTTGACCCATTTATAGACCGTAATTCAAAGGTCTCTTTTATATTTGTAATCCTACAGCAAGAGAATATACCTACTATTCTCCAGCTCATCATACTCAATCACGCATCGATTACTTTTTTGTTTCTCATAATATCTCCCAAGCCCTACTAAATGCGGATATTGGCTCCATTCTACTTTCTGACCACGCTCCTATATCCATTCATCTAGATATTATACAGAAGCCCAACACTTCTAGAAGATGGCTTTTCAATAACGCTCATCTTTTAGACCCAGTGTTTACCTCTTCTTTTGCTTCCTTCTTTAATGAATATTTTTTATTTAATCAGAATGAAACTTTAACCTTTTCTATTGTTTGGGACGCTTTTAAAGCATCAGCCAGAGATTTTATCATTGGTTATGTATCCAAGAAGCGTAAAAATGCTCGTAAACTGACTAATGACCTCCTGAATAAGATTAAGAAACTGGAGCATTCTTATTATTCATCAAAATCAAAAGATTGTTTATCTGCGCTCATAAAAGCTAAGCTTCAATTTAACAAAGAATCTACTGATAATGCATCATTATACTTATTAAAATCTAGTTTTATGGTGGACAAAATAAAGCGGGGAAAATCTTGGCCAACTACCTTAAGGTAAAACACAACAAACTTAACATTGATTCTATCTTTGACGAACACTCAACATTGAAATTTAAAGATACTGAGATTTTAAATGAATTTTTACTTTTTTACAAATCACTCTATACCACAGAAAGTCCTCCTTCAGAACATCTTATTTCCCAATTTTTCTCCAATATTCAACACTCTTCAAACACCACTCATGACTTCTCATCCTTGGAATTTAACTTGTCACAAAAAGAACTCCTCGCTGCCCTCCAAGCCCTCAAAAAGGATAAAGCACCAGGCCCAGACGGTTTCACCGTTGAATTTTTTGTGCATTTCTCTAAATTGTTGCTTCCCAAATTACATCACTTTTTGGACTTCTTTTTTCATTCAGGTAACTCTTCTGGATCCTTCTCAGAAGCATTAATTTGCCTAATTCCCAAGGAGGGTAAGGACTTAAAATATTGTAAAAACTATAGACCTATCTCATTAGTTAACATTGATTACAAAATATTTTCTAAAGCTCTAGCCTGGCTTTAAGGGTCGCCTCATTACAGATAACACTCGCCTACTTTTTGACATTTTATCCAAGTCATCTCATCTACCTCATTCATTAGCAGCAATAGCATTAGACGCGGAGAAGGCGTTCGATAGAGTTGAGTGGCCTTACCTGTTTCACACTCTTAAGTGGCTTGGTTTCGGACCCAAATTTATATCTTTTGTTTCCCTCCTCTACTCAAACCCACGTGCAGCTGTGTGCGCTAATGGTGCTACATCCCCTTTTTTTGATCTGGGCAGAGGTGTTCGCCAAGGTTGTCCTTTATCCCCTTTTCTTTTTAATCTAGCCCTTGAACCCTTCTTATCCAGAATACGCCAAAACCAAGAAATACATGGTTTAGATGTGAATAACTCTCAAATCAAACTAGCAGCCTATGCTGATGATATTTTATTATTTATCTCTCAGCCACAAACTTCTATTCCTGCCTTTTTAAGGGAAGTTCAATCCTTCTCCTCTATTTCTGGCTACAAATTAAACAAAGATAAATGTGAAATATTACCACTTACTAAATACACTTTTAAGGATGATTTTGTTACTTCAAACTTTACATGGAGTCCCAACCACATTAAATATTTGGGCCTACATTTTACTCCATCCATTTCTGACACAGTATCTCTGTGTATGAACAAGTGTATTCAAAGGATATCTGAGCTAACTACCAAGTGGCACCCCTCTATCTATCCTGGTGGGGTCGTTTGGATACCATAAAGATGATGATAACTCCCATAATACTTTACACTATTTCTAAAATCCCAGTCCCCATCCCTGAGAAATTGTTTAAGAAGATTAATTCTATACTCTCCTCCTTTTTGTGGATTAATAAAAAACCTCGCCTGTCTCTATCAAAACTAATACATCCCAAATCGGAGGGAGGGGTCAATTTCCCTGATTTTCCCACATACCAGCAGTCCTTCCTCCTTCGTCAATCTTCATATTGGTTGACTGATTCCTTAGATGATTGCCCTTTATGGACCACACATGAACGCCTTTTTTTATCCCCTTTCTCCTTTCAAGAGTATCTCTCTTTCTCTCGCAAGCCTCAGTCCCTATCCAACCCTATACTTAAATACACATGCAAAATTCTAGATCTAATTCTCCCCCAATTCCTACAGACTTTGAATCATTTTTGAACTCCACAATTTGGCATAATAAACTACTTTTGATATGCAACAGGCCTTTCTATTGGAGATCATGGAGACAGAAGGGTCTAATTTGGGTTCACCAATTATTTGCACAGAAGGAAATTTTGTCTTTTCCCCTGGTTAGTAGGCTCTTCAACTTACCTGTCTCATTCCAACCCAAATTTAACCTCTTGAAACAAACCCTACTAGGTGTTTGTGCTCAATTTACATCTACTATCACTTCTACCCCTGCTCCAATTAATCGTTTACACACCTTACTCTCCTCCAAACCTAAGGCTTCTGTCATTTATAATCACTTATGCTCTACATGTACAATTAGAGAGAAAACAAAGGTGGAACTTGCCTGGGAGCATGATCTACAGGTTTGTTGGCTGATACCCCTATGGAATAAAATTTGGACTAAGCTCAGGAAATCTTCTAGAGCAGCAAACACAACACAGACTCTTTTTTTCATATACAATAGACTTCTGCTTTGTCTGGTTATCTTAAATAAAAGGTATCCTACTTCACCGGATTCATGTTGGACGTGTTCAACTTCGTCTGCAGACCTATATCATTTGTTATTTGTTTGCTCACATGTTCGTAATTTTTGGAGGAGTGTTTGGTCCCAAATTAATTTAATGTTTGGCTCCAGCTTCCCCTTTTCTATTACTCATGTGTTTTTGGGAAGTTTATCCCCTATTTGGGCAAACCATTTTTCTAATGTTAAGATCATTGATCTGTTGTTGGCCGTCGCCTTTCAACAAATCACCAAAAATTGGAAAGACCAAAATTTCATATCAAGCATGGTGGTATGCTGTCTGTCATAATCACAGACTGGATACCTCCTTTGTTTACCCTATTCATTTGGCTGCGAAACGCTTAAACCTTTGGTCACCTATTACGCTATTTATTGATGCTAGTGCTAAAAGGTCTTATACGCTAAGCCCTGATCAACAAGAAGTTCTTCAACCCCCATGACCTTCCTAAATGTTCCTTTGCATTCCTATGTATGAAATGTATTTTATCCTTTTTTCCTTTTTTCTTTCCTTTTCCCTTTTTACCAATCCAACTATTTCTGATTTTGAGAGTTACTCTGTATTAAGTGATTGTTCATTGTTCTACTGTATTATATTTTGACACCTTTTGTTCTTTCAATAAACTTACTTTTGATCTTAAAAGAATATAACCTGCATTAGGACAGCTCCTACTAGAAGATAAACTCTTGTTCCATCCTCGTAACCTATTCTGATGTGCAAGGTGAGGATGAAAATTCACATTCCCTGAAGGCTTCCACTTCAGCTTTAAAGAACAGCATGAGCTACGTAAACAAACCCTACCACTGTAATTAAAAGCAAAAAATTCAATCATGGGAAAAACATTCATTTTCTTGGGCTGATTCAGGGCCTCAGATTTTTTTTTTAAGCAATAAAGAAAGGTACAAAGAGTGGGACACATGAATATAATGTAGGGCTGATCAATCATTGTACAGGGTGAAAAACACTTAAAAGCTGAAAATATTTATCTAGGGCAAAGAATACGGAGGAACGATGTAATTATTGGAGGCCACAGAATTTAGACGATGTGAATAACTGAGACAGGATTCTATTTGATGCATGCCGTCTAGAATTCTGGAGAGCGCCTCACTTGTAAACATTCCTTTTTGCATCTGTACCCACTTAATTCTATGCAATAATCCTACATTTTGCGTCTCTCTCTCTATATATATATATATATATATATATATATATACACATGTATATATCATAGACAAGTATAGATTACATATATGCACACATATATAGAATTGTATATACACACAATATATACACGCACACATATATAACATACAGAAACACATATATATACACGTATATATACACGTATATATATATATATATATATATATATATATATATATATACACATATATTATATATATGGACACACATATATTATAGATATGCACACACATTACATACTGGCGGTCACCAGTAGGTAGTTATAGTTAGGACCATGTTTCCATAGGAAAAGAGTTTTTTGACTCGCCTATATCTTTGGTGCCATTTGACAAATCTTCACAAAGTTTTCCAAAACAAGTCAGAGATTTTTGTTGCAAATGGAAAGTTTCAGAGTGATCCATCAAGAGGGGACTGATAAAAAGAGGGGGGGTGGGGGGTCTAAAAAGAGTGTTTCCCATGTTAATTCCCATAGTAGTTTTGAACACAACTACAGCCCGAACTGCTGGATGGTATTACACCAAATTTGGTAGGAAGGTACATTTTGGTTCGCAGATCACGCTTTCAGTTGTCTGGTGTAAACCCGTTCAGTAGTTGAGAAATTTATGGATATCGCGACGGCTTCGTGAATAATAACGAGCTCGTGCAGGGAAATGCTTCAGCCGAGTCCAAGGGTAGGAATACCCTGACCCCCAAGCCTTGGTCTTGGGGTTCCCCCGGATCCCAGCCCGGGCATAAAAGCATTTTTTTTTAAATTCACAGCAGTTTTTGCTAAATATTAGCAAAATTCACATGAATTTAAAATAAAGAAAAAAAAACATGCACTCCTGCGCTTGTTTTAATTGTAGCCCCCGGGTGGGCCAGGACCCGGAGGCATGTGGGGATTATTCAAAAAATGGGAGGCACAGAGGGCCCCCCTCCAAGGGCTTAAAAATGTTGCAGAGACCACTACTTCCCTGGGACTAATTATATTAGGAAGCAGGGGGGTTGGGCTGACCCCCCCAAGCACTGGGGACCAACACCTCCCCGGGGCTACATATTAAATGCTTGGGGGGCCTCACAGACCCGCGAGAACCACAACCTCCCCAGGGCTTAAAGTTAAATACTTGAGGGTGGGCTGCACGGACTCCCCCAAGCCCTGGAGACTACCACCTTCCCGGGGCTAACTTAAATATGGAGCGGGTGGCCACGCTGACTCTCTGGCCCCCCAGGGATGACCACCTCTGCGGGGCTTTCTTTTTTCATAAAGAAGGAGGAGGGCCGTGCAGTCCCCCTTCCCCGGCTGTTCTCAGCCCTGGGGTCCACCACCTCCCTGGGGCAGGCCTGTGAAAACTAGGGAGCTGCGCAGCCCTCCCTCCTTGAGCCAATAATGGCCCTGGGGACCCCCAGGGCTGGCTCCTACTAGGTCCCAGGGTGCCCACCCCCGGGACAAAGCTGTTTGCTGTGACTTGGCGGGAGCTTTGACAGCTCAAGCCAAGTCAGAGCAAGCACTCTGCTTCGGGCAAGCGGGGAAGCTGACAAAATGGTCTCGCTTGCTGGAAGCAGAAGATTCATCTGTTTCCCTGCCTGGTGCCAACTGGGCAGAGAAATGGACTAAACGATTGCTTTCACAGACAGGGAGATGCATGTTCAGCAGCTCCCTGTCTATGAGAGCAATGCCGGCTCCCGCAGGAGGCAGGGAGCGGGCAGTGACTGCGGGGGCCTTTAGGCTTCCCCGTGGTCCAGGGGTAAAAGAGCAGAAAGAGGCAAAATGAAGGTGAGAAACAAGCACAAAGAGGCAGAATAAAGGTAAGAAATGAGCAGAAAGAGGCAAAATAAATGTGATAAACTAGCAGAAAGAGGCTGAATTAAGGTGAAAAATGAGCAACAAGAGGCAGAATAAAGGTCCACAACGAGCAAAAAGAGGCAGAATAAAGGTCAGAAACGAGCAGAAAGAGGCAGAATAAAGGTCAGAAACGAGCAGAAAGAAGCAGAATAAAGGTCAGAAACGAGCAGAAAGAAGCAAAATAGAGGTTAGAAACGAGCAGCAAGAGGCAAAATAGAAATCAGCAATGAGCTGAAAGAGGCAGAATAAAAATAGAAACCAGGAGAAAGAGGCAAAATAGAGGTCAGAAATGAGCAGAAAGTGGCGAAATAAAGGTCAGAACTGAGGAGACTTACACACCCGCTCACAGACTCATGCGCCCAATTAAAGACCCACTCGGACACTCATACACTCACACACCCTCTGAGACACTCATACACTCACTCACACACTCACTCTCAAAGGTTACAAGTTACAGTTAGGAAATAACATTTTAAAAACCTTATAGTTGGGAAATAGAATTTTTAAAAAAACCTTAGGAATTCACAGAAAAAAACCCAAAGGTTTCAGGGACGTTAGGCTCAGATTTCTCTTGTACAAAACCATAGAAATTCAGCAGTTATTGTTACCTGAGCTAACTATAACTTACGCCCCCATAATGCATTGCTTATGACCTCACATATTACATCACTGATGACATCTCAAATGACATCACTGATGGGATCTTCCCCAGAATTACTCACACCCTTATATAACCTCTCACACACCCATTTGCAGACCCATACAAGTACTCACATACCCACTCCCTGATTCATAGGGCCATTCACATATCCACTCACTCATACAACCACTAACTCACCCATACACCACTTTTGCACCCACTCACTCACCCATACAGCCACTCACACACACCATTACTCACATATACATCCTCTCACATACTCACTCACCCACACACCACTGACACACCCACTCACTCACCCACACAGCCACACACACACAGTCACTAACTCACCCATACAGCCACTCACTCAGCCATACAACCACTCACACACCTATAGGCCCACTCAGACACCTACTCACACATGGATTCACACAGTCACACAGCCACTCACATAATCTGTGTTACAAATAGTATCACTCATTAGTAATACACAAACTATACTCATTTAACTTTTGTAGTATCTTAGTATATATCTTTAACACACAGAAACTTAAAAAACACTCACAATCACTGAATGATGTAATCAGTGATGTCCTTTGAGATGTCATCAGTGAGGTCACGGACTATATAATGAGTGATGTAATATGTGAGGTCATAAGTAGTGCATTGCAGGGGCGTAAGTTATAGTTAGCTCAGGTAACTATAACTGCTGAATTTCTATGGTTGAGTATGTGTAAAATCTGAGCCGAACTATAACATCCCTGTAACCTTTGGTTTTTTCAGTAAATATATTATGTATACACACTGACATGTATACACACACACATATATATATATACACGCACACATTGCAGTTTTGCATAGCACAAGCATGGCCCAAGGGCATTAGCGGTGTTTATAACAGAATCACACTATGTTACATGTATATTATTTCTTGTTTTAGGCACAGGGAGATTGAGCGATGTGCCCAGAAACACAGGATGCTGATCCATGGCCAGGCAAACCTGATGTCCCACGGCAGCCATGAACATTATTTAGGGTTTGCAGCTAGGACCCCTGGTTTGCCTTCTGCAACCCCCATCACTGTGCTTGCAACTCCTAGCCTCAGAGAAAAGAAAAGAAAACGTGCTAAACAATAATTTATTGTTGCAAGTGGAGCAGATGCCTTTTAAAAACGAGTCTCAGTTCCCCTTGCTGCCCCTGACGATGTAAAGGGAGCAAGAAGGAGAGTAGGGTGGAGAGGAGGCTAGAGGGGGAAGACTTTGCTGGGTAATTAGGATAAAAGGAAGACCATGAAGAGGACACTACAAAGAAACATGAGAGAGATTGAAAGACGAAAGCTGTGTGTGTGTTTGAGAGAGAGAGACAGAGGGATTAAAGAGATCAGAGAGGTGACAGGTGTGAGACATACAAACAGGCATGTAACAGTGAAACAGGTGAGAAAGATAGGTGATAGACACATAGGTGACAAAGAGACAGAGAGAAGCAAAGATCGGTGAAAGGGTATTACTGTATGAGACGTGGAAGAGACAGATGAGAAAGATAGCTAGGAGAGACCCACAGAGGGGAGAGAAGTATGAGAAAAGTAATAATAGGACAGTTGCTGATAGACAACTGAGAGGCAGATGTAGGTAGGTCAGACTCGTATAAAAGATATAGCTCAGAGATGGACAGTTAAGATAGAGAAAGCTGATAGTTGTAGGCAGGTAAGAGACTACTGAGAAAGTGTCTGGTGAGAAAGAAAGAGAGGCAAAGGGTTGGTTGTAAAGTTGAAAGAGGTAATCGAGACAATGATGAGAGACAACTTGGAAGTCAAGATAGGTGTGAGAGAGGCGCAATAAAGAGGTTAAACAGATAGCAAGAGAAGTGGGGAGCTTACTTTCTTTTTTTCTTTTATTAAAGCCAAACAGGCGTATTGAGCAGAGAAATTGGTTGCACAATATATCTACATAGTAACAGAAATAGTAATAATCTTACAAAGCTTGTGAGGGTGAATTTTATGCAGACGTGTAAACCTTGCTTGCACGTACATTAAACCATCCCTATTATTTGTGAAATTAACTAGTGGGAATAAACAGTGAGAGTATTTATTGCTGCTATTTCTACATCAATCTCTTCTGTTTCGTTACATTGTTCCAAAATATTCCAAATTCTTAATATTTACTGTTGCCCGTATCAGACCTTCTAGAGTAAACGTCTTCCACAGATATCATCTGCCTTTTCTTCATCTTCCATTCTCCAATTGTCATAGATTCGGTTTTCTTGCATGGGCTAGTCATCACCTCTTCTTCAGAAAATCAACAACTGTTTATCCTCCATTGTGTCAAACAAGTCATTTTCTCGACCATTATGTCCCAGAAAATGTATTTCAGGGGCAAGTTGCAAGTCTTTGATTTTAAACACTGTTTTCAAAATTTAGAACAGACCACCAGAAGTGATGTATGTCTGGACAGTATACTATCATTTGCTCCCAATATCCCTCTACATTAGACTTTCCAGGAATGGACAAGATGTATGCAATAAAAAAATTCAAATTGTAGCAAGGGCACAGTATAGTCTGCACATAGAATAGTGGATGCGTGCCATGTTGGTACCCAACCCTCACTTATGGGTCCATTGATGCAATCTATTCCATTCCTCCTCTGAGACCACTATCTAGCCCTTATCCATCCGAGTGCTCAAAATATATGCATAATCTGGAGATTGGTTGATCCCTGATTTTTTGCATAATACATCTGATATCCATCACTTTTCTCATTGATCCTTGTCCTTCCTCATACCTCGCTGAGCTGTAAATATTTAAAAGAAATGCTCCCGAAAGTAAATTACATTCTGTATTCAAATATGAAAATGCCTTAAATTCTACTTCTATCAGAGTATGTACTAAAGAGCACAGTCCGCAAGTGGCCCGAGGTGTATTATATCCCCCCTGAAATATGTTTGGGTAAGGGCAGTTTGACCAATAATGAACTGTAATCATGCCCGATTGATATTTTAGTAGTTTTTCTCATGCTATGACCTTGAAGGGTTTGCCCAACTACATTTGAGTCATACCAAGTAGCATGAGCTCAGGTTGGGGCAATAAAGATATTACACTACCACTAATATTCTCAGCCTAATTTTTGAAGGGATAAAAGCCATCAGGTTTTCTAGGGTAGCCTACAAGGAAATAAATGTAATGTTACAAAAACGCACAGGCATCATAAGCAATATAGCTGAAGAATATGAATTTTCTTCAAAGCCTCATTACACAATCCTCGGCATTTTAGCATTGCCTAATTGTGTAGCCATGTAATATTCAAGTTCTTCTCATGGGTGACTCCTTGCTGTGCCTGATGATGTCATCGGCACCGTAAGAGTAGGAAGAAACTGTGTTTTCCTCTTCAGTCCACTAGCAGATCATCAATTATGAATGTTCACCCTCTTCCCATAAGGGCACTGAGACTAGTTGTAAGAAGAACTCCCAAGTTCAAAATATCAATAGTACTCAGCAAACAGGCACCTTGGACCATCAGGAAGTCATGTCGTGAGGTCTTTGACCATGATATCATCACAGGAAGGGACATTGTTTATTTAAAAAAATATATATATAATGTACAAAATTGATGGAATCACAAAATAGCTTCCAAAGCAAATAAACGTCAATTTTGGTATTCGCATGATTTACTGCTGTCACATGATCTTCGTAAACCTATGGTATGTTAGTTACCGCCATGATTAATCTATCTCCTGAAAAATTCAGTTTTATGATGTAGCACTCAAGATGGCTGAGGCACAATTGTTTTTCCAGAGACAGCTTCAAATGGCTAAAAGTAGGCTGAGATTCCCAGGTCCAAATGTCCAGCATAAGCATCCTATCCCCTGGACTGATAAGCACAAGCAGACATGCAACTCAAATAATCAAGCTTCAAGCCCAGACAAATATGCTCGGTGCCACTTCATAAGTCCTGGTACAGTCTTACTTTTTCCAGTAGTGGCATGTATGCCCATTTCACTCTCATTGCGGTCAGGCTATGCTGATAAAAACAGGCCATCCCTGACCACTTAGAGTCAATGGGAACAGCATCAAATGTCCAATGCAGCCCCCAGTGTGCAGTGACAGCCTCAGAACCTCTTTTTTTTTTAGTTTAAACAGAGAACTTTATTTTGAAAAAAGAAATGCAACCAAGTATACATAATCAAATAAAGTCACAGAATATCGGTTAACAACAATTGAGTTACTATCATACAATAGAAAGAGAAAGTGTAGGAAAGGTCAAAATAGTTGCATTTAGAAAAAGGATTATAATAACTGTGGAAAGAGAAAAGAAGAAAGAAAAGAACAAAGAGAAAAGATATAATAATAACATGGCTAAATAAGTAATAAAACAGAGGAGAACTCAATACACTATAAAAGATGTCAACATTTTAAAGAGTAATAGCTGTAATAATGCTTTGAAGAGGGGAAAAGGGGGAAAGGAAATTATATAGCAATAGGTAACTAAATACATAAAATAACAGTAAAAAACATTTTATGGAGGTTTGGGGACTTCTTCCATTAGGGGATGGTGTTGAGTAGATTTTTGTGCAGACGTGTCTAGGAAGATAGTGACAGGGGACCAAATATGTTCTCTTTTCAGAAGTAAAGACATAAGTGAGACATATGCACGATCTAGCCGATGGTTATAGCAAACACTATACCACCAAGCCTGAAAAGAAAGTTGCATAGATTGTTTACAATTTTTAGTTATTTGTTGGAAAACAATTGCAATTAATAAGTCAACAACTTCCGTGTTACAAGAAAGGGAGTGCCAATGTTCAGAAAGAGTGCCTAGAAAAATGTCAAAAGGTGAAAAAGAGAAGTGGGTATGAAAAAGTATATTGATCTGAGATCATACCCTCAACCAAAATTGATGAGTAAAAGGGCAAGAAAAAAGCATGTGGAATAAGTCAGCATGAGGAGTATTACAAGACCATCAACTTGGGGAAGATATAGAATTAAATTTATGTAAGGCCATTGGGGTAAACATAAGTCGGTTATATTTAAAGAAAAGTGTTTGTGTCGCACTTGCTGATCTCGAAGTCTTACAAATTTGTAACCATAATTTATCCCAAAAAGCAGTGGACCATGTTGTGTGAAAGTCACGTTCCCATTGGAGTTCTATGTTAGTTTTAGGTCTATCTTCGGGAAGGGCATTGAGAATCTTATATAAAGATGAAGCGTTAGGTTGGGTACTTAAAACAGGGAGAATATTACGGTAAGTTATTGAAGAGGGTGGTATAGAAGATAAGGAAGTTGAAAGATTTTGGATCAATAATTTAAATTTGGTGGAGAAAGATTTTGGCAATTTATAAAGAGATTGTGCATCAGAAAAAGTGAGAAAAGTATCATTAAATAAAGTTGATGAATCCAAAGCAGTCCTTTGTCTCGCCAAGTTTTCCAAAAGATGGGCTTGTTGTTAATTTTAAGACGACGATTATGCCAGATGGATGAATTAAGAAATTGATCTCTACATGAGAGATGTGAAATCAGAAAGGATTGAAATAGCCTATGGGAGGTTTTATAGATAGGTGAAGATAAAAATCGGGTTTTGTGAGTGAAAGTAAGAGATTCGGTAAAAGAGAAGGGAGACATGAAAGAAAGTTCAATGTCTTTCCACAGTGGAGAGGGGTTGGATATGGATTGGTTTAGGGATTTAGAAAGTTGCTTAAGAAGAAAAGCATTGTGATAGAGTTGGAAATCAGGGAAATTGACTCCACCTTGTGATTTAGGACGTTTAAGCTTGGTTAGGGATAGGCGTGATTTCTTTTTATTCCATAAAAAAGCAGATAAAATAGAATTAAGTTTCTTGAAGAAATGAGAAGGAAAACTAAGAGGGGTAGCAGAGTTCAAATAGAAAATAACAGGAGTGAGCATCATTTTAATAGTGTCAAGTCTCCCCCACCAAGATAGATATAGAGGATGCCATTTAGAAATAGATAAAGAAATTATGGAGAGGACATGAGTCATATTTAGGGATAAAGTTTGTTTAATAGAAGGAGCAAACCAGAGACCTAAGTATTTAATCTTTTGGGGATTCCATGAGAAGTTAGTGGAGACAAAGGGGCCGATTCCGATTCAGGCCGGAAATCTCCCCGACCGAGCCGGACCCGGAGAGATTCCCGACCGAATCGGACCCTAGCAGCCCGACCCGAACGAGTACGATGCGCACGTATGCCATCGGACTCGATTCGGTCGGACTCCAGTGAAGTCAATGGGAGCCAGTCGTACGACGCGTACACGGGCTCCCATTGACTCAATGGGCACGACGCGAACAAGGGCGCCCCCTACAGCGTGTTCACGTTGCTGCGGGTCACGCCGTACATGCATGTGTAGGAGGGACCCATGGGTCCCCCCTGTGTGCGACTCGCGTGCCTACGCTTCCAGGGGGGTCCGACACGGACACCCAAAGTGCGGCTCCGACAGCTCCTTGGAGCCGGACTGCGCGAGTCGGTCGGAGCGGTCGAGGTGTGCATCGTACTTACCCGGCCGGGGAACGTCTCCATTGCGCGGTGCGAGTCGTCCCCGTGCGAGTCGGTCGGAGCGGTCGGGTCCTGCGAACGAGTCGGTCGGAGATTTCGCGAGCGCACGCATCGTACTCGCTCGCCCGGACACACGTACGATTCGGTCGGGAAATAGGGCTCCGAATCGGATTCGGTAAAGCCGAATCCGATTCGGAGCCCTACCGGCCGATATCGGAATCGGCCCCAGAGTCTTGCTTAAAACATAAAATATTAAAAGGGAGAACTTCGCATTTATCATGATTCAATTTATATCCACAAATTAAAGAGAAAGCATTGACCTCAGCAGTGAAAGCTGGCATAGATTGTTCTGGATTAGACATATACAACAAAATATCGTCTGCATAGACACTCATTTTAACATGAAGATTATCTTGTTGAAAGCCATGTATTTTAGGATTTTGTTTAATTTTAGCAAGAAAGGGTTCTAGAGCGAGAATAAATAGAAGAGGGGAAAGGGGACATCCATGTCGAACTCCTCTCTGCAACGAAAAGGAGGTGGAGATGGAGCCATTGGCAAAAATAGAGGCTTTAGGTGAAGTATATAATAAAGAGACTTAAGAGATAAACTTGGGACCAAAGCCAAACCAGGATAATGTGTGGAAAATAAAAGAGCAATCCATACGGTCAAAAGCTTTTTCCGCGTCTAAAGAAATAGCTGCAAGTGAATGAGGATATTTATTAGATTTATGTAATATGTTAAAGAAAATTCTGGTGTTATCCGCGATATATCATCCTTTAATGAAGCCAGATTGTTCTTTACAAATAAGGGATTGTGAAAGGGGTTCTAGACTAAGAGCAAGAATTTTGGCAAATATTTTGTAATCAGAGTTAACTAATGAAATTGGTCTGTAGTTTTTACAAAGATGGGGATCTCTTCCTTCTTTAGGGATTAGGCATATAAGAGCATCTTGAAAGGAACCACTGGAGGCATTAGATGAAATAAAGTGTGAAAATAAAGAAAGAAGATAAGGAAGTAGGGATTTGGAGAAATGAGAATAAAATTCTACAGAAAATCCATCTGGGCCAGGTGCTTTCCCTGTTTTTAAAAGTTTTAATGCATGAGAAATATCTTTTGTAGAGATATTGCGGTCCAGTGATGAAAAATCAGTATCTAATGGAAATTGTTTTTCTATTGAGATAAGATAATTTTGTATGTCTATGGGATCTGGGATAGTTTCAGGGGTATACAAAAAGGTATAGTAATTTTTAAATTCTCCAAAAATCTCTACATTTTTGGTTACTGGAGAAGAGTTAGAGTTTAAAACATAATCAATATTAGTACGTTCTTTCTTAATTTTAAGATATGAGGCAAGTAGTTTGCCCGCTTTATTTTGGCCGCCATAATAACGAGCGCTCCCTCGAAGGAGATAAGCAGAAGCATTTTCTGTTGATAGCTTATTATACTTAAATTTCTCTTTAATAAGGTTATTAAGATCAGCCTGAGAATTAGTTAGTGTATATTGACTCTAGTAATTTAATATTTTTAAGAACTTCATTCGCCTTTCGGGAATTTTGATGTTTCTTGTGCGCAACATATGAAATAATAAAGTCTCTAGAAGAGGCTTTGAAAGCATCCCAGATTATTGAGAAGGATGACACAGAAGGTATATTACGTTTGAAGAAGTCAATTATAAAATCTTCAAAGGAAGAAGTGATAGTTTGGTCAGCCAGCAATGAAGTATAGAACCGCCATCTTTTATTGGCGACATTAACTGGAAGTAATTCCAAGTCTAACACTACAGGGGCATGGTCTGAGATCAATATAGAACCAATATCTGCCCGTAGTATAGATTGAGTTAGTGCTTTAGAGACAAATAAATAGTCAATGCGTGATTGTGATAGGTGAGTGGGGAGAAAAGGTGTATTCACGGAGTTGTGGATTACAAAATCTCCAGGAATCAACAAGAGATCTATGAGAAATCAGGGTGGTAAAATGTTGATGCATTGGAGAAGAAACAAAAGGTGATTTGGAAGCACGGTCAATGTAGAGATCAATAATTAAATTACAGTCACCTCCAAAAATAACATATGGTGTAGAAATAGACATCAAAAGAGTAGAAATATGCGGCCAAAAATTACTATCGGGTTTAGTAGGAGCATATACATTAAATAAAGTGATAGGTATATTGTTGACTTTAAGGTGGAGAATTAACCAAAGGCCTGCGTCATCTGTGTCTTGAGAGAGAAGTAATACATTAAGGGGCCGATTCCGATTCAGGCCCGAAATCTCCCCGACCGAGCCGGACCCGGAGAGATTTCCGACCGAATCGGACTCTAGCAGTCCGACCGAACGAGTACAATGTGCACGCATGCTATCGGACTCGTTTCGGTCGGACTCCCATTGAAGTCAATGGGAGCCGGTCGTACAACACGTACGCGGGCTCCCATTGACTCAATGGGTGCGAGGCGAACGAGGGCGCCCCCTACAGCGGGTTCGCGTTGATGCGGTTCGTGCCGCACACGCACAGGTAGGGGGGACCCATGGGTCCCCCCTGTGTGCGACTCGCGTGGCTACGCATACAGGGGGGTCTGACACAGACCCCCAAAGTTCGGCTCCGACAGCTGTTTCGAGCCGGACGGTGCGGGTCGGTCGGACTGCTCAAGGCGCGCATCGTACTTGCCCGGCCGGGGAACGTCTCCATCGCGCGGTGCGAGTCGAGTCCGAGCGAGTCGGTCGGTGCGGTTTGGACCCGTGAACGAGTCGGTCGGCGATTTCGCGTGCGCTCGCATCGTACTCGCTCGGCCGGACGCGCGTTCGAACCGGTCGGAAAAGAGGGCTCCGAATAGGATCCGGTTAAGCCGAATCCGATTTGGTGCGCTACCGGCCGAGATCGGAATCGGCCCCTAAGTCTTTTATGACAGAGAATCACGGTCCCATTTCTCTTGCTAGTACTTGGAGAGGAAAAAACATGTCCTACCCATTGTTGCTTGAGTTTGAGAACTTCTGAAGTAATTAGATGGGATTCTTGTAAAAATACAATATCTGATTTAAGATTAGACAAATGGGTAAGAACTCTTTGCCTTTTAATAGGCGTACCCAAACCTTTAACATTCCATGAAATAACACGTACAGTCATTAATCAACTGTATAAAATAAGAATAAAACATTGTATCTTATTGCAGTAATACAAGATAACAAAGAATTTACAATATCTTGAAACATGAAAAACAAGCATTCTAATAATAAGAAAGCAAGCTATGAATTGAGAATAGTGAAGAGGAGAGAGAAGAGGAAGAGAAGAAAAGGAAAAGCAAAAGCAATAAAGGGTAGATGAAAAGAAAGAAAAAGAGATAGAAAGAATAAATAGAAAAACAATAAAACATACCAAGGACTCAAACATGGGTGGAGGGTGTTGAGGCCACAGGGGGAAGACGAACAGCCAGTCACGAAACTCCGGGAGAGATCACGAGGAGAATATCAATGGATAACGGACTATATAACAAAAGGGTGGAGCAGGGAAACGGCATCTGGTAGGAAAAAACATAAGGAGATTAGTTACTCAGAATATATCTTAGGAACATTGTAAAATTATAATTATCTTCAGTAAGAAAGAAGAAAAACTTCAAATAGACGACGGTCCTGCCAATTCCATGGAGTCTTCTTTATATTCATCAAGAAATTGTTGAAGCAAGGCTGGATCCTCATATGTTGTTGTTTTATTTTTGTAAGTCACTTTAAAGAGGCACGGGTGAATTAGACCATATCTAGCATTCAAATTACGTAAAGCAGGGCGCATGGATAGGAAAGCTTTTCTTTTGTCCGCTGTGATTTTCGCATAGTCTTGCGAAAGGAATAGTTGTAATGCAACGCTTGGTTTTGGCTGCTTGTAAGACTTTCAGCAAATCCGTATATTCTAAAAAATATAATATTACACCTCTAGGTTTACGTTAAGTTGTTGAGGAGAGCTGCCAAGTCTGTGAGCTCGTTGTATGTTTAATGTTGGAGATTCTGGAAATTCAAGAATTTGCGGTAAAAAAGACTGAAAAAATGAGATGGGATTGGATCCTTCCATGCCTTCAGCTAGACCATAAATACGTAGGTTGTTACGTCTACTTCAATTCTCAAGGTTTTCCACTTGTTTCTGCAATTGTAGAATTTCTGATTTCATAGGATGAAGTTGCTGAGAGGAAATTTGTAAAGATTCTATTTGATGTTCCATTGTGTTAATTTTGCTATCCAAAGTGGACCATTTATCCTCTAAGGCTTGCAAGCGGGTATTTTTTTGTTCCATATGGGGTTTGAGTGCTCTGATCTCGTCCAATAGTATTTCTAAAGAAGTTGGCGGTGGAGATGTGGTTGGAGAAGGAGGATCTTTTTTGATTCTTTTAGTAGATGATAATACAGAGGAGGTAGGTACTTTAGACACATTTTTTCCATTTGACGAATTGGATTGCGGAAGAGGAGTAGAGTGTGAGGGCATAATGGTCGCTGTATCAGAAAATTGGGAAGATGTGGTTTGATCTGATTCCTCCATGTCGTCTTGTAGTACTGAAAAAGGGTTCGAAGTGTGCATTATATTAGGTTTAGGGCGTGGAGATGGGATGGATGTAGAAACCGCACCTCTGCCGGATTTAATTCTCCCTATAGACATGTGTGGCTCAAAGGAAGGGAAGAGTTGTGGATATTATGGAGAACAAATGCACAGAGAATGATGTTAATTGAGTAGCAATGATGAAAGAATAAATATTGCTGAAGGGTTGTCTAGTCACAAAGAATTATAGTCTTAACAATGCTCATCTGTAAATCCAGGATGAATGATATTCATAGAAAAAGTATGAAAAGCATCAGTGGTATCAAGCAGTAACAGAAGCGTCAATGGCAGCAGTAGTATTGAAGCAAAAATCCACTGGTGGATGAAACAAGAAGTACAAAATGCCTCTATCGGGAAAGAGTATGCAACAGTGTCGACAACGCTTTAAAAATGGCACGGAGGTAAAATGTCAGTCACAAAACCAGATATTGAAATGCGTCGCACATTTAGTTGAGGTGAAGCGTTATACGAACATATCACGGTTGCAAGACGTGACTAAGTCAGGAAGTAACAAAAGCCTCAATGGTAGCAGGTGGAAACAGAAGCACCAATGGCAGCAGGAGCAATAAAGCAAAGGTCCATTGTAAAATGAAATAGAAATACAAAACAAAACAGCCTCTAACAGGAGAAAGTATGCAGCGGTGCCGTCAACGTTTTGAAGAATGCAGGTAAAATGGCGGTCGCGAAACCAGTGACGGAGACGCGCCGCACATTTAATTGAAGTGAAGCGTTAAACGGACTTACCGCGACTGCAAGATGTGTCCAAGTGATCAAGAGGCAATAAAAATATCATTGGCATCAAGTATAGTGGAGTGAAATTTCATTGTAGAGTACTGAAGTTATAGCATATTTCTGCCGGGAGCAAAAGAACGCAGCGTTGCTTGTAACGCATAGTGTTTGTCAGAAAAACAAAATGGCGGATGCGAATCCATTCACGGAGACGCGCCGCACATTTTGAGTGAAAAGAAGCGTTACACGGGCTCACCGCAATTAAAAAAGGTATCGTTGAAGTCCAGAACTGTTCATGAAGGCAGTCCTCGTATTCTTGTGGTTGACAGGTCGCAGACGCCACCTGTCAATATGAAAATCCTCGAGTCTCCAAGTGGAGCGACGTTAACTAGCTGCCATCTTGCCTGGTGTCAGACCACGCCACCCAGCCTCAGAACCTCTTGGTGAGTAGTTGTCACCTAAAATGATCAGTCGAGTCTCCCCATGTATAAGCTAAACTTCAAGTGCGGCACTCCCATTGTGCAAGACATTTCCCAAGGATTTGATTCCAAAGGGCACACTGTGAAGTACACTGGAATAGTACATCAAACATTTGGTAGAATTGAAAGATCGCTTTATATGAGTAAGTTAGGGTAAATTAAAAATACAATATGAAATAAGGTGGCAAGTGATGTATTTTAAATTCCATCAGAACAGCTAATTCAGGCCACCGGTGTCCTTAACTTAGACTCGTGGAGCTGAAAATTCTGAAGTAATTCATGAATAAGCCACTCGTACTCTCAGAAAATATAATTGTAAATTGGTCCCAAGTTCTCCTTCATGACCTTCGTTTGGATACCACACCCTCATTTTATTCTCCTTAACATTAACAAAATATCACCAGTTTCCAGATGCAACCTGCAATAATATTCCCAAGGACCAATACATTCCAGGAGACAGTTGTAAATCAACCGAAGCAGGACCTCATCAAGAGGGGGTATGTTGAAAGCAACGAAGATTGTCGTGCTGATCTTTGAGATCTTTCAACAAATAAATTGTTATTGTAATTCTTTATTTATTCACATTACTCAAGCACCAGCTCTGGGAAAAGTGCCATCTGAAAGGCAACTTATAGCTACTCAATTATGAATGAAGCACTGCAAGAACATTAATGTAAAGATAAAACAGACTGGCCTTGTCATACATACCTATTAAGCGGTCTGCCTTGCACAGATGTGAATTACTGGTTTGTTCATCTTGCTGAAAACAAACAAATACAAAACCATATTAGGCTCCCCTGATCCTGCTCGGTGCAGAAGTGACGACTGACGAGAGGCGTGGGGCGTGGCTCGCAGTTGTGCTGGAGTGAGGTGATCAGGGTCTGGAGGTTGGCGTTTGAACAGATAGGCGTGGCCCTCTCCGTCACCCAAAACGTTCATCAGCCGATGCCGCAGCACCTAGGGCGGCTCTCAGACCACCGCACGACACACACCTGTAGAGACGTCGCAGAGATAGACAGCTCCAATAGCACCAGCGAGACTGGGAAACGGAGAGCGGGTGGCTAGGCAAGCAGCCAGACGAGGTTCCTTGGGCTTACCCGCCATGAACAGAAGCAGCCGGCTTTAGGTCGGTGTTGCTTGTTGGCGGCAGGCAGCCCCCTGCTCAGCCAGCTGCTCCAGCAGCTCCCACTACTCCCCTCATCTTCCCTCCTCCCAGCCTCATATCTACTGCCTACTAAGGCTCACCATAATCACCAGCAGCAGTACACACGAGCTGCTGGCTGGACTGCCGGTCGGACTTCTAGCACTGCCCAGTGACTGCATTATTTCTCTCTGGGCTCCACTAGCTAGACAAGGTGGAAAACTAACAGAAGCTACTGCTGCAGACAGCCAGGCCCTTGGAAGTAGCCCGATTGGTCGGGTGCGGCTTGTGAGCCAGGCCTTCCCATTTTTTCACCTTCTAGCTCCATTGCAAGCTGTCCCAGACGCTTCAGTGACCTTCACTTAACAGGTTAGTACTTGTGACGCCTCCCCCAATGCCACACCCACGTGGTAGAACCCACAACTGGGACCTATGCGGATGCCCTGGGGAAATCCTGGCTCAAGCAAAAAAGGACCAACACACGACACGTGTGTGTTCGTGCCCTCGTCTACCATTATCGATGGAAAGCCTTGTAGTGGCGGCACTTCGAACTGACCCCAGTATCAAACATCAAAACCAAGATCAAGCCAGGGAGGCTACAAAGACAGCTATAAAGATAGCAGATCTGATTAAGCCTGTGAAGAGGTTCAACAGCAAAGGAAAGCAGCAACTTTCTTCTACCCCCCCCCCCACCATCCCCCATGCCCGGACGACAGGTAGACTCCTAGGTCATCGGGCCAAAAGGGGAGGCCCTCACCCACCCAACAAAACCTACAATCACCATTTAACTACCGGTTGCTAGGCAAAAGATCTCTGGATCCTAAACCTCCAGATTCAAATAGATAGGACCACTCCTAACCCTGAGATCAGGAAAGACCAGGGGCGAACCATCACTGGTGGCAAAAAGGAAGTCGTCAGGCAAAGAAATAAGGGAAACGGCACACCTGCCAAGGCAAAGAAAACAAAAGAAGCAAAACCCAAAGCTAAAACAAAGTCCCAAACAAATGAAGGCCCCTAAATAGACCTTGTAAATCGAGCAGAAACAATCGTAAATTGAGGAACAAATGGGAATCGCCTAGATACTAAACATGCAGCTTTCCCCAATCAGCCCAAAATTTTCACAAAAGTTAACTTTCAAAAAACGCTGGAGCGTGCTATTTTCAAGCAACGAAAAGCTTACCGGTCTACAAACCCCACTAATTTCCATCCCTCCAACAGATCTGGGAACGCCTCCCTTGTCACCAAACCTCAACCTCCCGCCAACTTCTACACTTTCTCAACCGCTAACGTCCATCACAAACCACGCACAAAGTTTCAACGAGGAAAGCAGTAATTTGACAAATTCATCAAAACACCCAAGGATGGGAGAGCCTAACCCAGACATCCTACAAGACAGCCAAGGAGATCTCAATGGGAGCATTCCCTGCTCACAAGTAAGCAGCAGAAGGAAAGGCATCCCATAGCCAAACACGGTCCTCGAGGGTAGCCCAACAACCACCAGCAGCGCAGTGAACCTTAACAACACCCCGAAACCTAGCCCTCGACAGGGAAGCACAGGTACCTCACCGATAGTACCCTCCGGGACCCAAGAAGAGAAAGATAGTGAGCCACTCTCATACCTAAAAACACCAGAATGGGATGAAATACTTGCAGCTTACACACAGGTCCCGAACAAGGCACCCCGAACACCACAGCAGCAGAATTTTGAACACAACCCTGACTGGAAGAAACTCAATTCAACTGGAGAACAAAATCCCCCCTCAATCATCGCAAGGGCATCCCTCTTAAATATGGTCCAGCTATCTGCAAAAGCCCTGCAGCTGCAGTCAAATAAATGGACATTCAACTCTCAATACTTAACACTATGGCAATTTACGTAGCAGGGATCAATGGCAAGCTTGGAGAGCGGAGCTCCCTAATAAAAAGGTTAAAGGATGACACCACCTTCTCTCAAATAAAATGTCCCTGCACAAAAATTGTTGACAAGCTGACAACTGTCCCCACAATGTTAAACAACCTACTATTCAATCTCAAACAAAACACATGGACCTAGGATGATAACCAACCAGGGACGAAAATTCAAAGCTTAATAAAACCTAGAGGTCTCACAAGCCCTGTCCCACTCGTAGGAAACACCAGCAGACCCAATAATCAATCACATCAACCTCTACAATTAGCAACAAGCTCTGAAACCTTGAGGGTCTTGCCAGGCACTGCGCCAAAATCTAACAAGAGAGCACCAAGGGAAATTCAAACCTCAGCACAGCAGCTAGGTACCAAAACCCCTCATGCCGGGCCACGCAGTCCAGGAAACAAAGGAAAATGCCAAACACAGATGGGCACAAAAATGAAAGGGGCAGAACAAAAAAACTGTTAGCCAAGTGCAACCTTATCCTCTCTTTGACTCAACAATAAGTTCGGCGCAAACAGCGGTGCAAACCACAAATCTGTACACACAGTAGGATCAGCCCCATCTAGTCCCGATCACACCGGGCCCGGGAAACAACCGGCTGAGCCCAGCCAAACCTCACCAACAGTGAGCTTACAGGGAGAACCTTGAGAAAAATCACAGGCATCAAACATCACTTCCAAAAAGTCTAGAACACAAACGGCAGCGGCAGAGGACCATAGTGTGCCAACTACAACTGATCGTTTCTCCAATTACAACCAGACAAACCGCAACAGTGCAGGAGAACTGCTACCCCCTTTGAGAATTGGAAATAACACTGTCACACAGAATATTAACACAACTCAAACCGGCAAACCACCAACTATCCTATTAACAGCGGGCTCAGTGCTGATAGCCTCTACCAGCATCCAGCACAATGCACTACCCAGGGGCCCCCAGGAAATCAACATGCCGACCGCGATCCCGAAAGAATGCGCCTCAAGTATCCTAGTACACAACAGTCAGATCTGATCCCGAAAACCTTCAGATTACCACCAAAGGGCATAAGGACAATACCCCAGTACTAATCCTCATTCCCGAGTATGTCTTCAGAGGTAGACATGATATCCTAAATAGGGGCAACATTCTCAGACTACTGGCAGCCACCCCAAGACTAAGTGATTTAACATCAAAAGACCTCGTGGCAATACAGTTTGAAAGTTCCGGCATAGCACCTGGCGGGGAAGTAACCAAGACCATATGAACCACAACTGACATTACAAAAAGAATCCTCGCAGAAGGTACAGTTCTCAAAAAATGGGGACTAAAGGTCAAATATATAGATCTCAAGGGAAGACAGAGCAAGCCTCCCGTGAAAGACCACAAGGAGGCATAGGAGACATAGTTAGAACAGTCAGACTCTCCCAAACGCCACAATGACCACATACGGCTCAGAACCAACAAGCTGGATCCAATCCCAGACTACTTCGCATGTGCTCTTGGAATATTAATGGCCTGAATACAAAACTAAGCAATCCAGAACTGTATAACTATCTGCAGTCCTTCGATATTATCTTTCTCCAGGAAACCTGGCGGGCCGAGCCTGCCTATATCCAAGGCTACATGAGCTTTTTCACTCCAGCTGTAAAATGGGCAAAACTCAGGCACCCTTCAGGAGGGCTGGCAAGCTACATTTCGATAGCCAGCGTAGCCTCGGCCACAGCCCTGGACATCAAATCCACAGGAATGAATGCAACGAAATGTACCATCAATACTAAAGGCGCTGCCACTGACGTAATATTAATTAATATCTACATTCACCCCTAAAACAAATACAAAGATTGTAAAAAGGTAGTGCAAGAACTAACAAGGTTATTGGAGGAGGAAAACTCGACCCATTTTGTCATATCTGGGGACTTTAACCTACACTTACTGGGCACTTCCACTGGCGATTTAGCAACAGCCCAAACTGTGCTTTGGGAAATACCCGGCCAAGGCAGTAATACATCCGGGTACCATACGAAAATCGGGAGCCAACTATTAGAAGATCTCAAACATCTAAGCCTTAGGGCCCTGAATGGCAGGTTCCAAAAAGAGAATCCTCCGACTACTACATTTCACTCCAACAGAACCAGTACTTGCCTGGACTACACTTTTGTATCCTTGTCTATATTCCAATACGTTCTTTCATTCAAAATTTTACACAGATCTGGCAGTGATCACCTTCGGCAAGAAGTTACATTTGGTTCATACATCACTACCCCAAATTATATAAGTGAGACAACTGATAAAACCTACACTACAAACTGCAGACGCATTAAGATTACACCAGTCATGCTTATACAACTGCATGCAACTGTAGGGGACATACTCCAAGACACCTTAGGCAAAGGAACTACTGCGGTCAATATGTGGGAAACCGTCATTGGAACACTACGGGAAAGAAATACTAAAGCAGACAAATCCAAATATGGTAAAGTATATAAGGAGGTCAACAGTCAACACATGACCCTAGATTCCGGGAGCACAAAACTGGAATAAATAAAGCTCTTAGAATCCTGAGGAAAAGGCCAGGGGACCCAACAGCCTTAGCAGCACGAAGATTACATAAAAAATTAATAAAGAAGCTAAGACGGTCAATAAAAAGAGACCAGGACTACGAACTATGGGCTAAACTACATAACGATCCGAAACTCAACAATAGCACTAAATTTTGGACTACAGTGAGCCAACTCCTCAAACCAGGTTACAGAGGCATTGACTCGTATATCACTGAGGCTTCATGGGTCCAATACTTTAAAAACCACTTCAATGATGAATCCATAGACAACCTGCAGACGGGTACTTGGGATACTCCAACGATTGCACAACACGAGGGGCCGCACGAGGTGGACACAGATAATATTAAAAAGCAAGTAGCCAAAGGGCGAAAAGAAGGAGGCTCAGGCCCAAACAGCATACCACCAGCGGTGTTTAAGCACGACCCAGACCTCTGGGTAGGAATCTTAGTGCCAGTATTTTCACAGGTCAGAAGCACTCGAATGGTCCCTACGTCATGGAAAGGCTCGATCATATCTCCAATTTTCAAAGGCGGAGACAGGTCTCTTCCAGCAAACTATCGCTTTATAACACTGATGGATATCGATGCCAAATACTTTGCCGGTACTGTGCTTGACGAGCTAGCGGTGTGGGCCTCCTTCAATGCCATCATACCATATAATCAGACCGGGTTTCTAAAATCATCTGGCACGACCACGAACATTTTAGCAATCTCTTTACTTATGGACGCTGTCTACGCCTCCAAAACACCACTATATTTTTGCTACATTGACTTTAAAGCAGCCTTTGACTGCGCGGACCGGGGGAGGTTGTGGCAGAAGCTAGCCAGTTGGAGTACACCGCAAAACCTGTTAAACATGCTGATAATGTTGCACAGCGACACTTGGGTCCAAATCAAGATAGGGGCAGCCATGCACCTCTCCCGTAAAATCAAAACCACGGCCTGAAACAAGGCTGTGTTTTGGCGCCGACCTTATTTGACATCTTCCTGGCTGATTTGACAGAACAGCTTGAATCTTGCAATTCTCACGCTACCAAACTAGGCAGAAAAGCAATATCAAGCTTTTTCTATGCAGACGACGTGGTACTGGTCAGTCGCACTTGGGTGGGGCTTCAATAACTGCTAGACACAATGAAGGCCTATTTACTTGCCAACGGCCTGACGATTAACATTGGCAAAACGAGAACCATGGGTTACAACATCAAGAATGTTCGAACACAGGCCTGTTTCTTGGGTGAAATTCGGCTGGAAAGCACAGACGAATACAAGTATCTTGGGGTCATTATTGACAATAAAGGCACCTTCTTAGCACAGAAGGAGGTGACACAAAGGAAAGGCCTGACTCTGGCCATAGCACTTAAAAACTTGAAAAATAAACTTGCTGGTCCCTCCCTGAAGCCACTGCTTGAAGTCGCAAGAGCGAAGCTTTTGCCAACAATCTCATATGGAAGCAAAGCACTAAGACGGCAGGATGCCAGCACCCTAGACACCACAATCACACGTGCCTACAGAATTATTTTTTCCCTTCCAAGTTATACCTCACCCGCGCAGATAAGATTAGAATTTGGGTTGCTAAAACAGTCACTAGCCATGCGTGGTGCATACATAATATGCTGGAACGAGATTCAGAAAGCCGAACCAAACACCCTGAACTACATGCAATGGGAAGAGCTACAGCACAGCAATACATCACCGGCAAGAGCTTACCTGCAAGAGTGTCTCGACATCACATGACTCACACAAATTTGGGAAACACCTGCCAATTTTCAGACTTTCAAGCATATGGTTATAAAGTCACTCAAAACTATCTGCCGTTAGGACAAGGCCACACTAGCAAAAAGAGCACACGGATGGATGATACTCAATAATTACGAAAATATTGCCCTTCAAAACTACTTCACTACTGGTTACCCAGCTTTTATCAAGCTGCAGTTTTTAAAGTATTGGCTGGGGCTATTACCAGTTAAAGATTACATGGCACCCTGGTTGTGTGGAAATCGCTCTGTCGCCTGCCGTCTCGGTGGGAGTGGTAAGGAAGACCTGTTGCACCTAGTCTGTTCCTGGAACACTGTTCACATAGACAGGAAACAGCTACTAACTAAGGCCTTCAACCAAAGGGCAATTCGAACAAGAAGGCAGGCTATTCTAGCCTGTTTCGACCTAGAAGACCCCCAGCCAGTGCTTAATTTGTGCCAGTGCTTTCCGGTGCTTAGCACCGGCACTTATACTTCAGGGCCGGGTCTATTGAATTTTTCTCCCCGGGGCCCAGTAATTATTAAAAATAAATGTACGTACCTGTCCTGTTCCCAATTCCGTTCGGATGCCTGCCTGGTATGTCAGCAGAGAACGGCCCATCCAGGTCCAGGCATGATGACTGCATCACGTTAGTGATGTCAGCAGTGCACGCATGCCTTTTACCAAAGAGCGTCGTCATGCTCCTTCCGTTTGGATAATTACAGCGGAGGGCGGGCTGATAGTGATGTGGGGCAAGGCAAGCTGGGAAAGTTCAGGACGTGCCTCCGAGGCCTGTTAGATGTGGTATTACTTCTGGTTATGCAGCTGTCCAGAGGCCCAGTTGAGATTACACGGAACAAACCGTGTTTCCAGTTTTTCAATGAACTCTCGGAGGCGCTTGTAACCTGTTAGCGGTTAGCAGGCCCGCACTGAGGAGGAATTTAATGCTTTGCTGCAGTTAGAGCCTTTTAACAGCGAAAGCAGCAAAAACAATGCTGGAGGATTAATAATTCCCTATCCAGGAATTGAATTCAAGCAGCTGCAGGCACAAAGGTAAGTTTGATGCAGTTCCCAAAAACTGTTGCCGAATGATTATGGAAGTCGGACGAACATGCAAGCACTGGTGAGATGAGAGCATGAAGATTCATAAATATGCGCGCGCCAAAACGAATTTCTGTACTCGTACACTTTTCCTGTATATCCAAGCCTTGCTTCGCTGACTTTCCCAGAAAACGTGCATACTGGCACCTTTGCCCAGCTGATCGCAGCCTCCTTTTGTAAAATCAGCGGCTAGTTCTTTTTAGCCCATCATGTACTCCCAGAAAAGATACCAACTGTCAAATAAAAACCTAGCGCCGCTTCCTCTAAGAGCTCGCAACAGGCGCCTCCTGCTTTTCATCTCAAATATGCTTTAATGAAAGGGTGAGAGCAGCCGCAGTTTAGAAAAGACACCCTTCGATTTCCAAATGCACTCAAATGTGTACAGTTTTATAACTTGGCTGCAGCACTCTTTGAAAAGAGTTGTCTAAAGTGATATGAATGACGGGGTCAGTTGCTCGCAAATCAGCCATTCTCACAGCTTAGTTGAAGAGAGTTAGTAGAGGGCGTATGGTCTATTCAACGTTCCTGTTCGATTGCTTCCAGAACCGTGAGAGTGTAAAAGATGTCAAACTGCATTGACCATTGTTTTTATACAGGCAGTAGTTGGCAGTGCAGTGGTAGATGCATTGTTTTTGTATTAAACTGATCCTTCGTTTTTGAGATTCGTCTGTGCACAGGAGAGATGGCAACAGCAAGCGACCCCCAACTTTTGTTATACCCTTTTTTTCTTCACTTAAAATACCGAGGGTAGAGAGACTCCCAAACATGGGAGAGAAAGCGCTATGAAACCCAAACAAAGCCCCCAAGAATGATCACAATGTACCTGTATAGTGCCACAGCTACTCTGAAAGGGCGTCCTGTCGCTCTATACCATAAAGGTAAGAAGGGAGAGACCACTCTACAGGAATAACCAAGTCTTAATCTTTTTCCGAGCCGGACTGTCAGGAATGAACTGAGACCTGATGTCTGCAGGTTCTTTTCCTAAAAGTGCCTGGTGACTCATACAGAGAGCTCTAAGCACTGAACGCTTTTGCACTGGGAACCTGTGAAGAGACTGAAGGTGTTCAGTCATATTGTAACGAGGAGGTATGCCTTCAGGAGCCTGTCCATGCCGTTTTAGACCATCCAATCTCATTTTATAGCCCTAGAGACCGGGTTATCGAAGGGACTGGCATGTGCGGAATCTGTTTCTCAACACCACCCTTGTTTTTGGTGTACCTTTGCAGGACAGCTTCTTCCAAGTGCGTATGGCAACAGCATGTAGATGTAAGGGGCTAGTCAGTCTGCAGGTCTGTAATCCAGGGGTGTCCAACTTAGGTCCATGTGCACTGGCTCCATGCTAGGCCTATGACAGCAGCAAGGAGAAGATTTGGGGTAGTCATTCTGCAGGTCTGTAAGCCAAGGCTGTCCAACTTAGGTCTATGTGCCCTGGGTCCGTGCTGGGGTCATTACCGCATCAAGAAGAGGAAAGGGGCAGTCATTCTGCAGGTCTGTTACCCAGGGGTGTCCAACTCAACTTAGGCCCATATGCACTGAGTCCGTGACCGGCTTATGACAGCAGCAAAGAAGGGAAAGGGGCTAGTCATTCTGCAGGTCTGTAAGCCAGGGATGTCCAACCTAGGCACATGTGCACTGGGTCACATCGCCTCTAAAGGCAGCAGCTTCAGAGAGGCCCTGTTTTGTGTCTGCTGCTTGGTAGACATGAAAATGTATTCAGGGATATCTGGGGATCACCTGCTTTGGGCCATATTCTGAAGGGGTTTGTCTGCAGGTCCCACAGCCTGGCTTTGTATGCACCTTTCCTTCGTTGTACAGAAGGTGAAAAACATTTCCCGCTTCCCCAAATTCTGTAAGGTGATGAGAATGTGGGCTCTAGGCACAGGGGATATGCCAGATCCAATTAAAGTGCAAGGTGTCTGCTTAAACTGTAAACACAGGTACTAAATGATGGCGTTGGTGGATCTCTTAGAGCAGATTCTAGCTCACTCACATTTTTGGGTGATCTCCACTTTGCTTTAGCTGAGGCTGTCTGTGTGTTTTGTTAGGCTCAGTGGGTGGGGCCAGTCAAGGAAGAGGGTGGGGCCAGTAGATGAAGTGGGTGTGGTCTCCTAAATAAAATTGAGCACCTGCACTTAATATTTTACAAATTAAGCACTGCCCCCAGCTAAACTGCTGCTTTGTCAAATTTTTGTTAAAGGTGCAGCAAAGACTACATCGCAATGCAATTTGTTCAGCACAGCAGACTCAAACTGCAATTTAAATGATTACATCATCTTTAAGGAACAATATGCCCTTCCACTAAGGTAACACTGGGGTAGATCCTGGCTTATAAAACTTTGAATCTGACTTCCCCGGTAATAATCAAAGAGTTGTAAATACGCCCGAATGCAAAGCCTAAAAACGTAAACTGTTCTCCTTCTCCATGCAACATTGACCTATGTAATAACAACTAACATGCCATAGTGCTGCTTCTTGTTTACTAAAGCACTGATCTTCACCTTTCTTTTTATAATTCGATACTTTTAAATTTGAACACAAAGACAATTTTAAATTTGTTAATTTTATGCTCATCATATATCCTTGTATTTATATCCCGTCTAATTTTTACTGCAATGGTTTTAAGTAACTTAGCAATTATTTAATAAACTTAAACTTATATTAGGAAATGGAATAAGCTCTAGGACAACAATTCTTAGGCTGGATTCGGTCTCTGGTTAGTGTTTTTTTTTTTTTTTAGCTTTCTGGTACTACCACCAACAATCTGCAGCACTATTCAAAAATGTCAAATAAGTAAATAAATACATCTTTCAGGCTGAAGTGGAGGAAGGAGATTTATGGTGGGCCATGTACTATACACGCTTAATGAAATGCCAGTCTGATTTACAGCTCATCTTTGAACTGGCCTTATCAGGATTCAGAGACAGTACTAACAGAACTCCAGAAGGCCCTCCTATTTCTTTCGACACCTGCCTGGCATATCAATCAGTACGTCACAGCTGAATAATTGGTCAGAAAGGGAAGGGAGTGGAGACACCACATAGGCTTCTCCCAAATCTGATGGGGCCAGTGCTTCAGTTAATCCTTTTTCTGCCAGAACATCTGTGCACCTCTTTAGTAGGGCTCTTAAAATTAAAATCAGGGGGGAAAAATTCAGAAGAAGGTTGTGCAAGCATGTGTATGTTTTTGGTCTCTTCATGCACCTTATACTTTTTTGGCACATTGTGAGCTATGTGTTGTGCAAACCCCACATCACTATCTCATTACAGCCCAAAGATATAATGAAAAATTTGAAGATATTTTAATAATTTTAAGCAAATTTTCCAAGTAGTTTGTTGCTTTTCTCAAATGGACAAACTGAAACTCATGTCCTAAGGTAACTATGACTCACGCCCCCGCCACGCACAGTTATGTCATCAATGAAGTCACTTCCTGCAGCACCCTACAACATTAATAAAATGCTTGGTGGCAACCCTGCCTCTTTTCTAGGGGCACCACAAGCATGAAAGTCTTCAAATTTATAATGCACTTCCTAGGAGCAGTGAATAATAAATGAGTGGCTCCTGCTGTTCATTTATGATTTTTTTAATTATTTTGGGTGCCCCAGTGCCCACCTGGGACACCCATATACCTTATTTTTTTCTTTTGTAAGGGGATGGGTTGCGCGACCCCCCTTTCCCGAGCAACTAGGAGCCCCAGGGACCCCCATCCCCTGGGGCAATATTTATTTATTAAGGCGAGAGGGCTGCATGACTCCCCTCCCAGTGTTGCTAGTGTCCCAGGTGCCTTTTGTTTTGTAATTAAGCGGCCTCCCTCCCTGAGCCACTAGGAGCCCCGGGTACTCCATCCCCTGGGGCCTTTTTTTAAAAATTATTTAAGGCGAAGGTGGGCAGATGGCCCACCTCCCCGAGCCACTTTGGGCCCCAGGGACACCATCCCAGAGGCTGTTTTGCTTTCCAATTTAAGGGGAGAGGGGCACGTGGCCCCCTCAACAAGCCTTTTTGGCCCCAGGTACCCCATCCCATAAGGCCTCAGATGGGTATCCAAGCACCCACCCAGGGCACCCACAGCAAACACCGTTGGGGGCCGTGGTGGAAGCCCCAGGGCCCCCACCGGCTTTTTGCATGCACCCATCCCAGGTGCATCAAAAGCCCACTTTTTTCCAGCCTGGATGGAGCAGCTGTTTTTGCATGCTCCCTCTAGGCATGAGCAATCTGAGTTTCCCTGCCTGCAAAAGCGCAGACAGGGAAACAGTAGGAGCATTTTCAAAGCTCCTGCCAGATGGGGGCAGACATGTTTCCCTGCCTGTGCTCTTGTGGGCAGGGAATCTGTGTCCTGGGGGTAGACTCTCCAGGACATAGTCAGTGAGCCAGCCCGGAGGATGGAGTCTCTGGGCCTTAAGAGACTCTGGGAGGGGGGCCGCACATCCACTTCCCTTCAGTATTGATGCCGGTCCTGGGGTATGGGGTTCCCGGGGCCTTTACAGGTTCGGGTGGAGGGGGTCCATGCACCCACTTTATATTAATGATCCAGCTCCGGAGGATTGGGTCCCTGGGGCACTTACAGACTCCGGAAGGGGGTTGTGTGTCTAGTTCTATATGGCCCTGGGTATGAGGTCCCCGGGGATTTTCATGGCTCAAGGAGGGGGCAATTCGCCATCCTCCCCATTTGAATTGTATTTGCCCGGCGAATGGGGTCCCAGATGCCTTTTCAGGCTCGGGAAAGTGGCCCCACGCCTACCTCCCCTATATAATGATTTTGGTGCCGAAGGATGGGGTCCCCGGGGACTCCCAGAGGCTGGGGGAAATGGGGCCACGGGCTCCCCTTCCCTAAATATTATACTGCACAGCCCCCCCTGCCCGGCCATCCTGGGGGGGGGGGGGGGGGGGATTTCTGCAACGTGGGAGCCCACGCTTTTTTTCCAATTTTTGCCACAGATCCTCAGCAAATTTGCAGCAAAGTTTTAAAAAGAAAAAATGTGTTTGCCCCGTTGGGGTGCCTCTGGACCACTCCACCAGGCCTAAGGGGTCAGGTTACCTGTACCCTGCCCCCCATACTTTTTTTTTTAAACCTTTTTTCTAGAATTCGGGATTGAGTCCCGAGTCCTAAGATAGCTGCTGCCACATCATTGTTGATGTGGTGGCAGCCAATCAGGTCTCAGCTTGCAATCTGTCAGGTGTGCGGATCCTTCATGGTGTGATATATATGTTTTTGAGCAATAATTGCATAAAAAACTACTGAACGGATTTACACCAAATCACAAAAAGCACGCTTCCTGGACCAAGATTTAGCTTTTTGCCAAATTTGGTGTAAATCCGTTTAGTAGTTTTTGCAATGTTCCTGTGAAAAAATGAATGGGGCAAACACATTTTGGTACCCCCCACACTGTTTTCCTTGCCCCCCAGTTAGATTACCCACTAAACTTTCCAGGAAGGAATTGAGGTGAATGAGACTTTGTTTGGGGAGTCTGGTGAAGATTCGTCAAAGTGAGCCAAAGTTATTAGGGAAAAAAACATCTCAGATCTAGCTATATATTCTTTTTTTTCCGGAGTTTTATATAGGGCAAACTTGACCCGAAGGTATCAGAGCGCTTTACATGAGCACCAGTTGTGTTACAGACAGACACATTCACTTTTTGTTAGGCATGGGGAGATTAAGTGATTTGCCCAGAATCACAGGATATTGAGTGTCCCTGCCGAGACTCTAACATGGTTCCCCAGCATCGAGGTCGACCGCTTCAGCCTTAAGGCCACATCCTCTCCCAACATATATGTATGTCATTCAGACTGCAAATGGGTTAACCTATTGGTAGAGTTAGAAATGACCGTCTTTTGCAAGGTATTTCCTGAGATTTTTTGCTTTTACTCCCCAGAACACAGAGGTATGAACTACTGCACTATTCGTCCGGGGAAGAGGGCGGGTTACCTACGACTTTGATGAGGATTTCCCTGGAAAAGAACTAGGATTACAGGTAAGTAACTTATCCTTCTCTTCCAGGGGATCCTCATTAATATCACATATAAAGAAGGGAAAGTCTCTTATGTTAATTTAATTTTTTCAATCTGCCGGGTGAAGAGAGGACCAAATGGGCGACGAGCGTTCCTTGGAGTAAGTGCGACGACAGGACGACGTCCCACTCTCACCCCGAGTTCTGGAATGGATATGTGAAACTCTGGAAGTTCCTGGTGTGTTACCATAACGGAAAAAGCTAAGTAAAACATAAAAAACCTCACTTATAGAGAATTTTGGGAGGCTAGTAAAATGAGATCTATATCCGGAGGAATGCCAAAGACCCCTAGTGGGCTATAGAATTTGGCAGAAACATGTCGATTCAAGCAGAGAGGGTGACAGGGACGCTAATTCCCTAAGTACACCTGCAACATATCATTTTAACCTTATCAGGAAGGACCCAGGAATAAAATAGGAGAGAGGCTAACCTCCTAGATAGTTTTAATTGAATTACAGCCTCTGCATAAATGGATCCCTAGAGTTTTTTTGAAAAAATAATTTTTGCACTCCTCCCTGTATGTTGGCCTGCAGCAGGGTGTAGAAGCGGCCCTATGATGAAGCATGCCACTAACTAGTTGGTGAGGGCAGTATTAATAAACCCTAAGGGTTGCAAAATTTAAATGAACATAGAGGCTTTCCCTTCTTTATGTGTCATGTAGAACTTAGGGAGGACTAGGGAAGCTTTATCCTCTCGTCCCTTTCTTTTTAGAGTGTGATGGAGATCCTCATTAATAGTCATAAGCATGGACTAAAGTAGCACACCCATGCCACACCTCTGTGGACGAATCAAGAGGAATCAGAAGCAGCTGTAATTAACATTAAAACAAATTCCTCAAGGATGCCTGCCCTACTTGGGTGCCTGCTCTACTTTCGGAATCAAGACAGTAGTGCCTTGTGAACGTATGTACAGATCTCCAAGTGGCTGCTCTGCAGATCTCAGAGATGGGAACGTTTCTCAGTAGGGCTACAGTGGCTGCTTTGCCCTTTGTAGAATGGGCTTTGGGCCTGGCATGTAAATGCTTGTTGACCAACTAATAGTAGAACAGAATACAGGAAACTATCCATCTGGAAATTAACTTAGAGGAGGCGACACCTGTCCTCATAGGACCATAATTAACAAACAGACAATCAGATTGTCTGATTGTTTTTGTCTTGTCCAAGTAAAACTTTAAAACCCTTTTAAGATCTAGGGAGGGCCAAGCCCTTTCTGCTGGTGTGGAAGGGTTTGGAAAAAACGTAGGGAGAGACATTGTCTGATTGATGTGGAAATCAGACACCACTTTGGGCAGAAAACTGGGATGAGTTCTCATCACCACCCTGTTGTTATGGAATACTGTGTACAGATCTTTGGCACAGAGCATGTATTTTGCTTACTCTGCGAGCCGAAGTAATCACTACTAGAAAAGCAGCCTTCCATGTAAGGTGTTGTAAGGTTGTTTTATGGATAGGTTCAAATGGGGGACCCATGAGTTTGGATAGAACCAGATTCAATTCCCAAGGAGGAAAGGGAGAACGTACAGGTGAAACCACCTTCTTCAATCCCTGTAAGAAATCTTTCACCACTGGGATTTAAAAAACTGACGGTTGAGAAGGAGACTTCGTATAAGCCGTAATGGTTGCAAGATATACCTTAATAGATGAAAACTGCAGGCCTGATTTTGCTAAGTGCAGGAGGTACAATAGTATAACATCTTCCTGTCCCAGAATAGGATGACATTTTTTATGACTGCACCACATGTAAAATCTCTTCCACTTGAACGCATAGGAGCGACTAGTGGATGGGAGTTTGGATTCCCTAAGTATGTTCATGCACTCCTGCGAGAGTCCTAAATGTCCATATTGCAGGAATTCAGGGGCCATGCTGTCAAGCTCAGCGAGGGCAGTTTGGGGTGGAAAATCTTCCCATCTAGCTTGTAGAGGAGATCCAGTCTGCATCGAAGCCTCCTGTGTGGTCGTTCAACAGGTGAAGAAGATCCGGGTACCACCACTGGTGAGGCCACTCTGGAGCAATTGGGATCATTCCATCTGAATCAGGGGAATGGGAGGAAACACGTATAGGAATGTACCGGACCAGTCTATCAAAAAGGCATTCCCCTTTGTCCCTGAACGGTAGAACCTGGATGCGAATTCTAGGCATTTTTTATTGCTTTCATTTGCAAACAGGTCTATCTGCCGCTGCCCCCATTCTCTGAAAATGTCTCATACAACATCGTCGTGCAGAATCCAGTCGCACAGTTCTGCAGTGTCAGCATAGGGAGTCCGCTTGTGTGTTCTGGACTCCTGGTAGGTGAATTGCTTAGATTGTTAAGCCCCTTGCTCAGAGCAAGTGCCATGTTGTTTGCACTTCCAGAGCTAGAGGACGGGATCGGGTTCCTCCTTGTTTGTTCAAATAGTACATTGTGGTCGTGTTGTCTGTTTGGACCAGGAGCGAGCTGCTTTGAATGGATGGGTAAAGGGACTTGACGGCTAGATGGACTGCCTGTAGATCCAGCATGTTGATATGATATCCTTGCTCCTTGGTCGACCACAGTCCCTGTATCTATAGGGTGCCCATGTGAGCACCCCATCCCTGGAGAGAAGCGTCCATTATGAGCATCTGAGTTGGTGTGTTGTGATGGAAGGGGACACCAATGAGAAGATTCCATCAGTGAGACCACCACAGTATGAATGCTTTTGCAGCCTGAGATAGTGTGATCTTGCTGTCCAGGTGATCCGTGAATTGGTTCCACTGATCCTCCAGATTTGATTGCAACAGTCTCATCCACAGTCTGGCATTGGGAACCAGAAAAATGAATGACACCATTAAACTGAGAAAAGACGCTACCTGTCTGGCTGAAGGGCATGGATTGTGCAGGAGCTTGGCACACTTTTGGCCTCTCTCTCCACCGAAGGATACACTTTTGTAACTTAGATGTCCAGGGTTGCACCGAGGTAGTGGAGCCTTAAGATTGGAACCTGGATGGACTTTTGAATGTTGATGTGGAGACGTAGAGATTGAAGGGTCTTGACACAGGTGTGATTGTGTTCCTTTGCTTGCAGTGGAGAGGAGCTCTATATAAGCCAGTTGTCCAACTATGGGTAGACGAACATTCGTTTGCACCGCAAGGAAGCTGCTACAATGGGCATGGCATTTCGTTAAGGTGTGTGGAGCGGACTTGAGGTCGAAAGGCAAGACTTTGTACTGGTAATGTTTGGACGCCACTTTGAAACGCAGGAACGTTCGATGCTTCCTGGCTATTAGTACGTGAAGTAGGCATCTTGTAGGTCAATTGAATGCATCCAGTCCCCCGATGGAGTTGGGAGTATATCTGGTGGAGAATCAACATTCTGAATTTCGCCTTGCGGAGAAATTTGTTTAGGAGATGCAGGTCCAGAATGGGTCTGAATTCTGCCATTGTAATGTTGGGAGTAGACCCCCCCTATTCCCCCCGTTGGGAGAGCAGTACCTCCTCTATTTCATCTTTGTGAAGGAGAGTGGGGACTTCGTCCTGTAGAAGTTGTAAGTGGTGGCAAGTGGCTTTTGGCGGTGGAACAGCTGGCGGCGGGGCAGGGGGTACCGAAAACAAAGTGAGTACCCATTCTGTACCGTATTTAATACCCATTTGTCGCTGGTGATGTTGCGCCACTCTTTGAGATATCTTGAGATACTTCTCCCCACAGGAGCGGGCAACAGCGATGGGGGAAGCAGCAACTCATTGCTTTACTGGAATTTTGGAGAAAGCTGCTGGTTGTCGGGCAGCCCCTCTGCTACGTGCTGGGTGACGGAGCATATAGTGAGGCTTGGATTGTTGGTGTTGGTGCCAGGGTAATCATTGAGGGGTTTGAACCCTCTGATGGTAGGGTCGACGGTCATAAGCTTTGTACCTTGGGCTAAATTCTTTTCGTTTTTCCAGGCCTACAGCTTTCACAGTGTCCAATTCGGACTTCAGGTTTGCCATCTCATCATCTGTGTGTGCCCCAGACAATGAGTTGCCAGTAAAAGGCAGGTTCAGTATACGCTGTTGAGCCTCTGTCTTAAGAGCTGTTAGGCGTAGCCATGATGAACGCCTGGCGCACACCCCATGTGAGTATCCATGCGCTGCAAGGTCAATCCCATCCGCAACCGTGCTAATCAATTGGTTGGCAACCAAACCACCTTCGAGTAAGACCTCCTCAAAGTCTTGCCCTTCCTCTTTGGGAAGCTTGTCTGTGAATCTGGCCTGGGAATCCCAGAGGAACCGGTTGTCCCAATAAAGCTGCGGCACTGGGCATTTTCATAAACAAAGCTGATGAGCCACACATCTTCCTCCCCAAGGAATCCAAGTATTTACTATCTTTGTCCAGAGCGATGGACAAATAGGTTGCCACAGAATGGGTTTTCTTTGCAGCAGCGATAATGACCGAGTCCGGTGGAGGGTCTATTCGCAGGAATAAAGAGTCTGGATCTGGATCCTTAAACTTTTTCAAAATTATCACTGGAGCCGATCGAAGGGCGGCTGGAGTGAGGAAAATGTCCATCACTGGTTGGAGAAGACCTGGGACCAAAGGTAGCAGTGGTCATGAGGTTGACCTATGATGTAAAGTCTCGAAGATGACTGAAGAAGTTGTGGGAGATGTAGGAAGGTCAGTGTTGAGCTCGTTAGCTCCTCTCACTAATACCTCATTGAAGGTAATTAAGTCATCCACCGGGAATATTCTCATAGGTGGAGTATCTGTGAGCATTGGAGACAAATCCCCCTTTGAAGAGTGCGTAGAAGTAGACCACATAGGGGATCTGTGTGCCGGTGTGATCCAGATTGTTCTCTGTGGACAGGCATAGCAGATCTTGGATGGGCCCGATGAACTCTACTGCGCGACCTGGTTCTGGTCCTAGAAGTGGTGTCCCTAGGCAACCTGCACGATGGAGACTGAGACTTGGTCTCTGCTAACCGATCTAGAGGAGTCTTGGCCCAAGAATGTGGACCCAGAGAAGGAGACCTTGTTAGAGAGAAAGTCCTTGATTATTGCAAACCTGGGCTCTCTGGGACAGGCCAGTAGAGGCCTTTGAGGAATGGTGAGCTCTGCGGCTTCGGTCCGAGGAGTGTCCGGTGGCGAAAGGAGCATCTCTCTCCCGTGTCCTGGATTTGTCATGACGTGTGGATTTGTACCTTGAACTCTCCACCAATGATGAAGATTGGGTGGAGGATGTTTGCCTCAACGCTGAACGGGGGATGTGTGCCGCTGATAGAGATATATGTTTCGATGATGAATGCTGTCTTATTGAAGTAGAAGACAGAGGTATGCCTCAACATCGAGCACCGTCTTGACGCTGATGGAAGAGTAAGCCGCGACATTGAACATGGCCTTGTTGACGCCGGTGTAGGAGCATGCCTCAACACCAAACGTCGTCCTGTTGACTCTGGCGGAGGAGTATGCCTCGATGTTGAACGTTGCCTGGTTGACGCTGGCTGTGGGGAGTGTCTTGACACTGAAGAACGTCTAACTGTTGAAGACGAAGACCGTTGTCTCGATGTTGAGTGGTATCTTCTTGTTGCCGTTGACGGTGACTGCTGCAACGGACGATGTGATGACTAAGACTTTGACCTAGCTGTCCTCGACGTCGAACAGCGGTGTGTCGGTAGCAACTTTGTGGGCAAGCTGCTCGACGTCCGTCTTCGCCGCCCGAGGTGTTGCAGGCGAGGGGTGTCTCACGGGCACCTTCGACGTTGAGCCGGACGCTGGCACAGAATAAATAGGTAATTTCTTACTTCTGTAAGTAGATCTTGTTCTTGTTTTCTCACGCCATTTCGGAGATCTTCCTCTGGAGTGAGATGATGGTACTTCAGTTGAAGATTTTTGCCTCTCTAGTCCGCCTAGAGAGGTTCTTGCAATGGTGACAAGACTCCGGTATGTGAGAAGTAGGTAGACATAAGATGCAGACATAATTGGTGTCAGTCTTCGCCGCCTTCTTGCCACAGGCAGGACATTTGATAAAAAAGGAAGGCATTTTGTGACAGAAAAAATGCTAAATTCTGTCAGAAAATAGTTGTTCCTTACTCTAAATGTCAATGACGTCGAGTGATGCACTCTAAAGAGAATTTCTAAAGATTCTTTTTGACAAAAAGTAAAAAAAACAGAGCTCTGTATTCCAGGGTCCTCACTGAAGGAGCCAGAAAAAACAACTGACCAGTCACCCCAGAGGCATGCTTTCACTTGTTATCTCTTTCCAATGTAGTCTATTGGCTAACAATGCCTTTGCTTCCCCCTTCAGTTTTTCTCTTCAATAAAGGCTGTGCTTTAAACCTTATGCTCTCTTTTTCTGACATCAGAAATGCTCGAGTCTTGTATGTGCTTTATTAAAGGAAAATGCAAAGTATATAAGGCATTTTTAGCCATCAGCATATGTATGTATGTATGTATGTATATATATATATATATATATATATATATATATATATATATATATCGCCAGTAGGTATAGTTAGGATCTAGTTTCCATAGGAAAAGCATTTGATTTGCCAATATCTTTGGCATAGTTTGACGACCTTCGCGAAATTTTCAAAACGAATGGGGCGGTCAGGTCAGCTGCTGTGTTGAAAGTTTGGGGGTGATTTGTCAAGCGGGGGATGAGAAAAAGGGGAGGCCCCAAAATGCTTTTCCTCCATGTTAATTTCCATCAGAAACTGTTGTCGCAGCTACAGCCCGAACTGCTGAATGGAATTACACTAAATTTGGCAGAAAGGTAGCTCTTGGTCCAGAGTGCACTCTTTTTGTTAAATGGTGTAAATCCGTTCAGTAGTTCCTGAGAAATTTAGAGATTTCTCAGATATACAAATATGTCCGTGGAGGATCCACGAACCCTCCCGATCTAGAACCTGCGATCTGATTGGCTGCCAGCAGGTAAAAAAAACTTTACAAATTAAGAAAAGGGGTCAGGGTAGAAAGACCCTGACCCCGTACGCCTGCTCTGGGGGGGCCCCCAGGGCCAAAAAAATAAAAATAAATTCTTTTAATTCTCACCGAAATTTGTGTTGGAACCGCAAATCCGGCCAAAATGTTTTTAGAAAACGAAGCGCAGGTTCCCGTGCTTCGTTTTCTTTAAGCCCCCGTGGGTCAGGTCCCGTGGGCAATCAAAATTGTGAGGGGGCCCCGGGGACAGCCACCTCCCCGGGGATATGTTCATTAAATGCGGGAGCCACGCAGGCCCCCCGCAGCTCCGGGGACCACCACCTCCCCGGGGCTTTATTTTTAAAATAAAGACATGGGGGGGGTTCCTGCCCCCCCCACGCAGCCCCTGGGACTGCCACCTCCCCGGGGCTATGTTCATTAAATGCGGGGGGGCCTGCCACGCAGGCCCCCCGCAGCTCCGGGGACCGCCACCTCCCCAGGGCTTTATTTTTTAAATAAAGGTGTGGGGGGGCTCCTGTTCCCCCCCACACAGCCTCGGAGACCTCCACCTCCCCGGGGCTAATTTTGTTAAATGTGGGGGGCCACCAGCCCCCCACGCTGCCCACCACCTCCCCAGGGCTACATTACAATGTGCGTGGGGGGGCTCCTGCCCCCCACGCAGCCCAAGGGACCGCCACCTCCCCAAGGCTACATTACAATATGTGTGGGAGGCTCCTGCCCCCCACGCAGCCCCAGGGACCGCCACCTCCAATGGAAATAAATTAAGTAAAGACGGGGGTCCGTTGCGTACCCTGGGCCCCGAGGACCAACACCTCCCCGGGCTACAAAGTAGATGGGAGGGGGACCTTGCGGCCCCCCTCCAGGGGCCCTCTAAGGCCCTGGGGACCGCCACCCCTCAGGGCCGGCTCCTGCAATGTCCCTGGGTGCCCACCCCCTGGGCATTGCAGTTTGCTATAGCATGGCGGGAGCACTGATCCCGCCATGCCATAGCAAATTCTGCTTCGCTTCATGGAAGTGAGAGCATGAAAAATGCTCTCGCTTCCATGAAGCAAAGCAGAATTGCTTTTGGACAGCAGCTGCCCAAAAGCAATGCCGGCTCCCGCAGGAGGCAGGGAGCCGGCAGGGACCGCGGGGGCCTTGAGGCTACCCCCGCGGTCCCCAACGATGTGGCCGTGCCCCGGGGATGGGGTCCCTGGGGCAATATCGGCCCAGGTAGAGGGGCAGCGCAGGCCCCCCTAACCATTTAAAAAAAATGTTAAGGCCTGGCCCCTGGGGAGCCCCTCCTTTAAAAGTATTTATTTTTGTTAAATAGGAATGGCCTGGCCCTGGGAGATGGGGACTTGGGCCGAAATTGGCCTCAGGAGGGGGGATGTGCGGCCCTCCTCCTTTAAATGTATTTTCTTTTGTTGAATAGAAATGGCCATGCCCCGGGGGATGGGGTCCCCGGGGCCTAAATCGGCCTCGGGGGGGGGGGCCAGCACTTGGCCCCTATACTAATATTTTTAAAACAAATGGGTGAGGCCCTGGGGGATGGGGTCCCCAGGGCCCAAAAAGGATAAAGGGAAGGGAGGCCACACAGCCCCCCTTCCTAAAATTGAAGAAAAAAAAAATGAAGCCGACAACACTCAGGAGGCCCCACCCCGTCTCTGTACTACTCTGCAAACGCGCTTCCGGGCGCGCTCTTGGTTGGGGGATGAAGTCCTCTTCACTGCTGAGGGTCCTTAGGGGCCAACTAGCCCACCTGTTACCTCCAGTAAGCCCCACACAGTGGGAATGCTGAGGTGGTCGAACGCCACACCCCTTTTTCCACCACTCTGCAAACGCACCTCTCAGTGCACTGCTGGTGGGGCGATGAGGTCCCTGTGCATCCTGAGAGCCTAAGGACTAAAGTGGACTTCATCCCCCAAGCTGAAGTATGCCAGGAGGGCGTTTGCACAGTGGTGGAGAAAGGGGCGTGGCCTCTGACCACCTCTCAACAATCCAGCTGAGTGGGGCTCACTAGAGGTAACAGGAGGGCTAGTTGGCCCCCAGGGACCCTCAAGAGGCAAGGGGATTTCATCCCCCAACCATGAGCGCGCCAGGAGGTACGTTTGCAGAGTGGTGGAGAAGGGGGCGTTGCCTGGCATCAGAACTCTAGCAATCCTGCCTTGTGGGACTTACTGGAGGTAATAGGAGTGGTAGATGGCCCACAAGGATGTCCTTGGGGCCAACTACCTCTCTTGTTGCCTCCAGGAAGTCCCACACAGTGGGATTGCTAAGAGGTCTTCGGAGGCCATGCCCCCTTTCTCCACCACTCTGCAAACGCGCCTCCTGGTGCACTACTGGTTGGGGGATGAAGTTCACTTTACTCCAGAGGGACCTTGGGTGCCAAGAGGCCATCCTGGTACCTCCTGTAAGTCCTACGCAGCGGAATTCATGAGAGCTGGTCGGAGGCCCAGTCCCCTTTCTCCACCAGTCTGCAACTGCTAGTTAAAAAACCTTAGAAATTCACTCAAAAAAAACAAAGGTTTCAGGGACATTACAGTTAGGAATTAGCATTTAAAAAACCTTAGAAATTCACTGAAAAACCCACAGGTTTCAGGGACGCTATAATTAGGAATTAGCATTTAAAAAACCTTAGAAATTCATGGAAAAAACCATAGGTTACAGGAACGTTATAGTTAGGATGACATTTCACTTGCACAAAACCTGTGAAATTCAGCCGTTATAATTAGCTGAGCTAATTATAACTCGCGCTCCCGCAATGCATTTCTGATGACGTCACATATTACATCACTCATGACATGGTCTGTGAGATCACTCATGACATCTCAAATATAACGTTCCTGTAACCTGTGGTTTTTTTCCATGAATATATATATCTTTTGGTACTGAGTAAATTTTCTTGGTCTTAAATACACACATATATATATATATATATATATATATATATGTGCTCCGGGATCCCCGCATGTGGGTGGGAATATTCAATGCTGGAGTATTGATGAGGATCCCCTGGAAGAGCACTTATTTTCCTTAAGCCTCACTTTTGGAGTGCATTTGTTTGTCTGAGCACCCCTTGGCTCAGGATTTGATAACAGTGGATCTGGTTCTCCCCTCGGTAGCTATTAGTGATGGGCTGTTATCTCTCGACTGACCACAGTCCAACGAAACATGCATTGGCATCTACCCTATAGCTGTACAGACACCAAATGAATATAGTTTTGTATTTAATGGTATGTGGTCATTTTTCTCCATTATCTGGAAATTGATTAAGTCGAGATAGATTGCATATACAGGAACAAATGTCCTAGCATCTACGTATATACTTCCACGTTGGGCTTAATCATACATGTACCCTGAATTTGTTGGTGTAGTAGGCTTACATTTTGATGTTTTGGTTTGGTTTGCAATATATGAGTGGTATGTCTGTATTGTGAGAGTATGGTATGCATTTTTCATTTGTTGATTGGGGGATATAACAGCTAATATGTTGTATCTAAATTATATAAGAAAATCATCTTTTTAATATGTTTATTCTCATTCAAAAACAAGATTTTCTTGAATAAATAAAAGAAATTAAGATTACATTACAGTGATTTTTTGTGCTGTTTTGTCATTGTTAGCAGCCAGTGGAGGTGGGTTTGGTTTACTTTTTTGGTGTTATTTTCCCTGTCCCTCTCCATATTGCATTTGTATTTTGGGGATCCCTTGTTTGCATTTTCACAAGATTGAGGTCCTTCATTGGTACATCACAAACAGAGAAGGTGGAAACATGTGTAACCCTTTCAGAAATCGCATCACAACTGGTGATTTAAACTAGGAGGACTGACCCGGCAACCGTAAGAAGGCAGAGATATAACCCTTGCCTGTTCCCAGAACAAAGTCCTGCGGGGTGAGAATCAGAAAAAATAATAAAACATCAGAAAGTTTGGCCTGGAGGGGTTCAACCTGGCAAGTCCTGCACCAAACCACAAATGTGTCTTAATGACCAGTGTATACAGTTTTTACAGAGGGACGCCTGGCTGCCAAGATGATATCAATCACCTCTGGAGCAAGGTGAAAGGTGCAAAACTGTCACTACTCAATTTCCATGCGTGGAGGTTGCGAAGGGTGGGGTGCAGAACCCTGCCCCGTTGATGCAACAGCAGGTCCTCCTAGAGGGGCAGCCTGATCGTAGGACATATGCTCAAACCCACAAATTCTGGATACCAAGTTCCCCGTGCTCAATCTGGAGACACTAGGACGACTTGGGTCTGGTATGCCCTGATTTTCTTGAGAAGTTGGGGCAGGAGTGGTATCAGCGAGAAGGCATACAGGAGTTCCAAGTTCCACCCAAGGTGGAACATGTCTCTGAGAGAGAGAGACGTCTTGGGAACTCCAATGCACATAATTGCTGACATTGTGCGTTCTTGGCGGTGGTGAACAGATCTTGCCAAGGTTCTCTCCATTCGCGGACTAGACCTTGCACCACTACTGCCACTTTGGATCTGATCGGCACTGTTACAAATGGGGTCTCTAGTTGCCAGAGGTATGCACCCTGTCCAAGTAGGGACCACCACTCTAGTCAGGGTAAGTCACATACACACCCAAAATTAACCTGCGCTCAACTTCTGGTAGCTTGGTACAGAGCAGGCAGGCTTAACTTAAGAGGCAATGTGTAAAGTATTTGTGCAACACTTAAAACAGTGAAAACACCACACAAACGTTTTGCCAGAAAACAGCTGCAGAACCCCTTTTGAAGGCCCAGGACTGGATTGGCACCTCTTGGCAGGGCAGGACTCTCCATTGGCAGCGTCCAGCAGCTGAAGCACAGTTGAATGAAGTCTTTGATGTCCCTGAGACTACAGAACAGGAGGCAAGTCAGCAAGCTCTTAGAGTCTCTTAGTTCTGGGGATGTAAAGAGTCAGGTCCAGTCATCCTTACCACTAGGCAAGGGGGAGCAGGGCAGACACAGCAAAGCAGGAGTCCAGCAAATCCCGCAGAGTGATAGTCCTTTCAGCACACTGCAGTCCTTTCTGGCAGTGTCCTCATGGTCCAGAGTGTACTGAGTTGGGGTTGTCAGGGGTCCAGTATTTATACCCAGTTGTGCTTTTGAAGTGGGGGAGACTTCAAAGAAGCCTTTAAGGTACACAAGGTCCCTGCCCTTCCTGGACTCACTACAGGAGGGTATGCAGCTGTGTGTGAGGACAGGTACAGCCCTATTCAGGTTCAAATGCCAACTTCTCCCTCCCACCTAGCCCAGGAAGACCCATCTGCTTGGTGATGGGGCATCAGGATGTGAACGTCCCACCTCAGCTCCCTTTCTGTGTGACTGTCTAGAGGGAATGCACAAGGCCCAGCTATCACCCACCCCACAGGTCTGGCTCCTAGGGATATTCTAAAGGTGAGGAATCTACGGTAAGAAGTATCCATCAGAACTCATCATATTTCAATGTCCATATTTTCCAAATCTAAATCTCTGCCACTTTCTTCATCTCACATTACACCGGTATCGCCTTGAGCTAAATGCAGTCATTGTTTTCCACCCATCTTGAGTGTATATTCGCAACTGCCCCTTTCACAAAGCCAAGTGTTGAGATCATTGATGCACCTTTGCTTAGTTGCAATCCTGTAGATCATGTCTGTCAGAACTCCATTCACAGGGCAAGCAGGTGTTACTGGGCCCTGCGGTAGGCACGGATACCTTTTACTCCTGATGTCCGAATGCCCGACCTACTAGGCATCATAAGCAGCTGGGCCAATACCTCTTCAGCACTTGAGTCTCGGTAATGGCATGGGTCGAGCAGTCCAAGGCTTCTCAGGGAGTGGAGAATACAGGGAGTGAAGACAGGCTCACAACTCAAAAAACAAGCAGCACCAAGAACTGATTGCCCAGCCAAATACTTGCTTGTATGAAAAAAGTAGTTTATTTTACCGCTACCAAAACAAAGGGAAATACAACATTTACAAATAGCTTCCACAGTCCCCGGAGGTCAGAGCTCTGATATTTCTTTAGGCAGTTTTCCAAGTCCCACTCCCTCTTCACAGCAGTAATAGTGCTTATTGCCCATTCACCATAGGCACTAGGGGAAACCTCATTAATAGTCAGAGTCTCAAGAGTCACACATCAATTTTGCATGTAAAGTTAACAGTGTTCTAGCGCCAGAGTGCTATCTGACAAGCAAGTTCCCTCGGGGCTGACCAGCCTGAAATCAGTCTTACCCCCAACTGCAGGATCGGAGCGACCAGAGTCTCTGAGCACCCCCCCCCCCCTCCACAGGAGCTGCAACGGCTGTCTCCAGTAAGTTCTCTGCATGCGGCTCAGGCAGACTGTGCATGGAGGTCCTCGAGTTCCTTACATGAAATCATGCAGCCGCAGCGACTGGAGGGTTCTTAGTGGCTCCTCCAAGCTGGGAAATTTCCTTTGGTCCTTCCCATGGCAAGTGGGTTGGCTGGGGGAAACTGCAAGAAATGCAAAGGTCCCGGCACTGGTACTTAGTCACAGAGCAGGTCCATAGGGGGGTCCCAGGATGACCTCTCTAGTCCGGTTACTATCCAGACCAGGTCCCACTTCTTGTTTGGTCCCAATGGCCCCCTCTGTCACATGAGGTTACCATTTCTCCACTGCACACGGGCTCAGACTCAATTGTCACATCAGATTTTATTACTGCAGCCTGTTCTGGCATACGGGTTGCCGGCTCACCACCGCAAAGGACTACAGCCCTCTCAGCACAGCGATCTCTTCACAGTGGCCCCTTCTGGCCTAAAGGGGTCGGCAGTTCCTCAATGCACACGGGTAATAACCCATTCAGCACAGAGATAATTACAGCAGCCCTCCACTGACACATGGTAATCGCTGACTTTCCATGCACCCTAGCAACGACCCAATCGGTGCAGCAGCTGTATCCTCACGACAGCTAAGGGAATCGCGCTGGTCTTGGCAAGCAGGCAGGCGTGTGTGCTCCATGCTCCAGGACAGGTGATCTTGGATTCCCTGGGTAATTCTCCCTCACCCAGCTGAGACACTAGCAGGCCTTGGTCCCCAGTCCTGGTAACAGGCAGAAGTCTTGCAGAGTTTGTCCTCCTCACACAGCCCGACTGTCTGCTTGACAGTTGACAATGTTTGGGGTCCCAAGCTTCCTTTCTTATAATCTATTTACAGACACCAAATGTGATTTAGAGTCTGAGTCTTCCAAAGTGGATAGCTCTACTACACAGGCCAAGGGAGAAACTAGGAGTTCACATCTGGTTATCAGCCACAGTGATAGTGTATCAAAAGGTTGCCCAGGGCCACAGTCCTACTCTTTATGATTCTCTTAACAGCGCTATCCCCTTCCCAAGATATGCCTAGGACCCTTCCTTGTGACCTCTCACTGAATCAGAGCACACTTTGAAGTGTACTAGGGGAGCTTGGCTCTCCTCCGCTCTATCGTGTCCCACCCAGGTTACAGGAATGCAGCATTACACATATGTTGAGGGAGAATTCCTCTACCTCCACATGTTTCACCATGGTGCCCTGGGTCTCCCAAAATGGAACCCAGAGTCATCCATGTACTGTACCATTCATAGGAAAGCATACACCCAGAACATATATACTGCATACACGCACTGCATCCTTCATGTATTGTACTAATCACAGGCACACATACACCCAGCACATGCAAAGAAAATGCACACACTGCAGAGGACTGCATTACCCCTGTATTGTACCATGCACAAGTGCACACAAACGAACAAGTTACTTACCTTCGGTAACGATATATCTGTAAGAAACATTAGTAGTGATAGATTCCTTACCTTAGAATATCCCCAGGCGTCAGACTGGATCCGGAAAGTTTTCGTCAGCAGTATCCTTGCGCGTCGGTAGGTGGCGTCGTGCAGCTCCGCGTCCGTCATTGGCGTCGTGGTCGCCGAGATGACATAGCGGGCGCTACTTAGACGCCAACCACGCACGCTGACGTCAGTTCTGTACACGACTTTCCGCGCCAGGAACGCAGAGCCATGCAAGATACTGACCACTGGTGCATTGAAACTAGGGCCCTGAAAGGGATGACCTTAACCCTAGAAATCAGTTGGCAGAACGGGGAGGATGGGTGGGGCGGTAAGGAATCTATCACTACTAAAGTTTCTTACAGATATATCATTACCGAAGGTAAGTAACTTGTTCATCTGAAAGAAACACATAGTGATAGATTCCTTACCTTAGAATAGATACCCCAGCAATACCAACCCCGGTGGTGGGTCTGCGAACCAAGATCACACCAGAAAGTCACAGAGAACAGAACGGCCAAAGAAGCTGTCTTTCCGGACTTGGCTGTCCAGGCAATAATGCTTAGTAAACGTGTGCAGCGAGGCCCACGTGGCTGCCTGACAGATGTCTTGCAGGGGGACACCACGTCCCAATGCAGTAGTGGCTGCAGTAGCTCTGGTGGAATGAGCACGCAGTCCCACCGGAGGTTCTTTTAGCCAAAGAGTAACAGGCTTTGATACACAAGACAACCCAGCGGGAGTTAGTCCTCTTGTGTGCCGCCCGACCTTTCTTGGTGCCAACGTAGCCAACAAAGAGTTTGTCATCCACCCGGAACTGTTGCGTGCGGTTGAGATAAAATGAGCGCGCACGTTTTGGGTCCAGACGGTGGAGCCTCTCTTCAAGGATGCGGAGGTGGAAAGAAGGTGGGCAAGGTAATAGTCTGCCCAATGTGAAAGGCCGTAACAACTTTTGGCAAAAAGGAAGGACGGGGCCTGAGCACAACCTTGTCCGGATGGACTGATAGGAAAGGAGGCTTACAAGAAAGAGCCTGGAGCTCACTCACTCGCCTAGCGGAGGTGATGGCCACCAGGAAAGCAGTCTTCAAGGTCAAGAGACGAAGGGGACAGTTATGAAGCGGCTCAAAGGGAGCGCACATCAAGTATGTAAGAACCACATTCAAGTCCCACTGTGGCATCACGAAAGGAATAGGAGGAAAAAGGTGCGTAATGCCTTTGAGAAATCTATTTACAACAGGGGACTTGAAAAGAGAGGGCTGATCAGGGAGCCTGAGAGAGGCCGAAATAGCAGAAAGATAGCCGTTGATAGTGCCCAGAGCAGAGCCCTGCTGGGCCAAAGAAGAAGAAGGAACAAAGGACTTCTGAAGAGGGGCAGACAGGGGATCCACAGCCTTTGCTGTGCACCATGCCACAAATTTGTTCCACCTGCAGGCGTATACCAACTTAGTGGAGGGACGCCTGGCTGCCAGAATGACATCACAAACTTCAGGAGGCAAGTCGAAAGGAATCAACTGCCGCCGTTCAATCTCCATGCAAAGAGGTGGAGGCTGGACAGGTTCGGGTGGAGGACCGTCACCTGCTGCTGCAACAGAAGATCCTCCCGAAGAGGCAGTCTGATCGGAGGATCGATGCTCATACTGAGTAGCTCGGGATACCATACTCTTCAAACCCAGTGCGGGGCCACAAGGATGACTTGTGCCCGGTCGCGCCTGATCTTCTTCAGCACTCTGGGCAGAAGTGGTATAGGCGGAAAGGCGTACAACAGACCGCAACTCAACTCGCGACGAAAGCGTCGCCGAGCGAGTGCCGCCTTGGAAATTCCAACGCGCAGAACTGATGACATTGCGCGTTCTCTTCGGTGGCGAATAGATCTAACCAAGGCTCTCCCACTGCTGAAAGAGACCTTGCACCACCTCCGAGTGAAGACGCCATTCGTGATCCAGCATGCACCGGCGGCTGAGTTCGTCCGCCCTGGCGTTCAGAGAACCTGCCAGGTGTTGAACCACCAGGGACATGTCCTGATGTTCCAGCCATGTCCAGAGACACAGAGCCTCCTGACAGAGGGTCCACGACCCCACCCCGCCTTGCTTGTTGCAGTACCACATGGCGGTGGTGTCTGTGAACACCTGCACTACGCTCCCCTTGACAGAGGGAAGGAATGCCTTCAGTGCAAGCCGTATCGCCCGAAACTCCAGAAGGTTGATATGGAGCTTGGACTCCGCCGGAGACCAGAGGCCTCTGATCTCCGCCTCTCCCATGTGGCCCCCCATCCCAGGAGGGACGCATCCGTCACCACTGTAAACTCCGGTTGGGGAAGGGAGAGGGATCTGCCGTCGACCCAATGCCGGTTCGTGAGCCACCACTGCAACTGTCGTGCAGTGCCCTCCGAGATCTGGACGTGATCGGATAGGTTCCCCTGATGCTGCGCCCACTGGAACTTCAGATCACACTGCAGAGCCCGCATATGCCATCTGGCATGATCGATCAGCATGATGCAGGAGGCCATGAGGCCCAGCAGCCTCAGAGTCACTCTGACCCGAAACCCGGGACAAGGGCTGAAGATCGGAATCAGAGCCCGAATATCCCGGACTCGCTGTTCGGAAGGATAGACCCAAAACTGCGCCGTGTCCAGAACCGCTCCGATAAAGAGGAGCTTCTGAGAGGGAATCAGGTGCGACTTCGGCACGTTGATGGAGAACCTCAGCAAGTGCAGGAGGTCGGCCGTAGTCTGGAGGTGGGAGACGACTGCCTGGGGCGAGCCCGCCTTCAACAACCAGTCGTCGAGGTAGGGGAAGACTGAAACCCATGATCTGCGCAGATGAGCTGCGACCACCGCCATCACTTTCGTGAACACCCGAGGGGCGCTGGTAAGGCCAAAAGGGAGCACGGTGAACTAAAAGTGCTCGTGGCCTACCGTGAACCGCAGGTAACGCCGGTGAGCTTGCAGGACTGGGATGTGGAAATAGGCATCCTGCAAGTCTAGCGCTACCATCCAGTCTTGTGGATCGAGAGCAGACAAGACCTGAGCCAGAGTGAGCATCTTGAACTTCTCTTTGCGGAGGAAGCGATTGACGTTCCGGAGGTCTAAGATAGGACGCAGGCCCTTGTCCTTCTTGGGTACCAGAAAGTAGTGGGAATAGCAATCACGACCTACTTCTGGCGTCGGAACGCGCTCGATGGCCCCCTTGGCCAAGAGGGCCGCAACTTTCTGCTGAAGAAGCACCAAGTGATCCCCCGACATGCGGTGGTACTGAGGTGGCATGGCTGGAGGGGTAGTCTCGAAGGGGAGGGAGTAGCCCTCCGGACTATCTCTAAAACCCACCTGTCCGAAGTGATGGTGCGCCAGTGGGGAGGTGATGGCGAAGCCTGCTACCCACTGGCGTTTGATGGGCCTGAAAGTTCAGACTAGGAAGGTTTGGAGGCAGTGGTGGCCGGGGTGGAGGTGGACTGACCCGCCCGCTGGCCCCTTGGTCTGCCACAGCGGAACCCGCGTCCGTGCTGGGATGGCTGCGCAGGCCTGTGGCTCTGTTGCGAACGCTGCGGGGCGCCCCTTCCGGTGCCACGAAAGGAGCGAAAAGCAGAAGGCGGAGGAGGGCGGACTGCAGAGAGTCCCAAGGACTTGGCCGTAGCCCGCGAGTCCTTAAACCGCTCCAACGCGCTGTCAACTTTGTCGCCGAAGAGGCGACGCCCATCAAAGGGCATGTCCATAAGTGTGTTTTGGACATCCCCCGAAAATCCAGTTGTCCTCAACCAGGCGTGGTGTCGAACCGCCACCGTCGTTGCAATCGATCTGCCCAGTGAGTCGGCGGTGTCTGAGCCACAGCGAATCATGAACTTAGCTGCGTCTCTCCCTCGGCAACAGCCTGGGAGAGAGCTGTCCGACTCCTCCGGACACTGGGGCAGCACTTGCGCCACCGTATCCCACAGAGAGTGGGAATAACGGCCCAAGAGGCATGCGCGGTGTTCACGGACCGCAGCGCAGAACTGGTGGAAGAAAAATCTTCATCCCGAACTGATCCAGTTTCTTGGATTCCCTATCCGGTGGTGCGGAAGGGAAGGCGGTCGGAGAAGCAGAGGCTTGGACAACCAAGCTCTCGGGGGTGGGATGTTGGGAGAGGAAAATGGGGTCACCCGGAGCCGGGCGATGGCGTCGGGCCACGTTCCTATCCACAGGAGCCCCTGTGGTGGGCCTGGACCAAGTGCCCAAAAGAACGTCAGAAAGGGCTTCATTGAAGGGAAGCAGTGGCTCCGCAGAAGTAGCTGCTGGCTGAAGCACCTCTGTCAGCTGACGGCCACAGTAGGGAGCACGAGTTGTAGGGCCTTGGCCGCCCTACGCAACACCACAGCAACACCACAGCATAACTAGCACCCTCCTCCGTAGCCACGGTAGGAGGAGACAGCATGCCAAGGTCTGGTGAGGTATCCAGACCACTGGCGTCCCCCAACTCCTCAGCCCAGTCCTGTTCAGACTCGCAAGCAGCTGCGAGAGGGTCCTCAGACCCCTTCCAGTCCTCCCCTACCTCCTCAGGCTGTTCAACAGGCCTAAAATAAGGAGCAGGGACATGGGGATAGAAATCCCCGAGCAACGTCGAGAACAGTGCCGGCTCGACGCCGCGTCCACTTCGGGGCTGAAACCGGGGTCGACGTCGTCCCGAGGAGCGGGCGGCGTCAGAAGTGGTGCCAGTGGGGTCGGTGGAGGTGTTACAAGGTCAACCGGCGTCGACCGGGATCCATGCCTGGATCCAGGGGGGTCCTGCGGCGCCGAGGCCAGAGCCGACAGCGGCGCAGGGGCCGGAGCCGCTGGCGAGGACCCCCAGTCGGGACCACGGGGCCCGAAGCCACACCAGCGGGACCCGACGACCAAAAGAGGTGAGCCAGGGCCGACAGGAATTCCTGTATTTGGGCCGGAGTCGCCGACGGACCTGGGAAGGGCGGGTAGTCCGGCGGCGACTGCACAGGCTCCGCCGGAGCCGCGGGGAGGCACCAGCCGCACCCTCAGCCGCCTCGCGCGACCGGGGAGGGGAAGTCGGAGACCAATGGCTTTTCTTCGACTTCTTGTGCTTCGCCTTACCTGACCCCGAGGGCAAAGACTTGGATCCCGAAGACCGATGGTGATGACTCCGCGCACGGTCACTCGACCTCCCACGGGACCGGGACCTCGAACGGCGCGGAGCCGACTGCCGGGCTTCTAGCAACTTTCGGGACCGCTCCCGCAAAGTCTTCGGCGCCATGGCCCGGCAGTCGGGGTATGACTTGGGGTCGTGGTCGCGCCCCAGGCAGAAAAGACTCACACGGTGCGGGTCCGTCACCGACATCATACGGTGACAGTCCCCGCAGGACTTAAAACCGGGCATCCTATCTGCACCAGGAGTCGAAGACTCGATGAAAAATAGAGACAAAAAGCCTCAAAAAGTCAGTCAAAAATTGACTGGGGGTTCCTGCTCTTCCCGGATCTGTGCTTGCTGGCGCGGAAAAAGAAAGAACTGACGTCAGCGCACGTGGGCGGTGTCTAAGTAGCGCCCGCGACATCATCTCGGCGACCACGACGCCAACGACGGACGCAGAGCCACACGACGCCACCTACCGACGCGCAGGGGTACTGCTGACAAAAACTTTCCGGATCCAGTCTGACGCCTGGGGATATTCTAAGGTAAGGAATCAATCACTATGTGCTTCTTTCAGATATCCAGCACATGTACAGCACATATGCCCTCCACATCACTACACACAAAACCAATGTAGGGCAAGGGTGAGTTAAGCACACAGAACCTAAATGAGTTAGCCTGTTGCCTCACTCCAGCGACACAGGTGAAAAGGACCTGTTCACTCCTGATCACTACACTGCATGTTGCTTCCACAGTGCTTGTGCAGTTTAACTCGTGGTATAAGCACTAGCTTTTCACCACTATGAGGGTAGCGCTTTGGGTGCCCCTCCTGGTCCAACAAGACTGCAATCCACGAGAAAAGCCTATGTTATGGCGCCCACACATATGATCCGTGTTTACCTAAGAAAACAAAAATCTGCATTATTATTCCAGACCTCAGTATAAGTTGGGGCACTTATAACAGGGGTGCACATTCATTACCATGCGGAGGACTTTTCCGCCCCAACAATGTTGATGGCTCCTTCCTGAGAAACAATTGTTTGCTGGTTATGCTACACACACTGTATATGTATGAGAGTCCATGCTTACCTCAAATGTATTCTGCACAAGTTCAATAGAACAAGTTACTTACCTTCGGTAATGCCTTATCTGGTAGAAACTATCTAGCCGCAGATTCCTTACCGTAGAATACAGGTGTCGGATTGGATCCAGAAATGGTTTGTGAGCAGCACCCTTGCGTGCTGGTAGGTGGCATTGTTCGGCTCCAGGTGGCATTGTTGGCATCATTCTCACTGGAAGTGACATGCGAACTGCCTACATAGGTGTCATCCAAGCGTGCTAATATAAGTTTCTTTTTGCAACTTTCCATGCCAGAAGCGTAGAGCCACGAAGAACACTGACCACTGGTGCGTTAAACTGGGCTCTCAAAAGGGAAACATCTCTTTGCTCTGATATCCGTTCACACAACAAGCAGGATGGGTGTGTCAGTAAGTAATCTGCAGCTAAATAAATATCTACCAGATTAGGTGCTAACGAAGGTAAGTAACTTGTTCCTCTGATAGAGAATTCTAGCGGCAGATTACTTACCTTAGAAAAGATACACAAGCAATACCTCCCCCGAGGTGGGGCTGCGACACAGATTAGACTAGATAATCCTGTAGGACTGAACAGGCAAAATGCCAGTCTCGCCAGACCGGACTCTCCAGACAGTAGTGCTTCATAAAAGTGTGCGAGGAAGCCCACGTTGCTGCCTGAGAGATATCCAGGACAGGTACTCCACAAGCTAACGCAGTGTTCGCAGCCTTGGCACTGGAAGAATCAACTCGCACATCTTCAGGAGGTTGCTTTTAGACCACTTCATAGCAGGTTTTGATGCAGAGCACTATCCATCGCGAGATGGTCCATTTCCGCACTGCCTTTCCTTTTTGGCTCTGACTTACCAAAGAAAAAGTTAATCATCCACCAACAACCTTCTGTGCCGTCAAGGTAGAACGACAATGTTCTATTTGGGGCCAGCTGATGGAGTCCCTCCTCTTCTTTAGAGGGGTGAGGCACAGCGTAAAAAGGTAGGCAAAGTGATGGACTGGTCTACATGAAAAAGAGTTACGTTTGGTAGGAAGGATGCTTTAGTGCGAAGGACCAGTTTGCCTGAGTAGATTGTAAGGTGCGGAGGTTGCCTGTAGCTTACTGATCCTATGGGCAGATGTTATTGCCGTTTTTATGACAAGGAGCCTCAGTGGGCAGTTGTGTAGCAGCTCGAAGGGGGCACACATCAAAAATAAGAGAAGTCAGTTGAGGTCCCACTGTTGCATAATGAAGGGAGCTGGTGGAAACGTATGTTTAAGACCTTTGAGAAACCTATTTAAAATAGGGGATATGAAAAGGGATGACTGATCTGGCAACCAAAGAAATGCCGATATGGCAGACAGATAACTTTTCATTGTGCCCCAAACAGAGCCCTGCTAGGCTAGGGTAAGAATACAGAAAAGAACCTGGGAAAGTGGTGCAGATAGAAGGTCAATTTGTTTATGTGTACACAATGCCACAAACTTGCTCCAAAGGCAGGCGTATACCGTCTTGGTGGAGGGATGCCTAACTGCCAAGATAACATTGCAGACTTCAGGCGGAAGGTCGAAAGCTGTGAACAGTCGCCGCTCAATCTCCACACATGAAGGCAAAGCGTTTATAGGTTCCAGTTCAGAACCCTGACCTGTAAATGTGACAGGAGATCCTCTCGAAGAGGCAGCCTGAACCGGCGACCAATGGTCATGCTCAAAAGCTTAGGATACCAGACTCTCCATGCCCAATCCGGAACCACAAAAATTACCTGGGCCCGGTTTTTCCTGATCTTCTGGAGAACTCTTGGCAGCAGATGTATTGGCAGAAAGGCACACAGAAGGCCAGAGCTCCACTCAAGGCAAAAAGCGGTTCTGAGCGACAGTCACCTAGGAAACTCCAGCGCACAAAACTGTTGACATTGCATGTTCTTGGCATTGGCGACCAAATCTAGCCAAGGCTCTCCCCACTACTGAACGAGACCGAACATCACCTCCAGAGGAAGATGCCATTTGAAATCCGCTAGGCCTCTGTGGCCGAGTTTGTCCGCTCTGTTGTTCAGAGAGCCCACCAGGTGTTGAACCACCAGGGAAATACCCAGACATTCAACCATGCCTAGAGATGCAGGGCCTCTTCACAAAGGGTCCACGGCCCCCCCCTCTGTTTTTTGCAATACCACATGCCACTGGTGTTTTTCATAAATACTTGAACCAGCCTTTCTCTGATCGAAGGAAGAAAGCCTTTCAGTGCCAATCAAATTGACAGGAGCTCCAACAGAGGCCTCTGATCTCCAATTCACCCAAGTGGCCACCCCAGCCCAGGAGTGATGCATCTGTCACTACAGTCTGCTCGGTTGGAGAAGGGAGAGCGGTCTGCCACTGACCCAAACGCGGTTTGTTAGCCACCAGATCTAGGATAGGACTAAGTTCTCCGTCCTTCTTTGGAACACCGAAAGTAGCAGGAATAACCACCACAATCTACTTCTGATGCAGGCACCCTCTATGTAGCCAAGAGAGCCTGCACTTCTTGACGGAGCAAGGAGAGACAGTCCTCCATCAGCCGATCGGTATGTGGGTGGCATGGATGGAGGGAAGTAGTCCCTTTGGATGATTTGGAGGACCCAGGCATCTGATGTCACTGACCACCAGTGGGGCAGATGATGGTGAATCCTGCCTCTCACTGGAAGCCCATGGTGGTTGGAGGGCAAACTAAAGAGGCTTGTAGGCAGCAGCTGCTGGGGGGGGGGGGGAGGGTGGTAGACTGATGACTGCATGCCATCTGTCCAATGCTGTCAGAGGAACCCACCCCCTTGGCCACGAAAAGGCTGGGAAAGCCTGTTGCCCGTGGTGGCTGGGAGGGTAAGGGTGCGGTGGGAGACCCCTTCCATGGCCACGAAAGGTGCAGAAGGTGGATTGAGGTCGGCGAGGTGCCATAAACCAACACTAAGACCTGGCCGTAGCTCTGCTCTCCTTAAAGAGCTCCAGTGCTGAATCCACCTCACCAATAAGAGGCGAGAGCCACGGAAGGGCATATTCATGAGGGAAGACTGGACATCTCCTGAAAAACCAGTTGTTGTCAGCCAAGCATGTCGCCGCAAGGCCACTGACGAGAAAATCGCTCTGCCCAGCAAGACGGTCATATCAAGCCCACACCTCATGATGAAGGCCTGTCCGCAATAGCTGGGTGACAATGGCTCGGGCCTCCTCTGAGACCATTAGCAACACTTGTGCAACCAAGTCCCATATCATATAGGAATAAGGGCCCAAAAGGGACACACAGCATTCACAGACAGCAGCGATAGACTTGCGGAAGAGAACATTCTCTTGCCAAAGTCAGAAGACTTCAATGGACGTGGTGAAGTCGAAGAGTTGTTGGCCTTCTTATGATTGTGGGACTTACCCAAATTCCCCACCGATTTTGAGTGCGGCGACGATCGTCAGGATGGCCTCCGCGAATAGTCTTGGCCCATCTGCGTGAACAGGACATTAAATGTTGCGGAGTCGTCTGGCTGCAAGGAGCTTGTGGGGGCACTCCCTCAGCACCTCAGAGTACATGGCAGAGCAGTCTTCGCAGGCCTAGGAGTCGAGCTCCCGCTCCAAGCATTACAAACACAGAATGGGAGTCTGTCACCGACATCTGCCTTTGACAGGGCCCACATGGCTTGAAAGCAGCTGGCTTCTTAGGCAACATACCTACCCACCAGGAGAGATCTAAAAAAACTGACAATTTGCAAAAAGCCAGTCAAAAAGTGACTATGGGGTAGCTCAGAGCTATCTAGTTTGGAAAGAAAAGAAAGGATGTCAGTGCGCTGAGGTGGCTCCTATATAGGTACCCCACACAACATTTCTGGTGTGGATGACGCCACGCAGAGCCGAACTATGGCACCTACAGGCTCACAGGGGTACTGCTTAAAAATTTCCCGGATCACGTCTGACACCTGGGGACAATTCTAAGGTAAGGAATCTGCAGCTAGAAGTCTATCAGATATGCAAAATATAACAAACTTAGGCCACATAAAAATACTATGAATAGATTCCCTTAGTCTGTGGAAAGATAAAGCAGCAGCCAACTGCCACAAGGAATTATCCAGCTGACCTATGAAAGACAGCTGGATAATTAAATACTGTAAGGATGACTGTTAGAAATGGGATTTTTGGTAGGCTTGGGCGTGGGCCAAAGCCAGGCAAAAACCACCACTCTAGTAAGGATAAGGGAGTTACACGTCTAAAATAACCCCTGCTCACCCCCTTGGTAGCTTGGCACGAGCAGCCAGGCTTATCTTAGAGGCAGTGTGTAAAGCATTTGCACATAACCGACAGTAATACAGTGTTCGCACCACAAAGGACACCACACCAGTTTAGAAAAATATCCAATATTTTTATATAATTAAGACAAGACCAAAAACGATAAGAATCCACAATACTATACTTAAAAGTTCACAGTTCCAAAAATACGCTGATTAAAAAGAGTTCCTTGTGTGGATAGCTCCTTCCGGGCTACCACGGCGTTGTGACCAACAAATCCAACAGTTCTGGCTGGTCGCGGGCCAGCTACGGTGTCGGGAAGACCCGCAAACAGTACCTGTGAGAGATGCAGGGCGTTGAGGCCCTTGGAGTCACTCGCGTTGCAGGTCGAGCTCCTCTCTGATGGAATCAGGAGCGCTGGCACCGGCAGGCATCGGGTGCTGCGGTGCGAAGTGCAGCGTGCAATGCCCCCAGGTCGCGGTGCGAGCAGCGGCTCGGTGGCGGCATCAGCTGGCGTCGTCGGTGAGACCAGGGTCGCGGTGCGAGATGAAGGCAGTGCTCGCCACGGTGCTAGCAGGCCACAGTGCAAGCAGCGGCGTCGTCGTTGCTGAAGCACTGTCGTCGGCTGACGAACTGGTGTCGATGGCGCCGGCGTCGGTAGGCCAAGGCTGCGGTGCAGGATGAGAGCGGTGCGTCGTGTGACTTACGAGCGGTGCCCTCGAACCACGGTGCAAGCAGCGGCGTCGGTTTTGGCGGGAAGTGGCGGCATCAGGCAGGCCAAGGCGTCCTCGTGAAGCAAGGCGGTGCGGAGTGCGGTGCCCACAGGTCGCGGTGCGAGCAGCGGCTCGGTGGCGGCATTGGTGAGACCAGGGTCGCGGTGCGGCATTGCGGAGGTGCTCTCTGCGGTGCCAAAGCTTCGGCGTGAAGTGAGGCGTGCAGAGTACGGTGCCCACAGGTCGCGGTGCAAGCAGCGGCTCGGTGGCGGCGTCAACAGGCGTCGTCGGTGAGACCAGGGTTGCGGTGCGGCGGTGCCCTCTGCAGTGCCTTCAGGACACGGAGACGGCAGTGGCGTCGTAGACGTCGTCGAGTTGGTGTTCTTCGGGTGGCAGCACAAAACACACAGTCCCCAGTGCTGCAGGTCGAAGAACTTGAAGTCTTTGCTGTTCCTGAGACTTCGTGAACAGGGGGCAAGCTCTACCTCAAGCCCTTGGAGAGACTCACAAATTAGGTTGCAGAAAGTCCAGTCCAGGCCTTTCACTGCCCAAGACAGAAGCAGCCACTGCAGGTCAGCCCAGCAAAGCACCCAGCAAAGCAGTCGTTCCTTTTCGCAGCTTCTCCGGCTCTTCTTCTTGGCAGTCTTCTTGTTCCAGATGTGTTCTAAAGTTCAGGGGTCTGGGCCCCAGTATTTGTATCCAAAAATCCTTTGATCTTTCAGGCAGAGGGTGTCTGTGCCCGGCCAGAACCAGTTCTGGCTTCTCTGGTGTCATTTCCTGGCAGGAGGTGGAGACGGCATTGTCAGAGGCAGACCAGGCCCTTTGAGGTGCAAGGAAATCTCCTCCCCCTGCCCCCATTGTAGCCCAGGTCTATTCAGCCCTTTCCTGACCTACCTAGACTATCTGGAGCCCCTCCGGCCCCCAGCCTTCTGTCATTCAAAACCCAGACAGGCAATCCACATTCCAGCAGAGGCACACGGGATGACTGAGCAAGAAAATACCTACTTTCTAAAAGTGGTATTTTCAAACACAAAATGTAAAAATCACCTTCACTAAAAGATGCATCTTTAGATTCTGAGTTCAGGCATACTAAATTCTATTTTCTTACCGAATTCCCTGGGCCAGTTATGTTTATAAGATGTTATAAACAAACCTAGCATTCTATCCTATGGGGAACTGGTAGCCTTGCAATAGTGAAAAACTAAATTGGCTGTAATTCACTATCAGGACATGCCACACACACCAGGGCATGTCCCACCTTTCACATACACTGCACCCTGCCCACAGGGGTACCTTGGGCCTTCCTGAGGGGTGTCTGACATGTAAGAAAAGGGAAGGTTAGGGACCGGCCAGTGTGTGCACTGGCCAAGTCGACATGGCAGTTACCAACTGTGCGAAGACTCTGCAATGGCAGGTCTGAGTTACCGTTTTCAGGGCTACTCACGGGGTGGCACAACCAGTGCTGCAGGCCCCGAGTAGCATTTGATTCACCAGCCCTGGCACACGCAGTGCACTTTACTAGGGGCTAACAGGTAAATCAAATATCCAATCATGAAACACCCATCCATAACACAATTTACACAGAGAGCATATGCACTTTAGCACTGATTAGCAGTGGTAAAGTGCCCCAATCCTAAAACCAACACAAACAGGTCAGGGAAAAATAGGAGGAAAAAGCAAAAAGTTTGGGGATAACCCTGCAAAAGGGCCATTTCCAACACACCCCCTTCCAGCCTAAAGCCAGGGAGACCAATCCATACCTCGATGGGCTTCCTGCTTGGGGAAGATAGAACACGGAACCTGGCCCACAACAGCAGGGTTTCCTTCCCGTTTTACGCCTTCCTGCACCTAGTTGGATTCCTCTATCCATACTCTCAGGGCCCACTAAGCTGACCCATGGGGACCCTTCTCCTCACCTGTGGACCCCATCTGTGCAGCATCTAAACTTACTTGGCTCACAGATGTGTCCCAACAGGCAGACGGGACCCCCATGGCCAACACAATCGTGTGGCCCAGTCCACCTCCGGGGTGTGACTCCTTTCCCCCTCCCAGGGGCAACTCTGTCCCTCCAGACAGCCAGCCACAGTGGGCACTGACATCTGTCAGTGATGAGAGCCAGGCCTCAAGCCTTTCAGGCCACTCCAACCGTTGCAGCATCAGAGAGTGTGGGGCGGTAGCCCCAGGTGCCTGGCATCCTTTCTCCACTCTCCCCCCTGCCAAGTCAGGTATGGCATCCTGACACTGGCCCACCAGCCCAGGATCTGTACCCTGCAGCTGGACAGGAGACTGGGGTGGGCTCTCCCACACCCTCTCCTTCTCCCTGGGGCTCTGTACCCTCCCACCTGGAGCGGTACCCCCTTCCAGAATTGTCAGGGCACCTGTGGTAGGTGTCCTGCACAATTCGCCCACCAGTTCAGGGGTGCTACCCTGCAACTGGTACACCAGCCCAGGGTCTGTACCCTGGGGCTGAACCAGGGACTGGGGTGGGCTCTCCCACACCTGGTCCTCCCCCCTGGGGCTCTGTACCCTCCCACCTGGAGCGGCACCCCCGGAAGACAAACTGGTAGGGGCATGGTTAGCAGTCTCCCCTTCCCCCAGGTCAGGGGGGACACCCTGAACCTGGTCCTCCAACCCAAGGTCTGTACCCTCATGCTGACCAGAGGTCTCGGCCAAGGCTCTCCTCCCCTCACCTCTCCTTCTGGGGTCCTGCATTCTCCTCCCCGGAGAAGCACCCCCAGAACCAAAAACTGTCAGGATGCTGAAACCGGACCTTCTACACAACTCTTCCACCAGTTCAGGGCCTTGACCCTGCAACTGATCCACCACCCTCGGATCTAAACCCTCAGGTTGAACCGGGGTCAGAGGCGAGGACTCCCTCCCTCTGCACCCCCTTCCAGAGTTCTGCACACTCCCATCTGGAGTGGTACCCCTAGAAGATAAACCGGTAGGGAAACTGCTTATAGTCGTCCTTCCCTCCAGCGTTTTAAAAAAAAATTGAGTTTAAGTTGTCCTATTTTTTTAGCGAAGGAGTGCTTTTCATATGAAAAAAGATAGGAGAATAAGACTATGAGCTGGTCAAGATGGCCGCCGTTTTGATCTATGTTGATAGTGCTGTCAATGTAGACCCCATCAGTATAGGAGGACTGACATTAAGGAAATTAATTCAAATATATGTAACACCATGATGTTATATTAAAAGAATTGTAGTAGAATATTTTATGCCTTTTCAATGAATGAGTGTCCGTTTCTGGATATGCTAAAGTGGGCTGCCGTGCTGGTGCACATTTTTTTCGGGCGTTGCACTTGTATGAAAGAACGGATTGAACAAGATGGCGACTGGTGAGGAGCTCAAGAAGTGAGCTCCGTTGGCTAGGGATCGAAATTGATTTAACATCCCTGTTTAGCCCGTGCTAGCCCCGCCGCTTCAGAACACTGCAACATTGGAACTAAGTAATCTTCAGTAAGGAAGCGTTTTCCTCATCGGAGGATACACCATTGATTTCACACTCACCGGAGACGGACCACAGGGGCTTAACCGCTGCCGAAATCCAGGACTCTGAAGAGCCGGGTCCGAACTGGGAGGGCTCTGGACGCGATCTTCCGCTCCACCAAGGAAGGGAACTGCTGCGGGAGCCAGGTCTCGAGAGCTGTCGACCCGTCCTTCGGGCGAGACCCGCGGCGTATGGGGCTCAGCGGCAGGAGTCGGGACTCGTGTGCGGACGACACGCCCTCTGGCCAGGTGCACATCGCCTCACAAACCGGGATTTGCTCGGGGCAGGAGCTGGGACGCAGGAGGCGACGACCGGCCCTTTGCCCTGGGCTTCAAAGCGCCACGGGCATTCCCTCGGGTCCCAGAGCTTTGGGTGACGATCCTGGAGAGCAGCGCGCAGAGGACCGAATTCACCGGGCTGGAGACCGGACCATCGGGGGTGACGACCCGCCCTCTGGACAGGTTCTTACCACATCACCAGAGGCAGGTCGCAGACACCCAGCGGCTGATCGCTCTAGCAGGGACTTATGACACTACAGGTAACCCTCCCTTCCTCCTTCCTCCCCTAGACGCGAGCACCCGGTGAAAGAGGCGATATACTCTAATCCCAGCATGTGGTGCCCAGGCCGTTTCATCTCCGTTTGCCTCACTCGCTCGATGTTGGGCGCTGGCGATTACTAACTGCTTAAAGCATTCAGCGACGCTGAACACTAGAGCGCTGAACTGTATTCCGGGAGCCGGACTCTGGCCTTGCTATTGCCAGTGATCTTGGACGGCGCCCTCAAATTTTGTATATTTTGTGTATTTACCACCCTGCTCAATTGGCACAGTCGAGGTCCCGGTGGGCATTGCAAAGCCCCATTTTGTGCCCTCACTGAAAACACAAGCAGTGCCACCCTACAAAATGGCCGTTATAAGATCTTAAAGTGGATAAAGGCCTACTCCTCAGCAAGTCACGGAAATAAACAAAGGACCACATTTCCTTACACACCACTAAACAAAAACATAGGACCAACCACTGCAATTTGTCCTCATGGAAAGGGATAAAGGACTATTCCCAGAAAAGGCTCATTGCATGGAAAGAGAGATAGGACCACACCCCAGATCCAGATCTCCTGATAATCAAGCAGCAATATTGGATTGACTATTCTGCCGGCGAACTAAATCTCAGATTGCGCCTGATCTCATCGGACGCAGGAGTGCCCCGCCCCTGCACCACAGGTTGTAAAGAATAACAACAAGGACCTCCTACCACTAAGGGATCCACCAAGAACAATGTTAAGAGGACTTATCCCAAGGCGCCATCATCTGTAACAAATAGAGTGGCCTGCCACTACTCATACTCGCCAAATAGATCTCCTCCCACTCTACCTCTCCCACGATTTGACCCTCTCACCCCACCTCCCTAACAAGCCAAACACACACTATGGAGCCCATGGGCCTACACACCTACTCCATCAAATACCCCACTAGCCTCTCAAAAAAGGCGGCCAAAGGCTTCAAACATAGGCTACTCAAATCACACCCAGAAACCCCTATCTCTGACCCCTACTTCTCATAATGACACAGGACACATAACGAATGACATCATCTTCTACACCAAAAGGAGAGCACAATGGCGGAAAGCCTTCCTCACCCTATTCTCAATCGCATCCACTAAGAAAACTGCACATGGTCTTACACTATCTATTATTCCCTCCCCGTTCTACAATGCGACTGCCACTATTTCCATTTATCATAATGGGATCATCCTCATGCAGACATCAGACCATAACCTTAATATACTGGACCACATCTTCCCGATCATTAAAGCAAAGGTTGCAAGACCCTCTCCCACCTCCCCAACAAACCGCTCTCCTAACCCTCTGACTGACTCCCTACCTGACTCCCCATCTAGCCAATCTTCCTCAGTAACCCATAGCTCAAATACACCCACCCCAGGCCTAACCGACACACCACTAAACGACATACATATCCATCATCCCTACTCCCCCCCCAGCATCACCACTATCCCTACAATTTCTACTACAACCACCTCGCCTCACACTCGCAGCACCTTGCACCCAGCCTTCCAACAAGTCCCCTCGCCCCCCACTTCCACTCCCCATCTCCACAACCACGTCCTCGTCACCTCTTCAGATAGTTCACCCCTCCCCACCTCCCCATTAACCCCATTCCAGATGCTACTCCAATCTCCCCTTACACAGCTACTCCCGATAAGTCTACAGTCCCACTCTCCCCCTCCTTGCACTACGACTCTCGCCGTCCCCCCTCCTACAGCCCACACCAACACCCCCTCACGTACCCTCTCTACTCCTCCTTCCCAGTGACTCCCACTCTGCATCAATGCCGCATAACGAATCAAACACCCCTAAAGCACACATCAATACCCCTTCTCGTCCCCTCTCCGCCCCTCCCGTCCCCACGGACTACCTCACTGAAAAACCACCACTCCTCGAACCAGCTCACGTCAGGCCCCGGGACACCACACAAGCCACAACCCCTCCTCAATTAACCACAGGCCAGGCTATTAATATGATAACGTCTACACATGACCCCAGATTAGATGAGATACTACTATCCTTGCAACAAATAAAAGAGGACATCCAAACTCTTCATGCCATGATCCGGCAACAACCCAAGCCACAAGCGAAACCCATTCAGCGGTCATGTACTAGCCCCTCGCCTCAGTTACCCCCCAGATGGAAAACAGTACCTTACCCCAATGCCTCAACCCGTCCAGTCAGGGAAAAGCAAACCCTATCACCGAATGATCTTACGTCACTACTTCATTCCTACGAACCCCCTTCCCTACCTACTAGACCTGCGCGTACGGAGAATACGCAGAAACTGTCCTTAATCCAACCCATCCATTCCATTGCCTCCAGAATTACAAGACACATTCCGAGAGGTATTGTTGAAAACAACCTCAAAAAAGTACCTATCTCCCACGACCAGAACACCACCCCGACCAAGGCCCAGATAAAATGTATCCTACTAAACTGTAGATCGGCAGCACGTCATGCCGCCGATATAGCTGACCTCATCATAACCAATGAACCCGACCTTATAATCTTAACGGAAACCTGGCTAAACAAATCATCCACGCCCATCTTTGACATACTAGTTCCCCAAACTATCACATCACTAGACTTGACAGAGCCGATAGGCTTGGTGGTGGTATTGCCTGCATCCATAGGAACAACTTCTCTGTAAACCGCTCTAACACCACGGTGTACTCCTCCTGTGAATACCTTTGCCTACACATCACTAGCAATAACAAGCCAATATGCTCACTACACTCTTTCTACCATCCTCCTGGTAACAACCTTACCTTCATCGAACACATGATGGATATCCTAGCCACAAATGTTGGACAACAGAATACACAGATCTTCCTGGGGGATTTCAACCTCCATTGGAATGATCCCGACGACCCAGAGGTCAATAGCCTCAAAACGTTCCTGTCCGACCTTAACTTGTCCCAAATCTGTGACAGCCCTACACACGAAAAGGGCTCAATCCTTGATCTAGTAATTTCCAAAGCAGATTCTACCCAGCTGGAATCGATTCTCCCTTGCGATTGGTCCGACCATTACATAATCACTTTCCATATCAGGGAAGAAGTTAAACTTCTCTCTGTACAACCATCAAGAACAAAAATCTGGAAGAGGAACCTAGAAAACATCAATCCTGCCGATCTCGCATCCGCTAGTCACATCCTCACACCCCCACCCGATGGATCAAAGGATGTACAGGATATAACCACTCACTACTTCAACTCTATGAACAGGGTACTCGACACCCTAGCTCCCCTGCAACTAAAAAGAGTCACCACCAAAATCTCAAACCCCTGGTTGATGGTAGACTAAATGAGGACAGAAGATCACTGAGAACAATTGAAAGACAATGGAGAGCCGCCCCATCCGCTACCCACCTCAAAATACTAAGAAGCACCAGAAATGCCTATTACAGAAGGATTAGACGCGCAAAAGCTGATTTCATATGCAAACAGTTAGACCAAGCTAAAAATCGCCCCAAAAAACTGTTCGAAATAATCAAAGCTCAATCTAAGGGAGTCACCCACTCCCCCCAAGCCAATCCGGATACGCTTCCCAATTGCGAAGATCTTGCCTCCTTTTTCACAACAAAAACTGAAAACTTAAAGACAGACCTACTTAACGATCTATTATCCCTGACCGACCCACACTCAATCCCCGCACCGACCACACCAGAGACCCCGCTTAACTGCTCTGCAAAGCTCGACCTCAAGAACATCGCCTCCTGGACCGCCTTCAACTTCTACAGCGAAGAAACTATCCTAAACACACTCACTACTTTGAATCCCTCCAACCATTTCACAGACCCTCTCCCAGCATCCCACCTAAAGACCTTCATTCCACTGCTAGTGCCCCTATGGACTAAGATTATTAATACCTCTCTTCTGCAAGGAACCATCCCTGACATCCTCAAAACTGGTCAGGTTTCCCCCATCCTAAAGAAAGTAACAGCAGATCCCTCAAACTTGTATAACTATCGCCCAATATCTAACATCTCAACCCTGGCCAAACTGCTCGAAAAATGTGTCCAAATGCAGCTTAGTAACCACATAGACCATTTCAACCTACTCGACCAATTCCAATCAGGCTTTCGTTCAGGGCACAGTACCGAATCAGCCATGACTCACATAATGGATGACGCATTACAAATACTGGATCAAAACAAAGCCTGCTTGCTAATCTTACTGGACTTATCCTCAGCCTTCGATACAATCAAACACGACAACCTAATGGACCTCTTGAAGCAAAGAATGGGACTATCTGGAACGGTGTTAAAGCACAAGTTACTAACTTGTGTAACGATATATCTGTAAGAGACAGTAGTTAGTGACAGATTCCTTACCTTAGAATATCCCCAGGCGTCAGGCTGGATCCGGAAAGTTTTTGCGTAGCAGTACCCTTGCGCGTCGGTAGGCGGCGTCGTGCGGCTCCGCGTCCGTCGTCGGCGTCGTGATCGCTGGGATGACGTCGCGGGCAGTACTTAGACGCCGCCCCTGCGCGCTGACGTCAGTTCTGTACACGACTTTCCGCGCCAGGAACGCAGAGCCATGCAAGAAGCTGACATAGGTGTCTGAAAAATACTAGGGCCCTGAAAGGGATGTCCTTAACCCTAGAAATCAGTTCGCAGAACGGGGAGGATGGGTGGGCGGTAGGAATCTGTCACTAACTACTGTCTCTTACAGATATATCGTTACACAAGTTAGTAACTTGTGCATCTGAAAGAGACACGTTAGTGACAGATTCCTTACCTTAGAATAGATACCCCAGCAATACCAACCCCGGTGGTGGGTCTGCGAACAAAGATCAGACAAGGAAGTCCCGGAGGACAGAACGGCCAAAGAAGCCGTCCCTCCGGACCTGGCTGTCAAGGCAGTAATGCTTGGTAAACGTGTGCAGCGAGGTCCACGTAGCTGCCTGACATATATGTTGCAGCGGAACACCGCGGCCTAAAGCCGTGGTAGCAGCTGTTGCCCTGGTGGAATGGGCCCGCAGCCCAACAGGAGGCTCCTTCTTAGCCAAAGAATAGCAGGCTTTGATACACAAGGTGACCCAGCGGGAGATGGTTTTCTTGTGCACCGCCCGACCTTTTTTGGCGCCCACGTAGCCAACAAAGAGCTGGTCATCCACCCGGAAGTGTTATGTGCGGTTGATATAAAAGGAAAGCGCACGTTTTGGGTCCAGACGGTGGAGCCTCTCTTCCTCTCTGGAAGGATGCGGAGGCGGAAAGAAGGTGGGCAAAGTGATGGTCTGCCCAATATGGAAGGCAGTAACCACCTTTGGCAAGAAGGACGGACGCGTCCTAAGAACAACCTTGTCTGGATGGACAGACAGAAAGGGAGGTTTGCATGACAGAGCCTGGAGCTCACTCACCCGCCGAGCGGAGGTGATGGCCACCAGAAAGGCTGTCTTCAAAGTAAGAAGACGAAGAGGACAGTTATGTAGAGGCTCAAAGGGAGCGCACATTAAAAAGGTAAGAACCAAGTTTAAGTCCCACTGAGGCATGACAAAAGGAACAGGAGGGAAGAGGTGTGTAATGCCTTTAGAAACCTGTTAACAACAGGGGACTTAAAAGAGAGGGCTGATCAGGGAGCCTGAGGAAAGCCGAGATTGCACAAAGATAGCCCTTGATGGTACCCAGGGCAGAACCCTGTTGGGCCAGAGAAAGAAGGAACAGAAGAACCTCAGAAAGAGGGGACGAGAGGGGATTCACAGCCTTTGCTGTGCATGCCACAAACTTGTTCCACCTGCAGGCGTATACCACCTTAGTGGAGGGACGCCTGGCTGCCAGAATCACATCACAAACTTCGGGAGGCAAGTCGAAAGGAATCAACTGCCGCCGCTCAATCTCCACGCAAGCAGGTGTAGACTGGACAGGTTCGGGTGGAGGACCGCCCCCTGCTGCTGCGACAGAAGATCCTCCCGAAGAGGCAGACGGATCGGGGGATCTACGCTCATATTGAGTAGCTCGGGATACCAAACTCTTCGAGCCCAGTCCGGAGCCACAAGGATGACTTGGGCCCGGTCGCGCCGAATCTTCTTCAACACTCTGGGTAGAAGTGGTATAGGCGGAAAGCGTACAACAGACCGCAACTCCACTCGCGACGAAAAGCGTCGCCGAGCGAGTGCCGCCTTGGAAATTCCAACGTGCAGAACTGATGACTTTGCGCGTTCTCGTCGGTGGCGAATAGATCTAACCAAGGCTCTCCCCACTGTAGAAAGAGTCCTTGCGCCACTTCCGAGTGAAGACGCCAATCGTGATCCATCATGCACCTGCGGCTGAGTTCGTCCGCCCTGGCGTTCAGGGAACCTGCCAGGTGTTGAACCATCAGGAATATGCCCTGATGTTCCAGCCATGTCCAGAGGCGCAGAGCCTCCTGACATAGGGTCCACGACCCCACCCCGCCTTGTTTGTTGCAGTACCACATGGCGGTGGTGTTGTCTGTGAACACCTGCACTACCTTCCCCTTGACAGAGGGAAAGAATGCCTTGAGTGCAAGTCGGATCGCCCGAAGCTCCAGAAGGTTGATATGGAGCCGGGACTCCGCCGGAGACCAGAGGCCTCTGATCTCCGCCTCTCCCATGTGACCGCCCCATCCCAGAAGGGACGCGTCCGTCACGACTGTGTGCTCTGGCTGGGGAAGGGAGAGGGATCTGCCCATGACCCATTGCCGGTTCGAGAGCCACCACTGCAACTGTTTTGCAGTCCCCTCCGAGATCTGGACGTGATCGGACAGGTTGCCCTGGTGCTGCGCCCACTGGAACTTCAGGTCCCACTGCAGAGCCTGCATATGCCATCTGGCATGATCGACCAGCAGGATGCAGGAGGCCATGAGGCCCAGCAGCCTCAGGGTCATCCGTACCGAAACTCAGGATAGAGGCTGAAAGATCGGAATCATAGCCTGAATATCCCGGACTCGCCGTTCGGGAGGATAGGCCCGAAACTGCGTCGTGTCCAGAACTGCTCCGATGAAAAGGAGCTGTGGAGAAGGAATCAGGTGCGACTTTGGCACATTGATGGAGAACCCCAGCGAGTGCAGGAGTTCGGCCGTAGTCTGGAGGTGGGAGACGACTGCCTGGGACGAGCCCGCCTTCAGCAGCCAGTCGTCGAGGTAGGGGAAGACTGGAACCCCTGCCCGGCGCAGATGAGCTGCGACCACCGCCATCACTTTCGTGAACACCCGAGGGGCACTTGTGAGGCCAAAGGGAGCACGGTGAATTGAAAATGCTCGAGGCCCACCATGAACCGCAGGTAACGCCGGTGGGCCGGCAGGACGGGGATGTGGAAATAAGCGTCCTGCAAGTCCAACGCTACCATCCAGTCTCCAGGGTCGAGGGCAGTCAAGACCTGAGCTAAGGTGATCATCTTGAACTTCTCCTTCCGGAGGAAGCGATTGACGTTCCGGAGGTCCAAGATAGGACGCATGTCCACCTTGTCCTTTTTGGGCACCAGAAAGTAGTGGGAGTAGCAACCACGTCCTACTTCTGGGGTCGGAACGCGCTCGATGGCCCTCTTGGCCAAGAGGGCCGCAACTTCCTTCTGAAGAAGCACCAAGTGATCCCCTGACATGCGGTGGAATGGAGGTGGCATGGCTGGGGGGGTGGTCTCGAAGGGGAGGGAGTAGCCCCTTCGGACAATGTCCAAGACCCACCTGTCCGAGGTGATGGCACGCCAGTGGTGAAGGTGATGGCGGACCCTGCCCCCTACTGGCGTGCTGTGCACCTGAAAGGAAGGACTAGGAGGGCTTGGAGGCCGCGGACGGGGCGGGGTTGGTGGCCTGACCCGCACGCTGGTTGCCCGATCCGCCACGGCGGAAGCCATGTCCTCGGCCACGCGAAGACGCTTGTTGCGCGTGCCGGTGGCTGGGCAGCGGATGTGACTGGGCGCCCCTCCCGTGGCCACGAAAGGGGCGAAAAGCAGAGGTTAGCGGAGGGCGCACAGCAAAAAGGCCCAGGGACTTGGCAGTAGCCCGTGAGTCCTTAAAGCGCTCCAGCGCATGGTCTGCTTTGGAACCAAAAAGACCGACTCCATCTAAGGGCATGTCCATGAGTGTATTCTGGACATCACCCGAGAAACCAGTTGTTCTCAGCCAGGCGTGGCGACGCAGCGCCACCGTCGTCGCAAGCGATCTGCCCAGCGAGTCGGCGGTATCAAGGCCACAACGGATGGTGTACTTTGCCGCATCCCTTCCTTCCGCAATGGTGCGGGAAAGCAGTGTCTGGACCTCCTCAGGACACTGGGGCAAAACGAGCGCCACCGAATCCCACAGAGAGTGGGAGTATCGGCACAAAAGGCAAGCGGTGTTGACAGACCGCAAGCCAGCACTGGAGGAAGAAAAGGCCTTCCCAAATTGGTCCAGGCGTTTGGATTCCCTATCCGGAGGGGCGGTAGGGAAGGCGGTTTGGGAGGCAGAGGCTTGGACAACCAAGCTCTCGGGGGTGGGATGTTGAGAGAGAAACAAGGGGTCGCCCGGAGCAGGGCGATGGCGTCGGGCCACGTTCCTATCCACAGGAGCCCGTGTGGCGGGCTTGGACCAGGTGCCCAAAAGAACGTCAGACAGTGCATCATTAAACGGCAGCAATGGCTCCGAGGAGGTAGCTCCCGGCTGAAGCACTTCCGTCATGAGGTTAGTCCTGACAGCCACTGTAGACAATTGGAGGTGTAAGGGTCCAGCTGCTCTACGCAACACCGTTGCGAAATTTGCTCCCTCCTCCGTAGCCACGGAAGGAGGAGACAGCATGCCAGTGTCAGGAGAAGTGTCCAGACCACTGGCATCCCCAAGTTCCTCTGCCCAGTCCTGATCATACTCACACTGCTGTGTGAGAGGGTCTTCCGACCCCTCCCAGCTCTCCTGGTCCTCCTCCGACAGAAAATAAGGAGATGGGGGGACGTCAGGGACCCAAGGTCTCATTGGCGCCGGAGCCGGCATCGGGCGACGTCGGTCCGACGCCGCGTCCGGATCCGGAGAGAACCGGGGAACGACGCCGCCCGGAGCCCCGGACGGCGTCAGGAACGGCACCGGGGACATCGGCGGAGGCGTGGTTAGGTCAACCGGCGTCGATGGGGGTTGCGGTACCATCGGAGCCTGGATCGAGGCCGGGGCCGGGAGCGAGGTTGGTGAGACAGGCGGCGCCGGAGTCGTCGGCGGCGCCGGGGCAACCCCATCAGGGCCCGCGGGGCCCGAAGGCGCACCGGAGGGGCCTTGAGGCCCGAAGAGGCGGGCCATGGCCGACAGGAATTTCTGTATCTCGGCCGGAGTCGCCCCCGAACCTGGGAAGGACGGGTAATGCGGGGCGGCTCCACAGGCACCTCCGGAGCCGCGGGGACGGTGACTGTGCCGACAGGGGCCTCAGCCGAGTCGCGAGACCGGCGAGGCGAAGTCTTAGAGCGATGGTGCTTCTTAGACTTTTTGTGCTTCGACTTACCCGAGGAGTGCGAAGACTTGGACTCCGACGACCGGCGAGGACTCCGACGACCGGCCCCTCGACCTCTCGCGTGACCGGGGCTTGGTGCGGCGCGGAGCCGACTGCCGGACCTCAAGTAGCTTTCGAGACCGCTCTCGCAAAGCCTTCGGGTGTAAGGCCCGGCAGTCAGAACACGACTTCGTGTCGTGGTCTCGGCCGAGACAGTAGAGACACTAAGTGCGGGTCTGTGATCGACATCATTCGACCACAGGCGTCGCATGGCTTGAAGCCGGGCATCCCTACCGACACCTCGGAGCCTAGATGACTCGAAGAAAAACAGTGAAAAAATCACCAAAAAGTTAGTCAAAAAATGACTAGGGCACTGCCCTTCCCGGATCTGCGCTTACTGGCGCGGAAAAAAGAACTGACGTCAGCGTGCAGGGGCGGCGTCTAAGTACTGCCCGCGACGTCATCCCGGCGATCACGACGCCGACGGACGCGGAGCCGCACGACGCCGCCTACCGACGCGCAAGGGTACTGCTACGCAAAAACTTTCCGGATCCAGCCTGACGCCTGGGGATATTCTAAGGTAAGGAATCTGTCACTAACGTGTCTCTTTCAGATCTGGTTCACCTCCTTCCTTCAAAACAGAACACAAAGATTCAAGATTAACCAATCCTTATCTAACCCCACCCCAGTCACTTTGGGAGTACCCCAGGGATCCTCCCTCTCCCCAACACTCTTCAATTTGTTTATGGAACCACTCACTGAGCTTTTCAACTCCGCAAACATCCATTATCACATGTACGCCGACGACACACAGCTCTACATTAAGGTCCACTCTCTTGAAGACATCAAGTCCCTTAACTCAACGCTCCAAAAGACACAGACCTGGCTGGCTAGGAACCATTTAAAACTAAACACACTAAAGACAGAATTCCTCCTAATCGCTCCCCCAACCAAACATCCATCATCCAAGAGTGGATGAAGCACCTAACTGCACTCGACGGTCAACCTCTCATCATCGATTCCGCTAAATCCCTAGGAGTAACCCTGGATAATAAACTAAATATGCAGAAGCACATCAGCGCTGCAACTAAAGGAGCAAATTTTCAGATAAACACCCTGAGAAAATTGAAACCCTTCATACCCGCAAATGACTTTAAACAGGCAGTCCAAACTCTAGTAATTCCCAGAGTTGACTATGGGAGTGTCGCACTTTGTGGCCTACCTAAATCAACGACCGCTCCGCTAAGAGCCGCAATCAATACAGCCGCTAGACTCGTCACTGGCAACAAAAGAAACTGCCGCATTTCCCCTGACCTGCAGGCCCTCAACTGGTTACCTTTTGAGGCCAGAATCCATTTAAAAATCGCTTGTATGACACATAAGGCATTGCATCACAAAACCCCGAGGTACCTAGCGGAGAAACTAGTACTATCGGGTGGTAACAGATCTACCAGGAGCTCTGATAATCTACTTAAACCACAACGTTTCTCCAAAAAGAAAACATATAATCGTACCTTCTCAGGAATGGCTCCCAGGATTTGGAACTCCTTACCCCCAGAAACAAGACGTAATCCGTCCACTGCTTTTTTCAAAAAGGAAGTGAAATCGATATTCATGTCTAAATTCCCTTGAACATTTTCTTATACACTCCTGTAGATATATGCTAACCGCTAATAGTTAACAATACTTTATTCGCATAATTCTGTTTTCTATATGTATATGTCATCCACCTATATCTGTATTCGCATAATTCTGTGTTTTCTATATGTATATGCCATCCACCTATATCTGCCTTGTAAAGCGCTCTGATACCCGCAAGGGTCTTGTTCGCGCTATACAAAACTGTCAAAATAAAATAAAAAAATAAAAAATCAAATTATCTGTTGCTGCTAGAAAGAATTGTAGCAGTTTGTTAGAACCTTATTTACAGCGAGGGTCTGCATTATTGGCATGCCAAGATGGCCGCCACGTTGGTGCACGCATTTTCGAGCGTTCTACATGCACCACGTGGTAACCGGCATGCTTTAGAAATACCGGCAGAGTCAGTGCGGGGAGAACGGGATGGACGATTGCAGGCAGTGACAGGAGATCCTGGTGGTAAGGAGGTTCCAGCGGGGGGCCCGGGAGATCAAAGAGGCATGTAGCGGTGGGTGCCGTGGTTTAGGTCTGAGAGGCGGCATCTTAAGCGCAATGGGTTACGCTGGTCAGTACATTTAAACTCAGATGCGGTGCATTGTTTGGAGTAAGAATAAGCACGTACCCACGAAATGTTTTATGCAAACGCCATTGAGTTTCTAATTACTATCAGAGATACCACCCCTGGTGGTAAGGAGGTTCCAGCGGGGGGCCCGGGAGATCAAAGAGGCATGTAGTGGTGGGTGCCGCGGTTTAGATCCGAGAGGCGGCATCTTTAGCATAATGGGTTGTACTGGCCAACACATTTAAACCTAGATACAGCGCATTGTTTGGAGTAAGAATAAGCACGTATTTACGAAATGTTTTACGTAATCGTGATTGAATCTCCAATTACTATCAGAGATACCACCCATGGGTTGACAAAAGCATGGCCACTGTGAGTGCATAATTAACAGAGGAATGAGTGGACACTGGGCAATTGCTGTGGTTGATATATGAAATATTAAACTTTGTGTTTGCCTTAGAGAGATTGTGGCTAGTATAACCTATGATATACATTTACAGGAATAGATCGACAAGTGCGATCTTGTGAATGGAACGCGACCCAGTGGCGCATGGTTCCGAATGAGAGGTGGTTGTAGGTACGCTGGACACGAGCAATCCCTCGGTAATTATATGAAAATAAAACATATATAGTGGTTGGTTTTAGATTGAGGTCCTATGGTTGAAAGGAGTGTTTGTGATTGGTACATTTCTCCTTTTTATCACTGTCAACCACAGATTGGGTGTGAAAAGGACTGAGGTGAGGACTGATGCCCCAGCAGCCCTGATGAAGTTGCCTTGACGGGTATGGCAACGAAACATGTTGGTTTTTGACAAAAAATAATGGCCAAATGTTTGCCTTGTTTTTAAAATGAGGACACTCACAACAGTGAATAAAGAGTGTTGCATGTGAGTGCTATCTCGTTTTTAGTATGTTGGGAACGCCAATTTTTGTGCACGCTTGGGGTAAAATTAAACACTGAGTGAATTGCACAGTCTCAGTGATAGGGGTCACATAAACTTGCTGTTTTTGACCTTCCACCTCAGTGGATTGTTCACACACACCTTTCTCTTTCTTTATCTTGTTTTGAGTAAGGAAGCAACCGATGATGATAACGTGGGCTTCCTGGTGAGTACCATCCAGGAGCCCTTTGGGTTTGCGCACGTTAGGTGCTTTCTTACCCTACTCACATTTTTCACGTTGTTGGGTATGATTCATTGGTTGTTTTTTTCGGTTTACTCTGAGTAATGAAGTGAACACGACTGTCTGGTGGTTATTGACGGTGATTTTTAAATGAGAACAGTCCGGACAATCCAGTTTATTGACGATCAGGAATAGATCTGGGCTGGGGGCATCAATAAAGAGATAGAATCCCCTAAGAGATCCTAAAGCATGTATGTACTGTTCATAGAGATCAGACCTTGTTGTGATTATAACAGGCAGGACCTGAACCTGGCTTCCCAACCCAGGGACTAACCCCTGCGGCTGAGCACCTGCCCGGCGCACCAGGACTTCCTTGGTAGCACGCATGCCCCCCCTGAGGGTAACACCTGATCCATGTGTTGTGTGACAGTCTGCCTGGCGCAGATCTCCCGACCCCTGCCCATCGGACAATGTGCGAAGATCCCCCAGGACAGAAGTGGTGTCACCATGGTCACTCCTTGGAGGCTCAGCCCTTCTGGCTGGCCCCTGACCCACTGGTTCTCCCACTGGGGAACGCATCCCCCTCTCACCCCTCAGTCTGGACTTCTGCACCCTCCACTTAGGAGCGGCACCGCCAGACACCTGAACTGCTGGAGCTCTGTTTACAGACACTCCACGTTCTCCTGCCACTAGGAGATCCCCCTCGACAGACGGCCTACCAGTACAGCCTAGGCTCCCCACCGGATGTTTCCTTCTGGAACCACCCAGGCTCTGGGACCGGGTTTCGGGCACCTTGGGCCGCAGCCCATTCCCACTCCTCCGCGGAGACAGGACGTGAGTCCCTACAACCTTCCCACGACACCGGGACCTATCTGGGCTACCACAAACCTTCGGTTGGGAAATACCTAAGCCGCTTCCTTCCGGGTCACCCCCAGATGTTTCTCCAGACCCTCTGGAATCCACCAAAGGGTCTGCCTCCAGTGCAAGCTCCCTGGGGTCAGAGAACTCACAATCCACTGGGTGTTGGCATAGCTCTGGAAACCAGGGACTTAAAATATGCTCTCCAACAATTGAATCACAGCCCCACACGTGTTAACCAAACCACCCTTCACCCATCCATCCAGTGCCTCAGACAAGTACCCCACATCATTCTCACAAGACTGGTGAGACAGTGTCTGACTGTTGCTGTCTCTTAACCCATACTCTTCTGGCTGGTCTCCATACTCACTTACTAGGGCTTCTATCATGGGGGAACCCCTCTCCCTGCACCTCTCATCTAGAGTCAGTAGCGTGTCCCTCCCACTACCAGGGAAATGATCCCCTGTGCCAGTTCCCCAATTCACCTCAGGGACACTGCGCACCACTGGAGTACCCTCACAATCCTGAACCCCCTGGTGTATGTCAACCCCCTCCTTGAAGCAGGGCCCCAAATCTGTGTGTGTGTGTACCTCATCCTCAGTACTGGACCTACCACTTTTGCTGCCACCATCTGGGCTGGGCCTAGCCCTACTGGCTTCCCAGTCCAGCTCTCTCATTTTAAACTCATGGTCTAACATCATCCTTTTCTCTTCCATGGCTAACTTAAGCTTCTCCAGTTCTACAGCAACTCTCCTTGCTTCCCGCCTGTCCTCCAGCTCCTCTGGGGACAAACGGCTGCTGCCTGCTTTAGAGGGCGCCCCCCTTCCCAAAAGCACATCCACCCTTGGAATAGGCACCTCTGCCTCCATGCCAAGACAAAAGGACACCACATCAGTTTAGAAAAATATCCAATATTTTTATATAATTAAGACAAGACCAAAAACGCTAAGAATCCACTTATACTATACTTAAAAGTTCACAGTTCACAGTTCCAAAAATACGCTGATTAAAAAGAGTTCCTTGTGTGGATAGCTCCGTCCGGGCTACCACGGAGTCGTGACCAACAAATCCAACAGTTCTGGCTGGTCGCGGGCCAGCTACGGTGTCGGGAAGACCCGCAAACAGTACCTGTGAGAGATGCAGGGCGTTGAGGCCCTTGAAGTCACTCGCGTTGCAGGTCGAGCTCCTCTCTGATGGAATCAGGAGCGCTGGCACCGGCAGGCGTCGGGTGCTGCGGTGCGAAGTGCAGCGATGCGGCGTGCGGTGCCCCCAGGTCGCGGTGCGAGCAGCGGCTCGGTGGCGGCGTCAGATGGCGTCGTCGGTGAGACCAGGGTCACGGTGCGAGATGAAGGCGGTGCTCGCCACGGTGCTAGCAGGCCACAGTGCAAGCAGCGGCGTCGTCATTGCTGAAGCGCTGTCGTCAGCTGACGAACTGGAGTCGATGGCGCCGGCGTCGGTAGGCCAAGGCTGCGGTGCAGGATGAGGGCGGTGCGTTGTGACTTACGAGCAGTGCCCTCGAACCACGGTGCAAGCAGCGGCGTCTGTTTCGGCGGGAAGTGGCGGCGTCAGGCAGGCCAAGGCGTCCTCGTGAAGCAAGGCGGTGCGGAGTGCGGTGCCCACAGGTCGCGGAGCGAGCAGCGGCTCGGTGGCGGCGTCAACAGGCATCGTCGGTGAGACCAGGGTCGCGGTGCGGCGTTGCGGCGGTGCCCTCTGCGGTGCCAAAGCTTCGGCGTGAAGCGAGGCGGTGCGGTGCCCACAGGTCGCGGTGCAAGCAGCGGCTCGGTGGCGGCGGCAACAGGCGTCGTCGGTGAGACCAGGGTTGCGGTGCGGCGTTGCCCTCTGCAGTGCCTTCAGGACACGGAGTCGGCAGTGGCGTCGTAGACGTCGTCGAGTTGGTGTTCTTCGGGTGGCAGCACAAAACACACAGTCCCCAGTGCTGCAGGTCGAAGAACTTGAAGTCTTTGCTGTTCCTGAGACTTCGTGAACAGGGGGCAAGCTCTACCTCAAGGCCTTTGAGAGACTCACAAATTAGGTTGCAGAAAGTCCAGTCCAGGCCTTTCACTGCCCAAGACAGAAGCAGCCACTGCAGGTCAGCCCAGCAAAGCACCCAGCAAAGCAGTCGTTCCTTTTCGCAGCTTCTCCGGCTCTTCTTCTTGGCAGTCTTCTTGTTCCAGATGCGTTCTAAAGTTCAGGGGTCTGGGCCCCAGTATTTGTATCCAAAATCCTTTGATCTTTCAGGCAGAGGGTGTCTGTGCCCGGCCAGAACCAGTTCTGCCTTCTCTGGTGTCATTTCCTGGCAGGAGGTGGAGACGGCATTGTCAGAGGCAGACCAGGCCCTTTGAGGTGCAAGGAAATCTCCTCCCCTTCCCCCATCGCAGCCCAGGTCTATTCAGCCCTTTCCTGACCTACCTAGACTATCTGGAGCCCCTTCGGCCCCCAGCCTTCTGTCATCCAAAACCCAGACAGGCAATCCACATTCCAGCAGAGAGCACACGGGATGACTGAGCAAGAAAATACCTACTTTCTAAAAGTGGTATTTTCAAACACAGAATGTAAAAATCACCTTCACTAAAAGATGCATCTTTAGATTCTGAGTTCAGGCATACTAAATTCTATTTTCTTATCGAATTCCCTGGGCCAGTTATGTTTATAAGATGTTATAAACAAACCTCCCATTCTATCCTAGGGGGAACTGGTTGCCTTGTTATAGTGAATTACAGCCAATTTCGTTTTTCACTATCAGGACATGCCACACACACCAGGGCATGTCCCAACTTTCACATACACTGCACCCTGCCCACAGGGGTCCCTTGGGCCTACCTGAGGGGTGTCTGACATGTAAGAAAAGGGAAGGTTAGGGACCGGCCAGTGTGTGCACTGGCCAAGTCGACATGGCAGTTACCAACTGCGCGTAGACTCTGCAATGGCAAGTCTGACTTACCGTTTTCAGGGCTACTCACGGGGGTGGCACAACCAGTGCTGCAGGCCCCCCGAGTAGCATTTGATTCACGAGCCCTGGCACACGCAGTGCACTTTACTAGGGGCTAACAGGTAAATCAAATATCCAATCATGGAAACACCCATCTATAACACAATTTACACAGAGAGCATATGCACTTTAGCACTGATTAGCAGTGGTAAAGTGCCCAGAGTCCTAAAACCAACACAAACAGGTCAGGGAAAAATAGGAGGAAAAAGCAAAAAGTTTGGGGATAACCCTGCAAAAAGGGCCATTTCCAACAATGACATAGCTCAGTGTATTTATAATTCTATGCAGGAATATCATTACACCTTATGTCAAAACTTTTTCTCCCACTTTCAGATCTAAATCTCACTAACAACTACTTAGATGTGATAGTCTGTGACCTTTCTGTAATGAAACACAAAATGGCACATGCTGATCTATATTTCTGACTGCATTGACTTCTTTAAATGGAAGTACAGTTTCAGAATGTTGAGTAAACTTTGCAGTCAAAAACGCCTTTGCCCCATTTCACCTGTAAAACTGGTTATGGCTAGTGTGCCATTTTATGTTATTTCAAAACCAAATAAGTTGATAAAACACAAAACAAAAACGTAATTATAGCAATATTGTATTCTGTTGCACATGGTATCATCGCAAGTTAGCATTTCTAATGCTATATGGTTGCAAAAATACACACTAAATAATGATGATGATTTATATTATTAATTACATTTATAAAGTGTGATTTTCACCTAAAAGGTATCTGGCGCTATGGTGACTTTCTCAGTGATCTTTTTAGAGAAAAGCTGGACTACCAGTTATACACCTTTAGTTGGGCGTGGCAGAAGGGACCTAGCTCATGATCTCTCATTCCATATAACATCTATTTGGGGAATAGCCACGTTTTCAAGTTCTTCCTAAACTGCAGTAGACTGTCGCTGGCTCTTAACGAGGGCAGCAACTTATTCCAGATCTGGGCTGCCTTAAATGAAAAAGACCGACCCCCATGACTCATTTTTGGGAATTTTGGAATGCATTGTAGATTAGATGGAGAGGAACATAAGTTCCTCATTGAAACATAGTGCTAACATTTTCTTAGCAATAGCCTGGGTCCTTTTCCTTTTATAGCCTTATTAACAATGCACATCGATTTAAAAGTGATTCTGTCCTTCACCGGGAGCCAATGAAGTTCCCTGAGCGTGGCAGACGAACAGGCACGCCTAGTTTTGCTGCTGCTTGTACTCTGGAAAGCCTCTTTAGTGGCTATTCTGGAGCTCCAAGCATCAGGGCATTGCAATAGTCAATTCTGATAAGAACTGCACTTTGAACCGCCAACTTTCTAGCTGGTTGTGGCAGCAGTGGAACAATTTTCAGCAAATTCCTAAGTAATCCAAGGCATGTGAAAGTTGTTCTGTTGACATGTTTCCATTGAGAGATTATCATCAAAATAAACACCCAAGTTACGGACTGCTTTGGATGTTTCTAGGTCGTCTGTATTGGTCCAAGTCCGAAAATTGTTTGGGAGTTGAACCAAATTTTTTGACAGAATACAGCACAGAAACTCAGTTTTCTCACTATTACATTTTAGTGAGCTGGTGTTCAGCCAGTCTGCTACATCTTTCGTAAAGTTATGAAAGGCATCCAATGGTGTATGTCTATCGCTATCTGGCGAGAAGATCAGTTGTGTATCAACAGCATAATTCACCAAACTAATGCTGTGTGATTGAATGATTCTCAGCAGGGGCGTAGGTAAACATTAAAAAGAATAGGGCTAAGTGTCGAGCACTGACGCGCTCCATGTTTAACCTTTTTAAATTCTGATAGGTAAGGTGTTAGTGAGATTGCCTGAGTTCTTTCTGAGAGGTAGGATTATATCCATTTTAGCAGAGTCCCTGCCACTCCTTTATCTTTTAGCCTTGTCAGCAGTAAATGATGGTTGATGGTGTCAAACACGGCTGATAAGTCCAATAACATCAGACCCCTGTCAACCATCATCTTGAGGACATCCATGGCCATGATTAATTTAGTTTGTGTACCGTGGGCAGGACACCAAAGCCTGTCTGCTCTATTTCCAGGATATTCTGCTCTTTCAGGAAACAAGAAATTTCTTTGCTCACATATTTTTCCAAGGTTGTTACTGGATAGGGAAGTTGCGAAATAGGGCGATAGTTACTGGGCACTGAAGGATCTGCTGTGGTTTTCTTCAGTAAGGGTGTTATTAATGCTTTCTTCCACCTCTGCGGGACCTTGCCTGTCACCAGAGACTGATTACATCTCTTTTGCAGCCCTGGATAAAGGTAGTCTGTCAATTTCTTCCAATATTTTAGAGGTACTAGGTCCAATATAGACCCAGATGGAACGGGAATAGCTACTACAGTTTTGAAGGCTTCTTCGATCATTACTTCAAGCCTCTCTAGCTTTATATTGTCTAGAGTTCCTGTCTCTTCTTTACTTTCCCCATCATTTGTTTGTTGAGTTGTTTTGGCCGAGATTGCGTTTATGTCTGCAATAATCATCTCAATTTTATAATTTCAAAAAATCTGATAAATCATCACAAAGCTCTTCTGAGTGTGTTATTTGTTCGGTACGGTCAGGATTTGCCAGTTCTTTAACAAAGTCGAAGACTTTTTTCGACCTATTTGTCCCCTTCAAAATAGATTGTGCGTAGTAACTTTTCTTCACTGCCCTTATTTCTACTTTATACATATGTAGTACTTTCTTTAGTTGTTGCTTATCACTGTCTAAATAGAGTTTACCATTTTCTTTCTAATTGTTTACATTTTGTTTTAGATTCTTTTAAGGCTTCCATATACCATAATGCTGATGGCTTACGTCGATGTGTGATCTGTTTAATTGGTATTACTTTATCTAATCTTCTAGTTATTTTTTCTTGCAGCTTAATATAGTTCTCATTAACTGTTTCTGCTTCAGTCGAAGAGTTTTCCATTCTGGCTCTTACTCAACATACGCCATGCTCTGCCTTGAATTCTTTTTTCCCCTCTGCCAGCCTGTCATTGAGGGTCTGAGGCTTTTTATTTCAAAAGCTTCTATCAGCATGAGGTCGGACCAACTCGAAGGAATCTTGTCTGAGGCTGAAATAAGATCTTTTGGAGCAAGTATAAAATCCAGGGTATGCCCCTTTTGATGAGCTGGGCCATTTATTAATTGTTCTAGCCCAAACGTTTCACATGACCCTAGGAACTCTTTACATTGAGGGGATATGCTGCCTTCTGCCCAGACATTAAAATCATCTAACACAAGAGTTTGCGTGTGTAAGGGCAAGATTAGTGATGATTTTTACAAACGGGTCAATGAGGGTGCTACCTCTTCCCGGAGGCAGATAACACAGGATTGCGGAAAACTCCTTATCCTGTTTCCCTATGAGGGAGAAATCTATTGTTTCAATCCCTGGCACTTGATCTACATTAAGCCTGGTGATTTCCCATTTCTCTTTTAAAAATACTACCACACCTCCTTCCCCTTTGATCTTGTCTTGCTTGATGGATAACTTTGAACCCTGTTGGACAGGCGAATCCCACAGTGATATTAGACTTCGGAGGGATTCATGTCTCAGTGACAAACAGCAAGTCCCATTCACTAGTTTTGAGTATCAGGTTGATCTCGACTGCATGTTTCACTGCATTTGATCGGTTCTGCCCGCTCCTTATTACCTTGAGAGACCACTGGACATTGTCTCACTCCGTTTACTCTTCCCTCCTTTTTATTCTTAACTATACCTGCTGGGTTTAACACTTTTAACCTCTTACTTGAATAGGTTGTCCAATCACCCCGCGGCAAGTCTTCCCAATCCAATCCGGCAGCGTTGCTAGCGCTTTGTTACCGGAGCGCAGATGGGTTTGCCTTTAGATTAAAACTACTAAATGAAAAAACAATGCTTGTACAGGCCATTCAAATTCTAAAAACATTTTATTCATATAGCGTGCAGTTAAAAGAGCTTCCCGGCTTGCAGTAACATAGTAGTGAAATGTTACAAGTAAATTGTAATAACATTTTATTCTAGATAAAATATAAATGGAATGATTTCTTCCCTTCGGCAATCTAGCATTTATACATTAGAAATTTTAATTTGAAATGGTCAAATAACTACATATGTTATGTAAACAATAATTATCAGTTTATTCTAATTGTATTCATTGGCCCATGTTACATTTTACACTCTAACAAAGCAGATTAAACATTAGGTTATTAAACATGTTTTACTTAGACTGCATTTTTAAATGATTTGTTCAGTGGTATATAAGACAGGTTCAGTGGTAAATAAGTTGCTACGCAATTTTCATCATTGCATTGTCCAGGCGGATATCACGTAATTGACATGTTGGCATACAAACATCACACAAATACTGCTGTGTCCATACATGCTCATACTGATGAGCATATTTCCACATACACAGGTGTACCCTCTGACATTCTGTAGCTCCTTATAAAGGTTTGATTTCTCAGTTAGTCACAGGTATTCACATTAGGACTAGAAAAGGGACAGTAATTTAAAAATCATTTGGCTGTGGCTACAATATTCACTTCTTGGTTATAGAAAGAGGATATGAAAATGCCACATGTTACAACTGTACACGTTCTATTAAAAGAAAGTCTCAATTCCCTTTGTTTTTTCTGGAATGTAAACAGTGTAACACATGTTCAGCAGATAAAGGTGTTTTTCATCATCAATGTCTGACCAAAATGTGATCAGTGAGGACGCTGGCATTTGGAGTTCACAGACCTCTATCACAGGATTAGGCCAGAGGAATGCAAGGTCAAAACAAGGCACTGACCAGGTTCTCCTAGGTTTACTGAGGAAATACAGCATTCATTAATGGATGGTCAAAGTGTGTAGTAACCTGTGAAACATTCCAATCTGCTTTGTTGAGCCTCACAACCTCCATCTTACAGACCACAGAGTGCCAGAGTAAAGAGTAATAGGCGACTCAGGATGTAGACACCCTCTACTGCAGTAAAAAGTATTAGAGTATCTAATTTGAAGAATATAATGTTCATGATATATATATTTGACTGTGACGATGGGCAGGCCTGGAAGTGCAAACATATAACTAAGTGGTACGTCCCTCAAATAATAGAGTATTTTTAATGTGCTGTCAACATTCTGTTAAGCTAAATCACTTTACAGCATCAGACTTCTGGTTTTCTTTTGAAGTGTAAGAGCCATTGCGTTAATTAAATCATCCCTTTGACGTTCATATCAGTACAATGGGCACACAAAAACAACCCTGGCTGTTACTGCACCCAAGTTGTTAGCATGTTCCATTAAGTACATAAAATACTTAGGGCTACATTACAAGTGCCTGGGGTATTTTGGCATGGAAGCATCTCTCAGAAAAATACTGATAGCTTCAGTGCTGAAGTTTCTTGGGTCAGTATTACTGGTTTCTTCCAAGTTGGGGAACGAGTCATGACACATAGCATCAGAACTGGTCACCCGATTACTATGTGCTTTGTTTTTTTATGACCACTTTACCACTACAAATTTCACCTGTTGTTTTCCTAACAAATTTACATGGATAGTGACCCAAGTGTGTCACTATTCAGGAAGGTTGTAATCTACACTACTTATAGCTCAGACTTGGGAACATACTCTTGTTTGCACCTGAATCAGAATTGCCATGGCACTCGTAATAAGGCTCTTAAAAGCAGGAAAAACAGAAAAGTTATTTTTAAAAGGGATTCAGAGCAGCACTTAGTTACGACTGGCCATTTACAAGCAAACCCTTATCGTTTTAAGATACTGTACAAATCTAAACAATGTCTGAAAGTGTAATTTACTACTACTAGTTACTCCACGGCATGCAAACTGTCTCGGTGACCAATAGTGTATTTGCATCTGCCACCACAAGGCTGAAGAACACAGCCTATGAACAACAAAACTATTTGTGAAGATCTACATTGCAAGACACCTCTATTCCAAATTTGCTAAAATTTTGGAAGGTTACTCATTAAATCACCGTTTTGCTCTCCTCACTTCTTTGTTTTTTTAATAACTATTTAGGTCGCGCCGAATTTCTACTTCATGAGTAAACAAAAGTTCTTCTAAAAGAAGCAATCGATGTGTAACAATTAAGATGAAAATATCATACTTTTTGGAGGCAGTGCTGTGGAATGTGGCTGCTTGTTAAAAAATATGCGCTCTAATGGCTGGTAACATATCACACCAATGAATTTGTAGTCAATTAGTACACTAAGTACAACTGATCAAAAAGTTTTATATGTTGGGAATAAAGACTTACGGGATGCTACGCTGCTCGTCTTTTCTAGCCTAGAGGGCTACCTCTCGAAAATGTATTAATTCACACTTCCGATTCCTTTGGTAAGGTGTCTCTTCATGAGCATGTTCAACATCAAAAGTCATGTTGGTAGGAAACACTCACCTTAAGAGATGGACAGCACATCATGACGTTATATGGATCTGAAAGAACTGGACTGCGGGCATGGCACCCATGTCATTATCAACATTTTAAATGGCAGGCTACAGTAATAATGATATTGTACTAGGCATACACTTCTCTCTTAGATATGGAAACAAATAATGCACAACACATGTATAATGGGACAATGTTACTGAGGTGAGCTAATGGAATCAAAAAAGACAATTGTAAAATCTCTCTCATGTAACCTTAAATCCTGAAATAACACATGATGCATAAAAAGGCCAAAATAGCTGATGTTTGCTGCACATTCATTGCATCACGTGTAAAATAAAGGGCTTCCATTCAAGCAATGTGTTACTCATTAGAGGTGGCCAGGTAAGCCACTGAAAGTGGCCCGCAACATCTCTTCTCTTATGAATTCTTCAGGCTACTACAAGAATTGGCACGTGGTACATGACAGTCTCACCGGGATACTACCCTTTGGTTAGCAATTATATATTATTTAGACTTTCATAAAATGTATCATAAAAGCATACATACGTGTGCTGGTGTACTCATATCTTTAAAATAGATTTTTAAGTCTCGATTACTGTGAAATGCATACTGTGTGGGAGATTCAAAGCAATCTCTTTGCAATACCATGGTTATTATATTACCAGATTTTTTTGCGGAAGAATATATTGTGCCCCGATTTTCTATTTAGGGTGACAAAGCCCTTGTGCTTGAGATGCAAGTATAAAAACTGTGTGCTGAGAGATGTGACCAATACTTGCTTTATTCTTAATTTTTTTTCATTTTGTAGTGTGGGATGTGCTCGACACTAATACCATTTTTCGAAGCAGTTTTAAGTTTTAAATTCTCAAAACTTCTAAAGATGTCTACTTCAGTCAATAGTTAAGACATTAAGACATGATGCTCTGCCCACTGAATTGCAGCCTTATTGTATTCCACTGCACTGTACTCTGCAAAACACACGACTAACGCATAGGCACCTATCTTCGACAGCCTGCAATGTAAAGAAGTTGCCAGCTTGTGCATCCTGGCCACCACATTTGGACTTCGTGGCTTCCATGTCGCCAGTATACAAATGAGTTCATAACGCGTTAATTACTGCTCATTTTAAGCCCAAAGTGCAGGAAGAAAACCTAGTAGGAAAATGTGGGACAAATGGTGATCTCCAACAGCAGCGCATATAAGGTATAGCCGGAAATGGTCATTTGAGCAGACGCTGTTGCAGTGTGTGTCAGGAATTCTTTAATTGACATTCCTGGCAGTACTTAACACTTCACTGTGATTCTGCTTTGAAACAAGGGCAAGGTGATGGCCGCAGAGGACCCATATTCGCCATAAAAGCAAGGATACGTTGGGGGTTTACCTGCACACGGAATGGAGCTGACAAACTACCAATAGATTCACTATTGACCGCGCCCACTAAACAAACCCAGACTTGTTAAGTGTGTGCTTCCTAAGCATTCTTACTGCATCCCATCGGAATAGCCTCTACTGTTTAAATAACACAAGGAAATTCTCATTAGCGTCATTCAGCACTTTCCCGAATGTGAAGCTGAATGTGAAGCTAAACATCCCACTACATCCATGGTACCGAAGAAGTATAAGATAAAGCAAATACTGGCCACCCTGCCAATTTTCCTCAAAGAAGTGTCCACTTCATAGACACATTCTAGGCCAAGGGCAAAAAGAGGGGTTGAATAGATTTCCTCTGCATATCACATGATGGTTGTGGATGTTAAAATAGGTGTCTATCTTCCACATCATCATACCATATCTAAAAACAATTCTCAAGGACTATGTGAAACACAGGAGTGTATGTTATAGGTTATCCCACTGTACAACATTACTATACATAACATGAGACTAAATATTACAGACAACAAAATCCCTAAATTGTGTGGGACAACCTGAGCTTTTCTTTCTAAAATAGGTTTCACTCAAAATAAATCAAAACAAATCACAAAGTGTGAAAAAACTACACACCCACCCACTTCATTCACTCCCTCACTTATTAAAAAAGGAAAAATATGTACATCTATTTCAATATGATTAAAATTATTGCTTTGATTCCCACCTAATGAAATATTTAAAGACATTCTATTGAAGCAACCGCATGTTACCTCGCACAAACAACCCCTCTTGTAAAATGAAAAATTTACATTTTGTTCATTTTAAATTCGTGTCTGCTGATCACCTGATCAGTGTGTTCAATACCAAACTCCAAAATATATTCTTCTATAAATGTGTCTTTTTTTGTTATGGCAGTGAACATTTTGTTCAATCACTCATTCGCGGGAGAGGAAAACCACAAAGTGAAACACATTTCTATATGCTGATAAGTGTGATATATTGTGAAAATTTCATTTTCAAATATATGTTCATCATAAACAAATCCAAGATAGTCGTTAAACTTGACATTCCCTCCGACTGACACATTTTCAAGTGGCTGTAAATCTCTGAATTCTGTGGACATGCACAGCAGGTCTTCTTCACTTGCCAAGTGGGAAAACACAAGTCAAAGTATTTCCACCAAGTAAAAAACACACAAGTTAGGACGTCCGGAGGCGACACGCACGGCTTAGCCCCAACTTCAAGTATGAGTTGTATAGTTTTAAAGTGACGATTCTCCTATATCCGACAAAATACAACTTTGTATTTGAGTATGAATATTAAGCAGCTTTTTCCACAAAAATGGGAAGGCACCATGCACATAGCAATCGAGGGAGACAGCAAACAGCAGCAGCAGGACATTGATTCTAGGTTCAGGTGAGTTAAGGCTTGTGTTAAATGTTTGTCTCTCTCTTGCTGTCCAATCAAGAATCTGAAATGGAAGAAAGACAAAACACCGTTTAATTTAGCTGTAAACCTAAGGCTCACTTGAGCTCAAAATCATACATTTAGACAAGCAATATACTTGCTCATGATCAGGCATCACATTTATAGAATATCATTTTCAAATGCAATGGTGACTGGTGACCTTTAAACGTGGTGAGGTCTAATCCTTGATTTGAAATCCAGTGAGTGAGCCTGACGTCTACTTGGTGGGGTCGCTCACCCTCACTTGCACTCAGTGTTACACTCTAACCCATTATCACTCAGTCTTATTCACTTACTCTCATTTGTACTTGCACTCACTTTTACTTATTGTGACGCAGTTTCACTCATTCTCTCCGTCACACTCATTCTTACTCTGACCGACTCATTCTTACTCTGAGCCACTCAGTCCCACTCAATCTCTTTCTGACTCACTCATACTCCGTCTCACTCATTCCGACTTACCCAATCTCACTTTAACTCAGTCTCCCTCAGTCAGTCTCAGTTATTCTCACCCAGTCTGACTCACTGATTCACTCAGTCCCACTTATTCTGATTCAGTCAATTTCACTGGCTCACTCAATCTCGCTCATTCTCTCTCAATCTCATTCATTCAATCTCACTCTGAGTCAGACTAAGTGAGACTAGGCGAGTCAATCAGTTTCACTCATTCTCACTCTCACTCAATCGTTCTGACTCCTCAAGACTCAGACTGTGACTCACTCTGACTCATACACAATAACACTCACTGTCATTCTTCATAACACGTTCATTCTCACTAGCATTTAATCTTCCTATCACTCATTGCCACTCACTTCTTCACTGACACTCACTTTCACTCTCACACAGACATGTTCAAACATACACACACACGCACACCATTTAAAAGCTTTTTTACTTACCTTGCTTCCTGTACAGGTCCTGTTAGGACCACTGCTCCTTTCTGCATCCAGCACTGGAGCATGATGAAATTGAGGCCTCGAACCTGCGCAGCCACAGATTTGCGGTTTCAGTCTCTGCTGTCTGCTCTTTCACCCCACCCTTTCTAAACGTAGACAAGTTTACAAAGGATGGGGTGACTGACTGATTGGCGTGTAGCCATGGGTACTTCAGGGCTTACGCATGCTGCGGTTGTGGCTACCTTTAGCTGTGACCCTTTAGAGGTCACAGATGGTGGAGACTCTGACCACCTCTGGATAATCTCTCTGGTGGCTGGTGCAGCAGTCTTCACCAGCCATCAGGCAATGTTACCACAAGCTGTCGTAGGCAGTAGATGGACAGCATTGTTAATTATATCAAGAGTGACTAATAGATTATATTCTATTAGTCCCAATTATAATCTATTAGTCGGTCAGAAAACAAAGATGGCGTAGCCGTGGAGCCTTTAAGGTATAGACTCCCCTGTAATGAGCATCAAAGAATGGTCTACAGAAGAGTAGTTCTAGCCACTAGAAAAACAATTGGCAAAGTCAAAAGGGCTCACTTTTGTAAAAGGTTGGTGTAGTGTGAAAGGAGATGGAATGAAGCATTTTTGTATGTTTTATTTTTATGAACAGGTCCACGTACTTCTTAAAGTAGGTAATCGAAGGTGAAAATGTGGGAATACTTTGCATACATTTTTGCTTATGTATTCTTGCTAGAGACAAGTTATTTGTATCAGAAGTTGTATAAGTAGGATAATGAAAAACTTTGAAATGCACCTTAAGGTCAACGGGGACTTTGCCACACAGGCAGAAAAGTCTCGTTGGAAGCTGCTGGTCAACTGATAAAGCAAATAATAGTTGTGCATGTCAGGGAATATTACTGAATGTTTTATAATATTAGGTGTAACAGGTTATGTTTGTATTATTGATGTGCGCATAGCTGTGTATAACCAGCATGCACAAACACAGCCAGTACAGCTCTTTCTACGTCTAGCAACAGACAATTTCATGTCTGTCACAGCTTTTTATCATTTTTCAAAAATACAAAGGGGTTTTAGAGCGGTGATTCATTCTCATCACCATGCTGTTTGCAATCACGTGTATTATTCCACCTCTTCTATTGCAGAACATGAAATGCATTATTTTTAAGAGTAACCGCTGATAAGAATCACAAGATGACTGGAGAAGCCATCTTGAAAAGATTCCTTCCTGTACTAAAAGCAACACATCCTGTATGATTAACAAATGCTTACTTGCGCAGAGTCCCTACAGTTTAAGAACTAATAGATGGATGCAGGGACCACTAATGTTTACAGGCTGACAAGGGGGTACGTGGGCCTCTAGTGTTTGCAGAGTGATAACACCCCACCTATCATTATCAAAACAAAGTTTCCCCCTCCCCTTGTTAAATCCAGTGGACCCTCACCCAGCGGATCACCCCTACTATGCGCAAAGGAACTCTTTCCCGCCGGAGTGCATGATACCTTATGTCGACAACCTTGCGTGCAGCACTTTTCCCAGGAGACACTATACCCCTCAACAGGACTCTATTGATGACTGTTTGTGAGGTAAAATGCAAGTACGTGAATGCACTATAATAGTTATTAGGTGTTACTTTTGAGCAACATATTTAATTTTTTCTTACGAAGAACATCACATAAAAGATGGAAAAAAATGATTTTATACATGAAATGTATTGTTGTGTATTTATATTTTTCTTGACAAACAGTTACAGAATATATATATATATTTTTTTTTCTTCTGCTTATTGGGGAAAGTTGCCTTTCTAATATGGATTCTCAACCCATGGCTTGCTTGTACCAGCATGGCCATGTGTGAAGACGGCCTCATCCAACAAGGGGTTCAGCTATCTTTGAATGGCAAAGAGGCTTTGAACAATTCTTTAGCACTGTAATAATGTGTTTCATTATATTGATTTGTAAAATATAAATAATTTCATTACATAGATTTGGGAAATGGGTTTAACTATTCCCTCGATTTTTTTTAATTTTTTTAAGGTGAGCCCACCAGACACCGCATAAGTGCTAGCGCATCCATGTGCAGGCCATTGCACCTGCTCCCCCTCTTAACCGAGAAGGGGCATCACTGCTAAGCTGTGAACACAGGAGCACTGCCACCTGCCAAACACACATTCAAGCATGCCTCACTCAGTCGAGTGTTAAAAAGTAATTACTGCAATAGTGCAACATTTAATCTGACTTTGACATGTCTTAGTGAATAATGAACACAAATCAGAACCTCAAAACAAACCTATATTGCAGCCATTAGCATGCCAATTAGCACAAAGCCCCTAAGTTGTACGTCTAACACTGGCAATGAGAGATGACTCCAGTGGCGGCTGCTACCTGTTAGCAGCAGTGGGGCAGGGTGGGGGGGTCAAATAGGTTATAAAAAAATCACTTACCTCCCGGCCGGCCGCCGCCTCTCCTATGTCCTCTTCTTGGATTCTTCAGGGAGACAGGAAGCAGGAAGCACCAGAGCTCACAGGCTCTCTGCAGCCAATCACAATGCTGCAATGCAGCGTTGGGATTGGTCTAAGTGCCGTGGCACAGCGCTCAGCCAGGGGCTTGAGAGGTGGGAATGTTCTCCACGCAGGCTGTAATGCAGCCTGCATGGAGAACATGGTATGTGCGCATGACTATTTTGGGCAGCCCGAGAGGGCCGGCCAAGCACTCCTGCTCATATAGGGAGTGCAAACTACTCCTCCCCCTGCTCTGAGAGCAGCCCATCAAAGACGCCCCAACAGGGAAAACTAAAATGATAACCTCAGGTTATCATTTTATTTTTCCTTTTTTACACTGCAAAAAGCAGTGGGGCGACGCTCCTCCGCCTTAGCGAAGGAGCCGCCACTGGCTGACTCTTTAGCCAGACCTAGAAAGAACATCCCTGCCTTAGGAATGTTATGAAATCCATAGATATTTTAGTTTACAGTGTCCTATTTATAGGAACAAAGATACAGCTAAGCAACCGGCCGACTCCCATACCTGGAATAATTATTTCCATACATAAGCAGGGTGCAGCAGTGTCTTGTGGGACAGTGTCCCTACAATTAATTGAGGTGATTTAATGCACGTAGTATACAATATTATTTTCTTAAGTAGTGTACTACAATGCAGACATTTGAGCCTATACTGTTGTGTATGCACTATGAGGACAAAGAAGCTAAAACTCTTTAGTGCAAACTAATAGAGGCTTCCGTTCGTATCTGGAGCGTGGTGGCCGAGACAATTGAGCGAGAGAAGCTGAAGGTGAGCGCCTCTCGCTTGCGTAAGGAGGAGCGATCGGCCAGGGGGGCGACTTCGGGACATTGAGAGAGAGCCGGAGTCGCTGTAATAGGGCACCTCCTGCTCTCTCACTGCTGAATAGGGGTTGGTCTGAGACGGCCCGGGGTGGTTAAGGGCAACCATGCGATCAGTGGCGATTGGACATTAAAACGATATGAGCTGCCCTAGGCTAGTCCTGACTACTATATCCTGACTATTATATCCTGGCATTTTGTTGCTGTCTACTCGGAAGCAGCAAAATGGCAGAGTCCTGAGCTAACCCCTCCCACAACAGTCACGGAAAGAGGACTAGGGAGAAGGGGTCTAAACTCTCTAGAAACCAAAATAGGACTTGCACCACCTTGGAAAATCTGACACTCATCAACTGAGGTCGGAGTTAGCTCCCCCCTCACAACAGTCGCAAAAAGAGGACCTGTACCAGCGAAACTGAAAAAGGACAATTATCACGTGAACCAGGAATTAAAGAGGAGTGTTATTAGGTCTCCCATTTTATTAAGATTGCTAAGTGAACCAGGGTAAATAATTAATTAAATAAATATGAAAGATTAGCATTCCCAGAATAAATACATTTTTAAACACATTAATTATGAAAGACTATCTTCACCAGTAAAAAGATAAATTTGATCAAATAAATAAATGAATATTTGTATCACAAAGAGTACAAACACCAATTGAACTAGGAAACTATGATTAAATGAAATAGTCTGCCATGATAATAGGTTAACTTAGAGGCGGCCGCTTTCATCTTTAAAGCTTTTGAGCAACATCATAGATAATATCACTCATTGCAGGACACTCATAGTAGTAATTACGCTCGTATCACCTGCCTTAGAACATAAACACACAGTAGCAGAGGAAACTCCATAGCAGGAACTATATACACTACCTACAAAATGAAAGGAGCAAATCTAATTCCTGCCGGTAATAATTTCTGCGCAATAGCATACCCTTCCAATCTTTCTAAAAATGCATCCAAAACCTTTAAATACAACCTGCTCAGAAAAAACCCTGAAACACTTATCTCAGATCCCTCCTTCAGCTCAAAAAACGGAGTGATTATTAACGATTTAATTTTCTTCACTAGATCACTGCCTAAATGGCGCACTACGATGTCTAAATTGCTAAACATCAAAGAGGCAAGAAACATCCCTTACGGAAATAAGTTGCTTATAAAACCTTCGAAAAATGTAAGGGCCACACTGAAAATAACTTACTACAAAAATGGCACTGTACTCATCCAAGCAGCCAACAAGGATCTCCAGCTGTTTGATAACCACTTTGCCACGTTAAAAGATCGTGTTCATAACATCCCTCTCTCAGCTCACCAGCAAGGCGGCACCGCAGACACCATCACCCATACTCCACTGAGTGTAACGTCTAAGAGTGATAGCGGGACAGATCAGGAGAGTCAGCACCTTAGAACCCCCAGTACAAGACCCAGTACAAAGACACGCCATATAGCCAACAATCCAATTTTGGACATACACAAAGCAGTTATCAATGAGTCCCTAGAAGCAAACCAGTTAAATTCTAGCAAGCCGTCCAATCTTTACACGTCTGGGGCAAATACCTCCACAACTATACAAATAGCTGATCTCTCGGATGCAGCACTCATCAATCAGTACCCCAGGAGGATAAATCACAAGACCGATAATAATACAGGGCTCGCCCCTCAGATTAAAGAAAAAACTACAGAAGGAACTAAATGTATCCACGCGCATTCTGAAGTTGAACCATCCAGCATACCGTTCCACAGACCAACAGTCACGCTTCAAAAGCATCATCTCTCTCCACCCTCAAGAAGGGAGTTAGAAATTCTCAATGTCCAGACAGATAGGATAGCTACAGACATGCAAAACACCATTAGGAACATGAAGAATATTCTACTTCTCTCAGAAAGCTTTCTCTCCAAAATTATCCATATTCAAAAATTGGTACACACTCTCCACAATAAGCTTAACACTACCCCACTGCCTCTAATAGGATTTACAGTCCACGTATTTTCCTTAGATATCTGACGGACATTGAAACTCAAACCTTACTACTATCTTACGAGGCGACATCCAGCCTCCCCGCTTAGATAAATGAACAGAAAATTGAAGTTGTCCCAATTAACGTAAACAGAATAACACAAACTAATCACAGAAAGCGAATCCCCAATAACCTGAAAGAAATCACGCTAATTACCGCAAGGCAGGACTCTAACCTAGATAATCCTACAAAAAAGATCTCATGCCTACTTATCAATTGCCGCTCAGCAATGAAACATGCCGCAGACATTGCCGAACTAATCCTGAACCAGGACATTGACTTGTCTATTCTAACAGAATCATGGCTATCGGAATCATCCTCTCCATGCCTAGACCTACTTGTGCCACAAAACTATATTATAAGACTAGACAGGCTAAACAAAACTGGTGGAGGTGTGGCCTGTATCCACAGATCAGACATCACCATCTCTAAAGTTCTCTCAGACCCTATTGATTCATGTGAATACCTTGGGCTCTCATTATGATTTACAGATAATCAACTGTACAAATTACACGCATTCTACCACCCCCCCAGGCAAAAACTTAATTTTCATAGACCAGCTAATGGAAATTATTACAGCAAATTCAGAACCTCACTCCAATGATATCTTCCTAGGGGACTTCAATCTTCATTGGAACGACATCATGGATAATCAGGTTAGGGCTCAAAAAATCCCAAAAATGGTACTAGTCCTGCAGGTCTAGTACCTTGAAAAATCTCCTCGACCTAAATGCAACCTACTTGACCTCCGTCTCTGACAGCGGAGCAAATGTGACAAGGTAACAAGATTTAAAGGCATCTTTATTGCTCATTAACTTTGTGAGCTATAAAAATGCCTTTCAATCTTGGTATCTTGTCACATTTGCTCCGTTTTCAGAGACAGAGGACAAAAGTTAGTTTGTCTTCCTACTCGCCAGAAAGGGCGAGTAGGACCTAAAAACAGCTCGCCCTCGTTAAATTTAGCTCGCATATGCGAGCGGGCGAGTGGATTTTTCGAGCCCTGCAGGTCAATATTCTTAAAGAATTCCTAGCCGACCACTCACTAGTGCAAGCTTGTGCTCTGCCAACCCATTCTAAAGGCGCTACATTAGATTGGATCATCTCCCAAAAAAACACGCTCCGATCAATTTCAATTGTTCCTTGTGACTGGTCTGATCACCACATCATCACTTTCCAAATACCATCCACAAAAAGAAAACAGTCTCACAATCAGTCAAACCCAAGCATTGGTTAGAGACACTAAAGGTCTGAACTCGGAGAGTCTAACAGCACACGGCAAGATTGAACTTCAACCCCCTTCTGAACTGACGGACGTCAGCAAGCTCACGGATCATCACAATCGTACGATGTCTAAAATAATCGATAATATAGCCCCTCTAAAACTTAAAAGAATATAGCTCAAAGATAAAAACCCATGGTTCAACAGTTCACTTAATTGAGAAAGACGGAAACTCAGACTAACAGAACGAGAATGGAGACAAATCCCATCATCCCCCCACCTAAAACAATTAAGAAAGACCAGGAAAGCCTACAATAAAAGCGTACTTAAATCAAAAAACGAATTTTTAGAAATGAGCTCGATAACGCAAATAACAGACCGAGAAAACTCTTCGATCTGCTAAAAGAGCAATCGAACAAATTGGCCAAATCCTCCCTATTAACTTCTAAATCGGAATTGAGCTGTGAAGATTTTTCAACATTCTTAACCGATAAAGCCAGCTCACTGGAGAGAGAACTCAAGAATACAGCTGACAAAGCCTTGAATCTAAAGAGTAGACAAGTGGAGAATCCAGCCCTACCTGCACAAGCAATGCCCAAAAATAATGGTCATAGGTTAACCTTCAAACAATATGACCAGTATGACATTGCCAAAATCTTACTAAATTTGAAACCAAACAACCATTACAATGACCCTTTTCCTGCAAAATGTTGGCCCACATTCAACCACATGGTCATCCCCTATTGGACTAAGATAATTAATGAATCGCTAGCCCAAGGATCCTTTCCTGACTGTCTAAAAACTGGCCAGGTCATCCCTCTCCTAAAAAAACCTACGGAGAACCCCTAGGACCCAACCAATTTACGGCCGGCAACAACCATTCCCTTACTAGCCAAAGTAATAGAAAAATGTGCTCAACAACAACTGAGCCAACACATTACGGAATTTAAACTACTAAACGACTGCCAATCGGGGTTCAGATCAGATCACAGTACGGAAACAGCAATTCTGCACACAGATGACGCTCTTCTTGCTCTCTACCGCAACAAAACCTGTCTCCTTGTCCTTCTTGACGGCAACAAAACCTGTCTCCTTGTCCTTCTTGACCTATCATCCACATTTGACACCGTAAACCATCCCAAAGTTTTTGACCGCCTGGAGAATAGGATGGGCCTATCTGGAACAGTCCTGAAATGGTTCTATTCCATTCTAAAGAACAGATCGCAGAAACTCCTGGTGAACAACAAGCTATCCCCGCCATCCCCGATTCAAATTGGTGTTACACAAGGATCAACTCTATCCCCTTTACTATTCAATCTGTACATCGAACCATTAACAGAAGTATTACAACAGGCTAACATTTCCTTCCACATGTATGCAGACGACACTCAGCTGTATATGAAGATTTCATCACCAGAAGAGATCAACATAATGAACCAAGCACTACAGAGAACCGTTCAATGGCTAGCTGGCAATCATCTTAAGCTTAACTCACAGAAAACAAAATTCCTTCTGATCTCCCCTCCTAAAAGTTCCTCCAGGATTAAGGAATGGACCAAGATGATCACTGCGCTAAACGGTACCCCGATTCTAGTGGATTCAACTAAGTCTCTTGGAATCACGCTGGATAAAGAATTAAACATGCGAACCCACATCAACACAATGTCAAAAAACACCAGTTTCCATCCGAGTTACCTCAGAAAATTGAAGCTGTTCATCGATTCAGGTGATCTTAAAACGGCAGTCCAGGCGCTGGTCATATCAAGACTTGAGTATGGATGCGCAACTCTATCAGGGCTTCCTAAGATTTCAACAGCTCCTATAAAAGCTTGTCTCAATGCGGCAGCTATACTTATAACTGGCTCAAAAAAATTTGACCACAACACTCCACATTTGAAAGCGCTCAATTGGCTACCACACGAGGCAAGAATACAGCTAAAGATTGCATGTATTACACACAAGGCACTACACCACAAAACTCCACGTTTTCTGGCCCAGAAAATTACGCTAGATGGTGGCAGTAGATCCTCAAGGGGATCCGAAGATTTTTTACTGAAACCAGCATTCTTCCGTAAGAAGAGAACATATGAGAGCGCGTTCACGGGAGCTGCACCAAGAATTTGGAATTCACCCCCATTTAATATCAGAAGAATCACCTACGCTCCACAATTCAAAAAGGAGACTAAGTGCTTTCTGATGGGTAAATTTCTCCCATAACAAACAGGGAATACTAAGACTTTTTCTGAAAACTGCAGACAACCCGTCTATCTTCTACATTCAGCTGTTCAAGTAGACTACTGTAAGCAGGATTAAAGTCATTCTAATCGCAGAACAAAGAAACTGGTCATTGCACAAACCAGTTTACTTTCATTGATTTGGCTCTACTGTCTATATTCAGCTAGGTTGGATACATTTAGTGCCTGTCAACAGGGATGTTGTCTATGGACAGGTACCTCGATCAATGCACATGGATATTTGATTAGACTAGCAATACTATAACCAGTGTGGATACCTTGGATCTTCAGTAGTGGTTTTATTTTGAAATTTAAGTATGATATGGCATGTTTTAGTGTAAATCGAGTGCTTTCTAGTAATCTTCAATTTGTGTAAGGGTAAGCATATGCCAATGCTATTGGAATACTTATAAATTGTACTTTTTTTTTTTATTAACAGCTTGTATATGAAGAGCATACATGCCCCATCACTGGGACTCAAAAGTACATTGATATACATAATAGTACAAGCAATTTTTTATATAGAGAGGAAAAGTAGCAAAGAAATCCAAGGTCTAACAGCACTCCCCTCCCCCCCTTTCCCGGCACTGTGGGTATTATTCACGAACCCAGAGCACCGTATGTATCTCAGTGGTGACATTTTACTCTTATTATCCTGACCACGCTCCCAGTCCCTCCTCCATATACATACAGCATCATAGTACATCATGTCTATTGCAAGTCAGGATTACCTAGTAGGTACACAGTGAGTGGGGCCCAGAAGTCCCTGGGGCGAGACGCCTCAGGAAGCTCTTCAGCATATATCCCCAACTGTTCTTTGCAGTAGATCAAATCCCGGACCCACCTTTTCAGTGTTGGGACAGTTTTTGCTCCCCAACATTGCGCTATCGCCCGCTTGGCGAGTCGAGACGGCTATCAGTCTCCTATTGCATGGTTTGAGACTCTTCACCCATCCCAGCAAACACACATCTGGCGCACATACCACCGGTTCCATCACAACATCCGCGAGCATGCTCGTGACCTGCATCCAGAATGTGTTTATTCTTTTACAACTCCATGCAAGATGCAGAAAGTCCGCATTGTCTTGCCCGCACCTCACACAACATGCACTCTCTCGCAATCCAAATCGCTTCAATTGGAGCGGCGTATAATATAACTGATGTAGGTACTTGAAATGTATAATGCGGACATTACAGTTCGCCGTCAATCGGCCTGTCAGTGTGCAGCAGCTCCGCCAGACATCCGGCGTCAGCGAGTCTCCTATTATGGCCTTCCATTTAGTGTATGAGGGAGATTCACGAGGTTCCCACTCTCTAAGTGACGCATTATACAATTTAGTTATGAGACTCCTGCGTTCTGCTCCTGCTAGCACCGCCTGCAGTGCCAACATCGGTTTCGGTTCTACTGGGAAGTCAGGATATATTTCTCTGCTCGCCTGCCGCACTTGCACGTACGTGAATCCCAGCATCATCCCCTGGGCACCTCCACCCTGCACCTCCAAGAGCGATCGAAATCGGCCAGTCGTATACAGATCACCCAACTTTGTAATACCTACAGCCCTCAGCGTTTTCAAGGCGGCCTGTTCCTGTGCCGCGGATATCCCCTGGTGCGCCGCAAGTGATAGTGCCGGGGCATAAAAATAGTTTAACTGCGCTCTAGTTGCAAGCATCTTCCATGCCCACACCGTGCATTGGACAGGATTGATTTCTGTCCTCGGCACTCCGCTCCCGCCAGTCAGGGCAGCCGCCACAAGTGGCACAGGGAGCACCGAATCCGCCTCCACTGCAACATGCGGCTGGAAGCGCTGCGGGAAGTACCAAAAATGAGCAAACTGCGCCTGTGCACATAGGTAGTAAAGCCGCAGATCAGGTGCCTCGAAGCCGCCTCGCTCAAATGGTTGCACCAGCACATGCCAGCTACATCTCGGCTTCTTGCCCCCCCACACAAAATTTAACAGTGCTGACTGTAGCGTACTGAACAGTGCAAGATTAAGGCGGATTGGAATATTGACAAACCGATATAGCAATTTTGGCAATATCGACATCTTAGCGACTGCAATACGATCCGCCAGAGAGAGCGGTAACTTGGCCCAGCGCGCTGCCTGATCGGTGATCTTTGTAACAACCTGGCCATAATTCCTAGTTATCACAACCTCTGGGTCACGATGCAGCCAGATCCCCAAGTACTTCACAGGATCATTCGACAATGCCAGTGGAAAATGCAGTTCCACTTCTGTTGTGCCCGTCGTCAGGGGAAACACCATCGACTTCGCCCAGTTTATTCCTAAGCCAGAGTAGCGTTCTAACTTCACGTATTCGCGCAGCAGTTCTGGGAGATATGTTGCAGGCTCACGGACATAGAGTAGCATATCGTCCGCATACGAGACCACCAAGGGCCTTTGTCGAAAGCGCAGCGCTGCCGCTGCATGTCGCTGACTGAGTTTACAGGCTAATGGCTCTAATGCTAGCGCGAATAGCATCGGCAACAGGGGGCATCCCTGTTGTGTGCCTCTTTTTATGGGAAAGGTGTCTGAGACCCATCCATTCACACGAACCCGTGCCACCGGCGCATTGTATAATAGCCTGATCCAATTAAGAAAAAACGGCGGCAGGCCCATTCGAAGCAGAACAGTAAACATGTACTCCCATAGCAGTGAGTCGAATGCCTTCGCGGCATCTAGCAGCACTGCAACCGCCTGAAAGTCCGACTCAAAATAGTGCAATGTTGCAAACACCGTGCACAGATTGTGTGTTGTGGAGCGAGCGGGGACGAAGCCCGACTGGTCCGGGAGGACTAATTTAGGGATGAGGGGCTGGAGCCTGCTAGCTATCATTTTGGCCAAAATGTTGGCGTCAATGTTGATGAGAGATAAAGGTCGATAGGAATCACACCTATTCGCCTCCTTGTCTGGCTTGAGAAGCATGACAATAAGTGCCTCTTTCAAAGAGGGGGGGAGTGTTCCAGAGTCATACGCCTCCGCGAACACATCCAAAAGTCTAGGTGCCAGTTCTTCAGCATAGGCCTTATATTACTCGCTCGGGAGGCCATCGAGGCCTGCTGCCTTACAGGTGGGGAGTGACATTATTGCTAATTTTACATCCTCTACATCAAAGGGCTGCGTGACATTCTCGCTGGTCGGCTGACAGCCATTCCAGCGCAATATCATCCAGGTAATCATTTATATCCGTCGCCGATGCCTGAGCTCGGTTACCATACAATTCAGAATAGAAGTCCCATACCACCCCACTAATGTCAGGCGTGTTAAAGTGGGCCACCCCCTCCCTATCTAGCAGCTCTGTAATATATTCCTGGCACCTGGGCGCCGCCAGTTTTTGGGCCAGTGAGCGACTGGGCCTACCTCCCTCTCCGTAATAACGAGCAGTACTCCTTCGAGACCTGTGCGCCATCTACTGTGTCGTTGTGCTCTGTCACCAGAGTTCTAATCTCAGCTAGTTTCTCTGTGGCAGGGTTGCGCTCATATTCACGCTCCAGCGCAGTGATTTCCGTGGCGAGCCCGGCAATTCTGCGGCGGAGGTCCTTCAGAATTCCGGCCTGCGCTCCTATACATACCCCCCGGATTGTGACTTTAAAGGCCTCCCAAAGGACTCCAGCGCTTTCAACGGTGCCCTCATTTTCTCTGAAATAATTTCGAATCCCCTCGCCCACTGTGCACTTAAAGATTCGGTCAGTCAGAGAGGACGGCTGCATACGCCACATGAAGGGAGGACGCACACATTCAGGCACTCGCATCTCCAGCATCACAGGGGAATGATCGGACAGGGTTTTTGCCAGATGACTGACATCTACGACCCATGTGCACGCCGCAGCCGCCGAGATAAGCCAGTAGGCCAGACGGGACCATGTGCCATGCACAGTAGAGACGAAGGTACTCTCTCGTGTCTCAGGGTGACGCAGGCACCAAATATCATGAATATCGCCAGCATCCAACATCCCCAGCAGGGCCTCAGTCGATTGTCTGTGTCGCACAGCCTCGCCGCCCAGTCTATCCATAGTTACATCCAAACAGGTGTTAAAGTCTCCCCCCCACAATAGCTCCGCAGAAGGGAATTTAGAGACACGGCGCCAGACATCTGCAAAAAAAGCATGGTCATCAATGTTCGGGCCATAGACATTTACCAGGAGCACTTCCGCACCACCAAGCTTACCATATATTATTGCCAATCGGCCCTGTTCGTCTAACTCCGTACTAAGCACAGTGAATGGGACCCCTCGCTTGATGAGAATCATCACCCCTCTGGAGTAGGAGGAATAGGAAGACGCAACCTTCACCCCAGCCCAGTGCGCACCAACTTTTGTCTCGGAATGCTGCATTTCCTGCAGAAAGGCCACCTGAACCTCTAAGCGGTCCAGATGCGCCAAGACAGATCTGATTTTCTTGGGACTATTTAATCCACGCACATTCCAAGTGAGGAACTTTATATTACCACCGAGTAAGAACAAATAATGGGCTTAAGAGTAGTTGAAGATCCAGCCCCAGTGTCAGGCAGTTAAGGTTCAGCGACAGTGCCGTCAGTTTTCCCCATTGTGGAAGAGAAGTAGGGCAAGATCGCGCAGCCAACTAATGGTGTACTGGGAGTAGCGCACAACAGTCCCACAGTGTAGCAGAGTCCAGAGGGGCCCAAAGCCCAGATTATGTCCCTAATGGCGGCCCGTGAGCTCTATGCCTGCGCAGGTGCTATATGGAGATGCCTCCACCAGAGTCCATTCCAGCGTAAGGATTAATTCACAGGTAGGCCCCGCGGCATATGACTGGGTCCTCAGACCCAAGATGCCCAGCCCACGTCTCCCTCTATGCTATGTACGCGTTGGGCAAGCAGAGAGGTATAGGCTCCGAAAAAGCAAGATTGCACCTGGGTATAGGCAGTCCCACGCTCCCCCGCTGTCACCACTTCTGCAAGGCGAATCCGCTGCAGCCGTGCAGTTATGTGGAAGAAGTTGCGTGCGGCAGGCTCACAGCACAGCAGATGGCAAAAGGGCGCGGGCAGACAGATGTGTCCCCGATAATGGACCTGCAATGGCTGTGCCTGCGCCAATGCAGTGCGGATTAACAACCCTCGGGGCTCACTCCATCGGGAAGACGCAGCATAGTAGGGTTCACCGTAACGGCCCACAGAGTCCTCAAATTCCCAGACCCCAGGCGCTCGCTAGGCCTCCACAGCGCCCCCAAACTACGCACTCTTCGAGCCGGAGGGAGTACAGGCTCCTGTGTTGACATGCCTCACAGGCGGTGGCGGCTCCGCGCGTTCCGGGCAGCAGGTAGAAGCCTCGTCACATGGCCGCTCGGACGCCCCCTCAGCCCGGGGTCCGATCTAGGCCCACAACAGTCGCTCGCAGGTCCCAGCAATTCCCGCGCCAGCCCACCAGCCACAGCTCGCAGGCTCACACTGTGACCCACACCCGCCGCCGCAGCTGCAGGCCCAGGCAAGGCCGCGTCCCCACAGCCAGCGGCGGCCGCACGATCAGCTCGCAGCAGTGTGCAGGGCTCGCACCAGGTTCCGCATTGTCTACATATTGCCTCGGTTCTGCACGGCTCCACCAGATCCCGCTCAGTCAGCCGCTGGGCGCCGGACGCCTCCCAGATGAGTCCCACAGTCGCTCAGCTCAGAACTCGCCAGCGACGCACAAGCTGTCAGCAGCGTAGCTCTCGATCTTCTATCACAGGGCAATGTTCACCGTCCGCCGTCAGTTCCCATCCGAATGGCGCCACAGCTCATCACCGCAACCAGGCGGCCGCCATCTTGCGTCCTCGTCGTCCTGACCTCCCAAGTCGATTTTTGACTTTTTGCAACTATCATTTCGGCCCGTAGTGGCGCCAATAGGTACAGGGACGACCCGCCTGTCCGTCCTGCTGGATTTGGTAACTTGATGCTACGATTTTTCAGCCGATATTTGTCGGATAGAGGTCAGCCGGGCAGAGCTGCACTAAAGCGCAGCCATCTTGCCGTGCGCCCTCTAGCGCCCCCCACTTATACATTGTACATGACGTTAATGAATTGGATATCTGCTAATTTTGAATGTGATTGAACTGTAAAGCGCTCTGGCACCCAAATTTTGGGTCTTGTTCGCGCTATAGAAAACACTGAATAAATAAATAATAGCTACGTCAGCCCATATTTGAAAGTAAGCATTGAAAAACAATGAGAACCTCAGAACAACCGTTACTTGCACCCTTTTGCATAGGGATTTGCAGAGCATTCTTTGTTGTACGTGTACATTGGCAGCAAGCTCTAAAGCTGTTTTTATGTAAACAGCGTAGTTGTAGAAAGTGAAAAGTCAATGGATCGGTAGTGATCTGCACCCAAATGCTAGTGAAAATAAATAAAATATGATTCTATAAAAACGCTTTTGCAGCTATTTAGTTACAAGAGTAAACAAGCATTAGCAAAGCCAATAGGCATTACGCTCCGACTCAAGCACTGATAAAAGCAATAAGAAATTCCAGCTGTACACAATGCATGGATGATATATAGAAATAGATGTGTGATGACTATTTTATAAGATCTAAAACAGACCCGCTGAAGGATACACCCAAACAGTCAAAAGAAATTAGGTGACCCTAAAGCACAAGTTACTAACTTGTGTAACGATATATCTGTAAGAGACAGTAGTTAATGACAGATTCCTTACCTTAGAATATCCCCAGGCGTCAGGCTGGATCCGGAAAGTTTTTTGCGTAGCAGTACCCTTGCGCGTCGGTAGGCGGCGTCGTGCGGCTCCGCGTCCGTCGTCGGCGTCGTGATCGCCGGGATGACGTCGCGGGCAGTACTTGAGCGCCGCCCTGCGCGCTGACGTCAGTTCTGTACACGACTTTCCGCGCCAGGAACGCAGAGCCATGCAAGAAGCTGACATAGGTGTCTGAAAAATACTAGTGCCCTGAAAGGGATGTCCTTAACCCTAGAAATCAGTTCGCAGAGCGGGGAGGATGGGTGGGGCGGTAAGGAATCTGTCACTAACTACTGTCTCTTACAGATATATCGTTACACAAGTTAGTAACTTGTGCATCTGAAAGAGACACGTTAGTGACAGATTCCTTACCTTAGAATAGATACCCCAGCAATACCAACCCCGGTGGTGGGTCTGCGAACAAAGATCAGACAAGGAAGTCCTGGAGGACAGAACGGCCAAAGAAGCCGTCCCTCCGGACCTGACTGTCAAGGCAGTAATGCTTTGTAAACGTGTGCAGCGAGGCCCACGTAGCTGCCTGACAGATAACCGGCAGCGGAACACCGCGGCCCAAGGCCGTGGTAGCAGCCGTTGCCCTGGTGGAATGGGCACGCAGCCCAACAGGAGGTTCCTTTTTAGCCAAAGAATAGCAGGTCTTGATGCACAAGGTAACCCAGCGGGAGATGGTCCTCTTGTGCACCGCCCGACCTTTTTGGCGCCCACGTAGCCAACAAAGAGCTGGTCATCCACCCGGAAGTGTTTTGTGCGGTCAATATAGAAAGAGAGCGCACGTTTTGGGTCCAGACGGTGGAGCCTCTCTTCCTCTCTGGAAGGATGCGGAGGCGGAAAGAAGGTGGGCAAAGTGATGGTCTGCCCAATGTGGAAAGCAGTAACCACCTTTGGCAAGAAGGACGGACGCGTCCGAAGAACAACCTTGTCTGGATGAACAGACAGAAAGGGAGGTTTGCAAGATAGAGCCTGGAGCTCACTCACCCGCCGAGCGGAGGTGATGGCCACCAGAAAGACTGTCTTCAGTGTCAGAAGACGAAGAGGACAGTTATGTAGAGGCTCAAAGGGAGCGCACATTAAAAAGGTAAGAACCAAGTTCAAGTCCCACTGAGGCATCACAAACGGAACAGGAGGGAAGAGGTGAGTAATGCCTTTTAAGAACCTGTTAACAACAGGGGACTTGAAAAGGGAGGGCTGATCAGGGAGCCTGAGGAAGGCCGAGATAGCACAAAGATAACCCTTGATGGTACCCAGGGCAGAACCCTGTTGGGCCAAAGAGAGAAGGAACAGAAGGACCTCAGAAAGAGGGGCAGAAAGGGGATTCACAGCCTTTGCTGTGCACCATGCCACAAATTTGTTCCACCTGCAGGCGTATACCACCTTAGTGGAGGGACGCCTGGCTGCCAGAATCACATCACAAACTTCGGGAGGCAAGTCGAAAGGAATCAACTGCCGCCGCTCAATCTCCACGCAAGCAGGTGTAGACTGGACAGGTTCGGGTGGAGGACCGTCCCTGCTGCTGCGACAGAAGATCCTCCCGAAGAGGCAGACGGATCGGGGGATCTACGCTCATATTGAGTAGCTCGGGATACCAAACTCTTCGAGCCCAGTCCGGAGCCACAAGAATGACTTGGGCCCGGTCGTGCCGAATCTTCTTCAACACTCTGGGTAGAAGTGGTATAGGCGGAAAGGCGTACAAAAGACCGCAACTCCACTCGTGACGAAAAGCGTCGCCGAGCGAGTGCCGCCTTGGAAATTCCAACGCGCAGAACTGATGACATTGCGCGTTCTCTTCGGTGGCGAATAGATCTAACCAAGGCTCTCCCCACTGTAGAAAGAGTCCTTGCGCCACTTCCGAGTGAAGACGCCATTCGTGATCCATCATGCACCTGCGGCTGAGTTCGTCCGCCCCTGGCGTTCAGGGAACCTGCCAGGTGTTGAACCACCAGGAACATGCCCTGATGTTCCAGCCATGTCCAGAGGCGCAGAGCCTCCTGACAAAGGGTCCACGACCCCACCCTGCCTTGTTTGTTGCAGTACCACATGGCGGTGGTGTTGTCTGTGAACACCTGCACTACCTTCCCTTTGACAGAGGGAAGGTATGCCTTGAAGTGCAAGTCGGATCGCCCGGAGCTCCAGAAGGTTGATATGGAGCCGGGACTCCGCCGGAGACCAGAGGCCTCTGATCTCCGCCTCTCCCATGTGACCGCCCCATCCCAGAAGGGACGCGTCCGTCACAACTGTGTGCTCTGGCTGGGGAAGGGAGAGGGATCTGCCCATGACCCATTGCCGGTTCGAGAGCCACCACTGCAACTGTTTTGCAGTCCCCTCCGAGATCTGGACGTGATCGGACAGGTCGCCCTGGTGCTGCGCCCACTGGAACTTCAGGTCCCACTGCAGAGCCCGCATATGCCATCTGGCATGAGTGACCAGCAGGATGCAGGAGGCCATGAGGCCCAGCAGCCTCAGGGTCATCCGTACCGAAACCCAGGATAAGGGCTGAAAGATCGGAATCATAGCCTGAATATCCCGGACTCGCCGTTCGGGAGGATAGGCCCGAAACTGCGTCGTGTCCAGAACTGCTCCGATGAAAAGGAGCTGTGGAGAAGGAATCAGATGCGACTTTGGCACATTGATGGAGAACCCCAGCGAGTGCAGGAGTTCGGCCGTAGTCTGGAGGTGGGAGACAACTGCCTGGGACGAGCCCGCCTTCAGCAGCCAGTCGTCGAGGTAGGGGAAGACTGAAACCCCTGCCCGGCGCAGATGAGCTGCGACCACCGCCATCACTTTCGTGAACACCCGAGGGGCACTGGTAAGGCCAAAGGGGAGCACGGTGAACTGAAAATGCTCGAGGCCTACCGTGAACCGAAGGTAACGCCGGTGGGCCGGCAGGACGGGGATGTGGAAATAGGCGTCCTGCAAGTCCAGCGCTACCAACCAGTCTCCGGGGTCGAGGGCAGTCAAGACCTGAGCTAGGGTGAGCATCTTGAACTTCTCCTTCCGGAGGAAGCGATTGACGTTCCGGAGGTCCAAGATAGGACGCATGTCCTCCTTGTCCTTTTGGGCACCAGAAAGTAGTGGGAGTAGCAACCACGCCCTACTTCTGGGGTCGGAACATGCTCGATGGCCCTCTTGGCCAAGAGGGCCGTGACTTCCTTCTGTAGAAGCACCAAGTGATCCCCTGACATGCGGTGGAATTGAGGTGGCATGGCTGGGGGGTGGTCTCGAAGGGAGGGAGTAGCCCCTTCGGACAATGTCCAAGACCCACTTGTCCGAGGTGATGGGACGCCAGTGGTGAAGGTGATGGCGGACCCTGCCCCCGACTGGCGTGCTGTGCACCTGAAAGGAGGGACTAGGAGGGCTTGGAGGCCGCGGACGGGTTGGAGGTGGTGGCCTGACCCGCACGCTGGTTGCCCGAACCGCCACGGCGGTATCCACGTCCTCGGCCACGCGAAGGCGCTTGCTGCGCGGGCCGTTGGCCGGGCTGTGGACGTGACTGGGCGCCCCTTCCGTGGCCACGAAAGGGGCGAAAAGCAGACGTTTGCGGAGGGCGCACAACAGCAAGGCCCAGGGACTTAGCAGTAGCCCGTGAGTCCTTGAAACGCTCCAGCGCATGGTCTGCCTTTGAACCAAAAGACCGACTCCATCAAAGGGCATGTCCATGAGAGTATTCTGGACATCCCCTGAAAAACCAGTGGTTCTCAGCCAGGCGTGGCGACGCAGCGCCACCGTCGTTGCAAGCGATCTGCCCAGCGAGTCGGCGGTATCAAGGCCACAGCGGATGGTATACTTAGCCGCATCACGCCCTTCCGCAATAGCGCGGGTAAGCAGTGTCTGGACCTCCTCAGAACACTGCGGCAAAACATCAGCCACCGAATCCCACAGGGAGTGGGTGTATCGGCCCAAGAGGCAAGCGGTATTAACAGACCGCAAGCCAGCACTGGAGGAAGAGAAAGCCTTCTTCCCAAAGTGATCCAGGCGCTTGGATTCCCTATCCGGAGGGCGGTAGGGAAGGCTGTTTGGGAGGCAGAGGCTTGGACAACCAAGCTCTCAGGGGTGGGGTGTTGGGAGAGAAACAGGGGGTCGCCCGGAGCCGGGCGATGGCGTCGGGCCACGTTCCTATCCACAGGAGCCCCTGTGGTGGGTTTGGACCAGGCACCCAAAGAACGTCAGTGAGTGCATCGTTGAACGGCAGCACAGGCTCCGAAGAGGAGGCCGCCGGCTGAAGCACTTCAGTCAGGAGGTTAGTCCTGACGGCCACTGTAGGCAACTGGAGATTTAAGGCTCCAGCAGCTCTACGCAACACCGTTGCAAAATTAGCCCCCTCCTCCGTTGCCACGGGAGGAGACAGCATGCCAGAGTCGGGGAGGTATCCAGCCCACTGGCATCCCCAAGTTCCTCAACCCAGTCCGGGTCAAACTCGCACTGTTGTGTGAGAGGGTCGTCAGACCCCTCCCAGCTCTCCTGGTCCTCCTCAGGTTGAAAAGATGGAGGAGGAGGGACATAAGGGACCCAAGGCCTCATCGGCGCCGGAACCGGCGTCGGGCGACGCCGGTCCGGCTCCATGTCCGGACCCGGGGAGAACCGGGGAACGACGCCGCCCGGAGCCCCGGACGGCGTCGGAAACGGCACCGGGGACATCGGCGTCGGCGGAGGCGTGGTTAGGTCAACCGGCGTCGATGGGGGTTGCGGCACCACCGGAATCGGGGTCGAGGCCGGGGCCGGAGCCGAGGCCGGGACGAAGGCTGGTGGGACAGGCGACGCCGGAGCAACCCCATCTGGGCCCGCGGGGCCGAAGGCACACCGGAGGGACCTTGAGGCCCGAAGAGGCGGAGCCATGGCCGACAGGAATTTCTGTACTTCGGCCGGAGTCGCCCCGAACCCGGGAAGGACGGGTAATGCGGGGGCAACTCGACAGGCACGTCCGGGGACGGTGCCGACAGGGACCTCAGCCGAGTCGCGCGACCGGCGAGGCGAAGTCTTAGAGCGATGACGCCGCTTAGACTTCTTGTGCTTCGACTTACCGGAGGAGCGCGAAGACTTGGATTCCGACGAACGGCGGGGACTACGCGTCCGGCCCCTTGACCTCTCCCGGGACCGGGGCTTGCTGCGGCGCGGAGCCGACTGCCGGACTTCAAGGAGCTTTCGAGACCGCTCTCGCCAAGCCTTCGGATGAAGTTTCCGGCAGTCAGGGCACGACTTCGTGTCGTGGCCTCGGCCGAGGCAGAAGAGACACTCGAGGTGGGGGTCCGTGATGGACATCATACGACCACATTCCTCGCAGGGCTTAAAGCCGGGCATCCCTACGACACCTTAGGAGTCGTGAAGACTCGTTGAAGAGAACAGTGAAAAATTTCACAAAAGATAGTCAAAAGTGACTAGGGCACTGCTCTTCCCGGATCTGCGCTTACTGGCGCGGAAAAGAAGAACTGACGTCAGCGCGCAGGGGCGGCGCCTAAGCACTGCCCGCGACGTCATCCCGGCGATCACGACGCCGACGACGGACGCGGAGCCGCACGACGCCGCCTACCGACGCGCAAGGGTACTGCTACGCAAAAAACTTTCCGGATCCAGCCTGACGCCTGGGGATATTCTAAGGTAAGGAATCTGTCACTAACGTGTCTCTTTCAGATATACTTTGGTCAGCTGATTAGAGATGTGTTTAACAACATATCTAGCCAATGCCTCAAGGTTCCCGAGTCAAAGAAGCCTGTGGGTGACGGAAACTGAACCAAAGACCCTTACAGTGTGTATAGAATACAATATGTTTCCCATGAATGGCGCAAGCCCCTTTACATGTCAAATCTAAAAATTAACACTTACACTTGCATACGACAAATGAAGTATACCTTCTAGGAACTGTTTTCATACTGGCTCAGTCGTTTCTTTGATTTGAGCTCTTGTAGCCACTGGGGAGACATCTCTATTGTCCTAAAACGAGAAAAATACTATTCAGGTGTTATAGAAAAATACCTTTCTTGCTGATGACAACTAATTTAGGTCTTTCCTAGAAGTTACCTTGAAATAAAAGACACCTCAGGAATATCTGCGATCGCTTAATGCTCAAGCAGTTAAATGAGATTTGTTAGCGTCTTTATAACCTAGTAGTTTATAATGATGCCTCCATTAAAAGCAGTGAATTACTGGTGTAACCCATCTTATTGAATACATTTCATACGTGTCCTTCTCAGATGCATGTACAAATGACAAATTTAACAAGAATGCAAAACTTTTATATAAAGAAATACATACTAAAAATTAATCCCGATAATCAAATACATCATACATGCAACAAATTATTTCTCCCTATAACTGATTATGAACTATACACGTGGCTAGTGAGTTCTTTAGACCCAAAGGTATGGCCCTAAACTAGAACAGGCCTTTTGTAATGGAGAAGAAAATGAGTTACTTACCTGTAACTGCAGTTCTCCAGTATTGGTATCTTTCATAGATTCACATGTTCGAATCATACCCAGTCGTCGGAGGGGGAGTCCCACGGTACCATAGTAAAGCAGTATGTATCAGTAGAACAGGCTATAATGGCAATGAAAAGTCAGTTTAATAGCCTATCTATATCCTTTTTAAAAAAAGAACCAGAGTTGAACTATGACCAGTCAGGCGACAGCATCCACTAGAACACTCCCAACAGAGGCTGAGTCCCTCAAATTTTCAAGTACAAGTGGGAATAAATAATCCCAATCTGTAAGGGGAGCTTTTCAGCGGAGGACAGTGGGTCATATGTGAATCTGTGAAAGATACCAATACTGGAGATCTGCAGTTACAGGTAAGTAACTCATTTTCTTCTCCGGTATTGGATCTTTCATAGATTCACATGCTTGAATCAGAGAAGCAAGCAGTTTTGTAGGTAAACACAACAGTAATAGAAGTTCCCTTGAGGATGGTGGTAACAGTCTAAGGAATATCTGTATAAATCAATCTATGCATTAAACTGCGTAAATTATCCATATATGACAAGAGAATCATGCATTATACAACTGTATCAAATACATTAGCAGAGACATATCAATAATCATTTTAAGTTAAAGAGGCTCACCTTACTGAAACAGATGACGTAAAACCACCTGTCCTACAGCTGCATCACTTCTTTGTGCCGATTCTAGGCAGTAGTGCTGTGTGAACGTGTGGGTGCTCTTCCACGTCTCAACACAACATATTTTCTCCAGCAGGACGCCTGCAAACAGAGCAACTGAAGTGGACACTGCCCTTGTTGATTGCGCTTTCGTCCTTGCTGAGAGTGGTTTGACAGCCTTGTTATGGCAAAACTGAATGGCATCCAAAATTCATCTTGCGACTGTTGCTTTTGTAACTGCCGTACCTTGGCGAGACCAAGAGACAACCAGTTGATGCATTTTCCGGATTTGTTTAGTGCGATGAAGATATAATTTAAGACATCGCTTAATGTCCAAGGTATGGAGAGACCTTTCTGCAGGGGATGTCGCATTTGGTAAAAAGGTACAAAGTAGGATAGGTTCATTGAGAGGAAACTGCGATGGGACCTTGGGGATACATTTTGAGATTGTCCTTAGAAGCACATAATCATCAGTGAAATGTAGGAACGGTTCCTGCGTTGTGAAAGCGTGAATCTCGCTTACTCTTCTAGTGGAAGTGAGAACCAAGAGTAAAGTGGCCTTCCATGTGAGATACTTCAGGTCTGATTTGTGAATGGGTTTTAATGGAGGCTTCATAAGTTGGGAGAGAATCACACTGAGATGCCATTCTGTGGGAGGAGCTCGTACTGGGGGAAAAGTGCTAAACAGTCCCTTCATGATTTGTTTGACTATTCTTGTGGAACAGAGAGAAAGAGAATGTGGGGAACATCTGTACCTAGAAATTGCGGCAAGGTGAACTTTTAACAGATGCATGAACCAAACCTGATCTGGCTAGCGACAGGAGGTAAGGTAGCATCTGTTCAAGTAATGCTTCCAAGGGATGCTGTTAGATTTCTGACACCATGAGCAGAATCTCTTCCACGTTAACCTGCATGACTTATTTGTAGATTCAGCTCTTTCTTTAGCCAAAATTTCCCTACAGTCTTGAGAGATATCTACATTTGGGGTCTCATTGAATTCAGGAGCCATGCCTGTAATTGGAGTGACGCTGGCTCCGGAAGTAAGATTTGGCCGTTGTCCCTCGTTAAGAGCGTTTGAATTGTTAGTAGGCAAATGGGATTGGACTCAGTAAAAGTTCCATAGATCAATGCTGCCTGTGCCATTTGGGAGCTATTAGAATGAGGTGACAGGGCTCCATCTTCCTTTTGTTGAGTATTCTCGGTACGAGAGGGAAGGGGGGAAGCGTATGCATAAATCCCGAACCATCCAATTGAAAGGGCATTTCCCCACAACCCTGGGAGTAGGTATCGACTGGCGTAGAACTGGCATTTGGCATTCTTGTCTGGCGCAAAGAGATCCAACACTGGCTTGCCCCACCGGAAGAATATTTTGTCCAGATCCAGTTCCCACTCATGGCAACGGTCTCTAGTTCTGCTGAGTGTGTCTGCTAAGGTATTGTTTACTCCCGACACATGCTCGGCTTTCAGAGATATCTTGTGTGTTGCAAGCCATTTCCAAAGTTCTTGGGCTTCCTGAGATAGCGTTAGTAATCTCTTACCTCCTTGCTTGTTGATGAAATACATGCTGGTCATATCGTCTGTACGGACCAGCACAGAGGCTACTGCTATTCGTGGAAGAAAAGCTTGGAGGTTAAGAGATATCGCCTTTAGTTCCAAGCAATTAATATGCACAGGCTTTTGAAATATTGACCACTTTCCTTGTTTCTGTAGGTCCTGTAAGTGGCCACCCCAGCCATCTAAGGATGCATCAGTGGTGATGCTGAAGTCAGGTAGCGAAGTCAAGAATGTGAGGCCTTGCGATAGATGAGATATTTGAGACCACCACACTAACATCTCTACCATCCTTCGGGTGGTGTTTATCAAGTCAAACGATCCCTCCGACTGGATCTATTGCGCTTGTAGCTCCACCTGCAGTGGCCTCATCTTGAGCCGTGCCAGCGTAACCAGATTGATTATGGACCAGATCATGCCCAGTAACGACTTGTAAAGGCGTACTGAAGCGGACTTTCATTTGGAAATCTTTAGAGCTAAGTTTGTTAGTCTTAGCTGTCTGTCTTGGGAGAAAAAAGCTTTGTTTTGCTTAGTATTCAGATTGGCTCCCAGAAACATTATTGTTTGACTTGGGATATTTGAGGATTTTGGATAATTCACGATAAGGCCTAGCCTGTTAAACAGTGAGAGGCAAGCATTAGTAGCTCTGGAAGCTTGATGTGGTGTTCAGGGTTTTAGCAGCCAGTCATCTAGGTAGGGGAATACCTGATGACCTTGCTTTCTGAGTGTGGCTGCTACCGGAGTGAGACATTTGGTGAATATGCGTGGAGCTGACTTGAGGCCGAATGGAAGGACTGGGAACTGGTAATGGGTACTGTCTACAGTGAAGTAGAGATATTTGCGGAGCTTGGGATATGAAAATTCGCATCTTGTAGGTCTATAGAGGTCATGTAGTCTCCACTGTTTAGCAGGTGCAGAATATCGGAGAGAGTGTTCATACGGAGGGATTGTTTGCGTACGAATTTGTTCAACTTGGAGGTCTAGGATGGGTATCCATTCCCCTGTTTTCTTTCATGTAAGGAAAGAACGGGAGTAGAATCCCACGCCTCTTTGGGAGTAAGGGACCTTTTCTATCACACCCTTAGCCAACATTATCAGCGCTTCGTTCCTCAATAAGTGAAGCCAAGGTGGGTGCGCTCCCCTTGGAGGGTTGTTTGTTGGCCTCTGTACAAACTCCAGGGTATGTCTACAACTTACTAGATCTAATACCCATTTGGCCGATGTTATCTCACTCCATTGAGGGAGGTAGTTGGAAATATTCGCACCCACAGGATGGGAAGGAGTGAATGTAGCCGGTACCTGGTCTAAGTCACTGCTTGCGACCTGCATCCCGACTCTGGTGGAAGGGTTGCTTACGGCGGGGACCTTGTTTTTATAGACCGCTGAGGGCGGTTGACAGTAAGCCTGAGGTTGATAAGAGGATCTGTACTGGGATTGCTGGTATTGATGGGAGCGCTGATAACCTCCTGTGTAATTAGAGAAACTTCTTCCTTTAGCCCCCCCGAAAAAGCAACTTCTTAAATTGAAGGGTACTTGGAGACCTAGCTGTAGGAGGCTGGCTCAGTTTATAGTGTACACCTATTGGTGTACACTATACGGAGTGTACGGAGTCCAGGCAACCCTTAGTTGTAATAGTAGTGGTCCCTGATAACTGAAGCTCTCAAGGGGTAGCTGTGGAGAGAGGCTAAGGCTTATTCAGGAGGATGTAAAGCGGGTACATCACCACACAGTCAGTCAGTGAAGCTTACACACAAGAAAGAACCACACCAGTGTTAGAAAAATACCCTGAATTTATTATACACCAACACTAGAACTACTCTGGTATATCTCCTACCCAGGGATATCAATTCACACAGAAATATACCTCAAAACAGGTAAGTAAAGCTCATAAAACACATAGGACCCTATGGGGGGGCCAAACCATATACTAAAAAAAATGGAATATGAGGTGAGTACCAAACCAGGGATACCACCCAATGAACTAGGGACCAGGGGGAGCACGGAACCACCACAGGTAAGTAACTTAGTGTTGCTAGGTGCCCATGTGCAGAGGTGATACCCCAGTTTAGAGTCCATAGGATAACGTGGGAAGTCGCGGTTGGAGTTTCACAGATTCTGGACCCTTCCCAGAGGACCCCGAGGAAACCCGTTGCAAACAGGAGGGTTGAAGCACACACACATCCGTGGAAACACAGAAGACCAGGATACCTACACCAGGGAGCTCAGGTGCATAGATGCGAAGTGGTTTCGGACCCGCCTGTTGACTTCAATGGGTAACCTTGGATGTCCAGCTGCTACAGAGACTCATGGACCAGGTCGGTGGAACCCAGATGTGAATTCCAGATGAGGAGTACCTGAAAAAGGAGGGGACAGAGTCCAAACCAGGAGGTGCGGGAGCACAATGCCAGTCCTTGTAGGAGATACTTTGCTGTAGCACGAAGGTCTTGAAGATGCAGCTGTGGGGCCCACACGACGATGCAGAAGCACAGGAGACATCCATGAGCTGTCCCACATCGCTTGTCGAGATGCAGGAGGGTCAGTGGCACGCAGTGCCACCAACAAGTCTTGGCAAATGAAACAGAAGTGCTGCACAAAGAGATGCTGTGTTGCAGACCAGCAAGGTCTGAGGAAAACTCACCCAGCCAGGGTAAGTCAGGACTGACCTCAGCACGCAGGAGAGCCAGCAAGAATCGATGGAGACCCCAGGAGGATTACCCTCTGGCAGCAGGCACAGGGAGTCGCAAGGAGGCCTCAGCAATACACACAAGATGGAGGCACACGTCGCAGGAGATGCAGGGAGGACAACACTCTTGGAGCTGTGTGATGCTTGAGACAGGGGCTTCTTGGAGCCTGAAGATCTTCGGTCAGGACCGCCAACAAGCCTTGGCAACTGCAGACAGACGCGGTGCACAGGGATGCTGTTCCGGTCGGCTGGAGAGGGATTGCTGTATACCAAGTTGCAGGGAAGACAGGTCAGGCCTCTGGAGAGCCACCAAACCACCACCTGTGTTGCAGAGCCGGGAGGTGTACGTGGGATAGCAGGATCCACAAGTCGGTCGTCGTCGAGGTGCCTGCAGATACAGGAGAGTGACTCCTTCACTCCAAGGAAGATTCCTTCTTGCTATCTTGATGCAGGCAGAGTCCTTGGTGACTCTGGAGGATGCACAGCCACAGAAGTTGCAGAACTTGGAAGAGCACGGAGACGAAGTTGCAGTAGGAGTCTTCCTACCACAGGCAGACTTGTCTTGGCTCCTGGCTCGGTTCCAACAGCAAAGTTCAGTGCCCAACAGCAGAAAAGTCTTTAGACAGATCTTCAGGCGAAGCCAGTCGGTTCTTGAAGACGAAGTCCGAACGAATCTAGGGATCCACCCTCAGGGGAGCCCTTAAGTAACCAAGAAAGGGGGTAGGACTACTTCTGCGGTGACCCACCTATCAGGAGGGGTCAGGGATGCTAACCTGGTGAACTGACCAGTCAGAAACTCCTGGGGGCCTCTGCCTATCTAAGTTTCAAGAAGGTAGAATCAAGTGGCCAACTGGGAGGAGCTGGACAGGGGGTGGACACTCTCCTATCCTTTGTAAAGTTTTGTGCCAGAGTGAGAGCCAATGGCTCCTGGGCTGGACAAAACCGGTTTATGCAAGGAGGGCACCAAATGTGCCCTTCAAAGCAGTCTGGAAGCGCCCAGGAGCATCCCCACCCTAACCTAAGGCACCTAATTCTAAAGGAGAGGTGGCTAAGTGGCTAAGTCCTTTACTTGTATGAAACAAAAGGAACCACCCCAGAAATGTAAAAAAGTGTTCTCCCAGATCAAGTGTGTTTCCTACAGTGGTGGGAAACACACAGCTTTGTTAAAATACCCCTCACACACCAAAAGGGCCCTTGGTGTCATGCATCATCATAGGGGTCTTCCCGTCCCGCTGCGGGACGGGGCGTGTTACAACCTGCGACTACGCGGGAGCACTGATCTTGGTAAAACAATACTATGTGTAGTGTGGTATGTGAGTGGAAGGGTCAGGAGTGAGTAAAGGAGTGATTATAGGTTAAAAAACACCTGGCCCTTATGGAAGAAAAGAATTTAATATTCCGTGGGGCTGGTGTGACTAAAAATGGGGAATGAGGTGGAGATAACTAGCTATAATGAGCTGTTTCTCCTATGTCGTCAACATGTTTCGAAGCCCTCCCCTGGCTTCTTCGTCAGGACCAAAAGATCCCTTCTACACTCAAAATATGTTCAACCAATGAGTACAGGTCGTGTATTTACAAGTAGATATTACTACGTGAAAAGCATGTCAAATAATAAGCATGCACCAATACAATACCTCAATAGGTATGTTAATTAAATACATTTTTCATAAAAAGAGAAAATGCCCCATGAGCCTCTGAACGGGGTGGGAAGGCGTGTCTATAGTCACACAACCGTCAAGATCACTGCCTCTCCTTACTATAGCCTCCCCGCAGCTCCGTTGAAGTCCTTTACTTGTCACAACTCTCAATGGATCAGCATCAAACAGAGCCTCAGTCTTGAGCTTCCATTTTTGTTTGACTAGGACCAGGTCTCCTTTTCTGAAAACCGTGTCTCAACCGCATCTGCGATTATCTGCATAGGTCTTCATCTTGCTTTTGCGCAAGTGTGTGACATGAATCTCATTAGAGTCCATTACACTCAACTTGTGGTCCATTGTGGTAGCTTTGTCCTAATGGCTCTTCCAAAGAGAAAGGTAGCAGGGCTTTCATCTGTTGTAGAATGAGGAGTTGAACGATAGGCACGAAGGGCTGGACATAAGGCTGACCCAAAATCGATTTCTTCGAGCACAGCGTGCTGAAACACTTTCTTCAGGGTGCCCATAAATCGTTCAACACCACCATTTGCCTGTGACCAGTGAGCTGTGCTTTTCTGACTCCTGACATTCAAGCGACTAAGAAAGTCCTTAAACTCTCTGCTTTTGAAGGGAGGACCGTTGTCAGATTTAAGAATGGAGGGACCACCCTACGCTGCGAAAATATAATCCTGCCTCTCGATGACTGTCATGGGTGGTTGATGATAAATCTTCCACTAAGGGAAAACATGAGTACTCATCAATAACCATGAGATGATGTCCATTGTTTAAGGAAATGTCTATTTTTTTAAAGAAATCAACTGCAATTTTTTCCCACGCATAGGAAGGTCAGACATATTTAGCAGATGCTGTGTTATCTTGGGAGATAAGCAGTTACATAGGTGACATGCTTTCAGTTCCTTCTCGACTCGTTCATCAAGGCGAGGAAACCACATTGGTCTCCGAGGGCTCTCTTGGTGGCTACAATGCCATTATGCCCTTTATGTGCCAGTTCAATGACTTGTTGCTTCAAGTTCTCATGTATGACAATTCTCGAACCTCTTAGTACAATACCTTCTTGAGTGACGGAAAGTTCTTCCAGCCCATTTTTGATATTCAAAGTCATCTATGAGAAATCAAGTATGTTTTCTCCATGATTGTGTTGCAATGATAGTCTGGAGGGTGAGGGTGTCACTGTGGGTGTTGGTAGCAGCAATGATCTGCTCAATGGATTGAGCTGCAAAGGGTGCTAGAGTTCACTATGAAATGGATATACTCTTCAGCTGCTTTAGGCGTTGCACTGAGATGCAGTAATGGCACTCGTGAGAAATTATCTACCAGTTTATGCACAATAGTCTAAACATATTCTTGCAATTGCAGCCCCCACTTCTCGAAGCGAGGTGGTATCTTGGTTTTCGGATTTCCGAAAAAGGTGAATGATGCCTGGTGGTCAGTGACAACAGTAAAATGCTTTCTGTACAGAAACACATGAAAATGTTCACAAGCCCACACTACAGCCAGGCTCTCTTTTTTTTAACTGAGAATAGGCACGTTCAGTATGCAATAGACTTCTGCTAGCATAGGCCACAATGTGTCTCTGAGCATTTGGATGTCCATTGTGTTGAGCAAGGATCGCCCAAACCCCACTGAGATTGCATGTACTATGATCTCAGTATGTAACTTTGGATCAAAATAAGCCATTACAGTTGCTCTTTCCATTGCGTGTTTGATTTTCTTGAAACTTCTGTCACATTCAGAGAACCACTGGAAGGGAATATTCTTCTTTGTCAAATCTCTTAATGGGGCACTCACAAATGTATCTGAAGCAATAACTGGCCATGCCGAAGAAGGATCGCAACATGGTTTCATCTTGTGGGGGACAAGTGGATGATGATGCTTGTACTTTTTCAGGGTCAGCAGTCATTCCCCCTTCAGAGAAAACATGTCCAAAGAATTTGAGTTTGGTTTTGTGAAACTCTCACTTTCTGCATTTAAAGTGAGACATGCATCAGTGAGCAGACGGCATACTAGTGTATGACCTTTGTCATGCTCCTTTCGTGTTGCCCCAAACATTAATAGATCATCACTGCAGTTAAAAGCATGCGTGACAGGTTGAATTACTCGGCGAATTATATCCTGAAAGATTTCTGCAGCTGACAACACCAAAGCGGAGTCTTTTGTATCTGAACAAACCAAGAAGATTTGAAAAAGTAGAAATATACCTACAGTTCTCTTCCAACTCAATTTGATGGTATCTTTGTTCAAATCAAGGTGGCATAAGACTTTGGCGCCATTCAGCTGTGTAATCATGTCCGCTATGCGTGGACCTGAATGTCTCCCTCTCTTGATTGCTTTGTTGGCCTAGCATATATCAACACAAATGCGCAATGCACCACCACTGTCCTTTTGTGGCACTACCACAATGGGCAAAACGAATGGTGTCGGACCAGTAAATCACTCTATGATGTCATACTTTAATAATGTTTCTAGTTCTTTCTCAATGGCCTCCTATAAATGAAACGCAATCGGACGGTGTTGTAGAGCAACAGGACGAATGTACGCAATGTGAAGTTGCGCCTTCATTGTCTTGAGTTTCCTTAGACCATGAAACAACGGAAATTGACTTCCTATTTCAGAATGTGCATTGAGGTTGTAGTTGATTGATATCAACCCATGTCAGCAGCAGTGCAGAAACTGAGTAGACATTCACTCGACCAAGTACCTTGATGGACATGAATTGGTGCTTATACTGTCGTTTTCTTAAGCATCCTGGTTGCTACAAATGAACCTTGACTTTGCAATAGCGTAGAAGCAGCCCATGTGTACACCTTTGTTTTCGATGGCGTTCGACATGGTATCAGACAGTTCGTTGTATTTTTCTGCTGGCATATTGATCTATTGATCTATGCACCAATGTCTATAATTGCACGGCAGCCATTCACCTTTAGCGTGATCTTGGGGCACTGTCAAATTGAGTTTGGTCACTTCTCATGGCGATCTCGCTCTGACTTGTGTTCTTCTTTTCAAGCAGTCACTCCTACATGTGCACGTCGTTCTGTGGTCGACATCACCATTGCACACCCATCATCCTCACTGTCGCTCAATTATGATGTTGAAGAGACTTTGTTTAGTCTCTGCTTGCCTAAACTGATGTTGCAGTTTGGCCATGGCTAGAATGCTTCTGGAACTTTCTGGCGTCCATTTTCTCTTCTCGTCGTGATGCACATAGTTTCTCTTTCGCTTTTCAGACTGTTATGAAATGGTTTTCTTTCCCACAGCCTTTCCATATCTGTCCATTGGTGGGACATTTACCTTTGTATGTAAACGAAAATTCACATTAGAAACACAATTTTGTTTTCTTCGGAGACATCGTCTTATGGGCCCCCACTTAGTGTTGCTGATTACTTTTCATGGTCAACACTGATTCATTCTGGGCTGTCCCGGCTTCCATATCAGCAGCCTGTCGATCTGCACTTTCTCAGCTCTCCCAGGCACGAGTACATTTTCTAGGCTGAATGTCTCTCTAATCTCTAAGCATGCGTCATCTGAATGAATCAGAGAGGCAACCATCGAAGGCAGACGCATGGCTTCTTAGTCAATGAATTCACCAAACGTGCAGTGCTTGATGAGGGTTTCAAGTCTTTCGACAAGCTCATCCATCATTTCACCAGCTTGCTGTATTGCCTGGTTGAAAATGTTCCTTTCTTAGTAGACACTGGATTGAACTTGGCCTCTAATGTCTCTTTGATGTGACAATAAGATTCTGCATCAGCTTCTGTGATTTTCTTTCTCACTTCTTTCACTCCATTACCTTCAAGGTTGTTTAAATATTTGATGCTCTTTTTGTCATCTACTTCTTCGAGAGCATCTATGAACTCATTGAACGCTTCGATCCATGCAGTCCATCTGGCGCCAATATTCTGCCTTTTGGCGGTATTGAAGGGAAGTGGTGGTTTCGGGAACACAGCTGCGCCGTATTTGGCACTCCTTTATGCAGCCATTGAAAAATGTCACTATTCCGACTGGCTTTCATCAGATTGGATGTCACTGGCTACTTTGGACACACCAGCCGTCGACCAGGCCAGATCAGAGGTTGGGTGACACTTCCTTTGTTCACACTGGTAAGAGCACTTGTACACTTGTACCTGGTTGTCACTGCATTTAGAGTTTCATTGGGCCCGGTTGTCTCTGCCTTTAGCGCTTTCTTGCACTTGGCGTCGTTGCCTTTAGCATTTCTTTCTGTATCTATGATGGCTCTGTGTTACGCTGTGGCGCAGTATCCCTTCTTTTGGCCTTACCAGTAGACTTCTGGCGGGCTTTCTGACTGTGCTTCTCTGTAGGAGCTTCACCTTCTTCAAGGGACTTGTACAGCGGCGCTTTGACTCCACATACGCCAACCCTAGACTGCTTCTTGAGTCACACACAAGAGCAGTTTGCTGGACCTTGGCAAACTCTCAGGTAGAGCAGTCTTGTTTCTTAGGGGCACGTATTCCACCCTTGTCGCCAGTTGTCACATCCTCCCCTAGCTCTGGAGCATGCAAATGATCACCCCACACACAGAGCTCTGTAACACATGTCTTTATTCTTCAGCACGTTACCATTAACTCAACGCACGAAGTCATAAACTTCATTGACCACACCCAAACAAACCCAGATAACTCCCAAATAATTCCATAACTTTATAAGGAGTCCACCACGGACCACAAGGGTCCTACTGCACATGAGCATATGACACTACACTGAGAACATCAAGTGACATTATCTGCTAACCTGTCATCCTTTTCTGCTGCAGAAGGCAGGGGTCTGCCACCAATAGCTCCCAGCTGGAGTGAAGATTTTGGGGACTTGTACACATGCACAGCGCCCGATTGTTCCGTGGGGCTGTCGGATTCCTGCCTTTTTCGAAGCTGAGCCTAGGACAAACAAAACAAGTTTATTAATTCAATGCCATCTTGCTTGGTCACTGTCCCTCCAAAAAGACATTTCTAAATATTCAGAATGCAGTAATGACAAAAAGTCAATAACAGCCATTATTATGTTTGGTTTTAAATCGTGATTTCCTTAAAGACTTTTCTATGTGTGAATGATTCCAAAATGCTAATCCGAAAAGCAGACTTGCATACATCTAAACAATAAATTAGAAAACTTGAGTCTTTAACACAAAAATGTTTAACCTTTTCTAGAATCAAATATAACAGACTACCATTCGCTACTGATTGCCCACATACTTCCTCATGTTCAGCTCTTCCAAGACATAGGTCATACAATTCCCACCCTCCTCTACTACAAACTCTAATCCTAGCTCTATTAACTTCCATCCTAATAGACTGGTTATAGCTACTTTGCACCAAACCTGGGTGTTTTTTTTCCAATCGCTCCAAGAAGCTGGAATCTTTTATCACCACCACAGCTACTGCAGCAATATTTAAAATCCTACATATACACAACATCTGTCATTGTATTCTCTTACACACAGCCAAAGCACTAGTTAGCTCATTGGATATTGGCTAACTGGACTATTGCAATAGTCTTTTAATGGGCCTTCTCATCACACCTTTGCTTCCACTGACAAAGGTTTAAACTTCACCACTAGAGTACTACACAATCTGCATTAAAGCAACCACTGCTGCCATCAAGTCAATTTGCTTTCACAAAAAAGTAGGGCTTTTACAAAGCTTTCCCACTAGTCTCCACTCCAAAGTCATTCATGGGCTTGCCCAGGTTAGTGTTTAGCTACTTTATCCCTATGCATCCGGTCATACAACTTAATTTAAGCTAATCAGCACTTTCTTACCGCAATCAAAATCGCACTGTGCAGCGCCCAATTTCTGGTCATTTAAGCCACTTGGACCCACACACTGGAACGCTCGCCCACTAAATATCAAAAACTGCTCAACAGTACTAGAAATAAAACAGCACCAAAACTACACCTCTTAACTATGTAAATGAACTATTGCCACAGAGTGACAAATATTGTAAAAACGTCACTTTTATGTGTACCTCAAGCTGGAAGCCTTTTGCCACCTATGCTGGCATACTGTATGTGCTCTATGTTACTAAAATTTCAAATGGCTTTGGTTTTTGCTGTTCTTATTCTCGTACATCTCATTTAACATATACCATTTATAAACACATTGGCGTCTGTAATTCGGCTCAATCCACCTACTGTCATATGTATTTTGTCCTTTCCGATTGGATTGGTACTTGCTGCCACCTGTTACTTAACTAAGCGAAGCAAGAGCCTCTCAAACACACCTCCCTTGGCTAACATCCATCTCTGGTCAATCTCAATAATTCAAATTGTGCCATAACATCCTCATCTATTGCCAGAGGTTTGGGTGAAGTGGCAAAAGCATCTTTGCTATTGTGAATATTCATCAACACCAACTTTGGCCAACACCTACACTTCAAAGGAGACCACATCATGTTGTACAAAGCCTATACTAAAAATCACAACTCTAACCAATTAATCTTCAATGAGCAGAACGATCCCAAGGCTTAGGAAAGATTTCTGTGGAACATAAAATGGAAAGCAAGGCACCTCTGGGATGTCGTAGGAAGCAAACTGCTTCCACCTACTCCAAATCATCCTACCTTTCATACTTCCTTGCCCCAAATCTGCCTAACAGTAGTAGGACCCGCCATCATCTCACAATTCTGACTACAGCAAGATGCTCTTACCTAGCTTACCAAACAAGAAAATTTCATATTTCCAAGTTGTCCATAAAACTGCAGCAAAGTCAATGACCGTCTGTGACAATTTTTACACTCCTGTTATCACTATGCAGGCTTCCTGTCTACTTCAGAGTCACATTCATGGAACTCTTTCAGCCAAAAATGCATCAATGGGAAGGCTCCATTATATACCGATAACCGCAGATTACAAGCATTTTCAATGCAATAGGTCTCACATTTGCGAGCGTTTAAGCTATTGGCATTGTAAATGACAATGCCTTTTATTTATGTGTTTTTAAAAGCAACACATAAAAGGCATTGTTATTTTTAATGCCAAGAGCTTAAACTCTGGCAAATGCAAGACCACTTTAATGGTGGCTGCGCCCCTTTTTTTAGATGCTGCTCGCATATTCAGGTTACAGTGAGCAGCGTCTAAACAATGGGGTGCGGCCAACATTAAAGTGAAAGTGCATATGGCACTTTCACACAAAGTGGAAAAAAAAATTAATTTCAAAAGGTTCTGTAGAGCGGCCGCTAAAGGGAAAGCGGACCGTGCGTATATTAAATAATTAAATAAGGGCGGACGCTATAGTTAAAGCGGACCGCGCTGTAATTTGAATAAATGCATTACTATTAAAATAAAAGCGGGTGGATGCTGAGATGTGGGTGGAATAGGGCAAGAGCATTAAAGAAAATAGTGCTCACCGACTTATAAAGCAGACCATGTAACAACACCAGTAAAAGGTCCAGTTGTTATGGGAGGTAACAAATGCAGCCAAGGCGGTACTAAGGAGGGACTAACAAGCCTATTCACAAATGAAAAGCAACCACTTAGCAAGGACAGTAACAGGAGCCAATTAAAAAGATGGGCGGGGAAATGGGCGGAGCATGTATGCCATACCTCAATACAGCATGCCGCAGAGCAGCGCATACGCTGCCCAGGCTCGACCTAAAAATATTAGGTTTCTGGAAAAAGGATTTACCCAGAAATTTAAGTGGTTTTACTTTGGTGAGGCTCAGTTTCCCCAGTACTACTTAAGGCCATTGATTCTAGGAGGGGTCTCTCAAAGCTACAGACATAAATATAGGTAAACTATGAAGCCAGAGATACAATTTGTGAAGTATAAATATTTTATTTATAAAACTTGAAATACAAGTGTGCAATTTGCAAGCCACAGATGGGCAGCACGAAACAAGACTTCACATTTTCGAAGGAGAAAATCTCTGAAAATGGTCCAAACCCTAGAACATAAATTGACAGCCTTGAATGCAAAGACCCTACACCTCGTGATGCCACAGAAGAAAACGAGTTACTTACCTGTAACTTTAGTTATCCAGTATTGGTATCTTTCATAGATTCACATGCTTGGAATCATCCCCGCCGACGAGGTGGGAGTCTCTCGGTACAATAAAATATATATATATCATAGTCATAAAACATATATATATATAGGCTACTATGTACAGTAAAGTCACTACATTAGCCTATCCTAGTCCTTTTGTAAAAAAGAACCAAACTTGGAACACAGTCAATCAGGCTGAAGCACCCTCTTAGAACCTTCCCCCCCAGAGAGGCAGACCCTCAGATTTTTGTAGCACCAGTGACAGTAATATACCAGTAATAAGGTAAGCCTCTCCGGGGAGGAGGGTGGGTCGCATGTGAATCTATGAAAGATACCAATACTGGATAACTAAAGTTACAGGTAAGTAACTCGTTTTCTTATCCTGTATTGGGGTATCTTTCATAGATTCACATGCTTAGAATCAGAATAGTTAGCAGTAAAACATCCTTAGTCGCATAGTGGATGGTGGGTATCATAAGAAAAAACCATAGATACCTCGTAATACCAATACAGCCATGTAATATATCATTCTATCCCCAATAAGGGAGAAACATTACAAAATATGCATAAATATAAATATATATATAAAATTACACAGAATAATAAAAATACTCATGTATATATGAACATGCAATAACGTAACCACCTCCAAACAGAGGCTTACCTTATTTAAAAAGGTTCTGCAACACTGCTTGACCCACGGCTGATTCAGCCTCTGTCGCCAGATCCAGACAGTAATGCCGGGTAAAAGTGTGCACAGTTTTCCAGGTTGCAGCACGGCAAATCTTGTCTATAGGTACTCCGGCAAATAGAGCAGTAGATGAGGACACTGCCCTTGTAGAATGAGCCTTAGGTCTTGAAGATAAAGCATGTCCAGCCTTATTATGGCAAAATTGGATAGTAGATGCAATCCACCTTGCAATAGTGGATTTCGTAACCGCTGTTCCAGGCTTTTGACCACCATAAGAAATGAATAGTTGATCCGATTTCCTGATGGATACAGTTCGTGAAATATAAAATTTCAGACACCTTTTAACGTCCAAGGTATGCAAAGTCTTTTCAGCAGAGGAAGACGGGTTGGCAAAGAAAGAACGCAGTATCACAGGCTCATTAAGATGGAATGTAGAGGGAACTTTCGGAATAAATGTAGGATTAGTTCTGAGGAGAACATAATCATTGGTAAATTTCAAAAAGGTTGTTTGATAGTGAAAGCCTGAATTTCGCTGACTCTCCGAGCAGAGGTGAGTGCCACTAAAATCGCCGTTTTCCAAGAAAGGTATTTGAGGTCAGCCTTGTGAACAGGCTCGAATGGGTGTTTCATAAGTTGTTGTAATACCAGATTAAGCCTCCATTCTGGAGGAGGAGCTTTGACAGGTGGAAAAGTTCTGAATAGTCCTTTTAAAAAATTTTGATCAGGCGATTAGAGCAAAGGGATGCAGCTCCTGCAGAACGTCTGTAGGTTGAAATAGCCGCTAAATGCAACTTGACAGAAGCAAACATAAGACCAGACTTAGATAATGACAGGAGATAAGGCAGAACTTTATCTGGAAAACATCGAACAGGATGTATATCTTTGTCAGCACACCAGGCACAGAATCGTTTCCATTTCAACGCATAGGTCTTTAGGGTAGAAGGAGCTCTTGCCCTAGCAAGAATATCTCTGCAGTCCTGGGGTAGGTCTATCTCTTGAATTCTGTGAATCCAGAAACCATGCATGAAGATGCAATTGGACTGGACGAGGTTGAAGAATCTGGCCCTTGCTCATCGACAACAGGGTCGGAACTGCAGGAAGGCGGTATGGCCTGCGTTTGGATAGCAAGAGAAGCTCCGTGAACCAATGCTGACGCGGCCACCGCGGAGCAATTAGAATCATGCAGCAAGGCTCCATCTTGAGTTTGCGTAGGAGTCTTGGGACCAACGGAAAGGGGGGAAATGCATAAGCAAAGATCCCTGTCCATCTCATCATGAAGGCGTTCCCCACGAGCCCTCTTCCGGTTCCCAACTGGCAAAGAACGGGCACTTTCGATTGGTTTTGGAGGCAAAGAGATCCAGATGTGGTTTCCCCCACATCTGAAATATGTGATCCACTACTGACTGATCCAATTCCCATTCGTGACAGGACTTCGACGTCCTGCTCAGAGTGTCCGCTAGAGCGTTGTGAATTCCTGGCAAATGTTCCACCTTGATTGTGATGTTGTGATACAGCAGCCATTCCCAAATGCTCTGAGCTTCTTGAGACAGAATGTGTGAACGGGTACCTCCCTGCTTGTTTAAGTAATGCATGCAGGTGGTGTTGTCGGTTCTGATGAGAACTGTTGACCCTTGAAGCCTTGGGAGAAAAGATTGCAACACCAGAAAAATGGCTCGAAGCTCCAGGAAGTTGATATGCATTTTTGCCATCGCCGAGGACCACCTTCCTCTTAGGCATAGATCTTGAAGGTGCTCGCCCCCATCCTTCTAGGGAGGCGTCTGTGGTCAGGATGAACTCCGGCACAGAAGGAAGAAAAGGAAGCCCGATAAAGACATTCTTGGAGCGCATCCACCAAAGAAGAGCTTTCCGCATAGTTGGAGTTATTATAACTATGTCGTCGAACGACCCCGAGATCTGTAGCCATTGACTGTCCAGCTCCTCTTGGATCGGCCTCATCCTTAGACGGGTGTGAGGTACTAGTAGTATTGCTGAGGAAAGTATTCCCAGGAATGACTTGATGGTTCTCACAGAAGCGAACCGTTTTCTTTTGAGGTCTGATGCCAGAGAAATCAAACGTTCTTGCCTTTCTTTGGGCAAGAATGCCTTGTCCTGAATAGTATCTAGTATCGCTCCCAGAAATAGAATCCTTTGTGAAGGGACGAGGACTGATTTTTGGATGTTGAGGGCCAGACCCAGAGACTGAAATAGTTGAAGGCATGTGGACGTTGCTCGAGATGCCTGCCGACAAGCAGGGGCGGCTGGTCCATAGGGGCGCCTGGGCGGCGCCCCACTAGGCAAATCAACACAAAAGAAAATGCTCACTGCAGTTCCGACAGCAAGAATGTAAGCAGACGAATTGACAGCTTTGTCAATTCGTCTGTTTACATTTCCGGCCTGTGCTGGCAGCTGCTTCACAGGTGAAAGTGCGCATGTCAGAACGCACAGCGCACGCAGACGAGAGCACTCAGAGCAGGAGTCCAGAAGATGGACAGCGCATCTGCGAGAAGAGCGATCTTTATTTCAACTCCCCACGCCATTCACAATACATTAGGTATGCTGCGCATGCCTAGTGTAGTGCAGGCATCTGTAGATAGGATCCTGCCGGGCGGTGACGTACAGTTGCCCCATGCCCTGTCAAATACCCGGATACAGCCGAGTAGCCGCCCCCAGTCTTCTCATTTGCCACTGCCAGTCAAGCAAAAGAGTGGGGAGAAGTTAGTTCCACGACTTGTATGGAGTTTGGAGACGTGATGCGACGCGGGACCGGAGGAGATGCATGGTAAGTTTATTTATTTTTATTCAAAATGCACGATGTTGAAGTTCCCTTACAACTTTGCGACCTCTTAGTCAGTTTTTTGTAGAGGCTCGTAGTGGTCGCGCCTGTCTCCTCCATGAACATGATTCTGCTACTAGAAAGCGTGGCTGTGGGAACTTGGGGGGCGGGGGGAGGCACTTTCTGGTAGACTGAGGTACAGTATCTGATCGGATACTGTCTGGCAGGCACGGCCGGGGCGCTCAGACAGATCTCTGCTATTTTCAAAGGGCTGGGGTCACAATGCCTCCGTTAGTGTCTGAGACTCACTTCCCTGCCCTGTGCGCTGACTTTAGGGGCGTCCATGGCCAAAGCACTTTCACCAGGAGTCACGCACTTTCCAAAACTCTATTCACAAGAGTTCACTCTGAGCCTAGCTCTCCCCTCCCCCACACAAACAAGGAGGAGGGGCTCGAGCTGTGTCTGCTGCCTCGGATTCCTTGCTGACCCCTCCCGACCCTTACTCTGGCTGACCTCGTCCCTCTCTCTGAGTGTCTCTGCCCTCCACCCTCATTGTTTCACCCTACCCATTCACTCTCCCCTGCTTCTCGAAAGTCCGTCTTTAGCTGCCACCTCTTACACTCTGGTCACCCACCTGGCGCGCTCTCTCTGGGGGTCTGCCCTCTCCATGCTCAAACAACTGCCCGGGCACTTGTGGCACACACTGCCGTCTCCAGTATTTCTCTCCGGCTCGTCTTTTATACCCGAAGCTCCTGGGTCTTTCTTTCTTTTCCCCGGCTTACATTTTGTCCTGTTACTTTATCTCTCTGTTGTCTACACCCCCCCTCGCCCTTTATACTCTGCACCCCCACCCAGTCCTGCCATCTCTCCTGTCACTTTCTCCCCGTGCCCTTCTCCTCGGCTGTCCCCCGCTGCCCCCCTCACTGGCCCGTCTCACCTGTGTTCAGTCACTGGCTTTCTGGGGCTCAGCCTATGAGGAGAGTTAGCTACATCCTTTGGATTAGGCCGAGTTGTTGTCAGTGCTCCTTGCATTATGTCCTTCCTACTATCTGCGATGTCACTGCATGTTAAGGAACACAACCTTATGTACTGCACTCGTACTAGGCCGGTATTGGTAATGCCCTAGCATGGAAAGCAACAACTCCGGGTCAGTGTATAAAAAGCACCAGTATGTAAAGACCTATCCCCAGGTGAAGATGCTACCCCGTCCACATATGGAGCCAGCCTGTCGTACTCGCGTTTGCGAAAATAGCAATGGTGTTGTGTTGCTATTTGCCTCACAATGTTTCTAGTAATGTGTTTGGCACTAGTCTTTATTGCTGCTCCCCATTAGAGGTATGGTTATTTCCCAATACACCAAAAACAAGCCTTTCCCCCTCTGGATTTAAGTTTTAATCAGTAGGTGTATTGCAGCCTTTTATGCTGCCTCAGTATTTCTCGTTAGCTGGTATAAGAAGATCCCATTTGCTAGGTATGGGGTGCTTATTACTAACATATTTAAACATCCTACATCCTTACTTAAAACGGATATGGTCCTTTGCCTGCAACCTGTCAGTGCCTTTCGTGCATAATGGAAGTCTTTTTTTTTTTTACTCAGCCCTAGGATAAATGTCTTATTTTTTAAATTAGTTCCTGTATTTCTGTACTAAGTTCCTGTTTTGTAGTTTGTAATTCGTTGTTTTGTAACTATAGACAGTCCTAAACAAGTGTTAATGTGGTACCACAAAACATTTATTGACTTTTGTGAAGGTTAATGGAGGCGTTTGGAAACATTGGAACTTGTAAACCTTGTTTGTACAGCAACTCTGTGGTAATTTTAATAGTGTTTTTGAATATCGGCAAGACCCTGCAATGGCTGTTGTTGAGGTGCACAATACGGGTTTGTTGCAATCCCTGTATGTATAGTTCCTATTCACTGTAATGTTTTGGATTATTTAACGTTTTCAAATATTGGAAAGATTTTTGTTGTATAATACAATCAGTGTGTCATACATTTACGTTTCTAAATGTTATTAGGCAACTCCCCACCACAATTTAGGTACCCTTTAGGTACTTATTAGAATAACATGATTATTTACAGGCTGGTCTGAAAGGTGTCTGTCTTGGTGGTTTTGAGTTTGTGCAGGGCCACTGGCATGTGACTTCACTTGCCTTTACCTTCTCACAATTACCCTTGGCATTATACTATTAAAGGAAAGGGGGTAGACATTTACCACCAAAGGCTCAGTGATCATCTCTGAGGGTTCAGAAGGATTCCCTTTCCTTACCTAACCTGTGCTTGGTGTCATCGTTGAAACTCTAGAGTTTCTGTTTCATTATCATCTCCTTCAATAGGGAGCGGAGATGACTTAGAACCAGCCACCCCGCTCTGGATACAACCAAAGCGATGAACACCTCTGTGGAGGCCTTGAGAAGAAGCACAAATTACCCTCTGGGGCATCTGCTATTTTAACAACAAAGGCTAGTGTCTAGTGTGACTTAGGTAAAATACTGTCAAATCTAAGGCCAAATCGGGGAGTCAAATTAATTTAAAAGAACAAAGGGCAAGCTTTGGTCTTGCATTTGACTTTCTATCAGATGTTGAAAGAGGATGAGGAAAGTCATGATATGCTGGTAGAGTTAAAGAAAATCAGGTAATTTGTCCTTTGAGTTTGGGGAAAAACCTACTACTTTCAAGTGAGGGGCAATTGTTTTGTCCAGTGTATCCCAATATTAATTTGGTAAATTCCTCTGTTCAATTTTCTGAACGTAGCTTGGACCCAAAGAGTTTTATTAGCAGTCAACTAAGTCAACAGCTGCAAGTGTTGTAGTATGAATCACTGCCCTGGAAGAAACACTTTGGACCCCTGCACTTATTTATTTATGCAGGTATATATTTAGCTAATGAAGCACTGGTTGTTCTCACCGCTGGAGGCTGACAGGGCAGCCTCATGGAATGGATTACCTGCAAGACGGATTGTCCAAGGCTGACGCAGGTCGTGATTTTTGTGAACACATCAGAGACCAGCTTATGGGAAGAGCCGGCCTAACTTAAGCATCCACTTAAATTTCTGGTTAACAGAACTTCACCCCTCACCCCTCCCCCCTCACATGCCCTTGCCTTCGCCTTGGGCCTATAGCGGTAGAGGAGGCAACAGTTACAAGTGTTAACGCCCTAATTATAGGCTCCGAAAACAGTTTCCCCAAAAAATTGGCATCAGAATATTGAAAACAGAAGAAGTCTAACAAGTAAATAGCAAAAATAAAAGTGTGGAAGTCAGGTCCCGTAAGTTCCCACTCACTTCTACATTTTTGTGAATGAACCTGCCTCTGGGTAGGTGTAGGCACTACACTGGAGTGACAGCCCTGGTTTGAGAGGGGTACGACTTCCTCCAGTTGCAGACAAGGGAGCGGTGGGAAGAGAGGTAAAGAAACCTCCATCTCCAGTGAGAGACAAAAGGAGCTATGAGACCCGAACAGTCGCCTTCACTGCGAGACACATGCAGCTGTGGGACGGAAAGGAAAGCTCCAGTCACCTCCAGTGTCAGACACAGGGAGCTCTGCTATGGGAAGAAAAGAAACCACCACCTTCAGTGTAGACAAAGGGAGCTCTGTGATGGGAGGGATTGAGACCGTCACCTCCAGTGTTAGGCGGAGGGAGATCTGTGATGAGAAGAAAAGAGACCGCCACCTCCAGTGTCAGACAGAGGGAGCTCTGTGATGGGAAGGAAAGAGACTGCCACCTCCTATGACATCTCTTTATTAATGTAATAACTGCTATTTCACAATTGCTTTATTAACCTTTTTGCTTCTCAAATTTGCTTGAAAAGGCACCATTTGCCCACTCTTTTTTCAAAATTTTCGCTCGCTTGCCACACTGCAGTATTTACGCTACCACTTTCAAATGTCACCAGCCGCCACTGCCGACAAGTAGGTGCCTTTATCAACCAATCGTCCAGATAAGGGAACAATTGTATGCCTTGAAGTCTGAGATAAGCCGCCACCGGGGCCATGAACTTGGTAAAGACTCTCGGGGCTGAACACAGGCCGAAAGGGAGGACTTTGAACTGAAAATGAGCACCTGCTACAGTAAAACGAAGGAATTTCCGATGTTTGGGATGAATGGGGACATGGAAATATGCGTCCTGGAGATCCAATGTTGTCATGAAATCTGCATGGTCCATAAGCTGAAGGATTTCTTGAAGCGTGACCATGCGAAAGGATTTCTTTTGAAGATATTTGTTCAGCTTCCTTAGATCCAGGATAGGTCTCCATTCTCCAGACTTTTTCTTTATCAGGAAAAAACGGGAGTAAAATCCCTTCCCCACTTGAGAGCGTGGCACTCTTCCTATCGCTTCCTTTGAAAGCATAATCTTTGCTTCCTTCCTGAGATGAACAAGATGTGAAGGTTGTTTCTTTAAAGGTGGATGAGGAGGGGGGGTACTGATAAATTCCAGTGTATGCCCGAATTTGAGGATATCCAAGACCCACTTGTCTGTGGTTAACCTTTTCCAATTGTTGACATATTGGGATACTTTTGGGATCTTGTAAAGAGGATGCAGCAGATCCGTTGCAGGTGCTAAGAAGTCGTCACTGCCTTATAACAGAGTCTCTGCCTTGAGATTGACGTCTTCTATTCTGCTGTCTGCAAGCGGCAGCTGGCGGATTTCTATAGGACTGCTGCTGTTGTTGCTGTTGGTAATTATATCTTCCTTGGTTACCTTGGCTTTGGTATCTCTGATAGCCACCACGAAAGGAATACGATCCTCTGCCTCTGGATCCTCGAAAAGGAGTCTTTCGATACTGTAAAGTGCCAAGGGCTCTAGCTGTGTCAGTATCTTTTTTGATGTTCTGCAAAGCCTCATCAATATGCTTTCCGAAAAGCATATCACCATCAAATGGTATGTCCAAGATTTTAGTTTGGACTTCAGGGCGGAAGGTGGTAGATTTTAACCATCCCTGACGTCTAAGGACTGCTGCTCCTGCAAGTTGGCGAAAGCCCAAGGAGGCTATGTCCATAGAAATATCTATAATTTCTGATGCAGCCCTTTCTCTTTCAAGAAGAATTTTCTTCGCCTCTTGTTTTTTATCGTCAGGTAAGTAATCGAGGTATGGGGTGATATCAGACCATAGCTGGCGGTCATACCTCGCTAGAATCGCCAAAGAATTTGTTGCACGAACTGAGGCACCCGCCATGGTGGTGAAACGCTTACCGATGTTATCAATACGTCTTCCATCCTTATCTGGCGGTGAAGTCACAGGAATGGATGGATTCCGAGACTTTCGTTGAGCCGCTTGTGCAATAACGGAATCTGGTGTAGGATGTCCGGAGAGGCAAGCAGGAGTATTATCCGGTGCTTTGTATTTCTTATCGATTCTAGGGAGAATCGCAGGAACTGAAAACGGATGTTTCATTATCTTAGCTCCCTCTTCCCAGATGTGATCCATTATGGGAATGGAACGCACTGACTTCCTACCCTGGTCCTTAAAATCGTAAAGAAAACAATCCGATTCCTTCGCAGTTACGGTAAGATGAAACCGGGTTGCTGCCCTCTCCATAATTGCGTGAAATCCTCCAATATCCTCTGGAGGGGAATCTATTGCCTGAGGAACTGGTTAAGATGGCGAAGGAATTAAATATTCATCCCATTCATCCATAGTTGTGGGTGAGTTTGGTAGTTCTCCCTCTTCAGCCACAGTATCCCCATCATCATCATGGGATAGATCCTGCGCAGGTAGGACTTCCTGCGGTTGAATAATAGGTGTTGAAGTACTTGCAATCTGCAAACCTGTAGGTGCAGTAGGTTGTGCTTGTATAGGTGCCGCTGGTGGGAAACGTGTATGGTAATCTCTCAGCATAGCAGTTAAATCCTGCATTAAGGCAACAGGCATTTGCACCATAGGTTCATGCTGAAATGAAGGCTCTTGAGGACCTTGCAGAGACTCGCAAGGCTCGTAATACTCTTCCTCATCCTCCTCATCCTGATATTTAATCCGGAGTTGAGAAGGGTTGCGTGCTGGGCTAAAAGTCCATCATCATCAGACTCCTCTAAATAGTGACTAGGAGGCAAGGGAGAAATATGTGAAACGTCCTGGTAATAATTTTTTGAAGATTGGAAAGATGATGTTAATCTTGATGACAACACTGGCGTAATTTGTAAAGATGCAGGTCTTTTACGCTTCAGCGCCGTCGAAATATACATTGACTGTGAACTAGCCTCAGAAATAGCCATAATGGAAGTTGTCGCCGACGTTGTAACCATTGACGTCGTCGACGGAAATCCCATCGTCGACGAAGTTGTCGTCGGTCAAAGTTGCTGTCGTCGACGGCGAACTTCGTCGACGGAAGGTGTTTCACCGTCGACGGCGGCCCCGTCGACGGTGGGCTCGTTGACGGAATTTGGATCGCCGTCGACGGCGGCCTCGTCGACGGGGAGCTGTATTATCGCCGACGGTGGAGCCGTAGACAGGAGACTTCGTCGTCGACGCCGAAGTGTGTCGACTGCATGGGCCCTGTCGACGACGATGCAGGCGTCGATGTTATGGGCATCGTCGACGGCGATGATGATGATACAATCGTCGACGGTAACGCCGTCGGACGGAATTTCTTCGTCGACGATCGAGGAATCACTCACCGTCTGAGGAGATTTCACTCGTCGACGGTGCTTTTTCGACGTCGACGGGTTCCTGACGGACTCAGTGAGTTTTTTGCTGTTTTGGAGCAATTTTAACAGGAATCTTCATTTTTTGCACAGTTTTCACCTCTGAAGAGAATGAAAGCTTCTCTTTTTTAGAGGAAGAGTGACCCGTCTCGGAATGAGACTTCTTCAAGGTCTTGCTCTGTCGCTCAGGGGGATCATCAGATCTATCTCTTTTTGGCAAGAGGGTGGACGCCTGAGGACTATCACTGCCATCATCTCCTGAAACAACGTCAGAAGTAGCCTTCAACTTCTCCAGCCAAACCAGCAATCTTCCCTTCTCTGTCTTTTAAAGTCTTGGCAGGAAAGGTCCTACAAATCCTGCAGTCCTTGACTTTATGAGCTGGATAAAGACAATAGATGCATTCTTTGTGGGGATCCTCAAAATGCAGTCTCTTCTTCCCACATGAAGGACAGGGCAAAAACAAGCTTTTCTTTTAAGAATCAGACATAATTACTTACAAAGTTCAGCCAAAGGTGAAGAAAAAACTGAGCAGAGCTCAGGGAGACTCCCTGTCACACGACGTGCGGTAGAAAATCTGAGGGTCTGCCTCTCTGGGGGGAAGGTTCTAAGAGGGTGCTGCAGCCTGATTGGCTGTGTTCCAAGTTTGGTTCTTTTTTACAAAAGGACTAGGATAGGCTAATGTAGTGACTTTACTGTACATAGTAGCCTATATATATATGTTTTATGACTATGATATATATATATTTTATTGTACCGAGAGACTCCCACCTCGTCGGCGGGGATGAATCCAAGCATGTGAATCTATGAAAGATACCCCAATACTGGATAACTACCCCTTTTAATAAGTGGCTCATTATTATTATGTTATAGGAAACAAACCCTTAACCAAACAAGACAAAGCGCACATCCAGGTCCAATTCTTTGATGCAAAGTTAAGGCAAGGCCAACGGTAAGACAAATCAATTTTCTTTTTTTGCTTGGCAAACCATTCCTAATTGGTCCAACAACGAGACAATGAGGACGAGGGAATCTACCCTTATACAAAGCTTCCCAACAAGAGTTGATTCCCGAGGTGGGGGGGGGACGGTTAAATTATTTCTATACACCAACCATTCACACCAACGTAATTAACCACACATACATGCACAGCTCACCTCCTCCACCACACTGTAAACCAGCAACTAAATCCACCTCACTAACATTTGCTGTTACCCATTTGTTTTATTCAACACAAACTCCATGCGTCCGATTTCAGAGCGCTCGAGAATGTGTTGTAGTTTAAGACCCAAAGCAAATACACAAAGCGCCTGATTTCTCTTGCTCATTAAGGCAGCTTAAGTAGTCACTCAAGCAGTATAAGCAACTAGCCTCACTACAGTCAATAATTCATTAGATAAACCTGGCTGATACTAGCAACTTCATTCATCTTCGAGATGCTCTTGCACCAAGTTTACAACATACAATGATTGCCAGACCCAACCACAAAGGAGACCTGTATCAGTCAACCCTAAGCTCAGCACCTTCCAACTCCTCACCTGCTACTTTTCCCATACCATAACTCAGATCATCAAAACACACCATCTATTGTTCACTCTGCACAAAGTCATCATTCCCTTTAATGCAGATTTTGAAACAATTCTGTTACTTAAGTTACCATAATAATAAATGAATGCCCCAAAGCAAAGCTATCCAATACAAGGGTACTTACACTAATTAATAAATAAACATTCCAGAAAATGGCGAATTAAGTGTTCTCTGCCCACAGTGACCACAGCTAAGAATAAACAGTGCTATTACTAATATGTACATAATAATCCCCTTCAGATGGAATAGCAACTGTAGGTCAACAAACGTTGATACCCAGCACAGTTTCTTGATTAGAGCAAGGACCTAATCTGTTTGTTATATTGTCAATGTTTCAAGCCTAAGTTATTTTAAAGGTCATCATTGGGACATAGGGGTTGGAAATGGTCCTTTCTAGGGTGCTTTCCTTCGACTTTTTGCTTTTATCCCTCCTGGTTTTCCGCTGATCTATGTGCTAGCCTTAGGACTTTGAGCACTTTTTACCCTGCCACTCAATGCCAAAACGCTGTGCTTGTCATATACATACTGGTGATTGGCGTATACATGATTGGCTGATTTGAGTTAGCTGTAAGTCCCTCGACATGCAACTCAAATGCTCCTCCAGCGGCCTGCAGCACTGATTGTGGCACCTACAGAGGTAAATCTTCAAATGTGCCAAAGGTTTGCCCTGGTGGAGCCTGTGTGTCCAGGTTACAGTTACTCGGCTTGGCATTTAAAATGCTACTTGCCAAAGTTCTGCACGTCTCTCGGTACATCGGAGTAGCCCCTGGGAGCAGGGTGTGATGTCTGGAAGAGGTAGAGCATGGGCGTGGATGCGCTTTATGCACTGGTAGCAAATGGCACCGGATGGTGTGTTAGGAACACTGGGACCTGCTTCTCGAATTGGTTAACATGGGGTACCAGGTAAAGCCTACTGAGCAGTATTTCCTACGTGCAGAAGAATAGCAGTATAGTGTTTGATATCAATGAGTTAGTAATGGCAAATCCTCTCCGGTCGTGCGAGTGGATTCAACATTACTAATTTGGAAATGCTACTTTGGGAAAGTGGCCATTTCAGTACTCGTGGCTCTGTGTGCCTGTCAGCCTGCCTCCAATTCACATCCGGGTGCTGAAGGGGACAGCTACATTTGAACGTTCCTGATAGAAGGCCATAAACTAGGTGATCAAGGGAAACTGCAGACCTCCGACTCTGAGGGGCCTTCCTGGGACGGTTAAAGGGGGTGGAATAGGCATCTGCCTTCCAAGGGGCAGGGTCTTGGCCCCGATAAGTATATTGATCAAGCTTCCTGGGGTAGGATGGCAGGCAGGACCTCATTTTGAGAGGGCCTGTGCATGTCAAATGTGGCCATTTGAACTGATCTCATCTTCAAAGGCCATTGTGGGTATAACTACAGGGGCTCTGCCCTCAGGAGTAAGAGACACTTTTTGAATTGGAACCATCCTATGCTGGTTTTCCGCTGGGACATCGATAAGAGGAACCACTGGAGCAGGAGGGACTGAAACTGGATTAACTGCAGACATGAGGTGGCCTGGGGCTTGTCATGCTTCATGAAGGGGACTATCACTTGGTGGATTTTGCCTGGATGTTGCTGGCCTGCAGCTAATTGCCAACTGTTGTGGCCCAGGTGCCTAAGCACTCTCCAAGGGCCAGTTGGCTGGGCTCCTGTCCATGAGATCCCAGGATATAAAGGATCTCCCAGTTTCCACAAGATCATAAGAACCGTGCAGGGTGCAGCGGAAACGGGTAGGAGCGATCATCGGTTGGGGGAAGGACTGTCCTGACATACGCAGTAATCACACTGTGCAGAGGAGTGTGCTCATAAAGATCAGTGGCCTACCTGGCGTGCCAGAACGCGAGGAGTTTAAGGAGTGCTTGGAACGTTTGCAGAGTCCGAGGGACCCATGCTTCCAACTGGAAACCAGTGCTAGCTCCCACTCCGCAGCGTGCGGTGTCCGAGTAGTGTTGGAGGAAGGTTGCAGAGCCCTCGGACCCAAGGTGGAAGCCTAGACTGTCTTCAACCTCCAGATCAGGAGGACAACAGCGCATGACGTGGCCTCTGTCCAAGGTCGCCAGCTCACTCTCCCCGGATCCATGCCACAAGGTACTCTGTTGTTGAGAATATCGTGACTGAACCCGAGGGGTCTCATTGTGCCATGTGTGCACCCACGGCAGGCTGCCTGGAGCAACTGCAGCTCGCACCTCAGCCGGAGGGGAAACATTTCTCCAATTTGGAAGTGCGCAAGCTTACGGTGTCAGTCTTTTGCCTATGGGGGAGGGGGGATAGTGATCCCTCACTCGTGAAGGTGCCCCTGGGTGCCTGAAGGCCTTATTTGGATGGATAAAACAAGTAACTGTTTCCTTCCGCTTTAGGTGGTCCCAACAATCTAATCAAAGTATTGCCACTCTGTGCAATGTGTTTCATTGGCTGGTGTAATTTATGTGGTTGAGGGGCTGGGTCACGAGGCGTAGTCAAAACCCGTGATTTCTTGACCATTACAACTGTACGGGGTATGCATTATTGGGAATATTGTGTTCTATGCTAATGTGTTAGTGGAAAAGTGGAATACCTCTGAACAGCATGCATATATGTTTCTGTTGCTTTGAATGTGGAAGGGATTTCCTGGATCGTGAACACCTCGGGGAAGTACGCATATCGTTTTATGTTGCTTACGAGGCTGAGGGGATAACTGGGCAAGTGAATACCTATGACTAGTACATGTATGTTCATGCCATTCTGCTGCTAATGGGAGAGTTCGAAAATTGCATACAACTGTAAAGCATATATCCAATGTGTATGTCGTTTTGATTTCACTGTGTATGTGTAATACAAAGACTAGTGTTTTATACTTATGGTGTGGAGTTTTTTTGTGGTGTACTCCGAGTGTTGCGAGGGTGGTGCTGTGACAATACTTTACACTTGGACCCTGAGGATAAGCCCGACTGCTCTGTGCCAAGCTACCCAAGGGACAGCACAGATTATCGGACAAGTGTACCTTACTCCTCCTATCTTGAACAATGGATTCGGTCTGGCTTCGACGCGTCCCAGCCAGAAACCACTGAATCTAACTATAGTCAACAAAGGAGCACCTGGCAAGCTGTGCCTACATTTCAGAGCAAATTAATGGTGGACCTGTCCAAAGAAGAGGGGAGGTACAGTAACCAATACCCAAAAGCAAATGTCAGATGAATGCAGTGCACCCTGCAGCAGAAACCCCCAAGTAAAGATTACCAACACAAAGGTATTCATTCTAAATAACAAGATGTGTGGTCACTATGGACACCAAGCATTTTATGTGCAGTTTCCTTTAGTATTTTTATTTGTTATTTAGAATAAATACTTTCATGCTGGCTGACTCTGCTTTGGGGCATTTACTGCTATGGTTACAGGCTCGTATTTGGCATAAAAGGCTCGTCTTGCGTTTGGCAATATTATTCTATAACTGACCTAGCTGACAACATAAAAGATGCATCCACCACCTCATCAACAACCACATATGCAAACACACATACTCACTTACCCATACATTCACAAACATGCACACATACACCCACCCGTTCAAGGCACACATGCACTAATACACATACATTTATTTATGCAGATTCCTGAGCCATACTACAGGCTATATGCATACAACAGACCCGGGACACTACCTGGGAAAGAAGGGATATTGGGAAATACAAAAAGGAAACGCTGGCTTGTACTAGTTGCTTACAGGTTTGGGTAGCAGTTCAAGTATGAAGTCTAGCAATTGCTTTTACATTTGTTTTAGGATAGTTTTTCTAGAACATCACAAACATTAGTGGCATTCCCATGTGCCAGGTTCAGTTCTACATCATGTTAAGTCAAGCTGTAAAATGACTGAGTGACCTCTTAATTCAGACACCCGAGGAAATTCAGCAAAAGGGCATAGTGGACAGCATAATGTGCTTTAATGAGTGCTGCAATATTCAAAACAAGAACGATGTGAAATGAACTGAGCATAAAGGCTGCTAGGCTTACATCCATAAAATAAATCTAATGAAGTTAACATTTTGGAATATAAATAGGTATGGCAACACACAGAAAAGAAGAAACATTCTGAATGCAATACAGATAATGTCATTACAAATATGCATTGGCCTATCAAGAGAGAGACACCTGTTGGAAGAGAGCTGTTGATAATTACCAAACGTATTAAACGAACAAGCATTCATTATTTGATAAAGAAAAGAAACTTCAATTACATGACTTAAGCAGCAGCAACAGCAAACACCACTTACAGATAACAACCTTGTCCCTTCACTTTCCCTTCAACTGCATTCTGTAGGGTGCTCAAAGGGCTGCACCGAGAAAACAGTGTTCCTACCCACCCTACAAGGGAGGAATGCAATTGACAAGCATTTGCAATGCCATAGGTCTCGCATTTAAGCAAGTTTGAGCTATTGGCATTGTAAATGACAATGCCTTTTATTTATGTTTTGGTTTTTAAAACATAAATAAAAGACATTGTCATTTACAATGCCAATAGCTTCAACTCGCGTAAATGAGAGACCTATTGCATTGCAAATGCTTGTTTCATCCCAGCTACTTGGCACTGCCCTGCATGGGAATTCCTACATGGAGAATGACAATGCTGTCCAGAACTGCCCATTCCTTCCGGACTTCAGTGACCTTGCATGTCCTCCACTTTTACCCTTGCTTTATCAGTACCACAGAATCAGTACTTCGAGGTTATTTTTTGCCCAAATATTCTTCTGGGGGACAGTTCCATGGATTTACAACACAGTCAGTAAATCAAGGCCATTACACTACAAGTCTTTGCTCATAGGCAGGACCACTGGAATAACGCAATATTATGGCCGCTGCGTTCTCAGAGTATTTACATATTTTCCACACTTGCAGCATGATTCAGATCTTCTGTATCAGTTGCAAACATTGATTCTAGCTCAGATGGATCAAAAGAGGCTTTAAAAAGCATCAGCCGTGGTCCCCTGGGGGACAGACGCTTTGCAAAGATTAACTGTCACCATTTTGTTGCTGACGGCTGTATTCGGGTGTTAGAGTGCTGCTAATGAGGAGAAACGTTTGCCCAGACAGTACTACTGTGTTGTAAAATGACAAAATAGCAAAAATTGCGACAGAATGTGCCATATTACGCTGCATCATTGCACCTCTTCTGTGTCTGATTACGTTTGTACCTCTCCAGTCCCTGCAGCACCTGTTCTGACCTGGGTCTCAGGCTCTACAACAGCTCTGCTGACCTGGTTCTCTAGCTCTACAGCAGCTCTGCTGACCTGGTTATCTGGCTCTACAGCAGCTCTGCTGACCTGGTTCTCTGGCTCTACAGCAGCTCTGCTGACCTGGTTATCTGGCTCTACAGCAGCTCTGCTGACCTGGTTCTCTGGCTCTACAGCAGCTCTGCTGACCTGGTTCTCTGGCTCTACAGCAGCTCTGCTGACCTGGTTCTCTGGCTCTAGAGCAGCTCTGCTGACCTGGTTCTCTGGCTCTAGAGCAGCTCTGCTGACCTGGTTCTCTGGCTCTAGAGCAGCTCTGCTGACCTGGTTCTCTGGCTCTAGAGCACCTCTGCTGACCTGGTTCTCTGGCTCTAGAGCACCTCTGCTGACCTGGTTCTCTGGCTCTAGTGCAGCTCTGCTGACCTGGTTCTCTGGCTCTACAGCAGCTCTGCTGACCTGGTTCTCTAGCTCTACAACGGTTCTGCTGACCTGGTTCTCTGGCTCTAGATCAGCTCTGCTGACCTGGTTCTCTGGCTCCACAGCAGCTCTGCTGACCTGGTTCTCTGGCTCTAGAGCGGCTCTGCTGACGTGGTTCTCTGGCTCTAGAGCGGCTCTGCTGACGTGGTTCTCTGGCTCCACAGCAGCTCTGCTGACGTGGTTCTCTGGCTCCACAGCAGCTCTGCTGACGTGGTTCTCTGGCTCCACAGCAGCTCTGCTGACGTGGTTCTCTGGCTCCACAGCAGCTCTGCTGACGTGGTTCTCTGGCTCCACAGCAGCTCTGCTGACGTGGTTCTCTGGCTCCACAGCAGCTCTGCTGACGTGGTTCTCTGGCTCCACAGCAGCTCTGCTGACCTGGTTCTCTGGCTCTACAGCAGCTCTGCTGACCTGGTTCTCTGGCTCTACAATGGTTCTGCTGACCTAGTTCTCTGGCTCTAGAGCAGCTCTGCTGACCTGGTTCTCTGGCTCTAGAGCGGCTCTGCTGACCTGGTTCTTTGGCTCTACAACGGCTCTGCTGACCTGGTTCTCAGGCTCTACAGCAGCTTGCTGACCTGGTTCTCTGGCTCTAGAGCGGCTGTGCTGACCTGGTTCTCTGGCTCTAGAGCGGCTCTGCTGACCTGGTTCTCTGGCTCTAGAGCGGCTCTGCTGACCTGGTTCTCTGGCTCTAGAGCGGCTCTGCTGACCTGGTTCTCTGGCTCTAGAGCGGCTCTGCTGACCTGGTTCTCTGGCTCTACAACCGCTCTGCTGACCTGGTTCTCTGGCTCTACAACCGCGCACTAAAACCCTGAATACAAATACCAGACAAGCTGTCACCATTGTGAAAAAAATATAGTGCTTACCGACTAATGAAGACAGTAACGCCGCAAGTAAAAGATCCAGTCCTGATGGGCGGTCCCAAAAGGAGACAGGGCGGTAACAAGGAGGGACTAAGAAGCCTCATTATCAATCGGAAGCCAGCATTTACCATGGACGATGACCCCAGCCAATGAAAAATATGGGCGGGGCTTCCACACCACTTCTAAAACATACCCTAATACAGCATGCCTCGCAAAGCGAGCAGCGCATGCGCTGCAACGCTAGGCTCGACTTAAAAAACGAGAAAAAAGGTGTGAGAAACAGATCTCTACCTTCCTTCCCCCAACTTGGCAGCCCCAACAGAACAGCAGCTGTGCTTACTGCAGAGGTCCTCAAGCCTCTAAAGCTATCAGGACATTGGGCATATGATGGAAGAAACTAATTACTACTTGAGCAACTTTGTGATCTTGATGATGGTTCATTGAGCAACACAGTGGCATATTGTGTGTCTGCGAGGTCAGCGCCAAGGCATAATGTTCAGCCACCTGGAATAGGTCAGCAGCACACTACTGCAGCTTGCGAGAAGAGTACAGTCCCAAGGCGTATGGCAGCAGCACCAAAACCTATAAAGTAACCTTGTAAATTATGCTGCAAGCCTCTTGGAACATGATCACCCCCTTCCTGCCCTGGCAAGGGATTTACCCCGGACATTGTCAAGAGTAAACTAAATAAACACATTCTTTGGGGAGAAACAATAACTACTAAAGTACAACAGATTTTATATATCAAAAAATATGTACTTTATTAGTGTCACAGAAGAGTAATTTTTTTTAAACTCAAAAAATGTAATGCAAAATTCATTAATATCCAAATGCCCTACACAGTGATTGTATAAAGTTACACAAGATCACACCTCCCTATATCAATTTGCACAAAAATGACATCACCAAAAAAATTCTGTAATTCAAATTGATTTATTTTCACTTCATACTTCAAGCTGATTGTGATTAAACATAAGTATTCAAATAGTTGTCTTTATACGAGATACAAAATGCAAAATAAATTTCTGGTGATAGCATAAAATAAAAGTAAGCTAATTTTAAACCTTTCTTCTTTGTCGCTGCATTCTTTTTTCTATCCTCAGGTACACCAGTGTCCCTCTATTGTCACTCAAGAAAGTGGGGGGACCAGTCCCTTTTTCGAAGTCTGGCTGATTGTATGCAGAAAGGCACCCGTGTCCAACAAACGCAATAAAGCCTACTGATGGCATTTAACCATTAAACAATCGTGTCTTTTAGCTCAGCTGTAACATTTTTGCTACAAACCCTTATTTCCCCAGATAGGTTTTCAACATGTCATCCTCAGAAGCCCCACTAAACACTTTGTGCACTGTTGTCACTCTCAGCTTTCAATATTATCAAATACACGTCCTTGCTAAAACAAATTAGGTAAAAGAACAACATTCTTTGTTCTATGTTAACAGCACGTTTTCTTCTTGGGACCTAAAGTTAATTAAACTAGGAACCACACAAATTACTTTTTAGCATAGCTCCTCATTAATTTTACCTGCAACCAACCAAAACAGGTGAAGCAAAAGACAACCGAAAAACATATGGATGAAAAATTGATCAATGAGATATTAATTGCCTTGCTGCTGTCTTATATATGAAAGTCACATAATGCTGACCCACTGAGCAAGAATTCGCTCACACAATAGCAGACTACTACTTGGAGAGAATTTTAGTTCATGTGATTGCAGCAAAACATGAATGTATCAGTGTTCATCTCCTTCCACTCAAAGGCTGGCTTGCTTTCAGTCGGGATTTAATGACGTTATCTCACTCCTTTTCGTTACACTACCTGGCCAGGTGCAGTAACTTATAATACGCTAAGAGCACAATTCGAGTTATCACGCGCAACACAGACACGATTCCCAACTGAGGACAATTAAAAACCCATAGATTCGAACCAAGTGCAACCTATGGATTAGCATGATACCATCTGCCAAAGGACTTCAGCGCCTTCTCTGGGTATGAAGAATTTCATACCTGCAAAATAACACAATAACGCTATTTAAAATATGCTTGGTCTCTAAAGCAGCCTCGTCTTGCTTAGGGATGTAAAAACAATTTTTACACGTATGGTAGAGTTCTTTACCCATGTTGATACTGTCATATCATGCGATTACACCAATTAACAGATGGGTGCTGTCACTTGCTTTCTAGGATTTTGGTGGAATTATGTTTTTAATCACCAGCTTTGTAAATGCAGATGAATAACATGGTAGTGTTTGTCAAAATGTATTCAGCTGGAGAGGGTAAAATAAATAAATATAAAAAATCCCCAAAAAAAATCAACATATTTCTCTCCTGTTCTGAAGAATGAAGAAAGATGGATTACTACCATCATCAAACGACACACTCTCACTTTGAGGATTTAATGGTCATCATACTAGTCGCATTGTCAGTTCTTTTTGTACACGATTTACCTCTTGCTTGAACCTACTGCTGCTGTTGGAGATGCTTTCAGTTGTGTAATTATTGGTTTGTCTGGTAGACAGAAATGCTGGTTTATTGTTGGGGTTATGCTGCTGCTGTGGGATATATTGATGCAAGTCCGGTTATGGCAGTTCGTGCTGGACTGTTCCCTTGGGGAGCAGGGTCAAGACTAATTTGCATATAGCTGGGTCTAAACTGGAATGGCATGGTGTGCAAAAAGCGATGGATTTTGGCCCAGATCTCTGTACTGGGGGTGAATGTTTGACATTGTTTCAGCATTACGCCCATCAATTGTTCTTTTTCTATTTGTCGCCCTAAGTGGGAAGGGTATGCCCAGATGTGGGTCTCATGCTCTCCATGCCACTGGAGTCAAGCTAGTCTGGCTGATATGGGGTGATGCCCTGAAACCAGTCCCAGGATGCTTGTTTCCGTTCCAGGGAGGACCTGGCCTGGCAGTTCGGGCAGGACTGTTCCCACGGGGAGCAGGGTCAAGACTGATTTGGATATGGCTGGGTCTAAACTGGAATGAAAGAAAACAAGGGATTTAGGCTCAGATCTCCATACCTGGGGATGAATGTTTGACATTGTTTCAGCATTATGCCCATCAATTGTTCTTTTTGCATTCTTTTTGGCATTCTATGGAACCATTTTATCCCCATTTTGATGCCTTTCCGAACAACGTTTTGCCACTGAAAGTCATATTGATTAGCTTAACTTTTAAAGAGAGATCAAAATTGTCCATCAATAGTACTGGTATTGTGTCACTTTGGTTGTTTGGAGCCTCGGGACCTAGTTGATCAAGTTAGTTACTTTCGGTAATAGTCTTTCTGGTGGAACCTCAGAATTCCCAGTGAGGGTCTAACATCGTCCACTGAGACTTCAGCAGACTTCAGGTCAATTGGGTGCAGTTCCCTCCCAGTGCGGGTCCAACCCACAGAACACAGCCTCTCCTTCAGGTACCGACCCGAATCCTTTGGCACACTGGTACTGGCAGTCCCTCCTGACATATGGGGTTGCTGTGGTACTTGGACAATACGAGCATAGACTTTCTTGGTGTAAATCCCCATGCAGAAATGGTCATGGGTCCCAGTGATTCAGCAATGTTAACTTTACCGGTGGCCCCCTCTGGAACACAGGGTCACTGCAGCGCGGTGGTACAGGTTCGCCCTAGGCCCGCATGGTGCTTCACTTTCGGCTCAGTCTCCAGCAACCCACTCCTGGCATATGGGTGTTCAAGAGAACATGGCACACAGCCAATGACCCGATCTGTGCAAAGCCTCACACTTCGCTTGGGAAATCCTCTCGAGGGCTCCCCACTGGACCTTGCTCCCTTCAATGCTCTCCTCTTCCTCACACGGCACACTGGTCTTGGTAAACAGGCAGGCACTGGTGGTTCAGGATCCAGGGCAAGTGATCTGGGTGTCTTGGGTGATGTCCCCTCACCCAGCAGAGAGACTAGCAGGCCTAGTCACAGGCAAATGTCATGCAGAGCTTCCCCTTCTCACACAGCCTGTCTGGCTGCTTGGCAGATGGCCAATATTTGGGGTCTCAACCTCCCCTTCTTATAGTCCATTTTCAGACATCAAAATGTAATTTAGGGTCTGAGTCTTTGAAGTTTTATGTTGAGGTTCTGCTTCTTTTGAAGTGTACATTTCGGCTTTTCTTCTTTCCTCATGCAAGACTGTCGCAGCAGGCAAGACTTCGAAGCTGACTCTCTCACAACACAATTTGTCAGAGTGACCCGAGCTCACACCTGGATGCCAGCCACAGTGATATGTGCATCAAAAGGTTGATCCCAGACCTCCAGTTCTACTCTTTATGATTCCCTCATCAGTCCCATTTCTCTTCCTGAGATGTGACCAGGCCCCTTCCTTGTAACCCATCAATGAATCAAAGAGCAGCCTTTTGAAGTGTAAATGGAGTCTCTTGCTTTTCCCTTCAGTGTCTCCGCACCCAGCTCACAGGAATGCAGCAATACACATCTGTCTTGCGGGATTCCTCTCCTCCTGATATCTTCAAAAGCCAAGGATGGGCGTCCCAAAATGGAACTCAGGGTCCTCCATGTAATTTTCCATAGAAGGCACAATTACTCAATGTACATTCACAGCACACTTATGGTTCAGCACTACTATTGTCATGTATTGTACAATAACATGTACACATGCATACAGCACACACAGTCGGCCTGAGCGCACTGTTCAGCACTGAAGCTTTTCCATATTTAACCAGGGTGTGCTTTTTACAAATATACACACACACTGCCAGCACACACACACCATGTGGGCCCTGCACAACACTTCACCCTTCAGGTATTGTACTTCACGCAAGCACACATACATGCAGCATATGCTCCCAGAAAATGCTCACTGCACAGCACTACATCTGTTGTGCCATGTATTGCAGGCATACATACACCTAGTACATGAACTAACCACACACATACTGCCCAGTGCTGCCCTACTCCTGTGCTCTACACTTCCCTGGCACACTTTCAACCAGCGTAGAGTCACTACTCCCACACTGTGCAGCACTCCACATCTACCTGATGTAGGCCAAGGGCTGAGTTAAGCACACAGTAGCGGAACTTTAAAAAGGTGAGTGAGCCTGTAGGCCTCACTCCAGTGACACAGGGTAAAGGATGTTTACTACTGCTGATCACTACATGGTATGCTGCCACCACCGCGCTTGTGCTGCTTTACGCCTGGTGAAGGCCTTCCACCACTGAGGGTAGCGCTCTGGGTGCCCCTTCCAGTCCAAAAAGACAGCAGTCCATGAGACAGGCCTCTGTCATGGTGCACAAGCATTATTCGTGTTCGCCTATGACAAAACAAATCAGCATTATGCATCCAGACAACGGTACAGTTGGGCACTCATGGCAGAGGCATACGTCTTCAACCATGCAGGGAACTTCTCGGTTCCAACAAGTATGTATCTTTCGAAGGGCATGTCCATTAAGAATGCCTTAATGTCACTGGAAAACCCATTATCTCGCTTCCATGCATGATTGACTGATCACGACACTTGTGCCCATGGCGTAACCCACACAGTCTGCAGTGTCAAGGCCGGCCCTCAAAACATATTTAGCAGTGTCACATATATTCTGAATTGTTTGGAGAAAGGCTGTCCTAAATTCATCACAGACAGCCAGCAGGATCTCGCTGGCCATGTCCAAAAAGGGAATATGTAGATCAGCCAAGTAGACCAATTGCATTTAGGGTCTGAAGGGTAAAACTGGTGGAGGAAATTGTTTTGCTAAATAAGTTATGCATTTAGATATTTTGTATGGTGATGCAGAAAGGAACATGTTGATGTTGCTCATGGACACGTGGACCACTAAGCTTTCCAGGGTCAGATATTGGGTGAGAAAGGCCAGGTCACCAGGGGCTGGCCTATCTCATGTAGCCACCCAACATGGTTTCAGATCAGCACACTCTACTGAGACTGCATTGATTATGGCAGTAGAGGAAATTCGTAAGGTGACGGATGGAGGAGGAGGGGCTGTACTGGTCCTGTTGGACCCGACAGCCGCCTTTGATACCGTGAACCATGCGGTATTAATACGAAGGTTACAGGACGTAGGTATCAAAGGCAAAGCTCTTGCCCTCCTTTCCTCCTTCCTATTGTCCAGGGAACAAGTGATTTTTTGGGATGGTTATCAGTCCAAGGAATTCACACTCCCCGGGGGAGTCCCACAGGGCTCGGCCCTATCCCCTACTCTTTTTAATATATATGTGGCTCCTTTGGCCAGACTAATAAAAAGTTACGGCTTTAAGCTGGTGTCTTACGCTGATGACACGCAGCTTATAGTGTCGGTAACACAACCCGTGGATGCTAGGGCAACCCAATTTAGTAACTGTATCTCGGCTCTAATGACTTGGATGAATGTCAACTTTTTAAAACTTAATGTTGATAAAACCGAGGTGATTGAATTTGGCCAGAAAATCTCGGTATGGAACCAATTCTGGTGGCCACATGTAGCAGGTTCATGTCCGACCCTGTCAAAAAAGTCAGGAATTTAGGGATTTTGGTAGATAATGATCTTTCCTGGGCTCCTCAGATCAACCAAGTCTCATCAGCTTGCTTCTTTATGCTCAAAGGTCTGAGGAAGATTCTTCCTTTATACCGCTCTCCCTAAGGAAAACTGTGGTAGTAGCCACGATTCCATCTAGAATTGATTACTGCAACGCTCTCTACTTAGGAGCAAACGCTGCGCAATTCTCTAAATTGCAGTCAATTCAGATCGCGGCTGCAAGAGTATTGCTCAATCTACCTAAACACCATCCTACATCCACCAGTATAAAACAACTTCACTGGCTCACAGTACGGCGACGGGTAGACTAAGTCCCGATGCATGGTGCATAAAGCCTTGTTTGGTGGAGGATCCAAGGATGTGCAAACCTTGTTTTCGCGATATGTTCCAACACGAGCCTTAAGATCAGCATCACTTGAGCTCTTACAACTCCCAAAGATAAAGAGAACAAGGTGTGGAGGAAAACGCTTCTCTTTTTTGGCATCCAAACTTTGGAATTCTCTGCCCGCATACCTGAGGTCCTTGCCTAACAGATCGCTCTTCAGGAGGAAAGTTAAAACATGGCTCTTCTCCCAACCATGAATATGTCGGCCATGGGCATTACATATCACTCAGCGCCAAGACGCCTCGGCATTAGTGCGCTCTACAAATATCCTTCAGTCAGTCAGTCAGACTGCAGGAGCTGAGCACGACTTCATCCAGGTAGCCATTAAAGGATCTGCTAGGGCCTCACTGAAAGGCAACAAGGAGACTAGAGGAAGCAGGCCCAGCCTGTAAAATTTCCATCAACAAGTTTGCTTTGTTTCAACAGCAGACGGTTGTAAATCAAGAACTTAAGCTGCTGCAGACAGCAACTGCAAAAGAGGCACATTTGTCTGTGGGCAGCTTTGGTGCAGAATCTAAGTCAGTCTCAAGAGAAGTGTCCAACCCACTAGCGATTTGTAAGTCCTTGTAAACCCAGCATTAGTATAGTGAGCAAAGGACCAAGATGCCCCCCTCCTAGTCATCAGCCTTCTATCATACATGGATCGAGGGGGAGGCCTTGGACCATCCAGTGTTGGTGGCTGCGCTCTAGTGATTTCATAGCATGACTTAGTTCTAACGTTGGCAGATGTCGGTTCCGGGCCAGAGATCTGTGTTGGAACCAAATCTGGAATGGGCATCGCCGGAGTCAGCAACAATGTGGTTGGGTATGGCATGGCCTCCAGGCCTGGGTTTGAATGGTAGACCAGACCAGGCAAGGCAAGGAACACGGAGACCCAGCAGGGTCAGTCAGCACTGTGGAAGGACCTGCTGGTAGAAGTGGCTGGTGGCTCCAGCAGCTTTGTGTGTCTGAAAGGCAAGCCAGAGAAGCTGGCTTGAATTTCTAAGCTATGGCCTCTTTAAAAGCCTCTATCATCTGCGGGGTTGACAACGACTCAGGGAACCTGGGGCACACCGGGAACAGCGCCAGCATGGGCTTTGAGTTGGAAAAGCCTGAGGAGCCGGCCCTTGCAATGCTGACTGCATGGCTTCTTGCCCTTTCTGGAATGGAGACATTGGGACAAATCCCGCTCTACTTTCTTGCCATTATGGTGCAACTTCGACTTTGAGATCAGAACTTGGCGTGGGAATGGCTCTGTGATTTGGAGCAGGCTCACGCACGACCTTTTATGTTCCGTGAAGTAGAGTTTTGCTTCCAGCTTCTCGATCCCCCTCAGGTGTGTCAGAGCTCATTTGCCACCCAACTTCGAATAGTGATCGGAACCGAGTCACCACAATCCAGAGTTGCGCCAATCCATAACGAACATCTGCTTTCTGCAGTCAGTCCTGCCAAGTATCACGCATCAGGCGTGATACTAACGCATTTTTGGGCAGTGGTCCGCATCACCGCAATAAAATGCCAGGTCACGCATTTGTAGCGCCTCCTTGATACCGCCGCCGGTGTAGAGGAAGAGACGAGCAGGACCGAAATAGCGCCTTGGCCAAATACTCCTGATGAGCATGCAGCGGCGGACCGCATGCTGCTCTGTCAGAGTGTCTTGCAATAGTCTAGTGAGCTAGAATGGCTGGCAGGTCAGGAGTGTTGCGCCGACCCGGTGGCCTATTACCGCGTTGGCTGCACCAATAAGCATTCATTATAGCACAGCTGCTGCAGCCCGGCCAGGGGCATGGCATTCACGTGACGTGGTCACAACAGTGTATCCATAATCTCTGAGTGTAAGGCAGTTATGGGTTTTTTTAGGTCTCGCCTACGCAGCGCGCATGCGCTGCATAGGAGAGACCTTTAGCGATCAACACAGCTTTCGGGGCAAAAACGTGCACGCGTTGCATTGCTTGCAATGGCAACGCGTGCACGTCTGGCGATTCCCTTGCGGGAGCGCGCGGCGCCATATGGTGGCGCCATATGGTCGCAATCATCGCGCCTTGCTGCACGCTCCCGCAAGGGAATCGCGCAGGTCCCCTGCTGCCGCGCGAGGCGCGCGCTTGTTTTACTCTCCCATACTTTACACTTCTCTCTGTCTCTCGCTCTGTACACGTGTCCCCCTTTCTCTCCGTTTTCTGTTCACTCTGCCATCTCTCTCGGATGCATATTGCATTTCCATTAGTAGTATATTTACAGCACGCGCTGCTTGCGTGCTTTCGTTGGCTTCACGGCGCTGGAAGTCTTGACGGGGGGAATGTCTGCAGGGTGGCTCCCAAGGTCGCCAGTATCCATGTTATTAATCAGCCACGACCTGTTTTCTCACTTGTGAGTGCGTTTGAAAAGTTCAGTTTTCGCCTGTTTTCTGCAGCGCCTGTAGTTTTAGTCTATACTGTTATTTGTGCAGTCTGATATAGCGCGCATTTTATCCACAGGTACTAGAGCGCTATATCATTTGCATCATCTCGTTCATTCCACCCATCCACCCACCCACCACACGTCGAGCTTCTTGTTGGCGCTTTACAAAACAAACAGATTGAGTTCCTAAACTGTCGCACCCTCGCTCTCTCCTGCGACCTGGGTGTGTTCACGGGCCCTGATTATATGCTGCTAGACGTTTTATTGTGTGTTTCTCCATCTCAGTCCGGGGAACTCGAATTAATTAAAGTATTTTTAAGAGTGCTGTACACATGGAGCAGAAACTATCTTTTAACTCTAATTTGAATCCCAACGGCGGAAAATATCGCCTTATTTTCTGAAGCGGTTTTCCAGCCCCTGCCACCACCAGGACCAGCCCCAGGATATATTGCGCCCCAGTGATTTGTGAAAATAACGCGCATTTCTGCACTCAGGAGTGTTCTGCGTTCTTACAGTGGGCACCTCACCTCGTGGAAGCTGTTTCCAGCATGTTGAAATAATTATCCGCTCATTTGGAGAATGAAAGTGTAGCAAATCCACGTGTCCCTCCTGCGCCCCTTCCGTCCAGGAGCGGTCATAAAATGTTTATTTCACGGCTCGAGTTCTACTTGTTGTTTTTAAAGGTGCCCTGATGTGTCCACTTGATCTCTGACATGTGTTGACTGACGGACACGCATGCAGCGGGCACGGCCCGCAGCTTGGAGCTGTTGTGCCCTCGTGTTCGAAGTTGAGAAGTGTTGCTGAGTTCCCTAAACTCAGCCCCGGCCTGCCTGCCCACAAGTTGAGGGAAGTTTAACAAGTTTAAGACGCAGCTCTTCCCATAATACATGCAAACAAAGCGTGCCCTCGGGGAATTGAAATTGATTTTATGTATGCTTTTTGCGTGGTCTTTATTGCTATTAAAGTCTAAACTCTTGAAATCTGGGGTGATGAAAGGCGGCTTATAAGTGCTTATCCAGAGCTTTCGCAGTGACTGCATGCTGACTGATACACAAAACGAACATGTGGCATGCAAAACGTGGGTATATCGCGTGTGCGGTAAATTCATTCAACCAATCACAGCGTTCTCAATAATGTCCTGGCTGAAACCCAAATCTTTATCTGCTGGGAAGAGCATGGCCAGCCAAGGGTGCAACATGCCCTAATGCAACCAAGGGAAGTGGGCTTCTGCTGGCCCTAGTTGAGGACCCTTGCACATGCTACACTATTTATTGTCACACCCTGCTCCGCCGGTAGGAGATGAAAACCCAGTTACTAATTGTGGACTCAGTGAACAGTCAGTTTCGGCAATTCAATTTCATGTTTTTAAAACTCAAAATGAAACATGGAGCTGTACTACATAGAATCAACTTTGTACAGCACTTTTCTATCAATTAGCCGTGTCAACTCATCGAGAACTTAAACTGCATTTCAGCATTTACCCAACCTGATTAATAACCTCACACCTGAACCTGGGAAACAAGGCTCATTTTCTGAATTGAAAGCTACGGAGCTAAGGAGCCCCTTAACCGCACGGTGTACATTGCACAGTTTGAAGACATGACACATGTGGGACAAAGGCCTACTTTCCCAGAGTGATGTTGTGTTATAATCCCTCCTACGGGATGTTCTCTCTCTCTCATGTCAGTGCGTTTTATTCATCTGCATTGATCAAATAAATGTTTTGGATTTCCGATTAACAGAATCAGGATTGAACCGCGGGCACGGTTTACATAGGGTACACACAGGGTTCGATAGGCTAAGACACACTGCTCTGCATTCAGCCTTCTGAGCCTGACAAGTTACAAGTGGAGATATAATGTACTGCTTCGAGGAAATATTGCTCCTCATTACTGGTCAAAAGTACTTTAACATTTAATGAGCTTCTCTTAGCAGCTGCCTAGAAAACCTATGATTGTTCACAATATATATGAACCATTTACCAACTAAATGAATTAGCTGTCCCAATTTATACTGCAGCAATGGAGTTGGCCATCAAACGCCCATGACTGTGGTAAAGCGGGCCTGACGTGCACACTAGGTGAAAGAAGCATTGGCATAGCCAATAGGTCTCGCCTTTGGGACCTTATAAGTGTTTAGCCATGCAACGGTTGATGTTGTTGCACCAAGGATATTGTGCTGCATAACTAAATACTTATAAGGTCCCAAAAGCGAGACCTATTGGCTATGCCAATGCTTGTTTTAGTTTGCCGCCGCTGCCCGCCATGCCGCAATAATTATTTTGGTGCCTCCTCCATAATTGGCGCCGGCGTTCACTGGACAGTGAGATGGGTCCGCGCTGAGTCTTGGGAGAGGCAGCTGAAGTTATGCGCAAGCCGCCGTGACCGCTCCCACCACCGCAGGCTTGCCTCGGCCTCCTGAGGCTCACCAGGCCCCACCAGCGTTGACGGCAGCTGGCTCAGTTGTGAGCCTGCTGCCGCCCTGTAGCAGAGATAGCTGCTGCTCACCACTTTCGGCCCGTACTGTCAGTAAAAATCATGATCCCCTGGACTAGGGGTCAACCAACTCGGGCCCGACCGGAGCCTGCTGGCGGGCTGCTGCCTGCAGCTGTGAGAGCATGTCCCAGCCATGGGGTGGGGGGGGGGCACCTATTGCCATGGCGCCGTCTTCGCTCGTCACCTGCCTCGAATTGAAGTAAGTGAAAACTCTTAACTCGTAAAACTATCAGTGTTCTTAAATAAAACGGATGTCCCTTTACTCATTTGATTAGGCCAGATTTAAAACGCCGAGCAGTCAAGAAAGCGATTAGGTAAACTTGTTATTTTACGTTAGTCAGAGCAGAAGAAATTAAAGAACACCTGCTCAAAATTTCGGTAGTGGAGTCTGCAGTGCACCGTGGCTACATTCCATACCCCAGCGAACGTTGATGTGTGCTTTCAAGTGAGGAGACCCATGGAAAACAGTGCTTATCCGCCTCCTCTCTTTTTATCCCCCACTACAGCAGTCATGTTATTCTCTGTACTTGAGGTGAGCAAGTGGCAAGCAAACTGCGCCGTTTTTTGAAAAACATAATCTAACCCCATTACAATAACTGACCGCTAAAATTTACAGAAACATTCTTTTGTTTGCAGTGGCGCGGCGCACACTGTAAATAACTGGCGCAGACCTGAGTCCTCGTTTTGTTTAACAGTACGATCAGCTTAGAAGAGAACTAGATGCTTCAGTTTCTGGTGCTTTGCTTTCCAGCAGTTTTAACATCTTCTTAGAATGTCTTGTTGCTCAAATGGGTTTAACTGCTCATATTTATGTTTTCCTGGTTTTCATTGCTTGGTTTTGGTTGCGACAAAGTGTCACTCATAGTTGTTGAAATGTCACACATAATTACACTGAATTTATGAAAATGTCACACACAGCAATCTGAAACCTTGGCAGCTATGTGCAGTCCAGTGGCGTCACGCGGGGGGGTGCGGACCGCACCGGGTGACACCATCACATGGGGTGACACCTTTCCCAAATGAGACTATTTACTAAATAGTCTCATTTGGAAAGGTGTCACCCCATGTGATGGTGTCATGGGGTAAGTTACCGCACTGGGTGACACCAACCCTAGTGACGCCGCTGGTGCAGACACTGCATATTTTAAAACCTGTTGCCGGGGGGGGGTCCCCTGGCACATTGTCTAGCGTGTTTCGTGAAATTTGCCGTTGCTGCCACCGACGAAGTTGGGACCAGAGCTCTGGAGCCACGTCGAAGCGCACAGAAAGACATCAGAGCTCAGAGTGGCGACTCCATGCAGCTTCATGCGGTCTCTTCCAAGGCAGCGCAAGTGAAGCGAGGTCCGACATCGCCACCTGCAGCCCGCAGGAGCAATTGCTGTTGCAAATCTGGATGCCATCAGGAATTTGGGCTTATTTTAAATCTAAGGAATCTGCGGTTAGAGCAATCCATCAGAAAGAGACATACAACGTGACTGCTAGCTTATCTGCACGCAATCTCACCATTATGAATAACCATTGAACACTCTTGCATTGCATGTGCTTACAGAAATTTCACTAGTACCAACACCTTATTTCTGAATACCTGAAAATAGCATAATGTAAACACCATCAGATAGTGGTTTTTCGGCGGTAAACAAGACAGATGTGCACATTTTTATTCCCCATCGTGAGCTTCTTGCTCTGAGCATGGCGGCATAGGCAACACGGTTCTCAGATAAAGCAGCAATCATCTTGCAACCGCAACACCTGCTAAGGGTTGGATACAAGACATCAACGACTCTCACATTTAACCACAACACTCAACCCTGGCCCAATAATCTCAGACCACCCCATGCACAGGAGCTTCATGCCTCCCCTTCCCAATGAGGCTGCCATTTCTTCCCTGCCACTCAAGTCTGGAAGTCCCCAGGTTTCAGAAACCAATTTGCGTTTCGGGGAACCAAACTCCCTTAGTCAGCAGGATAGCTGTGAATAAGGGGAGACCCTGAGATAACTAATATATCAGGTGGACTACCAGGATTCCATTCATTATGCAGGATTGAGGTAGTTATTCCCCTGTAGGTTACCCATCACTAAATTCACCTTTAGATTCATCACAGTCGTAGGTAAGAACACATTTTCTGAAAACATTTTAAGTCACCAGTACTAGGTGAAAACAGCACAAGTTATAGTAAGGTCATGTGTTAAAAATTACATCAAAACGAATTCATAGACATTCATTTCAATAGTAATAATTAACAAGTCCTAACTTGATCTGCATTGCAAACATGAGGGTACCAATTAGGAGATGTAAATAAAGTTTAAATAAAGTTTGGTAGCAAGCAGAGTCTGTGACCTATAGGTTTCAGTTGCATTTTAAGGCTTAAATATACAAAAGAATGGATGGTGCAGACAATTGTTTATTCAGCGCATTGAGCAACTGATGGATTTGTGCATCTTGCTTGGAGAGATGTTTTAGGGATTAAGCAAGGAAGAGGCTCGTTTAGGCCAAGTGGAGGCCTTTGATTGATGTATATTTAAAAGTGTAACATCTTAAAGTGGGATAACTTGTTGAAAGGTCTGTGAGATATTCACACATTTAAATTACCCCAAGCGTCTCAAAGTGCTCTGAGCTGCTTGGCTTCGGCCACGCTGCTAAGAGTGAAACCGCACCTCTTGTTAATTACATTACAACAGGGTCAAAGTATAAAATGGAAATACAGCGAGTCCCATGCCCTCTAGGCAAGTACCAGAATAGACTGCCGTGAATCAGGATGATGAAGGGAGAGACAGCTGCGCTAGAGGCACACATCTGTTGTATCTATGAAACTTGATCAAGCTCATGACCTCTATCAGGGGCTAAGCCATGAAAGGAAGGGGTTTCCAAAGCCTATCAATTGCTGCAGCACATACGCTACTGCATCTCACCACAGTACTTGCTTGCATTATTATGTCCAGGTCTCCACTTCTGGCTACCACTGGCCAATACCATGAAACGGAATCACTGTGGGTGTGCAAAATTCCTTCCAGTGCTGGTCTTTACTACATGTTTTTTTTTTGCTGTTTTATAGAGTGCGACTTGGCCCAAGGGCATCAGAGCGCTTCACATTAGCAGTGGATTACATTACACAAAGTCAGACTTGTACAAATATATTTTTAATTTTTTTTGGGGTACAGAGAGACTAAGGGATCTGCCCACCATCAAAGGTTGTTGAGCGGACGCTGGGACTCGAACCTGGTTCCCCATTTCCAAAGGCGGCAGCTCAACCATTATGCCGCATATCCGCCTCTAGGTTACACCAGTAACATCCATGACACTCACTCATATGCTATGAAGCATACCTCCTTGCTGTCTCTCCCCATGTAGGATTTCTATGCCAGACACTAAAACTCCCCCACGTATTCAGGTCAACGTCTGGACAGCTGCCCTACTGCAAGCCTTGAAGATATAGCTCTTCAACAGTACATAGGTTTTCACTACCAAAAAGCCACACAATGTGTGCCCAAATAAATACTATACAATCTGATCTTAGACCACCTTGAACCCACGGATGGTTTCCCAGTGCTAGACTGTTTCCTCAGTAGCCTTAGAGCCACCACTTGTATGGTTGCCAAAGAAAGAGATTACCCTTGCTAGCTCAGTAAAGCTTCCAAGCAGTGGAGTTGTAGAAGTCAAAAACAACATGGTTTATCTAATGACTCGATGAGGACACCCTTTAGCTCTATCTCTTTCGCTAATGAAGACTTCAGCACAATGGAGAGCAGGTGGTAAAGTCTGGAGGACATACTTTCTTTATTAGAGCAGGTGCCCAACAAATCTGCCAGGCAGGGACGGCATCAGTGATCACTACCTACCTATTTGTAGGCTGAGATCTTCCCTTACATTCTCCACTCTACTGACCACATGCAGAATTTCTGGCTCATACTGAGGTGGCGAGCGTTTCCTTGAAGTTGAAGATGATCCCGATGCTGAGTCGGCCTCCCCTTTTTGCTGTTAAGATTACATAGAACTCTGTACAGACAGCAATTGGTACCAAAGGGCTAAAACTATCGTACCAATGATCATAAGTTTTGCGAGACAAATTAGATTTTTACTGTATATGCACCAAGTGTTTAAAAAAAGATTTGAAAATGCAGCCTTCCTTTCACCACCACTTCCTCGTCGTAAAGACTGTTTCATCTTCCCTGCCAGCCTATCAGTCCCCGCCTATCTCATCTTGCCCCGTCTTTCTCCTCGCAATATTGTAGCAAAATTCAGAAATCAAGTCATGACTGTCAGAGCTCTCATCTTCCTAGGAGAAATGATGCAAAGCCAAGCTTTAGAACATGATGAAGATACCGGAAATCTAAACTAATCAACAAAAACAACATTCAACATGCTTTTGGTAACAACCACAATGCCAAAACAGGACACTTAAGTCAACTGCAGCACCACGGATCAGCAACGCATTTGTGTAGACTATGAGGCAAAATTCTGTTGATTCAAGGACACCCGACTACGTCTTTGCGGTCTACCACCGGCAGGAAGTTCATGGATCTAACCACAGGGTGGCAGAAGAATGCAAAGCATGCAAATGCATGAAAAATTCCCACATTAGTTACTCCATTTAAAGAACCAAATATATTTTGAATGTCAAGGAAGAAAACAAACTTCATAACTAAAGTCTACAAATGTAAAGTGATCTGAAAACAAATGCGACTGAATATATATATTTTTTCACTGAAAAAAAACAAAGGTCACAGGGACGTTATAGTTACACTCACATTTCACTCGTACAAAACCATAGAAATTCAGCAGTTACAGTTACCTGAGCTAACTATAACTTACGCTCCCGCAATGCACTGCTGTTTTCAGACTTCGTTATGCGCCAAAGGTCTATCTTCCGTAGTTCCCGCATGAGCCTAAGGAGTTCCCTCCCCCTACTCATCACACAGAGCTAGCACATGCGCAATGGTGGGTTTCCCATTTCTCTAAACTCACAATAGGTGCACACCCACTGGGCCAAGTTCCAGCCATCCGACAATGGGGGAGATGTTTGGGAGACCTGTGGGACACTAGTAAATGTGCGCAGCATTATGCCCAACTGGAAAAGATTTTAGTGAACTATAAACACAAACACTTGCACTTTAAGTTCTGCACAGACTGTACTAGACCCAGTGGCGACTTCTAGGCATTGGTTGAAGGGCTCCACCCCCCTTTAATTTTTCACTGGGGCAGTGGTGAAACTAAATTTACATTAGTAGCAGACATGCAGTAGTTAGAAAGTGCTGTTTCTTTAAAAAAAAAAAAAAAAAAAAAATTAAAACACTCACTCGATCGCACTGACTGGCCTGTGTTGGCTGCTGCACTCACCAATCGTACTTGCAGTGTGCACTGCAGACTGGCGCAAGTCCAAATTCTGCCTGCAAGGACTACTCATTGCCGGGCTGATTATCTCACAGCCCCGAGGCCTGTGAGGTCATCAGCTCGGCAAAGACATAGCCTCAGGTCTAATCTCCACCCCCTGATGACGTGGTGCTGGAGTTAGCCCCGGGCGGGTCAGGATAAAGCCCTGTAGCGCCGGGGCTTTACGTCAATCAGGGAGTGGAGAGACCATTGTCACCCCACCCTTTCACAGCTCGTCACAGGGTGAGGTGGGGTCAGTGATGCACACTGATTGGGCCCACCCTGTGATGAGCTGTGAAAGGGTGGGGTAGATGTTACAGAAGAGAAGTATAGAAATCGAGTTTGAGCAGTGGAGAATTTCGATTTTTCAAGACACATTGCGCAGACTCGATTTAAGGTGTCTGCTTCCCGCGCTGCTTTCAATCTTCTTCCGGCGATCCTCACACCGACCTCCTCAAGTATGTTCCTAGAGGTGAGAAATTTCCGACCGCAAGCCCACAAACTTCACATGCACAGCTTGAATATGGTTTGCCGTGCACTGCAACCCCGCCAAACCCTGTTGCTGCCTTCCAGGCCCATCAGAAGAGCGAGAATCAAGAAGGCCAATGGCTTCGGGTGATTGACTGGGGTGCTGCGCACAGCAAGGAGCGGTCTGAAACGGGTGAGTACTAAATGATGGTGGTATAGACCGGGCTAAGCAGAGCGGACAGCAAAGAGCTGGAGAAGCAGTGCTCCCAGGTGACAGAGGCCACAGGCTGGGTAAGTGAGAGAACAGAGTGTCTCTCTGTAGGATATTGGGTACCTGGAGACATGTAGAGTTGCCAGATGAATGCATTCTATTCGTGAAAACACAGGAACTCATTTTGGTTTAAAGTGCACAAAGTCTACAGCTCCCAAAATGCATTATGTTGCCAGAATTGAAGGCCAGCAGTGTAGCATAGCGCCACTGCTGTCATCATATAGCGAGTGAAGCTTGAGTTCTTTTTCAAAATGAATGGAAGGGAGTGTATAAGTTTGGCCACAGTGCAGGGTGAGGGAAAGGGAGAGAATGGTGAGGGAGGGGTGCATTTGTTTTGTACAAAGAGGTGGCAGCAGTTGCGATTTATCGAGTGGTGGAAAGAGTAAGTGTTGTCAAAAGACTAGCAATTGAGAAGGAGGCGTGGATCATAGTATGTGTACTTTCATATTGAAAAAGAAAGTGGCATTAACAGGGGAAGGTAGATTCTGGTAGCGAGTGGTGGTATGTAAGAAAGGGATGTATAATCAAGCCCAATGCAGAGCGCTTTACTGGCATGAAATGGCAGACTTACAGTGTCTAAGTAAACATACTGCCTAATATAAACTACAGTGTATAGTTTTGGTTTGTTTTTTGGCTTGTTGTTTGTGGCAGTATGGTTTTGATGCTCCCTTTCTTCCGTTTGAGGCTGGTGGTCTCCTGGTCTGTGCTGGTGACCGTGGCTGATATTGTCTGTGAGCAGCACTCCGTACAGATTGTTTCTTAGCACCTCCTATTTTAATTTTTATTTCTCCCCGGCTGACCACACAGAACTACTATATAATCTTGTAATTTCTTTGCTCTGGAGTCTTGCGTGCATTTGTGAGCTTGACCATGGTTTTTCTGTTAGCCGGATTCCTGTGTTTTTTGAGCTCCATGTGACTCTGATGTGAGAAGGGTGGGGAAGAGGGAGGGTGTGAACGTGTCTGTCCTAAGGGGGCTTAAGTGTATTACAGTTTCTGACGTGACCCAACTGTGCTTATTTTGAGTAACTGCGGTGGTGGATGTGTGCATCTGATAGACCGAGGTTACATCTTGTATGTTTGTGAGAGGGCTGCTGGTGTGTTTGCTATGACACTTACCAGGTGTGTTTGTGACATTGCTGGCTTGAGGGAGCGGGGACACCTCACTCGTGTGATTATGATGAAAGAGAACATGTCCCTGTGTTTGTTTTCCATGTGTGGCTGTTATGAGTCATGTCTGTTTAATGTGTGGATAGGGTTGTTTTATATTTAACAGATCTGTGGTTAGTGTGCTTTTGTGAGTTTGTGTGCGGTTGAGTTGATTTGTGTAATATGTCTGTGCCCCCTACGCTGCGACCCCCTCAACCTGCCTTCCAGCCCCACTTTGAAACTTCACCAGCCGCCACTGACTAGACCTCTGCAAAATTATGTTGTTTGGATGCCACTAGTCCACACACCTGTCCCCAATGCTACTTTTCTCCACCTGGCATGGGAACGTGGTCACACTGCTACTTATTGGTCTGTTGTCCTGGCTGAGATCTCCCGAATTGCTGGCTATCAGGTCCCTACCACTCCTGATGTTGTGGTGGTGGGGTATGTGGCTAAACTACAGAGTGGCTGGTGGCGCTGCTCCTATTATCAGCTAATAGAAAGGCCCTCCATTGGATGAGGGGATCCTCTCCTCGATGGGGGGGGGATGGATCCGCTATGTAGTGGCCTGCAATTTCAATGCGGAACTTTACGCCGCCATGTTGCCTGTAAAATCAAGACCTCGAGATATATAGGGCCACTGCACTCCTACCTTGCTCATGTACAAGCTGACAGCTCAGATAATCGCTCGCTGACTTCGAGGCATGGGGACACTTGACATATCTTATTCATGGATGGGCATTCCTTCATTATATTACCAGCAATATTTGCTAGGCATGTTTAACTTTTTTGCTGTGTGGACACTGGCTGTGGTTGCTGTGGGACCGCACACCAGGCCTAGGGGGGTCAGGGTATTCCTACCCTGCCACCTAGTGCTTTTTTCGCAATGATACAGAGAGTGCTCTTGAAATTGAGACAGGAAGAGTGTCAGATAGTGTTGGTAACACCTTTTTGGGTGTTGCAGGGTTGGTTTCCATCGGTGATGGAGTTAGCATGTGCAGAACCTTTTTTAATTCCTGCCAAAGTAGCTATTTTGAGAAACGCAGCGGAACATCCTTTAGTTCAAAGTGGGGTTTTAAATCTTCTTGTTTGGAAAGTGTCAGGAGATCTGTTTCAAGGGGCTTTTGGTTTAAGCTACAGAATTGCTGGAAGAATCCTAAGCTCCAGGAACTAGGAATAGTTATAAAGGAATTTGGAGAATATGGTCCAGTTGGTGTTTCGAAAGTAGTTTGGATCCCGTGGAGGCTCCTGAAGTGGAGGTGGTACATTTTTTGGTTGAAAAGTTTGAGGAAGGTTGAGAATACCGGACAATAAATTGTTATAGGTCAGAACTTTCAGCAGGTCATTCTCATGTGGATCTGTAGTAAGAAATGTAATGGTGTGTAGAGTTATGAAGAGTATGAGGATTAAGAGACCACCTAAAGCACGTTACAGTGTGCTGTGGAATGTCAATGCTGTTGCTTTTTTTTTTTTGCAATGGCCAGTTAACTGGTACTTATATTTGAAGAGACTTTGAGAAGTTGGCATGTTTATTATGTTTGGTATCATGCAAGAGAGTGTTGGATGTGAAGGCGCTAGGGGTAAGTAACAAATTGATGGGACCAGACGGAGTGTATTTTGAGATTTGGAAGAGAATAAAAACCATGTCAGATGTGGACAGATTCAAATCACATTTTCTACGTGGTGCAATCGTAATTAAAATGTATTTGTCTGGTGGCAGGCTGGTAGAAAGTTTAAAAGCTGCAGGCAGGTCAAATGCAGGTACTTTTGCAAGGCATTATTTTAGACTTATTAAGCATGTTTCAAATGTGGTGTTAAAGGGCTTTGAACATGCATAATGGCAGTCTCCGGTCTTGAAATGAAATGGCTACTCCCCAAACGTAGTGTAATAAGAATCAAGATTTCATTAAAGACACGGAGGCTAGCATTATCCCACTCTCCTCTGCCCACGAGGATAGGTTTTAAAAAATAATTATAGAGGAGTTGTTTACTGTGACATATGTTACTTGTGTAGATGTTTCATTGTTAGTGCTGTGATAATGTTGGATAATAAATGATTAGGTTAAAGAAGTTTTTTCTAAAGAAAGAAAAAGTTTTTTTGTCTTTCTACAGAATGAAGAAGAAATGTAGGATGAAGTTTGACTTAAAGAGGAAAATAATGAAAGAAGAGGATACAGTTGCTGCGTTAAAAGAGGAGGAATGTTCAGTGGATGGATTATTTATGGACTTTAGGGTTCTGGTTCCAGTGTTTAATGTGTTGTGAGTTCTTTAAAGGTGCTGCAGGAGTGGCATTAAATGTTATTTATGCATAATGCTAGCCTCTGTGTCTTTAATGAAATCTTGAATCTTATTACACTAAGCTTGGAGAATGGTCATTCCAATCTTGCATACTACTGCAGACTGAAAAACAGGACTGACATGGGGGCCAATTGACAACTAAGTAAATAAAGTGTATTGTGCGCAATACAAATGGTAGCAACTATCAAGCAACATAGCCAACATTCTAAAGACTCTGCCAGATGCCTGTCAGCTGCCTCTAACCAGAAGTTAAATAGCGCAGTTCCTTCCAAACACGCCCTGTAGCACACTCCATTGATTTGTTTATGCACCGTCACCTGATGCCCAGGAGCATAATGCATCGATTTGTTTGTACACTGTCACCCGATGTTCTGCCACATATAAGCCTTGGTATACTGCTGCGCTGGTAGCATTTATTTTCCAAAGATTATTTATTAATTCATAGTGAACGTAAATATTTCAGCCGATGGACGTAGTGAAGAGGTTCCGGCCTCCCGATAGCATCGGTTGCTGCCATGCCCCATGAAACTGCTTCATGGTGGTGCCCTCGTGCTGCAGAGACTGAGTCCGTGAAATTGCAGCAGCTGCATCAGCACACTCAGAATGTAGCACAGCCCCTTTGCGGAGTCACTTCCATGAATTTAATTTCGTTTTTGGGAAACTTCTGCTTAAATGTAGGGATAGCCTAATGGCTTAGTTTTAAGATACGTGATGCTGTTTTGCTCCATTGGTCATGCCGATGACACGTGGCATTACCCAGCCGTTTTACTTTTATTTACCTTTCCAATGTGGCGGAGGCTAATTTCGGAGCAGTAGATTAAAAAAAATCATAATTTAAATGCAAAAGCGCGTTTTGAAAAGTCTCAGCATCGCCCTCAACATCCTGTCATTGTAGGCAAATCACTTACTCTCCCAGCTTTAGAAAAATGAGTTTAAACTTGCGTAAAGTAACTGTTGTTCAAGTAAAGTGAGTCAATATCTTCCAGTGGGGCAACGTTTGCGCTTTGTAAAATGCCAAAAAGAGAATAAATAGTACCTCAATCACAACGGAAAGGCACCAATTAAGTTAAATAAACCTGTACTTTATTGATGCTCCACACAAAAACCAGGAAGTGATGGCATTGTTGCGCAGCCGCATTAGAAGGCAGCAAAGAAGAGTGATAATGATGCCATTGAATGGTAGTAATTGGTGGGCTAAAGCCCCTTTTGGAGAGTTTTTTTGATTAGGTCTCGCATAGACAGCATGTGTGCTGTCTGAGACTTATTGTCTTCTTACAGTGGGCTTAGAGCCTGTCCATTAGTTACCATCGGTTGGCTTTGTGGTCACTCATTTCCTTGCTGCTCTTTGGTCAGTACCTGAGGCCTTCACTTCCTCTTCGCATGTTTGTCCGTCCCCGGGGGCATGGCTCAAGTACCGATTAATTACTCCATTATTGTCCTTCCACTGCTCACACTATTGCAGTACTTTTTTTTTTAGTTCGAGCCTAGGCAGCGCTCATGCACAGTCTTCGAGACATGCAATATTCGCTCTGTGGGCCTTTGACCATGCCCATCGATTTTCATTCATTCTTTTGAATGCTGTTCAGAAATGCTGGCTTTTCACTGGTGCATTGGTTGCATTTGTCCCTCCTTCTGGTGCATGGTTCCCTCCCATGGCTACTGCCCCCATTATATGTACTCGTTCCCTCCCGTCTAGCCTACTTTCGGTTCACTTAATCTCCCCATGCCTGTTCCCCCAACACCACCTTCCGTCCTTCACAGCTTGTATTTGCAGTGTCATTGTTCTGTGAACGCGCCACCTCCTGCCCGTCACTGTTTGTACAGCGCTGCTCTCAGTTTCTCGTTGAATTTGCGTTTAAGCACTCTATATTTGTGTGGTTGCTGGTCCCTACCTACCCATTCATGCCTGTGTTGTTGATTACCTCCAGAAGATCCCGCCCACTCTTAATTGTCGGGGTGCTCATTCTTCATCTATCCGCTAGGAGAAGGAGTTCCCTTGCTCAGGTCGACTCAGTCGCCCAGGCCACCTACACCTCCTGCAGCCATCTGTCTTCCATCCAGTGGGTTCCATGAGCTCTTGTTTGGGACACAGGCACTGATAATCAAAGTCCATGTGGCACGGCATTTTCCAGCACATTTCATCTCAGGGAAAAAAGTTGCAACATCCGGTATATTTCAAAATGCATTGAATGTTAGGGTTTAAAAGGACTTTGTAACGAAAATACATACATTTCAGTAATCTACTTTGCCACCTACAAGACACTGAGTGCCACTGGGGTTCTTTCGCTGTTGCTATTAGTTCGTTCACCCTCCCATAACCTGCCTTACTCAAAAGAAACTTGTGTGGGAAGTCGAGCTTGTTACACATAGCGTGAATCCACTGGTTTCCCCTAATGTTCGTAAATTTGTGCAATATCCCCAAACAGTCATTTTACTGTAACTTTTCATACTTGTTTGACAGTGTCAAGATAAGGACAAACTCCGGACCCCCCTCGTCTCCCATCTAATTTCTTCTTTCAATCTCTACCCGCGCATGACCACATAGCTGCCAAACTTATTTATATACACCGCATATCTAAGTTTGTTCTCGATTTAGAATGTTCACATGTTTTTAATTCTTTGTACGCTGTTTGTTTCTTCCCATAAGCAAGTTTTTTTTTTGCCTGATATTCCTTAAAGACTTAGAATGATGTTGTTTCCAGGTGCATGAGGGTGGGAGTGGGCTGATGGCAGGACGATGATTTAACATGGTGTGTGGGCATGCGAGTGGGGGACAAATTAGCATAGGCAGTGTGCGGTGTCATTAGAGAAAGCTGTCTCCCAGGAAGTGCAGTTGCAACCACATAAAGCCCTCGACTTTAAAGTAATTGTTATTTTGTCACCCGAGTGTTTAATATTAGGTGTCTAGATCTAGGCGGCCTGTACCTAGTTATCTAAATATGGACTAAAGTATGCATGTCTTAATTAAATTTTTCTTGTAAAGCGCAGAATCACATATGGCCACAGTCTTTAAGCGCTTGTTATCTTTGAGTTTACACAGTCTACCAGAGTACATGTGTTTCAACTGACTCCCTCATGGATTTCTTTGCGTCCGTGTTCCTCTCCTGTTCGCCTGCCTGCCCCCACCCGCCCTCCCTCCTTTAGTTGTTTGTGTTGCCTGCAATTATCCTCTAAACCATTCGCGTATCTGTGGACCAGAGCACCTCAGCTATGCTGGTCCTGCTTGACCTGTCTGCAGCTTTCAACACTGTGGCCCACCCAATTCTATTGGAAAGACAGACAGGTAGGATTGCAGGGTACTGCCTTGTCCTGGCTCCAATCGTTCATGAAGTATCGCTCACAGCAGGTATTTCTTCACCCTTGCGTCTCCTCCCAGAAGCCCCTTGTCTGTGGGGTACCTCAGGGTTTGGCACTGAGCTCGCTTCTTTTTAATGTATACTTGGCCCCCCTGGCGACCCTGGTCGAGACATGGGGTGTGAGTATAGTCTCCTTCGCTGATGATACTCAGCTGGTGTTCTCTTTTAGAGAACACTCAGAGGCTGCCTTTTTCAACTTTAAGCAATGCCTGAAAAACATCTCGGCCACGATGATGGAGAACTGCTTAATGCGGAGAAAACTGAGGTCTTATTCTTCAGTATGGCGGCCCCTCCACCCTCCAATCTGTGGTGGCCCTCTGAGCTGAACCCACCACCTATCCCTGTGGATTCGGCCAGAAATCTGGGGTTGAAATTTGACAACGACCTCTCTTTTAAGACCCAGGTGCGCCATGTCTCCTCTACATGTTTCTGGAAGTTAAGAGCTTTGAGAAAATTCCTTCACTTCCTGCCGGAGGACTGCAGGAAGACTACGGTCCATGCACTGGTGACTTCCCAGCTAGACTATTCGAACATCCTTTATCTAGGGCTTCCAGCTTATCTGGTCCGCAGGCTGCAGATGATTCAAAACGCAGCGGCCAGATTAATTAAGAAAGTGCCGGTACGCCATCATATTGCCCCGCATTTACGGCACCTCCATTGGCTTCCTGTCAATAGGAGGATCGAGTTCAAGGCGCTCACCTTGGCCTACAGAGCCACTAGAGAACAAGGCCTAGGCTATCTGAGGCAGAGATTGCAAATATACCAGCAAGATCGGGCCCCGAGATCTCACCACCTGCGACTGCTCAGGGTTCCTCGCTTCCTTAAGGCCAGGATAGGAGGCAGAGCGTTCACGGTGAAAACTGCGAAACTCTGGAATGCTATGCCCCTTCACCTCTGTATGATGAGTCAGAACTGGCCTTTAGGAAGGCCTTGAAAACCTGGCTCTTTAGCCTGCCTTAGACCGACCCCTTTGCTACCCCTTACTGCGAATCTGTAATCTAGCGCTGGGACACCTCTGCCGAGGTAGCCTTGCACTCTACAAACGTAGTTATTATTATTATTATTGTTATCCCTCTGTTGTCCCCGATCACACCTTCCCTCCCTCAGTTGTTAATTTTGCCCCCCCCACCCGTAATAACAAGAAAAGAGCTATGACACTGAGTCACAGTGCTCCTTTCCCTCCACATCCTCCATTCTCTGTCTTGCGCTCCTCCCCTCCTCCATGTCCCCTCTCCCACTCTTACCACAGCAATAAAATTACTACATAGGTACCCGAGACAAGGGGGCTTGCAGCGAAGCTGCTGTCAGTGGGAGAAGGGCCGGAGAGCCAAATGCTACTGCTCTCCTCTCTTCTGCGACTAGAATACGTTAATGATGGACCGTGTTTAAACTGTTTACGGCCAGGGGTCATCGTTAGTCAAGCGATGTTTGGATAGTATACCTTTTTGACGTTCAGGCTCAGTTGTTCTGTCCTGTGTCTGTTGCCTTCACTAGAACAAAAGGTGTTCATTCCCTCTGTCCCTGTTTCTGTTCATTGAAGGAACTCCACAAGTAACAAGTACATTTAATTTAAGTGGGGAAATTAGTTTACCAAAATTACCTTGTTTTTTTTTTTAACATCCAAAGACAGACCTGGATCTTAGCTTCTATTTGGTTTTTTTTGTCACCAAAAAGCCAAATCTATCCACATAGTTTCACGCCACACAATTAAACTCCACACATTTCCAATCCACACCAGATAATTCAACACCAAACCACATATTTCAACTCAACACAATTGCACAACACACCACATATATTCAATCCACACCACAGAATTTCACATCATGTCACAAAATTCAACAGCACATCACATAATTAAACTCCACTACATACCACTCCACAACACAAAATACCATTCCACAAAATTACACTCCATAACACACAATCCTACTCCACATAATTCCAATACACTCAATACCACATAATTACTATCCACATAATTCTACCACACACCATGCCACATAATTCCCCTACACAAATCATGCCACACAATTTCACAACTACAATTCCAATCCAACCCACATAATTCCAACTTACACCACATATACACTCCATAACACATGGGTAAAAGGCATTATTTACAACACCAATAGATCTAACGCAAGCCAATGCAAATGCGAGACCTATTGCATTTCCAATGCTTTTACATAGCATTTGCTACTCCATGATAGTGCGTGCACTTTTGCTGTTTCCCTCATGCACTTCTCTCAAGCTGCATTCCTCACTTCTCTTTCTATCCCTTGCTCTTTCCATGTTGCACTGGTCATGCCCTTGTGTTCGATCCCCCTCACCCCACTGTGCCCTCAATGTTACCTCTTGCCTCTACTCCTCCCACCCTCTCCCATGTTGCTTCTTCGCCTATCCTGCCTGTGCGTTGCCACTGCCCCCGTTTCATGTTACCTTCATCATGCACTTGGTATTATGTAAATCAGTGTGCTGCTTAGCCACAGTTTGCAACTGGTCGATGGCCCTGCAGGAGAGGTGCTTTCAAGGAGCTGTTATTTGTTATCAAAGGCAGTGTTAAATAATCCCAGACTGCCTGCAATTGTCCTACTTTTCATTTCTGTGGGCACAGCTGGCAATTTTGTTTCACCTTAAAAGTGGCATCTCCGTGAGGCATTTCAGGCTGTTTGAGATGAATTCCAGCAGCACCGTATACCCTTAGGCTGGGCTGGCGTCCCACCCAGCCCCCATCCTGCGTCTGGTGAGGCTTTTGTCGTGTAGTTCCTTCTAATCCGTAGAATCTGTGCATTTGTTTTCGAAAACAAACTAGGGGCTTGGTGTCAAGACTGATTCCGGATATGTTGGCCTATAGACCAGCTAGCTCACAGTGCCACTGTAAGCCCCCTAACCTTCAGAGGGAGCAAATGGTTTCTAGCAACCACTGAACATGACAACCCTGACCCCCTCAGGGATCGTTGAAACAGTACAGAACCTTAACGCTCAGTCACTCGTGCTCTCTTATTCTCAGAGAAGTATACAGAGAATACACAGTGGGACGTTTTAAATAAGTTTATTCAACCAACGTGAATCTTGTATAAAATACGGGTGCTGCAATGATTAATAGACAGAAGCAGATAAACGTGATTACAAGCATCAAAAGCGTAAATAGTAGATTTAGCTCTACCATGGTGCTAAAACAGTATGTATGCAGGCATATAAAACAAGGAAGTAATTTAGAGTACAGGTTTAGGTTTCAAAGTAAGGTTCAAGGGTTCTCTTCCTGGACGTAATTGCCTTAAATCCAGTGTTGGGGAGGCTATTCTCGAGGTATTGAACCTTTTATACCTCAATTTCTAAGCATTAAATGGGTATGTGAATACCTCCTCCTCCATTTCACAATGTTCCTTCATTCACAGATATAATTCTCAGTTCCACGCAGTAATTTCCAATGTATTCATTTATTTATGTATTTTTTGTATTTTTGTAAATCCATTGTTAATTTGTAAATACAAAAAATACATAAATAAATGAATACATTGGAAATTACTGCGTGGAACTGAGAATTATATCTGTGAATGAAGGAACATTGTGAAATAGAGGAGGAAGTATTCACATACCCATTTAATGTTTAGTAATTGAGAGTACGCCTACAATGTGAACCCTCCTCCAAGTGTACCTAGAGTGTGTGTAGGTGTAGAGCCAAGAATCCGCGCCCCTTCCCCCCCAAGGGATGATCCAACCCCATTACCTGATGGGACAGAATGAAGCACCCTGTCTTGGTCACGAACTGGACGCCCTGCATGAGATTTCAGAATGCTGTGTGATGAGTTCTCAGCATGCAAGGACCCTCAGTGTCTGCGGAAGTGCCATTAGGCAATTTTTAAAACTTTAAAAAACTACTCTTAAAAGCATCTTAAAGCGGGCTTCCCTTTAAAATATTTATTTAAAAGCCTTTACGTCATCATTTGAGATCCCAAGCACTCAAAGCCATGGTGGCTAGAAAAAGAAAGCAAAAGCTGTTTTGGTTCATCTTGTTTAAAAAATAGGCCACATTTTTCCCACACGGAAAAGCCAATTGTTTATGTGCTCCCAGTGGTAGACACAACATCACTGTTGCCCAACAGTAGACGTTCCCAGAGACGCAGCTTGTAGCACAAGTTACTAACTTGTGTAACGATATATCTGTAAGAGACAGTAGTTAGTGACAGATTCCTTACCTTAGAATATCCCCAGGCGTCAGGCTGGATCCGGAAAGTTTTGCGTAGCAGTACCCTTGCGCGTCGGTAGGCGGCGTCGTGCGGCTCCGCGTCCGTCGTCGGCGTCGTGATCGCCGGGATGACGTCGCGGGCAGTACTTAGGCGCCGCCCCTGCGCGCTGACGTCAGTTCTGTACACGACTTTCCGCGCCAGGAACGCAGAGCCATGCAAGAAGCTGATATAGGTGTCTGAAAAATACTAGGGCCCTGAAAGGGATGTCCTTAACCCTAGAAATCAGTTCGCAGAACGGGAGGATGGGTGGGCGGTAGGAATCTGTCACTAACTACTGTCTCTTACAGATATATCGTTACACAAGTTAGTAACTTGTGCATCTGAAAGAGACACGTTAGTGACAGATTCCTTACCTTAGAATAGATACCCCAGCAATACCAACCCCGGTGGTGGGTCTGCGAACAAAGATCAGACAAGGAAGTCCTGGAGGACAGAACGGCCAAAGAAGCCGTCCCTCCGGACCTGACTGTCAAGGCAGTAATGCTTTGTAAACGTGTGCAGCGAGGCCCACGTAGCTGCCTGACAGATAACCGGCAGCGGAACACCGCGGCCCAAGGCCGTGGTAGCAGCCGTTGCCCTGGTGGAATGGGCACGCAGCCCAACAGGAGGCTCCTTCTTAGCCAAAGAATAGCAGGTCTTGATGCACACGGTAACCCAGCGGGAGATGGTCCTCTTGTGCACCGCCCCGACCTTTTTGGCACCCACGTAGCCAACAAAGAGCTGGTCATCCACCCGGAAGTGTTTTGTGCGGTCGATATAGAAGGAGAGCGCACGTTTTGGGTCCAGACGGTGGAGCCTCTCTTCCTCTCTAGAAGGATGCGGAGGCGGAAAGAAGGTGGGCAAAGTGATGGTCTGCCCAATGTGGAAAGCAGTAACCACCTTTGGCAAGAAGGACGGACGCGTCCGAAGAACAACCTTATCTGGATGAACAGACAGAAAGGGAGGTTTGCAAGATAGAGCCTGGAGCTCACTCACCCGCCGAGCGGAGGTGATGGCCACCAGAAAGGCTGTCTTCAGAGTCAGAAGACGAAGAGGACAGTTATGCAGAGGCTCAAAGGGAGCGCACATTAAAAAGGTAAGAACCAAGTTCAAGTCCCACTGAGGCATCACAAACGGAACAGGAGGGAAGAGGTGAGTAATGCCTTTTAAGAACCTGTTAACAACAGGGGACTTGAAAAGGGAGGGCTGATCAGGGAGCCTGAGGAAGGCCGAGATAGCACAAAGATAACCCTTGATGGTACCCAGGGCAGAACCCTGTTGGGCCAGAGAGAGAAGGAACAGAAGGACCTCAGAAAGAGGGGCAGAAAGGGGATTCACAGCCTTTGCTGTGAACCATGCCACAAATTTGTTCCACCTGCAGGCGTATACCACCTTAGTGGAGGGACGCCTGGCTGCCAGAATCACATCACAAACTTCGGGAGGCAAGTCGAAAGGAATCAACTGCCGCCGCTCAATCTCCACGCAAGCAGGTGTAGACTGGACAGGTTCGGGTGGAGGACCGTCCCCTGCTGCTGCGACAGAAGATCCTCCCGAAGAGGCAGACGGATCGGGGGATCTATGCTCATATTGAGTAGCTCGGGATACCAAACTCTTCGAGCCCAGTCCGGAGCCACAAGAATGACTTGGGCCCGGTCGTGCCGAATCTTCTTCAACACTCTGGGTAGAAGTGGTATAGGCGGAAAGGCGTACAACAGACCATAACTCCACTCGTGACGAAAAGCGTCGCCGAGCGAGTGCCGCCTTGGAAATTCCAACGCGCAGAACTGATGACATTGCGCGTTCTCTTCGGTGGCGAATAGATCTAACCAAGGCTCTCCCCATTGTAGAAAGAGTCCTTGCGCCACTTCCGAGTGAAGACGCCATTCGTGATCCATCATGCACCTGCGGCTGAGTTCGTCCGCCCTGGCGTTCAGGGAACCTGCCAGGTGTTGAACCATCAGGAACATGCCCTGATGTTCCAGCCATATCCAGAGGCGCAGAGCCTCCTGACAAAGGGTCCAAGACCCCACCCGCCTTGTTTGTTGCAGTACCACATGGCAGTGGTGTTGTCTGTGAACACCTGCACTACCTTCCCTTTGACAGAGGGAAGGAATGCCTTGAGTGCAAGCCGGATCGCCCGGAGCTCCAGAATGTTGATATGGAGCCGGGACTCCGCCGGAGACCAGAGGCCTCTGATCTCCGCCTCTCCCATGTGACCGCCCCATCCCAGAAGGGACGCGTCCGTCACAACTGTGTGCTCTGGCTGGGGAAGGGAGAGGGATCTGCCCATGACCCATTGCCGGTTCGAGAGCCACCACTGCAACTGTCTTGCAGTCCCCTCCGAGATCTGGACGTGATCGGACAGGTTGCCCTGGTGCTGCGCCCACTGGAACTTCAGGTCCCACTGCAGAGCCCGCATATGCCATCTGGCATGATTGACCAGCAGGATGCAGGAGGCCATGAGGCCCAGCAGCCTCAGGGTCATCCGTACCGAAACCCAGGATAAAGGCTGAAAGATCGGAATCATAGCCTGAATATCCCGGACTCGCCGTTCGGGAGGATAGGCCCGAAACTGCGTCGTGTCCAGAACTGCTCCGATGAAAAGGAGCTGTGGAGAAGGAATCAGATGCGACTTCGGCACATTGATGGAGAACCCCAGCGAGTGCAGGAGTTCGGCCGTAGTCTGGAGGTGGGAGACGACTGCCTGGGACGAGCCCGCCTTCAGCAACCAGTCGTCGAGGTAGGGGAAGACTGAAACCCCTGCCCGGCGCAGATGAGCTGCGACCACCGCCATCACTTTCGTGAACACCCGAGGGGCACTGGTAAGGCCAAAGGGGAGCACAGTGAACTGAAAATGCTCGGGGCCTACCGTGAACCGAAGGTAACGCCGGTGGGCCGGCAGGACGGGGATGTGGAAATATGCGTCCTGCAAGTCCAACGCTACCAACCAGTCTCCAGGGTCGAGGGCAGTCAAGACCTGAGCTAGGGTGAGCATCTTGAACTTCTCCTTCCGGAGGAAGCGATTGACGTTCCGGAGGTCCAAGATAGGACGCATGTCCTCCTTGTCCTTTTTGGGCACCAGAAAGTAGTGGGAGTAGCAACCACGCCCTACTTCTGGGGTCGGAACATGCTCGATGGCCCTCTTGGTCAAGAGGGCCGTGACTTCCTTCTGTAGAAGCACCAAGTGATCCCCTGACATGCGGTGGAATTGAGGTGGCATGGCTGGGGGGTGGTCTCGAAGGGGAGGGAGTAGCCCCTGCGGACAATGTCCAAGACCCACCTGTCCGAGGTGATGGTGCGCCAGTGGGGAAGGTGATGGCGGACCCTGCCCCCTACTGGCGTGCCGTGCACCTGAAAGGAGGGACTAGGAGGGCTTGGAGGCCGCGGACGGGTTGGAGGTGGTGGCCTGACCCGCACGCTGGTTGCCCGATCCGCCACGGCGGAATCCACGTCCTCGGCCACGCGAAGACGCCTGCTGCGCGGGCCGGTGGCTGGGCTGCTGACGTGAAGGGGCGCCCCTACCGTGGCCACGATAGGGGCGAAAAGCAGAAGTCAGCGGAGGGCGTGTAGCAGAAAGGCCCAGGGACTTGGCAGTAGCCCGTGAGTCCTTAAAGCGCTCCAACGCATGGTCTGCTTTGGACCCAAAAAGACCGACTCCATCAAAGGGCATGTCCATGAGAGTATTCTGTACATCCCCTGAAAAACCAGTGGTTCTCAGCCAGGCGTGGCGTCGGAGCGCCACCGTCGTTGCAATAGACCTGCCCAGCGAGTCGGCGGTGTCAAGGCCACAACGGATAGTGTATTTGGCCGCATCCCTTCCTTCCGCAATGGCGCGGAAAGCAGTGCCTGGACCTCCTCAGGACACTGGGGCAAAACATCCGCCACCGAATCCCACAGGGAGTGGGTATATCGGCCCAAAAGACAAGCGGTGTTAACGGACCGCAAGCCAGAACTGGAGGAAGAAAAACCTTTCTTCCCAAACTGATCCAGGCGTTTGGATTCCCTATCCGGAGGAGCGGTAGGGAAGGCGGTTTGGGAAGCGGAGGCTTGGACAACCAAGCTCTCAGGAGTGGGGTGGACAGAGAGAAACAGGGGATCGCCCGGAGCCGGGCGATGGCGTCGTGACACGTTCCGATCCACAGGAGCCCCTGTGTTGGGCTTGGACCAGGCGCCCAAAAGAACGTCAGTGAGGGCGTCGTTAAACGGCAGCACAGTCTCCGCAGAGGAGGCTGCCGGCTGAAGCACCTCTGTCAAGATGTTAGGCTTGACCGTCAAAGTAGGGAGTTGGAGACGTAAGGCCCCAGCTGCCCTACGCAACACCGTACCAAAATTGGCTCCCTCCTCCGTAGCCACGGGAGGAGACAGCATGCCAGTGTCAGGGGAAGTATCCAGACCACTGGCCTCCCTAGACTCTCTGTCCAGTCCTCATCATACTGACAGTGTCGCGTCAGAGGGTCATCAGACCCTCCCAGTCCAACTGGTCCTCCTCTGGTTCAAAATAAGGAGGAGGAGGGACAGTTGGGACCCAAGGTCCCATCGGCGCCGGAGCCGGCGTCGAGCGACGCTCGCTCCGGGTCCATGTCCGGAGCCGGAAGGAACTAGGGGACGACGCCGCCCGGAGCCCAGGGCGGCGCCGAGAACGGCACCGGAGACATCGGCGCCGGCGGAGGTGTCGTGAGGTCGACCGGGCGTCGATGGGGGTTGTGGAGCCGGGATCGAGGCCGGGGCCGAAGCCGGAGCCGGGATCGAGGCTGGAGGCACGGGCGACGCCGGAGCCGTCGGCGACGCCGGAGCAACCCCATTAGGGCCCGCGGGGCCCAAAGGCGCACCGGAGGGGCCTGAAGGCCCGAAGAGGCGGGCCATGGCCGACAGGAATTCCTGTACCTTGGCCGGATCCGCCCCCGAACCCGGGAAGGGCGGGTATGGCGGGGGCGACTCCACAGGCAAGTCCGGGGCCGCGGGGACGGTGCCGGGAGGGGCCTCAGCCGAGTCGCGAGACCGGCGAGGCGAAGTCCTAGAGCGATGATGCTTCTTGGACTTCTTGTGCTTTGACTTACCGGACGAAGAAGACTTCGACGCCGACGACCGGTGTGCACTCCGCGAGCGACCCCCGGACCGCTCACGCGACCGGGGCCTCCGTGGAGCCGAATGCCGGGCCTCGAGGAGCTTTCGAGACCGCTCTCGCAAAGCTTTCGGGTTGAGGGCCTGGCATTCGGGACAAGACTCCGTGTCGTGGCCTCGGCCGAGGCAGAAGAGACACTCCCAATGCGGGTCGGTGACGGACATCGTCCGCGCACAGGCGCCGCATCGCTTGAAGCCGGGCATCCCTACGACACCTTGAACTTATTGGAGAAAAAAAAAAAAAACAGTGAAAAAATTCACCAAAAAGTATGGTCAAAAAATGACCAGGGCACTGCTCTTCCCGGATCTGCGCTTGCTGGCGCGGAAAAAGAAGAACTGACGTCAGCGCGCAGGGGCGGCGCCTAAGTACTGCCCGCGACGTCATCCCGGCGATCACAACGCCGACGACTGACGCGGAGCCGCACGACGCCGCCTACCGACGCGCAAGGGTACTGCTACGCAAAACTTTCCGGATCCAGCCTGACGCCTGGGGATATTCTAAGGTAAGGAATCTGTCACTAACGTGTCTCTTTCAGATTCATGTTTATGGAGCAAAGGTGATTCCATCCAGTTCCCACAGCAGCTGCGGAGGGAGGAGTTGTATCCCATAAGTTTTCTGCAGAGTCGCTGGTAACATCACTAGGAGCTGAAGCATTCCAGGGTGGCTCTAAGAATGCTTTCATTATTATTGGAATACGCTGGGGACAACAATATGCAAGGGCCTTTAAGGGGTCCATCAGTACTTCAATGTCCGGTGGCGCAACCAAATCTGATCCGAGACATATATCCAGGACGCATTTGTGGCTGCAAAGCAGACAGCGGAAGACAGGTTGCACACAGTCAAGCCAGACAGGCCTGAAGGATAAGAACCAATGCTCGTTCAGTTCTTGAAGCCGAGGTGTGCCAAAGCAGCGTACCATACGCTTACGGGAATGCAGCACTAGCGGTGCTGTCTCCATTCCGAGTTGAACTGGGACGTCCATTGCGGAGCAGAAAAAATAAAATCTAGATTCCTGCCACAAGTAGCAGGACAAGCGGGAGCCCTCCAAAAACTCTTCCCAACATGGAGTGTATGAAAGATGGTATAACTCTGAAAATCATCTGAAAGATGCTAAACAAACCAGAGCCGATACGTTAAAAAAGTACACTATTCTTTTCGTATCAGACATGCTAAAGATACGATAGACCAGCTCCTAAAATGCAGCGGGAAGTTAGCGTGGAGTACGGTGTTTATCTCACACGAGGACCTTAAAACCTGGAGAAGTTAAGGCCGCATCCTTTTGAAAAAGCATGGCTTTCAGTTTGCTCAGGGAATCAAACTTTATGTTGGAAAGATTTATCCAAGGCCACAGCGCTGCCTCCCGAACTGTGCGGGCAGGTTGAAACAGTACTTGTGTACAAGTCACTATGGAATTAACCTTCACTAGATAAGCGATGCCTGGTTTCATTCCGCAGCAACCTTGATCATTCAGCATCAAATAGCTCCTATTTGAGAGCAGCCTGAACACAAGATGAATCATGGCAGCTGTGGAACCCTTCAAATAACGAGACATGTTCGCTATTGAAGCATTGCATGCCCAGTGGAGTGAAATGTCCTTGCAAACTAGGGATCCGCTTAAAGCAACTTCACAATAAGAGCCACTAAGAAAAACTTCTGTGTCCCCATTTCTGCATCTAAACTTAAAGGGTAATTCCCAATATTCGTGCACATATCCTACCCCTAGCGCTTCATATCTGCCTACCTGTTGGTATTGGAGACAATATTGGAATTGGAAAGTCGTGACTGGTAGGGTGATGTAACCATGGATTATACAGTCAATGGATGGTGGCTCAGCCACGGTGAAAGGTAGTTGGTCACATTTTTCAATGTGCAACATGGTATATCTCGCATCTCTACGTGCCATTACTATCTGTCTTTCAGTTACATCGTATGCTGAAAACAGACTTGTACTGCTGATGTCACACTATGGCACATGGCCAGAACGTAACATTTGTAACATCCAGCTTAGTACGTCCAGCTTAGTATCTCAATTGACTGCAATTGTGACTGTCCATGTTGTAAAATAGACATGTTTTGCTGTATTATGTCAATTGCTGAAGACACTGTTGCCCAGTGAATAAATTCTGGATGATAATATGGTCATACTGTTGTCAACCACAGCCAAAGACTTTTCTAAATTAACCCTGTCGAATTCGCACAATCTCTCAGCAGCTCCCTGTTGAGAAATCTTCCACAGCTCATTGTAATTTCCATACAAAAAGCACTTCTGATGTGGGTTCTGGGGACCTAATAAAAAATCCCTGAGATCCATGTCGTCAGAAAGAAAGGACAAGTGTTGCTTCACCTGGGAAAGTGTTGAGGTTTTTAAACAATCATGGCACAACTTCCTAACACTATATGATGTCAACCCCGAGTGTTTTGTTTGTATGCATCGCTGATCAGGCCTATTGATCTTAAACCCTCCGGTGTTACCCAGGAATCTAGATTGACAACTATTTGTGTCTATCTGCCAAACCAACCATACCTTCCAATGGGGATCTGGTGAATTAAAAGAACAATTATGTATCATGGTATCTAGCATATCCTCACTGAAGTGTGCTAAATGCTGCCAATTTTCAAAGCGTGAGAATGCGTGAATACGTGGTGTGTTCAAATCTTTCATTTTTGCTATACCAAGACATGAATTTTGTTGCACTGTTTTGTTCAGGAAAATCATTTGATGTGGTATGAGCCATGCTCTAAATAAGGCCTGTTCCATGAACCTGCCAATCTTTTGTTCCCCAGACAGATTTTTGTCTCTATTGTGTCTTTCCAAAACTCGAAACCTTGTTTAGGCAGTTGGGAAATAAAGAAAGGAGAGTATATCAGCTTGGTGTTTGTTAGCATATTTTTCTTTGCAGGTGTAGGTGCGAGCCTATAATACAAAACTGGGTCTGACGTTTCAAAACCTGAAAAAAAAGCAAACTTCTGTGCAAATGTCTTTGAACTACCTTTTGGTGGTGTTGAGCAGTGTTCCCAATGTGTGTAATTATAAACAGCGCGTGGAATACTAGCTTTGTGTAAACAATGGTGACCATAATGTTGGTACAGAAAATGTCTCCATAATTACTTGTACCATCATACAATTCATCGTTAGAAAATGCAGCTGATTGCTCTAGATCTGTAAGAAATTATGCACAGTTTCAATCAATCAATCAGGGGTTTGTTAAAGCGCGACTACTCACCCGTAAGGGTCTCAAGGCGCTAGGGGTGGGGGGGGGGTGCAGGTTCCATCCATCAAGGAGGGGGTCTGTCAAAGAGCCAGGTTTTGAGGTTTCTTGCGAAGATGGGGAGCGATGTTGTCTGTCTGAGGTGGAGCGGAAGGGCGTTCCATGCTTTGGCCGCGAGGAAGGAGAAGGAGCGGCCTCCCGATCTGGTCTTTCTGGTACAGGGGACGACGGCGTAGGAGAGCTGGGCTGATCGTAGGGTCCTTTGGGGTGCGTGGAATTTGAGTCGGCTGTTCAGGTATGCTGGTCCGGTGCCGTGGAGGGCCTTGTGTGCGTGGGTGAGCATCTTGAAGGTGATTCTCGCCTCGACAGGGAGCCAGTGGAGAGTGCGCAGGTGCTGGGAGATGTGGCAGTGTTTTGGCAGGTTGAGGACCAGTCTTGCGGCGGCGTTCTGGATGTTCTGTAGCTTGCGGGTGAGGTTTTTGTTTATTCCGGCGTAGAGTGTGTTGCCGTAGTCGAGTCTGCTGGTGACCAGGGTGTGAGTGACGGTCTTTCGGTGTTTGAGGGGGATCCATTTGAAGGTCTTACGAAGGAGGCGGAGGGTGTGGAAGCAGGAAGACGAGACAGAGTTGATCTGGCGGTCCATTTTGAGCTCGGAGTCCAGGATGATTCCCAGGTTGCGTGCGTGGTCCGTGGGGGTTGGCGGGTTTCCGAGTGCGAGGGGGCCACCAGGTGTCGCTCCAGGCATCGGGGTTTGGGCCCATGATGAGTACTTCTGTTTTGTTGGTGTTTAGTTGTAGGCAGCTGTTTTTCATCCATTTGGCGACGGCTTCCATGCCTTCTCGAAAGTTGCGTCTGGCGGTGTTGGGCTCGTTGGATAGGGAGAGGATGAGCTGGGTGTCGTCTGCGTATGACACGATGTTGAGTCCGTAGGTTCTGACGATGGGGGGCGAGTGGAGCCATGTAGACGTTGAAGAGCGTCGGGCTGAGGGAGGAGCCCTGGGGGACTCCGCAGGTGGTAGGTGTGGGGTCCGAGAGGAAAGGAGGGAGTCTGACCCGCTGCGTCCTGCCGGAGAGGAAGGAGCGGATCCAGTCGAGGGCCTTCTCCTGGATTCCTGCGTCGTGGAGTCTGCATATTAGGGTGCGGTGGGAGACTGTGTCGAACGCCGCTGATAGGTCGAGGAGGATGAGGGCTACTGTTTCTCCTTTGTCCAGTAGGGTGCGGATGTCGTCTGTTTGCGGCGAGGAGGGCGGTTTCCGTACTGTGGTTTTTTTCTGAAGCCGGATTGGGAGGAGTCGAGGATGTTGTGTTCTTCAATGAATGTGGCGAGTTGGCTGTTGATGGCTTTCTCGATGACTTTCGCTGGGAACGGGAGCAGGGAGATGGGTCTGTAGTTTTTGAGGTCGGTGGGGTCCGCTGAGGGTTTCTTTAGGAGGGGGTTGACCTCGGCGTGTTTCCAGTCGTAGGGGAACGAGGCGGTCGCCAGGGAGCGGTTGATGGTGTGGCGGAGCATGGGTGCGATGGTGTCGGCGGCTCTGTTGAAGATGTGGTGGGGCAGGGGTCCGTGGGGGCCCCTGAGTGGATTGACTTCATTGTCTTCAGTGTGTCTTCGGTGGTGAGGGCTGTCCAGTCGTCAATCACTGGTTTCCGGGTGTCGGGGGTGGTTGGTGAGGGTTCAGTGTGTTGGTTGTCTTCGTCGAAATTGTCATAGATGCTCTTGATTTTGTGGTGGAAAAAGGTGCTGAGTTTGTCGCAGAGGTCTTGTGAGGGAGGGATGTCGGTAGACTCGCTAGTGGGTTGGGCGAACTCCTTGATGATGCTGAAGAGTTCCTTGCTGTTGTGCGCGTGGGTGGAGATTCTGTCTTCAATCGCTTTTTTCCTCGTTTCTCTGATGAGTTGATGGTGGGCGTTGGTGGCGGCTCTGAAGTTGTCGTGGGCTTCTGTGGATTTGGTGTTCTTCCAGGCCTTTTCGAGGCGGCGGCATGTTCTTCTGGACTCTCGAAGTTCGGTGGTAAACCATCTGGCTTTCTTGGCACGGATATTGTTGTTTTTCTTGAGGGGGGCTATGGTGTTGGTGCTGTCCGAGATCCATCTATGCAGGGTTCAGGCTGCGGTGTTGGGGTCGTCGTTTTCCGCGATGGTTGGGGTGGAGTTGTTGAGTGAGGAGGTGAGCTGGTAGTGGGTGATTTTGGTCCAGTTTCTTCGTGGAAGCAGGTGCTGGTGTCTGTGGATGGTGGGTGTTCTGAAGGTGAAGTGGACGCAACGATGGTCGGTCCATGGGAGTTCGGTGGTGTGGCTGAAGGTGATGGAGTTTCCTGTAGTGAAGAGGGGGTCGAGGGTGTGTCCTGCTGAGTGCGTGGGCTCGGTCACGATCTGGCGCAGTCCAATGTTGTGGAGGTTGTCCAGGAGGGATGTGGTGTTGGGGTCCAGTTGGTTGTCGAGGTGGAAGTTGAGGTCTCCCAGCAGGGTGTAGTTGGTGGATGCGATGGCCTGCGGGGAGATAATGTCCGTGATGGAGTTGGCGAAGGGTCCAGGGGGTCGGTAGATGAGGGTTCCTCGGAGGGTGGCGGTGGGGCTGGCCAGTATCTTGAAGTGAAGGTGTTCCATCAGTTCTGTGGGCTCGTCAGGGAGTGTGCTCAGGCGGAGGCTGGATTTGTGGACGATGGCGATTCCTCCTCCTGGGCGGGTGGGGCGGTCCTTCCTGGAGATCTTGTATCCTTGGGGGATGGCGATGGCGGTGTCCGGTCCCGAGGTGGTGTTGGTCCAGGTTTCGGTGAAGAACGCTACGTCCGGGGTGGTGCTGTCGAGGAGGTCCCAGATTTCTGTGGCGTGTTTGTGGAGGGATCGGACGTTGAGGAGGATGCATTGCAGGGTCTTCGGTTCGGTTGTGGTCGGGTTGTGCTGGATCCGTGTTCTTGGCGGTGCTGCAGGTGTGCCGGCAGCGGTGACAGCTGAAGGGTCCGTGGGAGTCGGCTGGTGATGCTAGCTTGCAGTTGTTGTTGCGGCCTGGGTTGAGTGCGTGGAGTGCTGCTGGGTCGTAGCGTTGGCGGGGCGGAGGTCCAGGGTTCCTGGCGCTGGTCGCTGTCGGGTCAGCGGTCGTGAAAACGAGTGAAAGGGCAGAGCGAGAGGAAGGGAAAATGACAGAAATAAGGCATAAAAGAGCAGAGATGCAGAAAAGTGCAGAAAGGTGAAAGATAGAAAAGGGTAGAAAAACGAGTCAAAGAGCAGAGTGAGAGGAAGGAGACAGAGGTCCACTGTACCACCAGGGATGAGGCGCAGGGAAACCTGCGGGTGGAGGAGGGCCTCGATCACCAACACTCGAGAGTGCAGGGGCAGGCCTCACTTAACGGTGGAGCTGCGAGGGTGGGAGAGCAATTTCACTGACAATGAGTCAGTGGTCTTGCTCGCCTGTCCCCGCAGTGGCCGCCATTAAGTAGGGGTCGGGGAGGGCTGGACAGCTGGGGAGCGGGGAGGGAGCTGGATTGGGCCGGTCGCGCTGGGGGGAGGGGCACGGGGCAGCAGCGGCGGGGAAAGGTAAAGGGAGGAAATAAGGGATAAAGAAAAAGGGAAAATAGGCAGAAATAAGGCACAAAAGAGCAGAGATGCAGAAAAGTGCAGAAAGGTGAAAGAAAAGGGTAGAAAAACGAGTGAAAACGAGTGAAAGGGCAGAGCGAGAGGAAGGGAAAATGAGCAGAAATAAGGCACAAAAGAGCAGAGATGCAGAAAGGTGAAAGATAGAAAAGGGTAGAAAAACGAGTCAAAGAGCAGAGTGAGAGGAAGGAGACAGAGGTCCACTGGACCACCAGGGATGAGGCGCAGGGAAACCTGCGGGTGGAGGAGGGCCTCGATCACCAACACTCGAGAGTGCAGGGGCAGGCCTCACTTAATGGTGGAGCTGCGAGGGTGGGAGAGCAATTTCACTGACAATGAGTCAGTGGTCTTGCTCGGTCTTGTTTCAATGTCCCAATCATCAGAGAAAGTACTAGAGGTGATGGTATCATTTAAGAAAATTTTAAACAAATGAGGAATGTGTAATAATTCAGTAGGACCATAAACATCATACGATACCCTGTCCCATACAATTCCTTCAGGAACTGAAACTGCTGTAATGTTCACCAGGGACGGATCCCTTAATCACGGTGTGATGATGCATGTGGTTTAAGAATCAAGTTCACAAGATGTACTGCGGAGAGTCTGGGAGATAATGTCTATTCAGAAGTAGGAAAAAGACAGCCACTAAACCATTCCAGAGAACCAGGAAAAGTAATCCAATTGTAATCCAGAGATGTATCCAGGGAACAACAAACACTGTCTTTTTCAGCCAAAGATAGAAAGTATACATTCGTAGCTTGAAAGGGAGAGGCGGTGCTGGCAGTTCAGGTTCACTGAGATCCAATGAGAAATCATCATAATGCACTAAGTAGCCAGACGCCGTCTGGTCTATTCTTTGCAGCTCAGCAGGTTCTGTAGAACCGGTAGATGACTCGATCTGTGGCATGTTTACATAGACGTCGTAAATTTTTCGAATTGAGATTTCTGTACTTGTTGGTTGTACAGTTGTAGCTGTTTCAACAGGGAGAAGTATTAATTCATTGTTGTTTACAGCTTCTCTTTGGAGAGTGGAGTCTTCAGTCGTTATTAAAGCTTCCATCTGAACTGCCTGCACAGTAGCAATAGCAGAGCGGCGACTACCCAGGAGCCAACGTGGCCTACTGTTGAGAATTGGACACTTTGTGTGGTTTGAGACAAACCTTTTGTCTCGGAAACCGACAAGGGGCAGAAGAAGTAAAGTTATGCGACCTTCAACAGCCAGGACAGGCACAGGCCCAAATTCTTTCTTGTCCACCATCCTTTCTCTGACCAGGTCCCCAATCTTCGGGAACCAGGCAGGTCTTGCGGAACTACCTTCACTTCCCAAGGGACGGTGCGTTTTACTTGGACATTGCTTTGTGAAGCCCGGACTTCATTGAGTTCCTGTAAAACAGCCAAACATTCATTGATGCCAAATGGTGTTTCAGCCGCCACTGTGCTGACACTATCGAGGTCTGGTACCCACATTCTTACGCCAAACAGGAGTTCATAAGGCATAAGATCCCCTAGGAATTTTCTTGGCATGTTAAGTGCCCTCTGTATCCCATATAGATGATTGACCCAACTGCCACACGAGCCTAATACCCTCGCTGTCAAGGATTGCTTTAAATCACAGTTTTCCTCTCAATGACCGAATTTCCCTCGGGAGGGTACGGGGAGGAGTACCACAAGGCCACACACACACTTCCCATGGTTTCTTTGTAAGCCCGAGAGCTAAACGCCAGACCCTGGTCGGAATGTATTGTACCAATTGCGTATGTCCCGATAAAGACTCGCAAATCCTTTATAACAGTTCGAGCGTCAGCCGAGCGTGGTGGCCAAACCCACAGGAATCTGGAGCATGAATCCACTGCCACCAAATATACTTGTAAGCCCCCATCTGATTGTAAGGGGCCGCAGTGATCCAAATAGACACAAGCCAAAGGCTTGTCTGAGATCAATAGAGGTGTCTGTGCTGGAAGTACTAGAGTGGAGCCTTTCATCTGCTGGCAGATGTCGTATTTAAGGACAAAGTCATTGGTCTGTTTTGATAGACCTGGCCACCAATAGCGGTGCTTCAGTAATCAAACTGTAGCAGTAATGCCTGCGTGAGCAGAAACCAGTCACTCATGTGCAGCTAGTATTAGTCCTAATCTGTGATTAGTGTCTGGTATAATTCTATCCCTCACTCCTGGAATCTGAGCGTAACGTAACTGCGTCTAACTTGTAGACGTATTTGAGTGGAAAGCCTTTTTGGCAGGGCTGTTCCGTTGCGCGTGGCATTAACTGCCACTATGGTTGATCCATCTATCCTTGTACTTAAACGAGTTATTGCAGCAACAGCAGCAGTACGAACTGTTGGCTTGGCAGCTTTTTCCACCATCGAATTCCCTTCAACGTGAACGCCAACACGTTGATGACTCAATGAATGAATGACATGAGCCCGTGGCAGGCCATCTTTCATCTTTGCCACTTGTTCCCAAAGCATCTTGTGCTTCACAGTGCAAGCTTTAGAATTTCTAAATCCATTCTAGCCCAATAGTGTAAATATTCGTTATAGGACTAGACACAGTAAAATGAATCACACACAATTAGTGTGGGGAATTCACAATCCGTATTTTGTAGTGCCAGTATCTGAGCTTTTTGATCCACCAACTGCGCCATACAGTCCCCTAGGGACTGTGTGTGTGTTTTCCCAGGACGGAACTTTCAGTCATTCATGTGCACTTTTACAATTGCGCATGAAGCGGAATATTACTATTTCGTTCCTATGGCTGGCTAGAACCATCTGTATAAATGATGCATTCAAATCGATCTAGAGGCATAATTTCATTCGGCTAAGGATATTCTTGTTCGTACTGCAAGAATGCTTGTGTTTGTAAGGTAGAGTCAAATCTGTAATCTACATCTGTTGCAGTGAGAGTTAGCCCATTAAATCCATTGTGGATGCAATGCCTTAGCATTTGGGATGCTTGCTTTTGTAACAGCCTCTAGGGTCGGTTACGGAGTCCCGTCAATTATGCGTTTCTCGGGGGCGTGGTCTCACGGCAAACCAACATGGCCGCAACTTAGGGCTGCTCCGGAGCCCCTCCACCCTACCACATTAATCCGCTACAACAATCCGACGGAAAGGTGCAGAATCGGACACAAGGGCGCAAGCGAAGCCCGGCAAAGCTTTCCCGAGCGCAATCGGAGGTAGTAGGCAGTAGCTGTGCCGATCGGCGAATCTGGGCCTGTGGCTGATGAAACCGGGACCTCGAGTGCTGGAGACGGCCGGCGGAAGACGCGAGGACGTGGGCATGACCCCCTCCCCCATCCTCTGAGGGTCGGGGAAATTCAGGCGAGCAACTTCGGTGCCCCCCCTCCCGCGACCGTGACACTGCTGCCTGTGGCACTGGAGTGCAGCCCCCGAGCGGGCTGAAGCGTGCGGAGGCCAGGGACGTGAAACGGGAGCCAGCGGCCCGGCACTGGGGAGGCTGCGGATGACCGGGACAGCGTGTGTCTTGTGGTGCCCAACAGCGTCGAGGCCTGATCAGCCCCCGCGGACGCGGGAGCGGGAGGAGCAGAGCCGGTGAGTGACTGCCCCCGGCGTCTCCCTGCCTGGGGCAGGATTTGGAGCTGGCTGGAGGCCGAGATCGCTGGAGGCAGTGCGCGCTTCCAGGACGCGACTGCGCCTACTGTAGTGGAGGCGGCGAGGGGCCCACGGGACTGGAGTGCTGCATCCATGCGGGACCCGTCGTGGGAGCAGCTGACCCCGCCCTGCCTGATCGGGCCTCACTAACCGAAACAAACCCCGGGACCGGAGGGGTCTCTGCTGCTGTGTGCCTTTGCTGTGGTTGGTGAGGACGGGGAGGGGCGAGCGTGGAGCGGCCTCCCTACTATAACTGCGCTGTGGGGGACGGCTGCCTGGGGCCGTGTGAGGTGATCCGCCCTGCTCCCCTGCCTTTCCTTGGTGCGCCGGTGGCCCTTGAGGTGCTTGGGGGCTGGCGGTGTCCGGGGAGCGGGAGACGACTGGCCCGAGTGGCGCACAGGTGGCCCTTCACGACCGGCGACGCCCTGAGTGCCCACCTCCGTGGCTCGACTCCGGGTCCCAGGTCCCAGCAGGCAGCCAGAAACGGCGGAGCTAAACAGCGTCGTCCACATCGGTACGCGACTGGCCCGGGGCTCTGTGGACATCTTCGGAGGGCCTGGCCAGGGGATATTCCATCTAGCGTCTCCTCGAGTCTCCGGCCTAGGGAGCGGTGTTGGCCTCAACATGTCCGGCAACAGGGGTTCCCGGGCGTCTCAACAAAGCAGGCTAGACCGCTTTACCTGCCCGAAAGCGGACATTCCTGACAAGAAAGGGACCAGTGATAAATCGCAAAGTGGAGCCGAGCACGACCCCACAGAGCCCACAATGACGGACATAATGGCAGCCATTATGGGTGTCCGCACATCTATTGACACCCTCTCCTCGGAGGTGACGCTGATCAGAGCGGATCTCACGAAATATAGAGAGACGGTCAAGCAATTAGAGACAACCACCGCCAGTCTCGTAGAGGACACCTCCCAACTCCAAACGGACATCGGGGAGCTTCAATCATTTCGCAAGTACACGGAAGACAAGTTGGATGATTACGAGGGGCGCCTACGACGCAACAACATCCGCGTCCTTGGAGTGCCAGAGAAATCGGAAGGTCCGTCTGCAGACCTATTTATGGAGGAACTGATCTCGACGAAGCTACAACCAAAGGGCCTTTCTAAACTGTTTGTAATTGAGCGAGCCCACAGAGTGCCTGGGGTCGCCCAAAGCCTGGGGCCCCCCCTCGTCCAATACTGGCCAGACTGCTTAATTACAGAGCCAGAGACACAATCCTTCAGGCGGCAAGGGTCGCTCCTCCAATCCACCTAGACAACTCGGAGATCACCTTCTTCCCCGATTTCACCCGAACGGTGCAGATGAGGCGACGCTCCTTCCTCGATGTTAAGCGCAGGATGAGAGAAAAGGTCTCAAGTACGCCATGCTCTTCCCGGCTCGCTTGCGAGTTGAACTTAACGGGAAAACACGTTTCTTTGACCTCCCAGAGGTGGCATCCGACTGGCTGGACAGTCTGAAATCCTCGCCGGAACAAGACTCCACCGCTCATTGAACCCCGCGGTGATCTTTCATGGGATGGCCTCTGTTTTCTTCAACATGATTCGCTTCAGCTGCTGTTGTACCCTGAGCCGCCAGTGTGCGGCTCAGGCTGGTCTAAACCTTGTACCAATGCCTTGGGACCTTTCACATGTCGTGAACTGAACATTGGTCATGTCCTGCATCGATTCTGTACTGGTAGGCGGGGGGGCCGACGGAATTCTGAGGCCTTCCCCAGTGTGTTAATTTTCTATTAGTAGAATAGTTGGGCGACAGGCACTCTGCATTTAAATAATATGGGCAGTTTTAAGCCCGGAGTGCAGGGGAGCAGGGTGGGGGGATGTTGGGAGGGACTGATGTTTATTTTGTATGTTGTTTTTTGTATTATCTCGACAGTACGATATCTATATACGACCCCACTAGTGGGGAACCGCTCTGCTTTCAATGGGAGTACAGTACAACAGGGCTATTAAAATCTTAAGTTGGAATGTTAACGGACTGGGGGACAAGATAAAAAGAGGTGTTGTGTTGCAGTATATTAGGAGACAATCACCGGATATCGTCTTACTCCAGGAAACACACCTCGTTGGCAACACATGCAGGGCAATGCACAGATGGGGGTACTCGATGGTGGCGCATGCGGGTTTTACCTCTAGCTCCAGGGGAGTAGGCATTATGCAAAAAAATCATTCCCTTTCTCACTCACCAATACGTACATAGATGACCGAGGCAGATATGTTGGAATCACAGGCACTTGGGAGGGCAAACCTACCACTTTCATGTCAATATACGCACCCCCCGGGATGCAGAGCACAACATTCACTGACTTAAGTGCTATACTCTTGACGTTGCCTGACTGACACCTGGTGCTTGGCGGCGACTTCAATTCAATTGTCTTGGGCGCTTTAGACAGGCACCCCCCCCGCGCAACCCCTCCGGCCGCTCATGCGTTCACTAGCTTCTTGGAGGCGATGGGACTGATGGATGGCTGGAGGACATACAACCCCGATAAGATGCAGCACACTTTCTACTCAGGGGCGCATAACAGCCTATCCCGACTGGACTATATACTTGTCCCGGCCTCGCACATTACCAATATCCATGAGATCCGTCACCTGGCACGAGGCATCTCCGACCACTCCCCTCTCTGGGTCCATATAGTTTTAGATTACACACAGACAGGACGGGTTGCCCCAATAAACCCTTGGTACCTCAAGAACCCCAAAATACGGAAAGGCCTAATTAAATCTCTTGATGACTATTTCCTGGAGAACGAACACACAGTTGAGTCACCTCAAACACTATGGGAAGCTTTCAAAACGGTGGTCAGAGGACAGGCCCTCTCCTTGGTGGCGGGCTCCAAAAAAGACAGGATGAAAGAAATCTCTGACATAGAGCAGGAACTATACCGCCTAGAACAGGATGTCACCGCGGATGCTAAGCCTGAAACCCTCCACTTCCTACGCTTGCGGCAGGAAGAATACCGGGCGTTGGTCACTGACCGTGCCAAACTACTGGGACAGGAACGGCTGGGACGGATATATGACTGGGGCGACAAGGCCGGCAAATTGCTCGCATGGTTAGACAAGAGAGAGCAGGCCAGCAGGCTCGTGCCCGAGATTAAGGACTCTGATGGGTCCTCGGTGACAGATCCCCAAGACATAGCTAACCATTTCGCAGCTCACTTCCAAACTGTATATAGCTCGGTGGCACCATACCCTGAAGCAGATTTTACTGATCTAGTCAAAGACATATCGCTCCCGACACTATCGGACTCGGACCTTACATTCATGGACAGTGAACTGACGGCTGATGAAATAGCTACGGCAATAAGAGCGCTGCACTCCGGGAAAGCTCTGGGCCCAAATGGCATCCCAATAGAGCTCTACAAGCTTCGACCAGATAGATTGGCCCCCTATTTGAAATCAATGTTTGAAGATAGCCTCACCCAGGGGATGTTGCCATATGACCAGAGAATTGCCACCATAGTCACGATCCATAAAGAAGGGAAGCCCAAAACGCAGTGTACCTCCTACCGGCCGATATCGCTGCTGAATGCGGAACCCAAAATTCTAGCTAAAGTGCTTGCCACCAGGCTTACCAAGGTGTTGGGCGACCTGGGCGACCTAGTCCACCCAGACCAGTCAGGGTTCATGCCCAAAAGAAACACGGCTCTCAACCTGCGTAGACTCCACGGGGTCCTGGGCAGGGTGCCAATGATACGAGAGGACGCTGTGGTGGTCTCTCTGGATGCCGCCATGGCTTTCGATTCATTGGAATGGCCCTACCTCATTGCAGTGCTTGGTAAACTGGGATTTGGACCGGGCTTCTGCAACTGGATACGGCTGTTGTACAGCGCGCCGCTGGCCCAGGTAGTAGTGAATAACAAAGTCTGAACCCTTCGTGCTCAGCCGAGGGACTCGTCAGGGGTGCCCCCTATCTCCTTTACTGTTCGCTTTGGCCCTTGAACCACTCGCAGCATGGATCCGTAAGGATGTGAGGATCCGCGGACTGCGCTGGTCAGCGGAGTGGGAGGATCGGATCTCACTGTACGCTGACGATATTCTCCTCTATCTTACATCCCCTAAGAGATCCCTAACAGTAGCCTTTGATATACTAGAGGTTTTCGGCAGGTACTCTGGGTTTCAGGTCAATTGGAAAAAATCACTCCTATATGTCCTATGGGGAGCCCCTCCACAGTTGCCCCGCAATTGCCCGATCCCAGTGGTCACAGACGGTTTCAAGTACTTGGGCATTTTTATATCTTTAGACCCATCAGTTCGGTACACTCGCAATCTGCTCCCCCCACTGCAGCGGCTCCAGAGCGACATAACACACTGGAAGTCCCTCCCGCTCTCGCTATTGGGCAAGGCTGCATTATTTAAAATGATGTCACTGCCCCGATTCCTGTATGCGCTACAGAACTCAGCCGATCTTGTCCCGAACTCGTATTTTAAAGATCTGGAAGGGCTCCTGAGAGACCTCCTATGGGGAGGGAGACCACGTATCGCCATGAAAAAACTGACACTTGGCTGGTATGATGGGGGAATCAGGTTGCCTGATATTAAAAAATATTACTGGGCTGCGCATCTAGCAGCGATCAACCATTGCACGTATGGTCACCCTGACAACCCGGGGTTTCTGATGGATCGTTGGCTTTTACCTAAAGGGACCTTTTTGAGAGCTCTATATTCAAAACCGGAGAAATACCCGCTCACCGGACCCACTGCCCATACAGTTGCAATCTGGCACTCCGCTGCTAAGTCAATCGGTTGGCAAAATAAGTTAACGATGGCCACACCCTTGTGGTACTCACAAAAACTAGGCTATATGGGAAACTCAAGGGGATTTGCGAAATGGGACTTAATAGGGATTTCCCATGTCAAAGACCTTTGGCATGCTGGGGGTGTGGCATCCTTTGCTACCCTACAAACACAATATGCCCTGGCGGACTCAGAGGGTTACCGCTACCTACAAATTAGGCACTCGCTGCGAACAGCTATCCCCGACGACTCGACGCCACCGGACGCTTCCCCACTAGAGGACAGACTATTGGATGGACATCTGCCTGACAGGGCCATCTCCCTCACATATCGAAAACTCATCAATAACACTGACAACCCCCTATTACAATTGCGTGACAAATGGACTGAGGACGGAATAGAGTTGGACGATGACACCTGGCAGGAAGCGGTCTCTTCTCCTAAGACGGTCGCTATCCCAGCGAGACTCAGACTGGTGCAATTAAAGATCCTCCATAGAATTTACATAACTGGTCCCCAGCTGGTACATATGGGTGGACTGACAGACGGCTCTTGTAGGAGGGGATGCGCACAACTGGGCACATTCACACACATAATATGGCACTGTGCGCCGATCCAGGAATACTGGCGTAACATCCATGCGGTCATGAGTGCAGTGTTGGAGGTAGTAATCGAACCGGCGGCACCTAGATGCCTCCTTAATATCTGGGAACCTACCGACCTCAACACCTATACTAAGACATGGGTCACGCTCGGCTGCATGATCGCTAAGAGAAATATCGCGCAGCTCTGGGGAGCCCCACAGCCGCCCACGGTAGTAGCCTGGGAGCAGGATCTAGACTGGTGTATGCTGAGAGAGAAAACAGTCTATGTGGCTAGGGGGTGTCCCCGAAAATGGTCCAAGATATGGGCCTCCTGGAATGCATACCGAGGAGATATATGTGCACCTTCCCTTGAAGACGATAGTGAAGACCCCCCATCCCCGTGAACTCCAATGAATTATATTGCTGTACTGTATGTAACCTGAATTTGCTGTAACCCTAATTGATTCTGTGAATATGTACTTTATGTCGAGACTGTTTAATAAAAAGATGTTTAAAAAAATTATGCGTTTCTCCTACGCTAGTGCTCTCTCTCTCCCTACAGCAGTCTGTACCGCTGTATTTTCTCAGTTGGTGCAAAACGTATTTCAGCATTAGTGTACAAATGTGATTTGTATGCAATAGGGACTGTACCGCCTTCACTGAAAGTGATATATGTGTACCCAGTTGGTCCAGCGACTACGCAGATCCCCAGGTTAGTTGTGTTAACACGTGTATGTAAATGTTTAGATGCTATCATGTCAGTTTGTATGAAACGTAGAATAACTGTATGTTCCTGTATCCAATGATGTACTGAAAAATCAAGTCTAATTAAGCCGTAGAAACGTTTTACCCTTTCTGCGTAATCTAAAATGTATCCTGTCAAAATTCAAAAATCCTAAAATGGATTGTAGTCTTTTTAGAGTCGTTGGGAGGTTGGAGCAGTGCACATTTTTCTAAAAACTGTGCTGCCAGGCTTTTCCCTTCACTTGACAATTCGAATCTCAGAAATAGGACACTGAGGTGGGCAATTTTTCTTTTCTGTAATTAAATTTGTATCCCAGGTGGGCGAACACAAGAATTATGTGGTTCACCCTAGACAAGTATTCCATTAATTCATCGTCCGTCAGATAGATGTCATCTACATAGGACAATGCCTCCTCATCAAAATTTTGAAGTAACTCTGTTACTCTGGCTGAAAACAGCCCGGGGCTATTCTTATAACCCTGTGGTAATCGACAAAATTGGCATACAGAACCTAGCGCTGAGAATGCTGTCAAATATCTGCTCCCAGGCGCTATATTTTGGCAGAAAAATCCATTTGAGATGTCTAGTGTTTCGTATTTTTTCCGCATAATGTTATTTATCAATGCGGCACTCTGTGCACTTGGCACTGTAAATGTATGTGTGGATGCATTTAAATGTCTGTAATCTAAGACTAGACGGGTTTCATTACAGGAAAGAAGGGATTATTCATAGGTGAGGTGCAATTCTCTTATCACACCCTGGTACTCAAGTTGATCTAAGATCTCCCGGACTGGTTTCTCTGCTTCATGCTTAAAAGTCTATTGTCTCTTTGGTTGAGGAATCTATTTTAATAGGATTTCATGATGAGGTGACTCATCATCCCACCCAACATGATTACAGTAAAGTGCAGGAGCTAGCGCTAACACCCACTCCTGCGCATATCAATTTTGAACTGATTCTGGTTACGAGGTCGGAGAAAGCAGGTAAAATATCTTCTTCCCCCATTGGGCAATCCACAAAATCAGGTGGCCAATCCTTTTCGGCCAAAAGAATGTCGTACCCATATGTCAGGTTCTCCCAAAAGAGACCCTTCACCCGCCTGGGTATGTCCTCCTCCATTTGGAGCGTTATTTCGTATAAACGATGTGGGACACTTACCCTTGTATCAGGTGTTTCCACTGTGATATGCTCACTCAGCGCTACTGCTGCCAGATTATCCATTAGGTTCAGGTGAGCTATTGTGACCTCTGCCGCGCTGTCTAGCATCGTCACTGCCCATTCCCCGTTCAGAAGCAGAGTCCTCAGTAGCCTGGGTATTTCTAATTTTAATCCTGGCGACTGTTTTTAAATTGAGGTTTACAAGTCTTTTGTTTGTCTTTCTGTTTTATGATGTAGTCCGAAGTGCGATGTGTCTCCCTTTTCGGCTTGACTCGCTCTTCCTATCGGTGCTCTGACCGTCCGTCTCTCTCCGAACGTTTCTCAGATGACTCCTGAAAGGAGCGAGAGGAACGTGTATCAGTATCCTGATACCGGTCATACTTCCTAATATTGTCATGGTTTCTCAAATTGTATTTTCTCTCAGTGCATTCCTGTTGAGGAGACCCACCACGTGACATGCTTTGTTTTGTTTATGTTTTTGTTTATTACCCCATTTCTTCTTTGAAGAATCGGGTGCTTGTTTAGAGTTATCCTTTTCAGAATTGCTCTTAACTATTGGTTTCCAAGGACTGGCTCCCAGATTATCTCTACTAAGCGAAGCATATGCATCTTCGATAATCTTGGGTAATTCCTGCTCTTGCTATGCAGGAGTGAAATCCCTCAGGTGTTGGCGTACAGCCACTGCTGCTGCCTCCCCTTTTATGTTACTTAACATACTGGCAGATACCTGGGCAAAATTGCCCATCAGTTTCATCCCCAGCTCCAGGGCAGGCTCTGCCCCATACTCATTCTGTATTTGTTTCAGTACATCTGGTATAACTGCTATTGAAAGGATACCATGTGTTCTGTCTGGTATATACGGCAGCGAAAATTGTACCCCAAGTGACATAATCCTCTATTGGGAGAGCCATCCCCATTGGCAAGCAAATTGTGAATATTCTAAGCTTCTCCTGTGGGCCCTTCTGGGGAAAAACTGCTTCAAGCTGAGCTGTCTTCTGCGCTATCCAGAACGGGATTTGCTCCCTGCTAGTGGGAATTTTCCCATAACGGCGTTCAGTGATTGGGGGCTAATACCTGTAGTAGCTTTTGAGGTTGTGCAGCCTGAGTAGGTTGGACTGTCAATGTTCTCATTATGTATTGTGTAAGATTTCTGTACATTTTTACTAAATCTCTATAAAGTATACGCATTCCTGCTGCTATTAAAGTAGCAATGTCTGGATGTGGTGTATATGAAGCTAAGACTGGCTAGGTCACTCCTTATTTGCTGAGCGAACCAAGTCTCATATTTTCTGTGGTATGGGGTAGGGCGCCTTTAAACCAATTAATTTGCTCTTAGTAAGTTAATGGGACGTCTATGCCCACGTATGGGAAGTACTCTTCAGGTGGTTCACCCTCAATGTAAGTGTGAAATAACTGTGTACGTGCATCTGCAGGAAGAAATGTAACCAATGAGTATAATAACTCTGTTCTGAATGCTTCGTGTGCCTCGATCACGAAGGTAACATCTCCACCTGTTGCCGATGGCCATGCTGTAATAAATTTCATAGTAACTGCCTGTCGGCAGTTTTGTGTAATATTTAGAGCCGCTTCTGTTCTTCAACGTCCTCAGCTTGTTCGGTCATTGTCAGAGAAGTAGTATTTAGTTATAATACCTATAGAGATATGGTATGCACAATGTGGGAACTTCTAACTCCAAGCTTGAATCACCTACAGCCAATACATAGGGTATACCTACTCAGCTGAGGCGGATTTGTTTCTCTTCCCACTATGGACGTCTCCAGTTTAAAAGTGAGTAGGGGTCTCTGAGAAAGCACGACTGAACTACTCAGACTGACCGTTAAATAAGAACCCAACTAACGTTGGCAGCGCCATGTTGTGTACTTCCTACTAATCCGTAGGATCTGCGCATTTGTTTGGACAACATAAACTAGGGAGTTGGTGCCAAGACTTATTCCGTACACCCCCTTAGGATATGTTGGCCTATCTACCAGCTAGCTCACAGTGCCACCGTAAGCCCGCCTAACCTTACCAGGGAGCAAATGGTTTCTGGCAACCACTGAACATGACAACCCTGACCCTTTAGGGATCATCAAAACAGTACAGAACCTTTTTGCTCAGTCACTTATGCTCTCATTCTCAGAGAAGTATACAGAGAATACAAAGTGGGACTTTTTCAATAAGTTTATTGAACCAACGTTATTCTTGTATAAAATACGTGTGCTGCAATGATTATTAGACAGAAGCAGATAAACGTGATTACAAGCTTCAAAAGCGTAGATGGCGAATATAGTTCTACATTGGTGCTAAAACAGTGTGTATATGCAGGCATATAAAACAAGGAAGTAATCGAGCGTACTCCTAGGATGCAAATCCTACTCTAAGTGTACCTAAAGTGTGTGTAGGTGTAGAGCCAAGAATGCACCCCCTCCTCCACCCCCAAGGGATGAGCCAACCCCATTACCTGATGGGATAGAATGAAGGACCCCGCCTTGGTCACGAACTGGACACACCTCACAAGATGTCACACCGCTGCGTGATGAGTTCTCAGCCTTGAAGGACCCTCGGTGTCTGCGGAAATACCTACTCTGCTATGCTATTGAGATGCTCATCTTTTATAATACAAAGTAGCCTTGCGATGTGCGTATCAATTAGTGATGTTATGGATATGTAGATAGCCCTGTGGATCAAGATAGAGATGACATTTGTACATAGTGCGTAAAGAGGCCTTGTACATGATGTTCAGGGCATTGTGATAATGTTGTGCGAAGCTAGATGTGTAATTACATTTATTTTCAAGGAAACTAATCCAACATTGTTGCGCCCGCAAACATGTGCAAAAGGTCACAGTTGAAATGTTATTGTGAGGACAATGTAAGAAATAAGCTGCTTCACAACATGGGCCTAACTTGGGAGTATAACACTTAACTTGGCTAAAACTACCCCACTCGTTGGTGTCGCCATATTCACTTTCTAGCCTAATTAGGGGAGTCTTGCAACACTGCCTCCTTCCATAGTCTACCTCTCCCCTGAACGCTAGGAGCAGTGAAGACTGATGTCTAAGTGTGAGAGATTCTGAACTTTCCCTGAGACTTTAGTTTCCTCTGGCCGCCCTACCTACTGAACTCCATGTTGTTTTGGCAAATAACAGTTAAATGCGGTTTACATTACCAACTTATTTTCTTTCCTTTCAATTCGTCTTGCTGACACTTTTTTTGACTTCTAATTTCCCAGATAGGCGCTCAGTTTCCGGTGTCGGTGGTAGCTCATATTCGTCAATTTGCAGTTTTGAGTTGCTAGTTATTTAAATAGCGGACCACATGTGCCAGATTGCAATTTAAAGGGAACAGAGCCGAATGAGTGTTTGGTATCTTCCTGACCTGCTGCCCGCTCACTTCAGTGTTTTTTTTCAAAGTGCTGTTCATGCAGTAAAAACCTCTGTCCCCGTGGAGTGGTTCATCCTTCTATTTTTAGTAATCAGATGATTCTAAGAGGCTAAAATAACCTGCCTCTGAATTAAGTGACCCTGACCACTGACAGCTGGTAACCCCGCCTCCACCTGCACTTCCCCCTTAACATGTGGATGAGTTCAGGGTTTGGAAGGGGCAACAGAGCAGCCTGGTCCTGTTCCGTGGAAGGGAGCGATGTTGTGCTTGTTCCAGTCGTGCATCAGTACACATGAATGTTGAATTCACAAGCCAGAATAGCTAATTTATCCACATTACTTCGATTCCAAACTATATTTGTGTGCAGTTAGTATTGTTAGTGCTGCTCTAGCAGTCCCTATACCCTTTCGTAAATCTTTTGCAATCATTGCTTTACAACCATACATACAACTTTCAAATTGCAGTGTCGATTTAAAGTGTTATAGCCTATGCTCTTCTGCAATTAAAGTTTTTCAGAAAAGCGCTATGGCATAAAAAGAAAGGTAAACGAGCACTTGCAGTGCAATAGGTCTCGCATTTGCGAGAGTTCAATCTATTGGCCTTGTAAATGATAATGCCTTTTATTTATGTGTTTAGAAAACCTGCAAGCGGTGGGTAAACGCCGCTTGCAGGTTTATAAACACATATATAAAAGGCATTATCATTTACAATGCCAATAGCTGAAACTCTCGCAAATGCGAGACCTATTGCACTGCAAGTGCTTGTTAGAACTGCCGCTGCTGAGCACCGACAGGACTTGCCCACTTAAAGCCCTGGTGTAGAGTATAAACGGTGCTCTGGTGAGGCGATGATCACTGAAAGCCTACAGCACCCATGTATTTAGGGCCGTTTAAATCCCCATATGGCCAGTTCATGGGTGGAGGACGACAGAAAAACAACGAATGAGGGGAACGTAACGCCGAAGAAACTGGGACATGTACTCGCGAGGAGAGGCTCTCCAGCCGGACGGACGGTACGACAGGGTTAAGTTAAACACAAAAACGGACGAGCACTACATGGAAATATTCCTATTGCAAACAATATCCTTCAAGCACATTTTCCTCCTAAACGAAACGCAGCTCTCTTTACTATGTTGGCGTGTGACAGCACCCGCTACCACATGCACACACATTAACCCGATTTCCTCTCTTCGCAGTCCCCCGAGCTCCGCTGCCCCTGTCAGCCGTTACAGGTCTATGAACAAAAAAACACACACATACCGCTAAGACTGCAGCGGGAACGAAGAATAGAAGGCCCGAAATGAGGGTTTTCACTTCGGTGAGGATGACTGCGGGAGCACCAGCCAGGACTTGCCTTAGTCCCCTTGGGGAACGCATTCCACGGCGCACCTGACGGCTCCGGAGACAGCGCAGAGGCAGCGGCGCAGCTTTACTGTTCGGGCGTGGGTCGGAAGAGAAAAATCGCATTCGCCACAAACCTTTCACAGCAGCAGATTTGTATTAAACGCGCACTAATATCTTTAAGGAAACGTTTCCCGTTCATCAAAATGAACGGCCTGTCTCCAAGAGGCAGATGGACGCTTTGAGACACAGAACAGTGGAACACGCTCATCAATTCATATAAAATATCCTTTATTGACAACCAGAATTATGAGGGGAGTAATTCTGGCAAAAACTCAAGTGATCCGTGATCAAGTGAGCCGCTTCATAACAAGCTATCGCCATTGAGCCATCGCGCTTTCACTTTAATGAAAAAAGTGCCTACACCAAGTAATGAAGGAGACCGTGTAACGCCGCCAGCAAACGATCCAGTCGGGTTGGGTGGGCCACAAGGAGACAGGGCGGTAACAAAAAAGCCTCACTTTCAACCAGAGGCCAGCGTTTAACATAAATGATGACGCTAGCCAATAAGATTGATGGGCGGGGCTTCAAGTCCCCTTCCGAAATCATCTCGATCACAATAAGCCTCGCAAAGCGAGGAGCGCATGTGCGCTCCAGCGCTAGGTCTGCGAGACCTAAAAAGCACTAGGATAGCCAAGCACTGCTGTCATCATTTGTTTTATTTATTTCTACTTTCAGTCCTGCTGCACAGCAGCAGCTGCAATGCTGTGCAACATGGCTAAAAATTTAAAAAAAACATTGACAAAGACAATAGTTCTTGCATAGGCAAGACCTATTGGCTTTACCAATGCTTGTTTTTAGACACAAAGGATCATCATCATAGTGACAGCGCACGCGGGCTAAAAGCCCCTTTTTAAAGAGTTTTTTAAAAAAGATACAAAAGATCATCGCCATAGTGACAGCGCATCCGCAATGGCTGCAGGGTTGACCTACAAAGTGAAATTTGGATCATTGCAACAAATGAGGTAACATTTTAAATTTTGGAAACAAGTAAGATTGTGAACTGGTACCTGAAGTTTATTTGCCAGCATATGACTTTTTTCAATTTTATATCTAAACAAATGATTTTAATACTTAGCACTAGGCCATGAGAATAAAAGGTAATTTCAGGTCAACTGTGACTGATGTAAACATCCTATATGTAATGGGCAACATACCGTTAGTGGGCAAAGTTCGAAACAATTTAATAATAAAGTGCATTGCATAATAACACAGCATTACCATTTTGAAATACAGTAAATAGCAGATGTGGACATCACTCGCTAGGACATGTTTGGGTCTCTTACTCTCCCTGCCATGATTTTCCAGGTACCAATACATTTAAAACCTACCATAGGTTCTTCTGCTTGCCGGATACATATTGTGTGATTTTGAGTTCAACCTGTACATGCCAGCTTGAAAGAAACAAATACAACAGATGCTCACCTTCAGAACGGAAGGGTCCATTCCTGGAAACACAGGAAGCCGTTGCTGCTGCCCAACAGATTTTGGTGTCTTTTCTTCCTCCTCTTCCGACTCCTCTTCTTTTTTGGATTTCTCATCTAGACAACAAAATAATTCAACATCGACCATTTGGCAAACTGTAATGCAAGGGTGGAAGTCGAGTCACTTGTTCTTGCCATTCCATATAGTCCGTGAGTTCGACATATAAACCACACCCCACTTCACCTTCTAGTCATCATTTGAGAAAAATAATCTTGAGAAGTAAGGGAGCGGGTTTTTTGGCCACTGAATGGGAGAGGAAGTGTAGAGCAGTTTTCTCAAAGGAGAAATGATGAAGTATTCCTAACCATAATTAAGTCCTTCGGGCGAAGAACGGTAGTAAGTTGCAACTGAATCGACATTGGGACCAGCAGTGGGCAAGGGACGCAAGAAGAGACATTGTTTCTCTTACCTTTGGTTTCCGGAAACAGAGTGCTCAAATAAGTGAACATCATTGGGAGGACAAGCACAAAGAAAACAAAAGTCTAAGTGAAATTAAGTGAAATCTCGAAGGCACATGGGGATTGCTCAAATTGACATCAGCTACTGTTGGATTGTGATATTTGGGAATTATAACAGATATGAACTTCATGTTGGGAAAGTATATCACAATCATGGACTTAGAGCGAATAATGCAAGTTTACAATGCACACTTCAATCATGAAATGACCATGGAGAAAATATTGAGCTGTAAGGAGAGTCTTTTATTTATGTTGCTTTACAGACTCTAAAGGGAAGGCTGGGGAAAATGATGCCCACCCGTGGACAAGGCTCGTTTCGAAGAACACGAAACGGGTTGAGGACTGTGGCGACCTGCCATGTACCAGGATTTATGAATCAAGGACCCACATTAGATCTGCCGGAATCGGGCGTACAGCGTTTTCCTTTCGCGAGGAGTGTGAAGATATATGAAGAAATATATATATCTACGGGTGGAAGCGGAACAGCAGGAGCCAAACAAGAAAACAAAAGCGCTTCACAATAGAACATTATTTTCACACTAGAATGTGTTATCCAACCAGAAATCGTGCAAATAAACCAATTTAAAAGACACTTTTTTTTTTGCAGAAAACATCTGAATCATGTCCAAGGCATCCTATAAATCACGAAACAAGTACTAAACAAGCATTTGCAATGCAATAGGTCTCGCATTTGCGAGAGTTTGAGCTATTGGCATTGTAAATGACAAAGCCTTTTATTTATGTTTTGGAAACCTGCAAGCGGTACGTAAACACGCACTTTGTACTTATAGTCATTGCTTATGAGAAGCAAGGCTGGCAGTAAAAGGGGAGCAGTTACAGACAGCCTTGCTTCTCATAAGCAACGACTATATATATCAGTGTATTGAGTTACCTCAAAGGTAGCAAAAGATCCTCTAGCCAAGGTAGAGTTATTCGCCGAACAACTAAAGTAAAACGTATACTATGATTAATTTGTTTCTGGCAGCAGTACAGAATGCAAGAATGCAGACTGGCCAGGGTTCTCATACATGCCAAATTTCCACCCTACATACTTTGCACAGATAAGGTTTTTTTTTTACTGTGTGTGGCAGAGTTCCCCTGTGCAACTAGTCTCTGATGTCAGCAACTTGAAAAAGTGACACAGATTTTCCCACTTGACTCTGGTGGTGTAGCCAAAATATAGATCTGGTATAACATACAAACTCCAGAAACTATAGAACTGGCCTGACACCTCCTGTATATTGGTTATTATGGCACTACACTGCTCCTGCATATGTACCCCAGGAGAGATGCACTATTTTAAGGCAGTTTTTATACTATTAACACTGCAGTAATTAATTTGTGAAATACGGGTGTCCTCTTTTCGAAAGAAAACACACAAGGCATTTGGAATGTCACATATAAGCACACTGAACCCATGGAAATGTCAGACATAAGTAATCTCAAAACTTGGTAACTATGCCTTCACAGGCATAAAGGTTAGATTTATGCCTGTTGTCGAGTTATACATGTATGCTATCCCTTCATTTGTCACTGTGTTTGGTGAAAGGGAATGGACTTGGAATGAGAGAGGGGACAGATTGTTTTTAGGCGCTTCGGCATATGAGGTAAGCATTGAAGAAATAATGCTAGACATCGGTAAAAAAAAAAAAAAATGTCTGCAAAGGAATAGCTTTCAATTGTAACACAGGAACAGCTGCATACAGCATTAATGTTTTCCACATCAATGCATGAGCGGCGCATGTAGGCCAGGCCAATGCTTTGCATTATGGGACATGTAGTCTTCTGTACTGTACCCAATTATAAAAGCAGGAGTAGACGATACAGATGCAGAGCAAAACCCTGGATTGTATAAGCTACTGCAGCTGGAACTTGGAAACGAGGGAGAACTGCACTGCGACGGTTATAGTTCAAAATAAAGCGTGAAGTTTTTATCATTTTTAAAATGTATATGTTCTTGTGAAAACAAAACCAATTACCGGTCTGTGCATTATTGTTAAGAACATGCCCTTTACAGGAATGTGAAGGATGCACTAAACTCCCAGTCACGGTCAATGTGAACCTGGCGATTATCTTAAAAGTACAATGTTTTTTTGTAGCAGAAAAGGGCAAAATAAACACCTAACTTAATAAGAAACTCTAAAGACGAAAAATAGTCAAAATGCAGCTCCACTACAAATATACTGAGTGCCACAATTTCAGACAAAATATCTGCTGGCTGCTTTACTCGTGACATCACATAGGGTTTTTAAAAGAACATTTTAGACTAATAACCAAAAACGTTTTTAAGAGCAGGAAATCAAAGTTGAGAAATGCATTTAGGGAAGATAGTTGTAGCCCTGCTTAGTGTATTTTAAGTGATATAAAGTTCCTTTTCTCTCGTTTTTCTTCAAAACTGAACCGGCGTAGCATAATATTGTACAGATCTTAAGACGAAACAATGGGTTCCTCTCAGGCGGATCACCTAATGGGTCCAGCAACTTTTCATCTAGTTGTTTTTAATAAAGCGTGTTGAAAAAAGGTAGAGTAACCTTGCCAAGGAAATGGAAAAAATGCTGCTGTATTTTTCAGAGTGCTGAGAAACTGAACATCCTGCGTGCCATGCTGAATGATTTTGGGTGACCTGGAAGAGTGCTGTGAATGGTATGAGTTGTTCTGCTGTCCTTGTTGCTGCAGAGCTTCTCTCGGTGCAGACAGAGGAAGTAACAGCACACAGCGATAACAGAGGTACGTCTCCTTATCATCAGACTTTACCTTCACATAACCACGTAAGGCAGCTGACGCTGCACTTAGTATTTAAAAGTGAAAGCGGGCCCACGCAGAGTATTTAAAAGTGAAAGTGGGTGCGCCTATTAGTAATTAAAAGTTAAGGCGAGTGTTGTGCTTTGTATGTAAAAGTGAAAGCGGGCACTGAGTATGTAAAATTTACAGCGTAGGTCCCGTGTTGCTTGGAAAAGATCAAATGACCGTAAGGGCTGCATCCCGTTACACTGCCCTAACAAGGAGGGAGGGGGAGAAGGGAGTGAGAGCAGAGGGGGGGGGGGGCGGGGTGGAGGAGCATGGAAAGAGTCAACAATCAAACCATTAACAGCGCAGCGCTCGTGAAAGGGCGCTGTGCTGATAATGTATGTATGCGTGTCACACACTTGTAAATTAAATAAACAAGTGCTCCATAATGACTACCCCAGCCTTCCACCCAGCCTACCTCCGCGCCAGACGCTGCCTGCCAGCTCCCAGCCTCTGGATCTCCGAGCGAGATGATCTGGAGCCGATGGGGGGAGGGAGGGAAAATGAAAGCGGAAAAGACGCGAGACGCCGGCGGCCGCGTGCGTGCACATCTCCTGTCCTAGTAGTGATCGGGAGAGTGACGACTGAATGCAGCGCACAGAAGAATGGGGAGGTGCAGTCATGGGAAGCAGCAAATATCTTTTGAAACCGGTCCATTGGAAAAGGGCTATTATGGTAGGTTCAGATTTGAAAGCTTTTCCTAATGGATGAAAGAGTTGCGCTTTGCGTTTGTGATGGGGAGTAGGCACCGTGAATGGAGCGTGTCAAGATGTTCACATTTGCGAGTCATGTTCTTTTGCTATACGCTGCTTTTAAGCGAGGTGGTGTTTGTGAGGATTATGGTACTCTCTGGTAAGGAGATCACCGTGCACGGGGGCATCCTGCACACGCACGCGTGAAGGCGAATGAAGAAGACAAGGCTGCGAGGAGCGTGCGCTATCGCAAAGCAGCGTCCCGCGAGTGGTAAAGACACGCCGTGCGCGTGCCCATGTGCTGTCCGGGACCAAGCTGATAGACACGCCGTGAGCGTGCACATCGGCTGTCTGGGAAAGTGCACATCTCCTGTCCCCCTTCCAAACTCAAGTCGACTACCATAGATCTCGCTAACGAGCAGCTTCGCTGCGTCGCTAGGCGAGACCTAAAAAGCACTGTTACAAACTAAACGAGTTATTACAAAATAGTGATAGTGCGAGCCATTTATGTATTCTGAAATTGTTAAAGCAGCTCAACCTGTGGCTTGCAGCAGTTGTTATGCTGCACTAATGAGTAGAAGGGGAGAGGATGAAACGTACAAGGGAACAAAAACAAAAACAAGCAGTGAAAGAAATAGCATGGAGCAAAACCAAGAGCAAGACAATCTAAAAACACAACACACTTATGATGACCTGCACATAGAAGAAAAAAATTGGCAGAGCTAGAAAGAGGAAGTATACTCCTAAAAAACAGAAGCAGTACTTGTTCCAGGGACATGGGGAAAATACAAAAACAGAAAGTAAAACCAAAAAGGAACAAGTATGTATTGGCCAAACAAGAACCAGCAAATAAGACTAACGCACAAGTTACTAACTTGTGTAACGATATATCTGTAAGAGACAGTAGTTAGTGACAGATTCCTTACCTTAGAATATCCCCAGGCGTCAGGCTGGATCCGGAAAGTTTTTGCGTAGCAGTACCCTTGCGCGTCGGTAGGCGGCGTCGTGCGGCTCCGCGTCCGTCGTCGGCGTCGTGATCGCCGGGATGACGTCGCGGGCAGTACTTAGGCGCCGCCCCTGCGCGCTGACGTCAGTTCTGTACACGACTTTCCGCGCCAGGAACGCAGAGCCATGCAAGAAGCTGACATAGGTGTCTGAAAAATACTAGGGCCCTGAAAGGGATGTCCTTAACCCTAGAAATCAGGTCGCAGAACGGGAGGATGGGTGGGCGGTAGGAATCTGTCACTAACTACTTTCTCTTACAGATATATCGTTACACAAGTTAGTAACTTGTGCATCTGAAAGAGACACGTTAGTGACAGATTCCTTACCTTAGAATAGATACCCCAGCAATACCAACCCCGGTGGTGGGTCTGCGAACAAAGATCAGACAAGGAAGTCCTGGAGGACAGAACGGCCAAAGAAGCCGTCCCTCCGGACCCGACTGTCAAGGCAGTAATGTTTTGTAAATGTGTGCAGCGAGGCCCACGTAGCTGCCTGACAGATAACCGGCAGCGGAACACCGCGGCCCAAGGCCGTGGTAGCAGCCGTTGCCCTGGTGGAATGGGCACGCAGCCCAACAGGAAGCTCCTTCTTAGCCAAAGAATAGCAGGTCTTGATGCACAAGGTAACCCAGCGGGAGATGGTCCTCTTGTGCACCGCCCGACCTTTTTTGGCGCCCACGTAGCCAACAAAGAGCTGGTCATCCACCCGGAAGTGTTTTGTGCGGTCAATATAGAAGGAGAGCGCACGTTTTGGGTCCAGACGGTGGAGCCTCTCTTCCTCTCTGGAAGGATGCGGAGGCGGAAAGAAGGTGGGCAAAGTGATGGTCTGCCCAATGTGGAAAGCAGTAACCACCTTTGGCAAGAAGGACGGACGCGTCCGAAGAACAACCTTGTCTGGATGAACAGACAGAAAGGGAGGTTTGCAAGATAGAGCCTGGAGCTCACTCACCCGCCGAGCGGAGGTGATGGCCACCAGAAAGGCTGTCTTCATAGTCAGAAGACGAAGAGGACAGTTATGTAGAGGCTCAAAGGGAGCGCACATTAAAAAGGTAAGAACCAAGTTCAAGTCCCACTGAGGCATCACAAACGGAACAGGAGGGAAGAGGTGAGTAATGCCTTTTAAGAACCTGTTACCAACAGGGGACTTGAAAAGGGAGGGCTGATCAGGGAGCCTGAGGAAGGCCGAGATAGCACAAAGATAACCCTTGATGGTACCCAGGGCAGAACCCTGTTGGGCCAGAGAGAGAAGGAACAGAAGGACCTCAGAAAGAGGGGCAGAAAGGGGATTCACAGCCTTTGCTGTGCACCATGCCACAAATTTGTTCCACCTGCAGGCGTATACCACCTTAGTGGAGGGACGCCTGGCTGCCAGAATAACATCACAAACTTCGGGAGGCAAGTCGAAAGGAATCAACTGCCGCCGCTCAATCTCCACGCAAGCAGGTGTAGACTGGACAGGTTCGGGTGGAGGACCGTCCCCTGCTGCTGCGACAGAAGATCCTCCCGAAGAGGCAGACGGATCGGGGGATCTACGCTCATATTGAGTAGCTCGGGATACCAAACTCTTCGAGCCCAGTCCGGAGCCACAAGAATGACTTGGGCCCGGTCGTGCCGAATCTTCTTCAACACTCTGGGTAGAAGTGGTATAGGCGGAAAGGCGTACAACAGACCGCAACTCCACTCGCGACGAAAAGCGTCGCCGAGCGAGTGCCGCCTTGGAAATTCCAACGCGCAGAACTGATGACATTGCGCGTTCTCTTCGGTGGCGAATAGAGCTAACCAAGGCTCTCCCCACTGTAGAAAGAGTCCTTGCGCCACTTCCGAGTGAAGACGCCATTCGTGATCCATCATGCACCTGCGGCTGAGTTCGTCCGCCCTGGCGTTCAGGGAACCTGCCAGGTGTTGAACCATCAGGAACATGCCCTGATGTTCCAGCCATGTCCAGAGGCGCAGAGCCTCCTGACAAAGGGTCCAAGACCCCACCCCGCCCTGTTTGTTGCAGTACCACATGGCGGTGGTGTTGTCTGTGAACACCTGCACTACCTTCCCTTTGACAGAGGGAAGGAATGCCTTGAGTGCAAGTCGGACCGCCCGGAGCTCCAGAAGGTTGATATGGAGCCGGGACTCCGCCGGAGACCAGAGGCCTCTGATCTCCGCCTCTCCCATGTGACCGCCCCATCCCAGAAGGGACGCGTCCGTCACAACTGTATGCTCTGGCTGGGGAAGGGAGAGGGATCTGCCCATGACCCATTGCCGGTTCGAGAGCCACCACTGCAACTGTTTTGCAGTTCCCTCCGAGATCTGGGATGGCCAGTTAGACAGGCTGGGGCGTCATCCGGTGCCCTATACTTTTTATCCAGTCGTGTTAGGATTGGAGGCATTGAAGAAGGATTCTTCATGATCTTGACCCCTTGTTCCCAGATATAGTGTATTATTGGCATGGATCTCACCGACTTTTTAAAGGGTTCCTTAAAGTCATATAAGAAACACTCTTGTTGCTGGGAAGGCATTGGCAACTGAAAGCGCTTTGCCGCTCTTTCTAGAAGATTATGAAAACCTCCTATGTCCTCCGGAGGCGAGTCTACTGGAGGAGGGGAAGGAGACGCTGGAAGTGGTATGACGTAGTCGTCCCATTCCTCATGCTGTGATCCATCATCCAGGATTTCCCTTCTTCTTGACGACAGTCCTCTTCATCGTCAGTAGAATGGAGAGATGGACAAATCACTGTCGATGCGGACGGCTGAGGTGGAAGTTGTACGGCCGGTGGTGGAGCTCGTTCCGGAGCAGAATCCGGAGCAGCAGTAGGAAACCTTTTCTTATAATCTGTAATCAGAAATTGGAGGTCCGACACCAAAGCCACCGGAAGACATACCATCTGAGGTTGTTGAGGTACTTGATCTTCCTGATAATAAGACTGATCATCAATGTCCTGATCATCCTCATCTGAGAACTCCTGGTATTTGACATTAAGTTCCGACGGACTTGTTGCGGCCCTAAAAGGACCCTCGTCCTCCGAATCGTCATCCACATCCAATAGATGAGAGGGTACTAAGGATTGGACTCTACTGGGTGACGTTACAGACGGTGACAATCTGCTGAGTCGTTTAGCCTTCATTTTTGGAGTAGACATCAAGATCGTCGACGGAACACTCGTCGTCGACGGTGGCGCGTCGACTGGTAAAGCTTTGAGCTTCGTTGAAAGCTTTGTTGAAATCTTCGTCGACGGCGTCGTCGATGGAAATGGCGTCGTCGACGGTAAGCCTACCGTCGATAGAGACGTCGTCGGCGGTATCGTCGACGGGAGCACCGTCGATGTGCTTGTCGTCGACGGGAAGGTCGGCGTCGGCGTCGTCGTCGACTGGATCATCGTCGGAATCTTCGACGACGACTTCCTTATTTTTATCGTCGACGACATGATCACTTGTGCCGTCGACGAAGATGTTGTAGTCGTCGACGATGATCGCGGCGCCGACGAAGCAGACATAGTGGAGACTGTCGTCGTCAACGTGGTAACCCTGGCAGTGACAGGAGCCGTCGTCGTTGAAATCGTCGACGATGCCGTCGTCGACGAGCCTGAGGAGGGTTTTTTAAAAGAATGCTGGACTCTGACTGAAGGAGTCGCAGGGTCTGGAGATGGCAATTTTTTGCCCGTGGGAACCTCTGAAGACTTTTTCTGCGTCTTCTTTGCAGGTTGCTGTGATGAAGGGCTTGGAGAAGCATTTCTCGACCTTTTCTGTGGAGTTTTTGAGGAGGATCTTGATGAAGTTTCACTCTCCTCAGAGGACAAGGGATCTTGTTTGTCCTTTAACCTCTGCAGCCAAATCAAAAGACGTCCTTCCCGGTCTTTTAGGGTTTTTGCAGAGAAAGTACGACATACCTTGCAGTCTTTAGCTGAATGGTCTGGGTAAAGACAGTACAGGCAGTCCTTGTGAGGATCGTCCACATGCAACCTCTTCTTCCTGCAGGTTGTACATGGCCTGAAAAGGCCTTTCTTCGAGGTGTCTGACATGAAGACGACTATGACTTCAGTCAGACAGAAATAAGGATAATGAAATACCTTTCTAGCAGTATAAACGCTGTAATAATAGAAAACCTGAGCAGAGCTCAGTTGGAGACTCCCTTAGCACAACGTGCGGTAGAAAATCTGAGGGACCAGAGCTCCTGACAGGAAGGTTCCAGAGGGTGTTGGCAGCTGATTGGCTGCTGCAGAGAGTTTGGTCCTTTTCACAAAAGGACCTGGATATGTTACTAATGAGAGGCCTTAGGCCTATGGTTTGGTATGTCTAATAGGACATTACTTTTATTATATACCGGGGACTCCCGTCTCGACGACGGGGAATGATTCAGGCATGTGAATCTATGAAAGATACCCTAATACTGGATAACCCGGACTCGCCATTCGGGAGGATAGGCCCGAAACTGCGTCGTGTCCAGAACTGCTCCGATGAAAAGGAGCTGTGGAGAAGGAATCAGATGCGACTCCGGCACATTGATGGAGAACCCCAGCGAGTGCAGGAGTTCGGCCGTAGTCTGGAGGTGGGAGACGACTGCCTGGGACGAGCCCGCCTTCAGCAGCCAGTCGTCGAGGTAGGGGGAAGACTGAAACCCCTGCCCGGCGCAGATGAGCTGCGACCACCGCCATCACTTTCGTGAACACCCGAGAGGCACTGGTAAGGCCAAAGGGGAGCACGGTGAACTGAAAATGCTCGGGGCCTACCGTGAACCGAAGGTAACGCCGGTGGGCCGGCAGGACGGAGATGTGGAAATATGTGTCCTGCAAGTCCAACGCTACCAACCAGTCTCCAGGGTCGAGGGCAGTCAAGACCTGAGCTAGGGTGAGCATCTTGAACTTCTCCTTCCGGAGGAAGCGATTGACGTTCCGGAGGTCCAAGATAGGACGCATGTCCTCCTTGTCCTTTTTGGGCACCAGGAAGTAGTGGGAGTAGCAACCACGCCCTACTTCTGGGGTCGGAACATGCTCGATGGCCCTCTTGGCCAAGAGGGCCGTGACTTCCTTCTGAAGAAGCACCAAGTGATCCCCTGACATGCGGTGGAATTGAGGTGGCATGGCTGGGGGGGTGGTCTCGAAGGGGAGGGAGTAGCCCCTTCGGACAATGTCCAAGACCCACCTGTCCGAGGTGATGGTACGCCAGTGGGGAAGGTGATGGCGGACCCTGCCCTCTACTGGCGTGCTGTGCACCTGAAAGGAGGGACTAGGAGGGCTTGGAGGCCGCGGACGGGTTGGAGGTGGTGGCCTGACCCGCACGCTGGTTGCCCGATCCGCCACGGCGGAATCCACGTCCTCGGCCACGCGAAGACGCCTGCTGCGCGGGCCGGTGGCTGGGCTGCTGACGTGAAGGGGCGCCCCTACCGTGGCCACGATAGGGGCGAAAAGCAGAAGTCAGCGGAGGGCGTGTAGCAGAAAGGCCCAGGGACTTGGCAGTAGCCCGTGAGTCCTTAAAGCGCTCCAACGCATGGTCTGCTTTGGACCCAAAAAGACCGACTCCATCAAAGGGCATGTCCATGAGAGTATTCTGGACATCCCCTGAAAAACCAGTGGTTCTCAGCCAGGCGTGGCGTCGCAGCGCCACCGTCGTTGCAATAGACCTGCCCAGCGAGTCGGCGGTATCAAGGCCACATCGTATCGTGTATTTGGTCGCATCCCTTCCTTCCGCAATGGCGCGGGAAAGCAGTGTCTGGACCTCCTCAGAACACTGGGGCAAAACATTCGCCACCGAATCCCACAAGGAGTGGGTATATCGGCCCAAAAGACAAGCGGTGTTGATGGACCGCAAGCCAGCACTGGAGGAAGAAAACCCTTCTTCCCAAATTGATCCAGGCGTTTGGATTCCCTATCCGGAGGGGCGGTAGGGAAGGCGGTTTGGGAAGCGGAGGCTTGGACAACCAAGCTCTCAGGAGTGGGGTGGACAGAGAGAAACAGGGGGTCGCCCGGAGCCGGGCGATGGCGTCGGGAAACGTTCCTATCCACAGGAGCCCCTGTGTTGGGCTTGGACCAGGCGCCCAAAAGAACGTCAGTGAGGGCGTCGTTAAACGGCAGCACAGTCTCCGAAGAGGAGGCTGCCGGCTGAAGCACCTGTCAAGATATTAGTCTTGACCGCCACAGTAGGGAGTTGGAGACGTAAGGCCCCAGCCGCCCTACGCAACACCGTTGCAAAATTGGCTCCCTCCTCCGTAGCCACGGGAGGAGACAGCATGCCAGTGTCAGGGGAAGTATCTAGACCACTGGCATCCCCTAGACCCTCTGTCCAGTCCTCATCGTACTGACACTGTTGCGTCAGAGGGTCATCAGACCCCTCCCAGTCCTCCTGGTCCTCCTCTGGTTCAAAATAAGGAGGAGGAGGGACATTTGGGACCCAAGGTCCCATCGGCGCCGGAACCGGCGTCGAGCGACGTCGGTCCGGGTCCATGTCCGGAGCCGGAAGGAACTGGGGGACGACGCCGCCCGGAGCCCCAGGCGGCGTCGAGAATGGCACCGGAGACATCGGCGCCGGCGGAGGTGTCGTTAGGTCGACCGGCGTCGATGGGGGTTGTGGGGCCGGGGCCGGAGCCGGGATCGAGGCTGGAGGCACGTGCGACGCCGGGGCCGGAGCCGTCGGCGACGCCGGAGCAACCCCATCAGGGCCCGCGGGGCCCGAAGGCGCACCGGAGGGACCTTGAGGCCCGAAGAGGCGGGCCATGGCCGACAGGAATTCCTGTACTTGGGCCGGATCCGCCCCCGAACCCGGGAAGGACGGGTATTGCGGGGGCGACTCCACAGGCATGTCCGAGGCCGCGGGGACGGTGCCGGGAGGGGCCTCAGCCGAGTCGCGAGACCGGCGAGGCGAAGTCCTAGAGCGACGATGCTATTTGGACTTTTTGTGTTTGGACATACCGGACGAAGAAGACTTCGATGCCGACGACCGGTGTGGACTCCGCGATCGACCCCTGGACCTCTCACGCGACCGGGACTTGCGCGGAGCCGAATGCCGGGCCTCGAGGAGCTTTCGAGACCGCTCTCGCAAAGCTTTCGGGTTGAGGGCCCGGCAGTCGGAACAAGACTCCGTGTCGTGGCCTCGGCCGAGGCAGAAGAGACACTCCCGATGCGGGTCTGTGATGGACATCATCCGAGCACAGGCCCCGCAACGTTTAAACCCAGGCATCCCTACGACACCTTGAAGTCGATTTGAAAAAAAACAGTGAAAAAATTCACCAAAAAAGTTAGTCAAAAAATGACTAGGGCACTGCTCTTCCCGGATCTGCGCTTGCTGGCGCGGAAAAAGAAGAACTGACGTCAGCGCGCAGGGGCGGCGCCTAAGTACTGCCCGCGACGTCATCCCGGCGATCACGACGCCGACGACGGACGCGGAGCCGCACGACGACGCCTACCGACGCGCAAGGGTACTGCTACGCAAAAACTTTCAGGATCCAGCCTGACGCCTGGGGATATTCTAAGGTAAGGAATCTGTCACTAACGTGTCTCTTTCAGATAGTGAAGCCAATGAATGGCACACAATGGGCGCGCTCAAAGCCCCCTGTACATAAACAAAATGTCTTGCAAGCGGCAGAGCATGCACTGTCTCAGGTGAGGCCTAAAAAGGCCACCAGATGATGTGTAGTACTACTGCTGGAAAGGGAGCAGGCAGGTAAGAGCCCTTCACTTAATACCTTAGCTGATGGGAGGGCTACTAATTGCTAAGAAGATTGTGAGTACATTGCCAGTGAGAAGCCTGCATGGGTCAGGCACTTCTCAACATAGGGAATATATCAGTTCAAATAAGCTTTATTGGACAGGCTTAGTTATAAAAGCATACATAAATACAACAAATACAATTACATTTGGCCACAATAAAAACACTAAGTCCATTTGCAAATTGGGTAGATGTCCTGTTGGCACAGCCTGTTAAGAAAATAAAAATGAATAAAATACAGTGTTTCAAATCAGAAATTTAAAAACTAATGGGGTAGGAATAAACCCTAGCAAAAAGGTGAGAACCAGATGTAAAGGCAGATTGTTAAGGGGCTAGTCAGCCAAGGATAGAACTGGTTAAAGCACACCTCATTGCATTCACAGTTGCGACCAATATTGAATATTACAGACTTAAGAAAAGTAAGTTCTGTCAAGCAGCTCTTGCTCTAGTCACCCACATCCACCCCAAGAACTTCGCAATGGTACAGACATAATTGAGTATGGATCTGATCCCAGGATCCTCAATGTAGTCCAGCTACTCCGGGTCCATAGGCGCTTACAGAGGAGTGTGATCCATCTTTGGTGGGGTGCAGTATATCCTGGACATGCAAAAAAATACATGGCCAATAGTTTCTTTGGAGATCTTACATGTAGGGCACAGATGGTCGATATTTAGGGTCCATTTACTGGTAAAGGTTAAGGGAAGGGTGCCAACCCAAAATTGGAAGTAAAGCTTCCTATCCAGGAGGACTGTGATAGCGTCCCAATACAACTCTAAAAGACTATTTGATTTAAAGTCTAAAGACCTTCCAGTTAGGGAAGATTTGGCAGCTAAAGTAATGACCAATTGTCTAACCCAAAGCCAATAGTGTTTCTTTAAGGACACCTCTGTGATGGATGCTGCAGATAGAGGATTGTCCCATAATATATGTAGTCAGATAGATGTAAGTAATTTTTTAATCTGGCGAACCCATGGAGTCAGTTCAGGTTGGGACCAAAGCCTTCTCCAGAACAGTAGCGGCCAAAGTCTGGCCTTGTCTACAACTGAGTTTTTACCCATGACAAGCATCAGTGAGAGAAGAGTGCTAGTTGGAAGAGAAGTCAGGGTACTTTTTTTTTTTTTTTTTAAACGTATTTTATTCGTCAATTTGCATATATAACGCAGAGCTCTGCACACCAGAGGCATCTGCTAATCATGAAAGCAATCAACTTTTGTTTTGCCAAATCAACAATGCATAACAAGGGCACATTAATGATGTAGACCCCCCCCCAACTCTCCCCCTCCCTCACCCCCCCCCTGAAGATCGCACTAAATCCACATAATCTTATCCACAGCCTTGATGTAAAAACGAATAGTCCTAGCATAAGAACGCACACCCTCCCGGCTAGCCCCTCCCCTCCGCCTTCACAGACCCAGAAGCTTAGCCCGGTAAATGAGGCTCCACCATCGCTGGCGGCTCCAACCATAGGCCCCGATACTCCGCCCATCGTTTCCATATTTTATAATGCTTGCGCGGGCATCCCCTGGCTACAAAGATAGGTTGTTCCAGTCCCATGCAAAAATCTAATCCATTTTTCCAGGCAGCCACCGAGGGGGCCCGCGCCGCCTTCCACGCCTTAGCAATGTCTCGCTTCGCCAGTGTGAAGCCTAATAACATGAGATGCCGTTTATGGGCATTGCCACCTATCCCCGCCATAACATGAAGCAGGGCCAACTGCGGTGTGCGAGGAAGCTCCCATCCCAGGACCTCGGAAAGACATGCAAATACCCCCCTCCAGTAGCTATCTAGCGATGTGCACTGCCAGACCGTGTGTATAAATGTACCCTCCTCCCGACCACAACGAAGACACTCCGGGGAAGCGATCAGCCCTGCCCGCCACAACCGTGCCCTAGTAAAATAGACCCTGTGGAAGTATTTGAACTGGATCAGGCGGAGTCGCGTTGCTATAGCCGCCCCCGCGGAGCTGCCAAGGCCTCCGTCCAGTCCTCCTCCTCCAGACTGCCCACGTCTCCCTCCCAGTCCCCCCGGAGCTTCTGAAGTGTGGGGGAGCAGTGAGTGACCAGGGACTGGTAAATTCGAGAAATCTTCTTTTCGTTTAAATCCCCCATAAAAACTTTCGCTTCCAAAGGACTAAATTCAGGGAGGGACTTCAGACCCTGCAGGCTGGGGGACAGGGCGTGGCGGAACTGGAGGTATCGATAAAATTGTGACAGGCATGAGGAACTCCTTCTGGAGATCCCGGAATGGCTTTAGTGTCGTGCCCCTCAGGACATCTCCCAGCCTGGAGACACCAATGTTGTCCCATCCCCGAAAGCGACGCCAATTGGGGCAAGCGCCCATTATTCCACAAAGGGGTCTCCCGAGTCAGGACATTCCACCAACCCATACGCCGCAGCGCCTGTCTCCAAATCGAAAAGACCACCCGTGTGGCCGATGGCAACGCACCCCGCAACGGAGCCGAGTACAGGAGTGTGTGTAGTGTGTGGCGTCCCATAAGTTGTCGTTCTAGCGCATACGCCGGGTCTCCCCTATCACCGTACCACCATTCATTAAGGACCAGCAAGTGCGAGGCCTGATAGTATGAGAGAATATCCGAGGACGCGAGACCTCCACAGTAGGTAGACAAGAAGCATGTACGCAGAGCCACGCGCACCTTTCCCCCCTCCCACAGGAACTGCCCAAGCACAGAATTCACCAGCCGGAACCATCGAGGCAGGATCGGGTACGGGTGATTCTGTAGCTGGTAAAGAAGCGGGGAAGCGCTACCATCTTGAATATTGCCGATCTACCGAACAATGTCAGGGGCATACGGGACCAAGACTTAATGTCTGCACGGACCCGCTCCCATACTGGTGCCAGGTTTCGCTCCCAGGCAATTGCCGGTACGTCCGTGAGAAACACCCTCAGATATTTGAAGCCTCCTGCTGCCGACTGGATCGAGGACGCCCATGCGCCCATTCTCGTCCGATCCCCCCAGAGCCCACAATGTGGATTTGCGGGGATTCATGTACAGACCAGACGTCTCCCCAAATATCTGCATGATACGCAGAAGCCGTGGCCCTGTCCTGTCAACTGCTGTAAGAAAGAAGAAGAGGACATCATCCGCGTATAGCGCGATCCTATCAGACAGACCCGGGGCCCATTCGAAGCCCCGCATCTGTGCATCCATGCGCACCCATGCTGCCAAGGGCTCCATGGCTAGGGCGAATAAATATGGAGACAGGGGACATCCCTGCCGTGTGCCCCTTTCAATAAAAAAGATGGAGGAGGTCGCGCCGGCAACCCGTACCGACGCCGTCAGATCCGTATACAGGAGTTTTATATAGGAGAGGAAGTGGGGGCCCAAATTGAGTCTGCTTAGCAATGCGAAGAGGTAGACCCAGCTCAGGGAGTCGAAGGCCCTATCCATATCTGCCAGGAGGAGTGCCGCCGGTTCCCCGGTCTGCCGAATAGCTGCTACCGCCACATGTGCCCTCCTAATGTTGTGTCTGGTTGCCCTCTGCGGCATAAACCCCGCCTGGTCAGGGTGTACAAGTGTAGTAATATGGGGCAAGAGGCGGTTGGCCAGCGCCTTTGCCAGAATTTTTGCCTCCACGTTTAGGAGAGAAATGGGGCGGTATGAGGCATGCTGCTCTGGGGGACGACCGGGCTTATGGTACACCACCACCTCCGCGTGTCTCCAGTCTGGGGGGAGCAGGCCTTTTTCCCGGGCCTCTTCCACCACTGCCCGGTAATGCTGGGCCAACTGTACATTGTAGCGGTGGAAAAACTCACTGGGAAACCCATTGGGTCCAGGTGCTTTCCCGGGGTTGAGCTCTCCCAGGACCACTCCCAGCTCCTCGGCTGTCAAGGGGGCCTCCAGCTGATCCCGCGCCTCATCTGACACCGCTTTGGGTGGTAAGTCTGTCATAAACTTATCAATGGTGGATGCCGGCAGACATTCCCGGGGGGCATATAGATCCGCGTAGTATGTAGCGAAGCTCTCTGCTATGGCAGGAGGGTCTGTAATCGGTGTTCCCGCCGAGTCCAGAATTCCCGGGAGGGCCTGGGAGTGGAACGTGCCCTGACAAAGTCGATGCAACATCTTGCTGGACTTGTCCCCCCATTGGTATATCCTGCTACGCGTCGCCAGCCAGACCTGGCGTGCTTCGTCCATCAGTAGGGCGGCACAGGCCTGTTGGGCAAGAAGCAATTGTCGCACACCTTGGTCACTCCCTGCCTCACGATTCTGACGTTCGAGGGCCTCTATGTCCGCCTCTGCGCGAGTCAGTTCCTCTCTACGCTTCCTGCGAGCCGCCCCGCACCAGGATATGTCTGCCCCACGGAGAGTGGGCTTCAGCGCCACCCACAGAGTGGTGGCGCTGGAAACGGACCCCTCATTTGTCATCAGGTACTGAGCAATTGCTTCACTCATGTGATTCCCATATTCTTCGTTCTGCAGGTGCCACACTGAGAGGCGCCACCGGAAGGGTTGCCTCCCCCTGCCCATATAGAGCTCAATGGATACCGGGGAGTGATCCGAGAGGCCCCGAGGCAAAATCTCTCCCGCCGCCGCCACCCTACCAACCACCGCCCGGGGAACGAAAATATAGTCAAGTCTGGAGAAAGATTTGTGGACCGCCGAGAGGTAGGTATATCCCCGGGAATCACCGTGGGCGCGCCGCCATGTATCGACCCAGTCCAGCCCCGTAACCAATTAATGTAGTTTCGTGGGAAGGCCGCTTCTGGGACTACCCCCAACCCCAGTCCTATCTTTGACCAAGTCCATAACGTCATTCCAGTCCCCACCCACTGCGGACAGTACGTCTGGCATATTGGCCCACAGGGACTGCAGCTTCTCTATCAGATTCCACTGTAGGGGGGGGGACGTATACACTGCCCAGCACCATGGGGTCCTCTCCAATCTTACCCCGAATAAACAGATAGCGCCCCTGTGTGTCAGTCCACTGCTGTACATGTGTGTAAGGGACCCTACGATGCACCAGGATCGCTACTCCCCGCGAACCCCTCATAAAGCCGGAGTGGAAGACCTGGTGGAACCCATAGCGTTGCAAGCAAAGGGCCTTCGTGCCTATAAGGTGCGTTTCTTGTAGCATGAGAACATCGGCCTTTACCCTCTTCGCCTGGTGGAGTATGGCCCCCCGTTTAATTTTATCCAGGACCCCGCGTACATTCCAGCTAATAATGCGGAGGCTGTCCTGGGTCACCCGACCTCTATCAGGTATCCTAGCCATGAGGGGGTGCATCCTCCTTCAACACTGATGGCGAGCTGTGGCGATGTATGTGTAGATTGTAACGGGCCTGTATTTGAAGTGCGATCTGTGAACTTAAACAACCCCCACCCAACAAACCCCCCACCCCATACCTCATGAACGCTGAAGTATCTGTCGCAGCAGGGCTAGTCCCCAATCCCCAACTGGGGGATGGACACTGCCCCAACCAATGGATCCCCAACTCACAGCCCATGTCCTCCTGGCAGGTCTCCCACCAGCACAATCCTGGCGAAGAGACCAGCCCACTTCAGGACTTCCCGGACAACATTCAATATGTCTCTGCAACACCTCTCTGATACCACATGCTAGGATTCCAATGTCTGTCGCCCCGGTGTAGGACCCCCCCCCCCCCGAGAGGAGGTACCGCAGGACAGAGCGCCGCCGGGATCGTGATCGTCTATTACTCCTCTGCCGGTGGCCTCGGGGGCCCCCCCGAGCCGCCTCACTCGAGGAGGAGTCCGACTCTCTTCCAGGTAGCGTGTGTGGCCTCACCCGCACGGTTTCATCTGTCCACCTGAACACCTCCGGGGTGTCGAAGAAGTGGGTGCGAGAGCGAAAGACCACCCAGAGGCGAGCCAGAAACAACAGGGCGTATGGAAGCTTAAGGTCTCTCAGGCGGGCCTTTGCTGCCATGCACGATTGACGCTGCTGCTGGATCTGCCTCGTGTAATCAGGAAAGATAAGGATGCGTACATTGTTGTAGAGCAAAGGTTCTTTAGCTCGGGCCTGCTTCAGTACCGCATCCCTATCCAGATAGTTTAACAGTTTTGCTATAACTGGCCGTGGGCGAGCCCCCACCGGGGGTTTCTGCATAAGCGCCCTGTGGGCCCGCTCCACCACAAAGCATCAGGACATGGCCTCAGGGGGAAGCCAGCTCTCCAGCCACTTCGTAAGGAATCGTTCCATGTTACCCTCTCCGCAGCCCTCCGGAAACCCAACAAATCGGAGGTTGTTACGTCGGACACGTCCCTCCGCATCCTCCACTCTGAGCGCAAGGCCCTTCTGGACAGTCTCCATCGTTGCAACCTTCTGTTTCAGCGCAGTGACATCTTCTACTCCCGAGACACGGGTCTCGGCCTCGGTGATACGGGACACTGCATTGCGCAGGTCTTGTCGCAGCAGCATAACGTCCGAGCCTACTGCCCCTATTTTTGCATCCAACGTGTCCCTGGATGGGGTGATGGCCGCCATGAGGGCCGCGTTGTCCGGCATGGTCCCCGGCTGGCCCCCAGAGGCCCCCGTAAACTTGTCTATGGGCCCCTGCTTGGTCATGCCGCTGCCACCTTTATCTCTCGTCATGACTGCCCCTTGAGCTCCCCCGCAGGCCCAGAACGATCCGGGTATGGCACAGGCACGTAGATCACCAGCTCCCACGGCCCGAGCCGACCGCCGAATGGGCACCGGCTAGCAGATGTCCCAATGCCCAGGCCACCAGGACACTCCGGGGACCTTACCCCGCCGGGAGCCCGCAGACACGTGGAATCGGTCCGACCGACCGCCGAGGCGATGGTGCCGCAGAGCAGTAGGAGAGGTCCACCCGCCCCTCAGTCGAGCATCCCCACCACCGGCTGCGCCGCCGGTTCCCCGCTACTGCGGCGGGAGAAGGGGGGGAGCTTTCCCAATGAGAATGGGCCAGCTGTATGCGGCCCGACCGACCGCCGGCGTAAGTGCCCCCGTCAGCCCAAGGCCGCTCCAGAAGGTGGTGAAGGGATGGAGGCGAAGGGTAGGTCACTTGGGCACCTCCACGCGGCTTGATTATGCCGCCGACCCCCCTCTACAAAGCTGGGAAGTGAGGAAGCACCGTGAGATGCAGGCCCTCCCTCCGCGGCCCGACCGACCGCCGGCGTGGGAGCCCCGGAGGGCCCGGAGCGTCTCTAATAGGGGGGCAGGGCAGCAGACGGGTCCCCCGGCCACCACCCACGCGGCCCGATCGTGCCGCCGATCCCCACCACAATGCCAGAGGGGGGGGAAGGGGGAGCCACCGCGAAGAACCGGCCTGTCGCCCCTATCGCCAACCGCCGTCTCCACCAGGCACCCCCACCGCTAGGGGACCCAGCCCCGGACCGCAGCCCTCGCCCTCCAGTGCCCCGCCTCACCTTTGCGGCACGGTCCGGCCGCCGGGTCTCTCCCCTCCGATCCGATGACGCCACACACCTCGGGCAGCTGGTGCAGCTCGCGGAGCACTGGAACACTCCCAGCCGCTGACCGCTCCGGCGGGCTGGCCAAGATCGTCACCCGTCTCCCAGTTTGCCGCCGATAACGCTGTGCACGATTCCCCGGCTCCACCGGCGACCGCTAGGCCTCTCCCCCGCCGCAGTCGAATCTCACCGCCACAATCGCCCCCCCAGCTCCCAAACTACACCGGGTGCTTATGTGCCAGTACGGCGCTACAGAGACGTCGAGATGGGCAAGTATTGGTCCGGGAAGTCAGGATGTAAGTCAGATATTTGGCGGGCTGGACGGAGCTGGCTCAGCACACGTCCGCCATGTTGGCTTGCCAAGCCACGCCCCAGCCGCATGAGAAGTCAGGGTTCTTAAGAAATTATTCTCTGAATTTGCAAGCAAAGTTAAATCCGAGAAGACCCAGAGTTCAGAGCCATAAAGTGCACAGGCTAGTGCTTAGGCATCATATATATGTAAAGCCGAGGGCAATGGGTTTTGAATTAGTGGAGCTGTGCTCTTTTAATATGGCACCTGCTATTAGTTTGTGTTTAAGAGACGAAAGCTCCACTTGGGGTTTCCATACAAGACTTGAGGCCAAGGTAACCCCTAAATAAGTGAAAACATCCCCCTCTCTAGCTGGGTGCCCCCCCAACTCTAGTCTGCCCTTAAACCTTTTGCTGTCAGGCCTCCCCCGTCCCTGCGCCACGCCCTTTTTTGGCTATTTGGGATAGTTCGTGCTTCGGCTCCCACAACATTTTGTCCACAAAAGGTATCCACGCCAAATTTGCGTCCTTTTCTTCCAACATCCTGAGGATTCTAAAGGTACCCAGGGCTTGTGGATTTCTTTGGAGGGGACTGAGAAATTAGGCAAAATACAGCTAAATGCGGGATTTTTTGAAAAATGGGATAAAAGTGCTGCAGAAGAAAGCATCCGGTATTTTCCCTACAAATGGTGTCAACAAATGGTTTGTGGTGCTAAAATCATCTTCCAAGCTTTCAGGAACAGGCCGTTTGTCAGGAAACCAATATTTTCTATACAGTTTAGGCATTTTAGTGGGACATAGCCTATTTTTCCTATTTTTTGTACTTTCAACCTCTTTTCTGTTAGTGGTAGAAATTGGTGTGAAACCAATAATGCATACCAGAAAGCTCTGAAAAGTAGATACAATTCTGAATTCAGCAAGGGGTCATTTGTGTAGATCCTTCAAGGTTTTCATATAGACACCAACAGTTGAAATAAAAAAAAGATTGAAATTGAGTTGAATAATACAGCCATTTGTGCCTACATTTTTACCTGTAACTTCTTCTAACTATGGCAGATTTTTGAAAGCAATATACTGTTGCGTCCATGAGACCCTTCTGGTTGCGGGGATATATAGGGCTTGTAGGTACACCAAGAACCAGAGGTACCCAGAGCCAATAACTGAGCTGCACCTTGCAATGGTTTTTCATTGTGTACTGGGTATACATCAATTCATTTGATAAAATATAAAGAGTGAAAAATAGGCACCAAGGAAACCTATGCATTTCCAAAATGGGAAGATATGGAGTTCAGAAGCAGTGGTTATTTGCACATCTCTGAATTTGTAGGTAGCCATACTAACATGTGAATTAGAGGGCATTTTTCAATATGTCTTCTTTTTTATACACTGTCTTACATTTGGAAGGTAGAAATGCATAGAAAGACAACTGGTAATAACACTTGTTTTACCATTCTGTGTTCCCCAGGGTGTCACGATAAAAATGGTGCCTCACTTGTGTGGGTAGACCTAGTGTCCGCTACAGGAAATGGGCCAAAATGCAACATGGACACATCACATTTTTCCACAGAAAACACTGACCCTTTTTTTGCAATGTGCCTAGCTGTGGATTTTAGGCCCTAGCTCAGCCAGCACCTAGGGAAACCTAGCGAACCTGAACATTTTTTTAAACGAGACCCAGGGGAATCCAGGATGGGGTGACTTGTGTGGCTCTCACCAGGTTATGTTACCCAAAATCCTTTGCAAATCTCAAAATGTGTAAAAAAAGAAAAGCACATTTTCCTCCCATTTCTGTGATGGAAAGTTCTGGAATCTGTGGGGAGCCCCAAACATCCACCCACCCAGCATTCCCCCAAGGCTCCCAATAATAATAACAATACTGAATAACTGAAGTTACAGGTAAGTAACTCGTTTTCCTATCCAGTATTGGATCTTTCATAGATTCACATGCTTGACTCAGAATAGCAAGCAGTTACCAAAGAATAATTTATTCAAATTCAAACTTTGAGGATAGCGGGTTCTATATAAATAAATAAATATATATATATATATATATATATCCATCCACAAAAGGTTGCCCCTGTAGAAACGCCTGCACACAAGAGAGTTATTTCCATATTTTTATTGTGGGCTGTCAGCAAATCACGTTCACTCCTTCAGTTCATAACGGGGGCCAAACGCGTTTCGGGCAGCACTCTGCCCTTGGTCACTGGCTTCAACAAAAGTCCCGGCAACACAAGAGAACATTTTAAACACCAGGACCCGCCCCAGTGGGCGAGATGCCACAATGCCTCATGGTCCTTGTAGTTCCTCTTAGTTTAACCACAGTGGGTGTTGGTGAGTTTGTGATGAAATTAAAAGTTTTTTACCCAAGTGGGCTACTTCGGGAGGAAAAACATTGATTTTGCTGCTAATATCACGTCCCACAACATAGGACTCTGTCCTCTCAGCTCCCGATACTCCAGGCGCCGCAGGTCCGCTTTCATGCAGAGGGGCGTTTCCGCGGCTAAGCACGCCGCTATTAATCCATCCACAAAAGGTTGCCCCTGTAGAAACGCCTGCACACAAGAGAGTTATTTCCATATTTTTATTGTGGGCTGTCAGCAAATCACGTTCACTCCTTCAGTTCATAACAGGGGCCAAACGCGTTTTGGGCAGCACTCTGCCCTTGGTCACTGGCTTCAACAAAAGTCCCGGCAACACGAGAGAACATTTTAAACACCAAGACCTGCCCCAGTGGGCGTGATGCCACAATGCCTCATGGTCCTTGTAGTTCCTCTTAGTTTAACCACAGTGGGTGTTGGCGAGTTTGTGATGAAATTAAAAGTTTTTTACCCAAGTGGGCTACTTCGGGAGGAAAAACATTGATTTTGCTGCTAATATCACGTCCCACAACATAGGACTCTGTCCTCTCAGCTCCCAATACTCCAGAGAGTCCTATGTTGTGGGACGTGATATTAGCAGCAAAATCAATGTTTTTCCTCCAGAAGTAGCCCACTTGGGTAAAAAAACTTTTAATTTCATCACAAACTCGCCAACACCCACTGTGGTTAAACTAAGAGGAACTACAAGGACCATGAGGCATTGTGGCATCACGCCCACTGGGGCGGGTCTTGGTGTTTAAAAATGTTCTCTCGTGTTGCCGGGACTTTTGTTGAAGTCAGTGACCAAGGGCAGAGTGCTGCCCGAAACGCATTTGGCCCCCGTTATGAACTGAAGGAGTGAACGTGATTTGTAAACAGTCCACAATAAAAATATGGAAACAACTCTCGTATGCAGGTGTTTCTACAGGGGCAACCTTTTGTGGATATGGGAGACACACACACACACACACACACACCAAATTTACAAAAGGGCATGTAAACAAACATAGCAATAATATCTCAACAAAATACCACTGAATTGAAATTATTTGAACACCTCCCAAACAGAAGCTCACCTTATTGAAAAAGGTTGTGTAAGACTGCTTGTCCTACCGCCGCTTCCACATCAGTAGCCAAATCCAAGCAGTAATGCAGCGTAAATGTATGCACACTTCTCCATGTTGCTGCACGGCAAATCTTGTCCAATGGCACTCCTGAAAAGAGCGCCACTGACGAGGATACTGCCCTCATAGAATGAGCCTTAGGCTTGAAAGTAAGTGGTCTGCACGCATTAGAATGGCAGAAATGAATAGCGGCTGCAATCCACCTGGCAGTAGTTGCTTTGGTCACTGAAGCACCTGTTCTTTGTAAACCATAGGGGATGAAAAGCTGGTCAGATTTTCGAATGTTCTTGGTATGTAGCAAATAAAACTTAAGACATCTCTTGATATCTAAAGTATGGAGAGCTTTTTCAGCTGGCAAAATTGGGTTCAGAATAACCAGTTCATTAAGGTGGAAAGTAGACAGTACCTTTGGAATAAATGTTGGGTTCGTCCTAAGCAGGACAGTCAGTGAAACGGAGATAAGGTTCTTTAATCGTGGACGCCTGAATTTCGCTGACTCTCCTGGCTGATGTAAGAGCCAATAGCAATGCAACTTTACAGGAAATGAACTTGAGCTCAGCCTTGTGTATAGGCTCAAAAGGGTACTTCATAAGTTGTGCAAGAACTGTATTAAGGCTCCATTCAGGAGGAGGAACTCTAAAAGGAGGGAAAACCCCTTTCACGAATTGTTTCACCAGACGACAAGAACAAAGAGAAGGACCTTTAGAGGAACGTCTAACTGGAGATGGCAGCAAGATGTACCTTAATTGAGGTATACATGAGTCCTGGCTCAGCCAGGGACGGAAGATGGGGTAAAAAAAAATTAATTATTTTTAAGACACCATGAACAGAGGCGCTTCTATTTCAGACTATAGGTTTTAATAGTAGACACTGCTCTCGCTTTAGATAGAATGTCTTTACAGTCCTGTGGCAGATCTAGGTCATTGAATTCAGCAACCATGCATGCAGCTGGAGCGACGCGGGACGTGGATGGAGAATCTGGCCTTTGCTCATTGTCAGCAGTGTCAATATTATTGGAAGGCGATAATGTTTGCAATTTGAGAGCAGGAGAAGCTCCGTGAACCATTGTTGGTGAGGCCAACGCGGCACAATGAGAATCAGACAACATGGCTCTCTTCATTTTCATCAGTAGCCTTGGTATTAAAGGGTAAGGAGGAAAAGCGTACACGAAGATCCCTGACCACCTTATTAGAAATGCATTTCCCCATGACCCTCTTACTGATTTCCAGCTGGCGAAGAACTGGCATTTCCGGTTAATTCCGGAGACGAAGAGATCCAAGTTGGGCTTGACCCACTTTTGGAAAATAAAGTCGAGAATCGTCTGGTCTAGTTCCCATTCGTGGCAGGAGTTGGAAGTTCTGCTTAGAGTATCTGCCAGACTGTTGTTCACCCCTGGAAGTTGCTCTACTTTGCTCGTATGCGAACTCAGGAGCCTTGTATTCTTGGGAGGAATGCCTGTAAAGCTAGGAAAATGGCCCGCAACTCCAGGAACTTGATGTGCATTTTTGCAAGCGCTTTGGACCACTTGCCTCTCATTCGAATATCCTGAAGGTGTTCCCCCCCAGCCGTCTAGAAAGGCGTCCGTGATAAGGATGAAATCCGGTAACGGGGGAACGGAAAGTTAGCCCCGTCAAGAGATTCTTGGAGGATTGCCACCAGATAAGTGCTTTTTTCATAGCTGGAGTTATTTGAACTAGGTCGTAGAATGACCCGGTTACTTGGAGTCATTGATTGTCAAGCTGCTCTTGTAAGGGTCTCATCTTGAGACGTGCGTGAGGTACCATTAAAATTGCTGAAGACATCATGCCGAGCAGAGATTTTATTAGGCATACAGAAGGACACTTTCTTCCGGCTAGTTTTGTCGCTAGTGAAATTAGTTTTGTTTGCCTTTCTGTAGACAAGAATGCCCGGTCTTGGACGGTATCCAGAATTGCTCCGAGAAGGGCAATCTTGCGGGACGGTTGTAGAACAGATTTTTGATAATGGAGCGTTAACCCCAGCTAGCAAAACATCCGTAAGCAGATCTAAGTTGGCTTTGAGGCCTGCTGATAATACGGTGCTTTTACTAGCCAGTCGTTGAGGTAAGGAAACAGTTGAAGACCCTGAAGTCTGAGATGAGCAGCAACTGGAGCTAGACACTTGGTGAACACTCGTGGGGCTGAGTGAAGAACAAACGGGAGGGCTTTGAATTGAAAATGAGCACCTGCTACAGTGACACTAAGAAATTTTCAATGTTTTGGATGTATTGGGAAATGGAAATATGCATCTTGTAATTCTAGAGTTGTCATAAAATCCGCATGATTGAGAAGCTTAAGTATCTCCTGGAGGGTGACCATGCGGAAAGACTTCTTCTGCAGATACTCGTTTAGATTTCTGAGATCGAGAATGGGTCTCCATTCCCCCGACTTTTTCCTTATTAAAAAGAAGCTGGGATAAAAACCTTTTACCAACAGAGAATGAGGAACTTTTACTATGGCTCCTTTCTGAAGCATAACATATGCCTCCTTTCTTAACAATTGGAGACGAGCTGGAAGCCGTCTTAGGGGTGGATGAAGAGGTGGAACTGTTACAAATTCTAAAGTATGGCCATAGTTTATGATGTCCAGGACCCATTTGTCAGTTGTAATTTGGCTCCACTGATCGTAATGCAGAAAAATACTCATTGGATTGAGGTTAGTCCTGGATGAAGTCATAGCAGGTGCCGGAATGCTGTCACTGTTTTCTAGCATTGTCTCTAGATTGGGTAGCTTGCTTCGTCCTGGGCTGTTGTCTGGAATATGCAGCGGACAGTGGTGCTCGATGTGAGTGCTGCTGTTGATACCCATAGTGGTAAGATTGGTATGTTTGTGGCTGATATTTCTGATAATTTCCACGAAAGTAATAAGATCCTCTCCCATGTGCTATGCGAAAAGGTGTTTTCCTATATTGGAGCGTTCCTAACGCCTTAGCGGTATCAGTATCCATTTTGATAGTTTGCAAGGCTTCATCAATGTGCTTCCCAAAGAGCGCATCGCCATCAAACGGCATGTCTAAAATTTTATTCTGCACCTCAGGATGGAAAGTGGTAGATTTCAACCAGCCCTGGCGACGAAGAACTGCTGCTCCAGCTAATTGTCTAAAAGTAAGAGAAGCGATGTCCATAGATATATCAATAGTCTCAGAGGCGGATCTTTCACCTCCGAGAAGAATTTTTCGTGCCTCTTGTTTTTTAATCATCTGGTAAAAATTCAGATATGATGCCACATCCGACCACATCTGGCGGTCATACCTTCCTAGAATTGCTAGGGAATTGGCAGCACACACTGACGCACCTGCAATGGTGGTAAACCTTTTTCCAATATTGTCCAAGCACCGTCCATCTTTATCAGGCAGAGCAGTGATAGGTACTGAAGGATTTCGTGATCTTCGTTGCGCAGCCTGAGCAATTACAGAATCTGGCCTCGGATGTCCCACTAAGCAAGCTGGTGTATCATCAGGGGCTTTATATTTTTTATCAATCCTGGGAAGGACTGCCGGCACTGAATATGGCACTTTCATAATTTTGTCCCCATCCTCCCAAATGTGATCAATAATGGGAATTACACGCACTGATTTCCTGGACTGATCCTTAAAATCATATAAAAAACAGTCAGACTGTTTCACAGGCATCGGTAAATAAAAACGATTTGCAGCCTTTTCCATCAGAGCATGGAAGCCACCAATATCCTCAGGTGGAGAGTCAATAGCTTGAGGAGCTGGAAGAGAAGGCGTAGGAATTAAGTAATCTTCCCACTCATCAATAACTGGTGGAGCTTTTTGTATTTCAACTTCTTCTACATCATCATCATCCTTTGGGACCTGATCTTGCTGCACAGGTATAGGATCCTGTGATTCCGGAGGAGGCGTTACAGATGGTCTAGAATCCGCAGCAAGAGGGGGAGATTTTTCTACTTGCACTGATCCCGCTGCTGTAGGGAAACTGGTATGATAATCATGCAACATAGCTGTCAAATCCTGCACCAATGCAACAGGCAGTTGTATCATTGGTAGTATTCACACTGGGGATCATGGGATAGGCTAGCCGGTTACGTACTGATCCCACCATTGACTGAATTCACACTTTAGTACATCCGGTATAGTGAGGTTCTAAGGGTTAAAGGCCAGCATCCTGCCTTAAGGTATACCCCTTCAGAACTAGTAAGTTGGTGTGTGAGGTGGTAAAGTTGTTTCCCTGGGAGGGGTCCTTTTTAAGGACGAGAACCCGCACTCACCCAAGGGTGACATGCTTCATCATTGGGTTACCTCACACCTGGACTGTGAGGTCCCTTGTGTGGGCTACAACTCCCAAAGTGGGAGGAGCAGAGGTGTTTTTAGATGAGCGATGGAGATAGAGTCAGTGAGGGACAGAGAGCATTCAGAAATTATGATGTGTAAGTTAATACTACTTCCAAAGGGCCAAAATATTTTTATTCAGTAGGTCCAGAGGAGTAGAATTAAAAAGAGGACTAGGGTTTTCTAACAAATATAACCCTCTTGGTGGTCGTAGTCGACATGTTTCTGCCCAACAGCAGACCCCACAAGGGGTTACAGGGCATTCATCAGGACCTTCAATGGTTTAAGTCACTCTGTTAAATGTGCTCTTATGAAAAAATTCCAAGAAGTAATAAAAAATAAATAATTATTCTTTATACTGGCCCGTCAAAGATCGAAAGAGCCAGGTCTGTCCCTCACTATCTCCATCGCTCATCTAAAAACCCCTCTGCTCCTCCCACTTTGGGAGTTGTAGCCCACACCACGGACCTCGCAGTCTGGGTGTGAGGAGGGGACCCAATGATGAAGCATGTCACCCTTGGGTGAGTGAGGGTTCTCGTCCTTAAAAAGGAAGGACCCCTCCCAGAGAAACAACTTTACCACCTCACACACCAACTTACTAGTTCTGAAGGGGTATACCTTTAGGCAGGATGCTAGCCTTTAACCCTTAGAACCTCACTATACCGGACGTACTAAAGTGTGAATTCAGTTGTATCATTGGTTCCTGACGTGGCATCAAAAATTGTGATTTGTCCATAGAATGACTGTACTGTGGCCCATAATATTCATCTTCTTCATCCTCCTCCTCCTCCTGAAATTTGACATGAAATTGTGAAGGGATGTGAGCCGGACTGAACATTCCAGATCCTCAGACTCCTCTAAAAACTGACTAGGAAGTAAAGGCAAAATATATGAAGGATCCTGGAAGAAACCCCTCGACGACTGCATCGTCGACGAGAATCACGATGACAAAATAGGTGTAATATGCAAGGTGGAAGGTCCCTTTGCTTGAGGCGTCAACGAAATCTTCGACGGTGATACAGATACCGTCGACGTAGAAAAAACAGTGGTCAGCGACAGTGTTGTCATTATCGATGCAGTCAACGGAGCCACTACCGTTGATAAATAAGTTGCCGTCGACGAAGTAGTTGTCGTTGACGGCAGAGGCGTCGTCAATGAGAGTGTCATCGACGGTGGAGGCCCAGTCGGCGGTGGAGATGCAGACAATGGTGGAGGTGTAAATGCTAGCCGAATAGTCGACAGTTCAGGGGCCGGCGAAGAGATTAGCGTAGACGGTGGAATAGGTGCTGTTGACGATGACAAAGCTTCCATCGATTTAATCTTAGTCAACGAAGCCCCCGTGAACGATGTAAGAGTCGTCGACAACTGCTGGGAAACGAATTCCAACGGCGGTTTAATTGTTCACAAAGTCTTTTTCGACGACAACGCCTTTACAGCTTCTGACTGCATTTTTGATGGTTTAGAGGCAGTTTTTGAGCCAGATTTTTCCTCAGAAGGGAATGGTTGCTTCCCTTTTTTTTAAGGCAGTATGCGCAGGCTCAAGATGGGTCTTTCTTAATGCTTTTTTATGTCCCTCAGGGGATTCCAAAGATCTATCCCTCTTTTTAGAGAATTCAACTGATGCCTGGGAACTGACACTGTCTTCCTCATCACAGAGCACAGAAGATTTAGATTTCAACCTCTCCAACCAAATAAGCAGTCTGCCTTCTCGATCTTTCAAAGTCTTTGTAGAAAAAGTTCTGCAGATTCTACAGTCTTTTACCTTATGAAGAGGGTACAAGCAGTAAATACAATCCTTGTGGGGATCCTCAGCATGCAGTCTTTTCTTACCACATGACTTACAAGGTCTGAAGAGTCTTTTCTTTGAAGATTCTGACATCATGAAATCACAATATCCAAGATGAAGAGAAAAAACTGAGCAGAGCTCAGGGAGACTCCCTGTCACAACAACGTGCGGTAGAAACTCTGAGGGACCTGCCTCTCTGTGGAGTGTTCTAGATGGTGCTGATGTCGGATTGGCTGTGTTTTAACTTTGGTTCTTTTTACATAAGGATATGGATGGGCTGATGCAGTGACTGTTCAATGAATTGACTGTTCAATGCACTGTTGCCTATGATAAGATTAATTACTGCTATTATAAAATTTACCGTAAGCCTCCCACCTCGACGGCTGGGATGATTCAAGCCTGAGAATCTATGAAAGATCCAACACTGGATAATCTAACAAACCCAGACATTTCTGAAAACTAGACACCTGGGGGAGTCTAGGGAGGTGTGGCTTACGTGGATCCCCCAACATTTTCTTAACCAGAATCCCCTACAAACCTCAAATGTTGCAAAATAATAACATTTTCCTCACATTTCTGTGTGTTGGAAAGTTTTGGAATCACCGGGCAGACACAAATTTCCTACCACCCAGCGTCCCCCCAGGTCTCCTGATAAAAATGGTACCTCACTTGTGTTGGTGGGCCAATTGCCTGCTACAGGGAAGGGCCCACAGCATATTTTCGATACACCAAACCTGGCTTTGCAAGGGGGGCACGTGTGTTTTTAGTCCCGGTCTTGGCGGCCTTCTAGGGAAACCTACCAAACCTAGAGCGGTCTAAAAACTAGACACGCTGGGGAGTCCAAGGATGTGGCTTGCGTGGATCCCCCAATGTTTTGCTACCCAGAATCCCCTGCAAACCTCAAATTTAGCTAACGTTTTTTACATTTTCTGTACATTTCTGTCTGGGATCAACTTGCTGGCACAAATTTCCTACCACCCAGCGTTCCCCTTGGTCAACTAGGAAGGGTACCATTTCAAAGGGGAGATTCTCCCCTTTCCAATAATACCTCTCCCGTTTGCCTATGTGCTCAGCGGGTTTAGATAGTCCCAGGAGCACGTAGGCAGTGAAAGTGAAATGAGCCGATTGGCTTATTTCACTTTCATTTTCAGTGTGATGGCGTCGGTGCGCCATGCGCGCCGATCATCACTACACTGAAAAAAAAATTCCTCAGGCAGCTAGAGAAGCTCTTCCCTAGCTCCCGAGGCTGAAAAGAAAAAAAAAGGAAATCTCTCTACTGCTTTCAGCAGAAGGATTTCTAAATGGTGTGCCTTGGACGTAACTGTTACGTCCTTGGCATCGGAGCGCCAGAGCCTTGGACATAACCTTTCATCCAAGGCATGGACGTGGTTAAAAGTTTTACGTTTCTGAAGGGTCATAAATTTAGTTTTAGCCAAGTTGTTCTCAATTCCTCTGGATTTACAAAAATCTTTTGGGGTTTTGATACCAACCAAAGAAGGTGCATCTGTAGGAAGACTTGAGAGATGCTGTAAAATGCCATTGAAAGATGAAGAAAATAGAGTGGAGGCCAGCATGCAGCCTTGCCGAACCCCTTTAAGAATAGAGAAATGCTCAGTTAGCTCTCCATGTTGCCCCCAGCAGACTTCCGCATAACTATCCTCATGAATACAGATGAGAATGGTCAGGAGAGCCAATAGAATGCCCATACAAAGGAGGACATGCCAGAATTTCTTGTGGGAGACCAGGTCAAAGGACGATTTAGGATCAACGTAGGCAACATACAAGCTGCCTCAGTTGATCACGACAGTCTTCCAGTATAAAAGAAAGAAGCGGAAGACCTGATCCATAGTGCTTACCCTCTTGCGGAACCCAGCCTGGAAGGGGGACAGAATATCATGGTCATCTCTCCAACCCTGTATTCTACCCAATAAAAGGCACGCAAAGATTTTCTGGGCACAGTCAATTAAACTGATTGGCCTGTAATTGCATGAAAGGCCTTTATCACCTTTCTTGTGTATTGGGATGACTTCAGCTCACGTCCGGGATTCCGGAATTTGGACTCCCCCCAGCGATGGCATTTGCCAGGAATGCATGGACCAATTCTCTCAGTCCTGTAGGAATACGTCGGCAGGGATGCCATCCAGGCCAGAGGCCAGTAAGCTCCAGCAGTGCAGTGGAGTCAGCTAGTAGCAGAATGATTGCTTGATCATCTACAAAGGGGATATGTTTGGATAGGGAGTACAAGGCTGAAAAATATTCCACCCATTCAAAAGGAGCTACAACGTTGGAGGTGGAAAGTGGATGGCCCCCTTTGTCCCATTTAACTAAGGCCCAAAATTTAGCCGAATCCTTGGCATGGCAAACCTCTTTCAGGTCCTGCCACCTCAAATCGTTCTATTCCCTCTTGGCATGCGCCTGGGCCAGTTTGTAGACCTTCCTGGCTGAATGGACATGGGAGATGTCCATAGATTTCAGTGCCTTGCCTAACTGACAACTTAGGCGCCTGCACTCGCTATTATACCAGGTTTGGTTTTTAATTTGGCGTTTCCAGAAGTTACTGGCTGGAATAGTGAAATTTGTAAACTTTTTTTTTTTTTAAGTTGGGTATGAATAGCAGCTATGGCCACTATCCCTCTGTCACTTACAGTGCTTCCGTTCATATCGGCTAAGGCTAGCTGTAGACCAATGCCAAATGTTGATAGGCGATCAGAGTCTCTATTATCTGTGACCATTTAAGGAGACGTGTGTCATTAGAGGGGTAAATCTTCATTGTGCTAGCTGCAAATTGGTGTTGACTCATCAACCTCGGGCAGAAAGACTTCACAGTAAGACACAAGGGATTGTGATCACTTTCATCCCTCTGATTGATGATCACTTCACTAAGGCATGGCCAAAGATATATATCAATTAAAATATAATCCATGCAGCTTGAATAAGGTGGATTGTGAAAAGTACTAGCCCCCTTTCTGCCGGATTCAGTTCTTCCATTCGCAGATCTAAGCCAGTTTTTCAATGTGAGTGACTTTAACTGAAGGGCTGTCTGTGGCCATTTGTGGATCGGGGGCAAGTCAAGCTGCGGCACTCCACAAGTCACATCTTCATCCTCCCCCAGATGAATATCATGCATATCTAGGAGTTCAAAGGTGGAGTTGAAATCATGTGCTATGATTAAGTACGCTTCCCCTCGATATTCCTCTAAAAGTTCCTCTAAGATGGAAATAGTTTCTGACCTTAACCCCCCTTGAGCCCTCTAGCATAAACATTACATATATCGATAAAGTTGGAATTGGCTAGTCTCATGCGAACTGTGAGGATATCAGCACAATCTGTTTGCAGCTGTTTAACCGTAAAATTTAAGTTTACTCTAATCCATGTCGTTAAACCACCCGCTGGTCATCCTGCGGATCCACTTGTAGCAGGGATCGAGAAGGTAAGATAGCCTAACTTAAAGGCAGGCTCCAAAGCCCAGGTTTCCTGTAGTAGGTAGATGTCTTTTGAGCTTATATATGTGTTCCAGTCTGGGGAAGCCGCTTTTGAACTCAGACCAGCCACGTTCCACGATATAATGGAGGCCAGTTTCACAGGCTGAGGAGCGGTATAGCCTCGCGGATGGAAGAGAGTGGAAGAAGCAATATATTGGAATGTCCAGAGGAAATAGCAGAAAGGAAAGCATTCTGTGTTGATACAGAGATTTTTGGTAAGGAGATAGTCACACATTGATCGCTGTCACCGAGTGTGCGGGATTCAACTGTCAAAGGGGGACTTGAAGGGAAATTTAGCAGTCAGTCTACTTCCCGCAAGGGAGATTCTCTTGAGTGGAGAGTGGGGGGTACAGCCGTTTGTGGTTAGATTCTGATCCTGGCATCTGTACTTGAAGCAAATATTTGAGTCACTAAGGGTGGAGGCCTTATGTCGAATGTCACTAGGGCATCCACTAGGTGTCTGCTGGGGAGAATTAGCTTGATGGTGCCATAATTAGTGCCAATTTGTAGGTGCCTAGATGCACCCAAGATGCCCTTTCTTATTAGGGAACGACAGCGTCATCTTTCGAATCCAGTGGATGGATTTATTTATAAGTGAATCCTCGAATTCTTTGTTACACGTCTGGCTATGTTAGGGCTGGAGAGGCCCTCTGTAGGGTGCCATTTAGAAGCCATACAGTAGGTAGCAGTTTACAGGCTGCCTAGTTACAGATGAAGAGGCGATGGGTCAAGCAGAGTGATCATTCAGAGGCCCATTAAAGGTCCTCCACTCCCCCATCTCTTGACTTCTACTGCATTCTGGGGACATGTCTATGCTCTTTAATCAGTGACGGGTAGCTAGGGTCAAGGAATTTACGGACCTAATTTAAAGACTTTCCCTAAAGGCTAGGTTTTGCCGACATAACAGTGTCAATGGTGGTGTTTTTGACAGCAGTTATTTCTTTTAAGGGGTGGATAAATGAAGGACCATTGTTTTAAGTTCTTGTACCTCATTGGAAGTTCAGAGATTTGATGTGTTAAGGTAGCCAATTTGCCTCCGGAAGCTAAGGTATTACATTTTGCCAGGCTAAGACCATCATGTGGCAAAAGTGGTGAAGCAGTCTGAGTCTGCACTTCAAGGGGAGAGAAATCTATTGCTGCATGGAATTGAGATGGTCTGCGTGTATGTGTGATCGTATTCAACATGCCCACACCAGTTTTCTAAATCTGTGCCAGGTGTGTCGGGGACTGCAATTGGTTCTTTTTGTTATGTTCCCTTTGGAGGGCCTTTAAAACAAGCATTTACAATGCAATTGGTCTCGCGTTTGCCAGAGTTTGAGCTATTGGCGTTGTAAATGACAATGCCTTTTACCCATGTATTTTGGTTTGGAGTGGATGTATGTGGTTTGGAGTAGAATTATGCGGGATGCATTGGGATTGTTAGTTGTGGAACTGTGTAGTGTATTTGTGTAGTAGAATTATGTGGCATGGTGAATAGATAGGGGTGAGAGCTGCACAGACTAGATAGATAGGAAGATAGAGAGGGATAGGTAGTTTGTGCACGAAGAGGTGAGTTAACTCTAGACAGAGGGGGAGAAAGTGTGTGTGAGAAAGAGAAAGAAGGGGAGAGCAGGCCACAGATGCATAAATAGGGTGCACCTGTGTACATAGAAGGCACCCCAAGAAGGGGAGGAGAGCGTAGGTTTGAGGGATGGAATTTTTTAAAAGGCACGGGAAAGAAACTGTGCTAGAAGACCTGAAGTGAACCAATATGAGAGAGGTGGGAAAAGTGCGTGAGAGAGCGAGAGAAAGGTGTGAGAGAGTATGAGAGGGAGACGGATGAATGGGAGGGGCACCCGGGGGGAGGTGGGAGGCGAGAGGTGGACCACTGCACAGCACGAGGAGGTACAGGAAGGTAGCATGTGTGAGCAGGCTGTACAGGGAGTGTGAGGGAGGGATGAGAGGGGGCAGTGCAATTGCGAGATATGAGGGGGTAGTGGGAGTGTGAGAGAGGGCTGAGAGGGGCAGTGGGTGTGTGGGGGAGAGATGACGGTTGGTGTAAGTGCGATGTAGAGATGGATTGGATTGAAATTATTTGTTGTGGAATTGTGAGGTGTGGAGTTGTAGAGTGGAAATATGTGGCATGGTATGCTGTTGAATTAAGTAGATAGTAATTAAATGGTATTAACTGATGCGGAATTATGTAGAGAGACTGTTATGGAGTTAATTATGCGGAATGGTATTGTGTGGAGTGGCATGTTGTGGAGTTGAATTATGTGGTGTGCTGGTAAGTTTTGTGGCATGATGTTGAAATCTGTGGTGTGTATTGAAGGTGTGTTGTGAAATTATGTTGTCTAGTTGAAATATGTAGTTTAGTGTGGAATTAGGTAGTGCATTTATGTGGATTGCTGGTATGTGGCATAAAGTGCATTTATGTGTGGTGTTTTTATGTTGTAATCAGTAGAGTGTAATTATGTGGAGTGTAATTGTGTGGCACTGAGCGGTATTATGTGGAGTGTAATTATGCTGTGTGGTGCAGAACTGAGTGGAATTGAATTGTGTGGAATTATAGGGGATGGTTTGGAGTGGTATTATGTGGCATGGGGTAGAGTAGTAGTATTAGGTGTGAAATTATGTGGCATGTTGCGAATTTGAATTTATTTTGTGGAGAGTAATTATGTGTTTTGGAATTTAGTGAGATATGTGGAGTGCAAATATCTAGGGTGAAATGTAGGTTGCAGTGTAATTATGTGTAGTGGAATTATTTGGAGTTTAATTGTGTTGTGTGGAGTGGCATTATATTGTCTGGAGTGGAGTGTAATTATGTAGCATAGTGGTATTAAGTTAAGTGGAATTTAAGGGCATGGAGCAAGCTGAATTATGTGGAGTTTACAATATTGGTTTGTAATTATGTGCCATGGAGTGGAATGATGTGGAGCGGAAGTGTGTGCGGTTGAATAGTATGGCATGTTATTATGAGATGTTAAAATGTGTTGCTTGTAGTGGATTTATGCTGTATGGATGTGTGTTTTGTGGAACTGTGTGACATCTTCAGTCACTTGATGCTTTACCCAGTGCTTTGCATTTTGGACCTTACAGGTTTTACTTATAATAGTAAAAGTGGTGCATTGATGAGGAGGTGGTGCTGTGCTGATGCTGAGGTGGTGCTTAGGTAGTGCTGTGATGATGCATAAGTGGTGCTGCACTGATGCTACGGTGGTGCCGCACTGATGCTGAGGTGGTGCTGCGCTGATGCTGAGGTGGTACTTGTAGGAAACCAATTGCACACCACGGGAAAACGGGAGAGGAGTTGGCCTAACGGCTAGGGCGTTCGACCTCGGACCTGGGGAACTGGGTTCGAGTCTCGGTAATGACGCTGAACATCCTGTGATTCTGGGCAAATCACTTAATCTCCCCGTGCCTAACAAAAATGAATGTGTGTCCTCGTGTAACGTAACTGGTGCTATGTAAAGCGCTCTGATACCCCGGTTGCGGGTCAAGTTTGCGCTATATAAAACTCTGCAAAGAAAAAAAAATTTTTTATGCAATATACATCCCTAAAACAAACACCTGCATAGGAAAACCTTCAAACACACAACTAGCAGACCAACAAATCACACACCTAGTAAAACTAATTGCCAGAAATAAGGGTAAGCGGAGGACTTCATTTCACAATTACATCACTTTCCAGTCCTGGACTTTTCTTTTTACAGATAATTTTTTCAGGCGTGCTGGTACAATTAATTGAATTCAGCTTAACAAAGACTACAACTCCCAGAATACACGGATATGTCACCTGAAGTTACCAATGAAACCAGGAGAAAACACAGTGACATAAGGTCTTATGGTAAACCTACTCTTGGCAGAATAAAGGCTGTAACGCCAAAATAAACTACATCTCTGAACAGGTGATAAAAAAGTTAATTCAATTGCTTCTAAATGCACCTGATGCAAACACAGCATATAGAAATTTGACTAAATGCTTGATAGCTGGTATTATTTCACATTTGTTTCATCTTCCTCCAAACTGCAAACCAACGTGATACACACAAGTCTTTGTAGTATGTGCATTAACCGACTGAGCAGCGTTACCAGCTGCGAGATTTCAAGTCTGCACTTTTAGGAAACGGGTAAAAGTAAGGTTCTGTGACCTAAGCAAAGCGCTTCAGTAAAAACCGGCAGAGGCTCATTTAATTTTGCTCTTGTCCCATTGAGGAGGGAGGGCCGCCTGAGACATAAGCCTGGGCATGCCACTCTGTGCCCAACCCCGCAATGCTGCATGTGTCCGTGGTCTCATGGGACCAGCTGACAACCCTAGGAAGTCAGTTCGCCTTTAGGTGAGTCTGGCAGCATATAACCACTGACTTGTTCCTTGGAGACCATGCCTATTCTAATTTTATGTAAAGTATTGCCCACACCAGGATAGGACGAAGAGTGGGTTGGCAACAGCACTAGACAGCATTGATATATTTTAGATCATGTATATTTACAATTCGTAACACGCAGAATTACATGATTTATGGTCAATTGCTGAAGCCGGAATTAAAACAAATCCTCGCAGCACGAGATAAACCCATAAGCCACCCTATATCTGCTAGAGGGAGGAGATGTGGCACTAGGGTCGGACCTGCTGATTGTCTAACAAGGGAACCTGATTTTCGACAAATCATTTAATCTTCCAGTGCCAAAAAATGTGAACTAGCGTAATGTAACTGGTACTCATGTAAAGCACTCAAATTCACAAAGTTTGGCTATATAAAACTGCAAAAAAACACTAGAATGGTTTTCTGAGCTGAGTGTGTTTTGGTCCTAAAGCCCAACGAGTCGTGGCAAACGAAAAACAAAATTAACCCTAAACCGTCTGACTGCACAATATCCCTAGATTTCATGTGCCCGTGCGCAGCTTAAAGCAGAGACCCTCACCACTAAATAAATACATCTTGCATTTTTACAGGGCGCAGTTAACAAAGGGCATCCTGGCGCCTAAGTTTTACTAAAGAAGGAAAAATATGCCCATCTGGCAGCCACAGAGGCTGTGCGTCGCTCACGTGTCAAAATGCGCCCGAAAGTGTTGAAGACGTTAAGGAGCTCATGGAGCAAGATATCTGGCCACAAGTATACACTATGATTTCCAAAAGCAATGACATTGAGGAAATTCGAGTACGGGTCTTACTCTCTCATGGTGACTTGGCTGGACATAGCTAAAGTGACCGGGTGTTCGCTGTCCAGAGTGGCTGCTGCTTACACGCCTAACAAATAGGGAAATGCTACACTTAATCGAAACCTAATGGACAAGTTACTTACCTTTGATAACGCCTTATCTGGTAGAGACATGATCAAGCTGCAGAGTCCTTACCTTTGAACTTCCAGGCGTCAGACTAGATCCGGAAGATTTTTGATAGCAGTACCCCTGCGTGCATTAGGTGGCGTCAGTCGACCCCGCGTGATGTCATAGGTGTCAGGTTCGTAGTCGTGCTGTCCGCGTCGTCTATACAGGTGCCACACTAGCGCGCTGACGTCAGTACTTTTCATGACCTTCCACGCCAGCAACGCGGAGCCATGAAGTGACTGACCATGGTGTGTCAAAAATAACTAGTGCCCTGAAGGGGAACCAGCCTTGCACTAAACCAATCCGCAGTGCGGGGAGGATGGGTGGGTCGGTAAGGAATCTGCAGCTAGATCATGTCTCTAACAGATAAGGCGTTACCAAAGGTAAGTAACTAGTCCATCTGACAGAGACATCTAGCTGCAGATTCCTTACCTTTAAACAGATACCCAAACAATACCATCCTCAGAGGAGGGACTGCGGAAAGGTTTTAGAAGACTAAGAAGTCCTGCAAGACAGAGCAGCCACGGAGGACCCTCCCTGCGGACCTGAGAATCCCAGCAGTAGTGTCTGGCAAACGTGTGCATTGATGCCCACGCGGCCACTTGGCAGATGTCAGTAACCGGGACACCACCCTGAAGAGCGGTGGTGGTTGCCTTCGCCCTGGTGGAATGGGCCCTAAGGCCTTCAGGAGGCTGTTTCTTCGCAAAGGATAACATTTTAAAGCAGAGAATGACCCATCACGAAATGGTCATCTTCTGAACTGCTCCCCCCTTCTTTGCTCCAACGTACCCTACGAAGAGTTGGTCGTCCACCCGGAACTCTTTAGTGTGATCAAGGTAGAATGATGACGCTCTTTTTGGGTCCAGACGGTGGAAGGATGCGGAGGAACATAGAAAGTAGGCAGAGTGACAAATTGAGCAAGAAAGAAAGGGGATATCACAGTAGGCAAAAAATATGCCTTAGTGAGGAGCACTACTTTGTCCGGAAAGACAGTCAGGTAAGGAGGCTGAGATGACAGTGCCTGCAGTTCACTCGCCCTTCTGGCAGAAGTTATTGCAACTAAAAAGGCTGTTTTGATAGTGAGCAACCGGAGGGGGCAATTGTGCAGAGGTTCAAACGGTGCACACATCACAAAGTTAAGGACCAAATTAAGGTCCCATTGCGGAATAATAAAAAGGGAAAGGTGAAACAGATGGGTAAGCCCCTTCCAAAATGTCTGTACAAGAGGAGACTTAAAAAGTGATGGCTAATCTGGCAGCCGAAGGAAAGCAGACAGGGCCGAAAGGTAGCCCTTCAGAATGCCCAGAGCACAGCCCTGCTGGGCCAAGGACAGAATGAAAAGAAGAATATCTGATAGGGAGGCAGACAAAGGGTCAACAGACCGTTCTGTATTTACAACATTTTTGCCATCAGCAGTCCTACAGCGACTTCGTGGAGGGACGGCTGCCTGCCAGAATAACCTCAGACTTCAGCAGGAAGGTCAAAAGTTGTCGACTGTCGCCGCTCAATCTCCACGCAAGGAGGCGGAGAGTGGACAGGTTCGAGTGGAGGACACTACCCTGCTGCAGCGACAGAAGATCCTCCCGAAGGGGCAGCCTGACCGGAGGATCAATGCTCATTTGCAGAAGCTCGGGATACCAGACTCTCTGTGCCCAGTCCGGGGCCACAAGGATGACTTGGGCCCTGCCGCTCCTGATCTTCTTGAGCACTCCGGGCAGGAGTGGTACGGGCGGAAAGACATACAGGAGACCTGTGCTCCATTCATGACGAAAAGCGTAGCGGAGCGAGAGCCGCCTTGGAAACTACAACACGCAAAACTGCTGACACTGCGCATTCTCTTTGGAAGCGAATATATCTAACCAAGGCTCTCCTCACTGCTGAAAGAGACCTTACACCACCTCTATATGGAGACGCCACTTGTGATCTGCAAGGCACTGGCTGCTGAGTTTGGCCACTCTGTTCAGAGAGCTGGCCAGATGTTGAACCACCAGGGAAATGCCCTGTTGTTCCAGCAAAGTCCAGAGATGCAGGGCCTCTTGACAGAGGGTCCATGACCCCACCCCGCCCTGCTTGTTGCAGTACCACATGGTCATAGTGTTGTCTGTGAACATCTGAACTAGCCTTCCTTTGATGTATGGTAAAAAGGCTTTTAGTGCCAACCGGACAGCCCAAACCTCTAACAGGTGGATACGGAGCCTGGCATCATCCAGAGTCCTCTGATCTCCACCTCTCCCAGATGGTCGCATCATCCCAGAAGGGAGGCATCCGTCACTTCTGTGAGATCTGGATGGGGAAGGAAGAGGGGTCTGCCTCTGACCCAATCGCGGTTTGTCAGCCACCACGGCAGGTCGTTCGCGGTTCCCTCAGATATCTGAACTAGGTCGGTGAGATTTCCACAATGCTGTGCCCAATGGAACTTCAGGTCCCACTGCAGAACCCGCATGTGCCATTTAGCATGGTCCACTAGCAGGATGCAGGAGGCCATGAGGCCCAACAGCCTCAGTCATAATCACCAAAATCCAGTATAGAGACTGAAACATCTGCATCATTGCCGGAGTATCCTTGACTCGCCACTGGGGAGGAAAAGCCCGAAACTGCACCGTGTCCAGAACTGTTCCACTGAAAGGGAGCATCTGAGAGGGAGTCAGGTGTGACTATGGCACGTTGATAGTGAACCCCAGCGAATGCCGGAGTTTGCTGTAGTCTGGAGGTGGGAGACGACTGCTTGGGTCGAGCCCGCCTTCAACAACCAGTCGTCGAGAAAGGGAAAGATTTGGACCCCTGCTCTCTGCAGATGGGCTGCGACCACCGCCATCACCTTGGTAAACACCCAAGGGCCCACCGTAAACTGCAGATAGTGACGATGTGCTGGCCGAACGGGAATGCGAAAATAGGCGTCCTGCAAGTCCAATGCTACCATCCAGTCTCCCAGTTCTAGGGCAGAGAGGACCTGAGCAAGGGTGAGCATCTTGAACTTTTCCTTTTGAGGAAGTATTTGAGGGCTCTGAGATCTAGGATAGGACAAAGGCCTTCGCCCTTCTTTAGAACTAGAAAATAGCGGGAATAGCAACCACAGCCTATTTCTGTGGTTCACCGTCTCTATAGCTACCTTGGCCAAGAAAGTCTTGACTTCCTCGTGGAGTAAGGCAAGGTGATTCTCCGTCAGCCGATCGTAAGTTGGAGGCATGGAGCGAGGGGTAGTCTCGAAGGGGAGGGAGTAGCCCCTTCAGACTATTTGCAGCACCCACTTGTTATAGGTGATATCTCGCCAATGGTGGAAGTGAAGGCATATCCTGCCACCAACTGGACGTCCATGATCTGGAGGGATCGGACCGGGAAGGTTTTGCGGTGGAGGAGGGGGCTGTGGCTTGAGCTGACTTCTGCCCATTTGAGCCGCAAGGTTGGGGTGTACCGCGTCCAATTCCCCGCAGAGGTTGTTGGACTTGTGGGGTCCTCTGGCTGGAAAAGGGATGGCATGGTTGGAAGCCCCTTCCATAGCCACGAACGGGCGAAAATCAGAGACAGGCCGGGATCAGGTGGAGAGGCCCAGGGACTTGGACGTAGCCCGCGAGTACTTGAAGCGCTCAAGTGCTGCATCTGCCTTGTCTCCGAAGAGACAGCCATCAAAGGGCATGTCAATGAGATTAGCTTGGACATCCCCTGAAAAGCCAGACATCCTCAGCCAGGCATGGCGCCTAACGGCCACCATCAAGATCGCTTTGCCTAGTGAGTCTGTTGCGTCTAAGGCTCATTGTATGGCAAACTTCGCTGCATCTCTCCCGTCTGTAATAGCTTGGGAGAGTAGAGCCCAGTCCTCCTCCGAGACTCTGGGCAGCACGTGCGCAACTGTATCCCTTAGCTAATGGGAGTAACGGCTCAAGAGGCTGCATGTGGTGTTTACCGACCACAATGCTAGGCTGGTGGAAGAAACAAAATCTTCTTACCGAAGCTGTCCAGCCTTTCGGATTCCCTGTCTGGGAATGCGGAAGGAAGCGTGCCATGGGAAGCGGAGGCTTGGACCACCAAGCTCTGTGGGCTGGGATGGGTACAGAGGAAAGCTAGGTCACCCGGTGCAGGGCGGCAGCGGGCAATGGTTCTTTTTACAGGAGCCCCTGTGCTGCGCTTGGACCAGGTGCCCATTAGAACATCTGTCAAGGCCTCGCAGAAAGGCAGCAAGGGTTTCAGAGGAGGAGACTGCAGGACCTCCGTCAGAACGTTAGTCTTGACTGCCACCGTAGGAAGCTACAGGTCCAAGACCTCTGCAGCCCTATGCAGCACCATCACAAATGAGGCTCCCTCCGCCATAGGCAAGTTAGGAGAAGACAGCATTCCAGAATTTGGAGAAGTATCCAGACCGCTGGCATCACCCAGGTCCTCATGCCAGTCCAGTTTATGATTGGGTTGCAGGATTTCTAAGGGATCCTGCTGCCCCTTCCAATCCACATCCTCCATGCCTAACCCTTCAGAAGAGGGCTGGTTGAACGGCATGGAGCCGTACGGCTCTGTTAGCGCCTGTCTCGCCGTTAGTGGATGCCCGACCAGCACCGTGTTGTCCAGAATGACGATGGAGAAGGCAAGGCCGATGGGTGTTGGCGACGCTGAGGGCCTTGACGTCGGACGCCGCGCCGGAGAAGGTCGCAGAGGTACGACCGGTGCGGATCTAGATCCAGGGACGGATACAAGAGGAGGCCGTGGCCGAAGACGAAGGCGTGGAACCCATAGGATCTCCTTCTGCTGAGCCTGCAGGGTCTCTCAGGGCCCCGGAAAAGGAGGGAAACGTTGAGTTGACCCAGGCACCCACTCTGCAGAGCGAGGCCTCAAACGCCGAGGCTCCTCCGTCTCATCGCGCGACGGACGGGGCGAAGTCGAAGCACGCTTCGACTTCTTGTGCTTTTTGTGGTGCTTCTTACCCGACTGCAATAACTTTGAGGAAGAAGAATTAGATCCCCCGGAGCGGTATTCGGATCTTCCTCTTGAGCAGGATTGACGAGGTGACCTCCTTGGCTGGACGCTGGGCCGCGATCAGCTTTAGGGACTGCTCCCTTCGGCGCCAAGGTCTACCAGAGGGAGCAGAACTTTGTGTCGTGGTCGCTCTCCAGGCACTAGAGACACACCAAATGGGGGTCCTTGACCGACATGGCGTGGTGACAGTCGCCGCACGGCTTGAACCCAGAGGTCTTTTTACTAGACATCACTACACACCAATAGAAGTAGTCAAAAAAAAAAAAAAAGTCTGGCAAAAAGTGACATGGGGTAGCTCTCTTCGACAGATCTGCGCTGGCAGAGAAAGAAAACAACTGATGTCAACGCGCCGGGGTGGCGCCTATATAGACGCGAACGTCATGACAAACCGACGCCTACGACGACCTATCTGTGTGCAGGGGTACTACGATCATAAATCTTCCGGATGTAGCCTAACGTTTCAAAGTTCAAAGGTAAGGAATCAGCGGCTAGATGTCTCTATCAGATAGCTTGCGGCTGAAGTAGCAGGATTACTTGATTTACGGAGCCATGGGAGAGGAGTGTTAAAAGTCTAAAAAATTCATATTGAGTAAATGTCCACATTCATAAAAGTTGGCATTACAAAAAGGAAGCAAATGATCGTACACCAGCAAACTCCTGAGTGACCCAGTATACATAATATTACACCAGCATAGCAGTAGCATCTCACCCCTATGCTGCCTCACAAACGAGTCTCACCTGATAAACTTGGTATCAGTATTCATTACACACATTCAAAACACCCCGCCACTGTACGCCATGCACCTGGAAAAGCTAATATTGTGACTCCTGCAAAGGCTTCAAGTCTGACCTTGTTGGATAACGGAGGAATACAGGTTGTCAGTGCTCTTCCCGCTTTGGGGCCTTGAAATAGAGTACAGTGCTATCCATATAGACTGCGCCCACCTCCTAACAGCACACTTCTGTGTAATCAAGGGAACGCCCTTTCAATGCACTCACGGGGGGCGCTCAGGGAAACAAAAGGGAGGAAGGGGTTAAGGCCGGTTGCATGGCGGGAGGGAAACTTAGTGAGACTAAACCACCCAAAAATGCTGATTGTTTCGATAGAGGATGTGGCGTAACATTCAGAGCAGTCGACAAATGCCAGGGAACAGGTTTTGAGTCTCGGCGCAGTCTCTCCCCGTGCCTTCCAAAAATAAAATGCTGAGACAAACCGATCTGAAAAATTTAAGTAAAGCAATGGCATAAGCCAAAAAGTGCTGCCATTTATTGGTGCCTTTGTGTGATTTCAAAGGGGATCTTGACAGGAAAAAAACAAGTGTATTTGTCACAATCCTTAAGGCACATCACGTAGCTGGGCCGGGGAAGCACTTTTCACTGCTGCTATTCTTTAAATAACGAGGAGGAGAGTGAACATCTGTAAAAAAGAAAGTGTGGCGTCTATGAAGCAGGCGCTGCTCTGAGCCAGGAAAACCCATGCACTCTGCAACAAAACAAAGAGTGCGCAAACACAAAAGGAACAAGCCGGTGCACGAAGCGAACAAAACACGAACCCTCAACACGAGCAGGAACAGGCCAACAAAAAAAAAGTGCTCTCAAATTGTCCTAAATAACCTGAAGAGTAAGAGCACATGTAACGGGCAGTCCTCATGGGAGGATAAAAAAGCCCAAAAGGAGGGACTACTAAGCGTATTCACCAAACAAAAGCCGGCATTCACAAAGGACATTAGGAGGAACTATGAAAAAGATGGGCGGTGGTTGAAGCCCATACTTTAGATACAGCATGTCTCGAAGAGACAGTGCGTATGCGCTGCCTAGGCGAGACCTAAAAATGAGCTATATTTGAGGCGCCCCACTTGCCCTTAGTGCCTGACCGAATACTTGATTTAAGATCATACGGGCAGTTTGCCTTGGGGAGCGCGGCCTGGTTAATGTTGGGGACTACAAAATTAGTGTTATTCGAGTCGGGTCCATCTTCCCCTGGGGGCAATGTGTCTGATCTAATAAGTGTCTCCACATCCTCAATCACTCTCTCTAAACGTGCAGGTGTTGGGTTTGCTTGTGCTTTTAGGATGTTTGCCGATGACCTGTGGAAGATCTGAAGCTTCCAGTTAGCCTATTTTGCAAGGACCTATTAGCTAGTTTGAGATTACAGAAAAAATGCACAATGATGTTGCAATCTATTTCAAACAGCATGGAGAAAGAGCATTAACCGCTCGAGGAAACACAAAACTTTAAAATGTAATAAAAAAATATAAAACAAATGTAAAGGAACTTTAACAAAAAAATGCAGATGTTTTATCAGCACGAATGCAGCAAGGGCTAAACAAGAAAGAGCAGCCTTTACTCAAAGACCTCCGGTCCGTGTTATATCAAAGGCTCCAACAGGCAGGGTGCGGTTAGCGTTAAAAGTACCTTGTCACGCCAAGTCCAGAAAGTGCAGCCAAGAGAGGTAGCTCAGTCTAGCCCAGCCTCTGACGGGTGCGGACGGGCCCGCTCTTGGCCCGGGATTTGGCCGGGTATGGCCCGGACGTGTTCTGCACAGTGGGGTTGCAGCGTGCTTAAGTATCACTGATTGGGCACAGGTGAAGAAGCAAGAGGTGCTTCTGGGACAAGTAGTCCCCTGCGGTCACAGCGCGACGGCTCGCCCCCCAACGATGGTAGCCAACAGGAACTGATGAAGAGAGCACCCAAGGAGCAAGTTGTGGCCAATAGTAGCCCAGGCAAGGTTCCAGAGCAGCCCTCATCAAGCGGGGCTGCAGCGCACTTAAGTAGCGCTGATCAGAAACAGGTGAAGCAGCAAGAGGGGCTTCTGGGACATGAAGTCACCTGTGGTCGCAGCGTAAAGGCTCCCGTCCAACGAAACGGCACCCAACAATGGTAGCCAACAGGAACTGATGTAAAGAGCGTCCCAGGAGCAAGCTGTGGCCAACAATAGCCCTGGCAAAGTTCCAGAGCAGGAATACATCCCTACTGGCAGCAGAGAAAGGGGTGAAGAAGTTGTGACAGGACAATGTTGTCATACCTTTTGTGCAAACCTAACATGAAAGGTCCATGAGAAGACATTTCAGTGAGATGCAATTCTGAATATATAGTGTTATTCTCAACAATAAACCCCTCAATTCGATTAAACTTATACCATTATGTGAGAGAAAGCCACTTTCAAGTACCTGTAGTGTCTTTGAACATCCAAGCGCTGTCAGTTTCGTCTATCACTGCAAACTGGCTTTCCGACAGACACGCCTTGCTTCTCCTTTGGGCCTGAAGAGTTGGTGCTCTTCGGTGGCTCTTCCTGCTGAGCTGAACACGGTTTTTCAGTGCACTGGAATCCAGCACAGAAGGTTGCTAGAGAAAAAAGTAATATAGTTTATAAAACAATGAAGTAACAATCAACTTGCATAATGTCAGCTTCACTTACAGAGTACTGTTTACACAGGAGATACAAAGCTACAAATAAAACTAGTTCCTTAACACAGGGGTTTTGCAACTAAATTTAATTCAAGACTCAGGGCGACGGAGTCAATCGCCATGCTGTAAGAAGCATAGCTCTGGAGTTCCTCGCCTGCTTCCGGGACTTCCACCTTGTTTTGGTGTCTGGACCCACATCAAGTGCTCCAGGGGTTCTGGACCCCATGCGGAGTGGCAGTGGATCACTTCTGACTGCTGGGGGACCTGTGAGCACATTTTGGCCAACTACCCTTGGAGCAGAGCCTGTTGCCGCACCGAGGAAAAAGATGGCGTCCGCACTCGTCACGGCCCTTGCTGACGTCCTAGTGAACTCTTGCAGGCCAACCGACCATGAGGACAGCACAGGGATGGGATCGCCCCCTCCGATTTGCTGGGGAAGACCGACTGCGACGCACCCCTATGAGGAACAGGGGCTGGTGAAGAATGTGGGGACAGCTGGCAGCTTACAGGCTGTAGCGCCCTTGGAGCGAAGGCAATGCCCCGATCCTCGTGCGCCTCGGCCCTCATCCTTTACATACAATCCTCAGCTGTGCTGCACACTGCAGAGACAGCTTAACCTCCTCCACCCTGGCCTAGAGGGACTGTCACAATGCTGCTCGGGGGGCCTCATAGCTCCCCCACAGGTCAGTGCAGTACCAGCAGCGCGGCCCCCAATACCCGCATTACCCACCCATAAATGGAGATATGGGCGCTACAGTGAACCGGTCCTCACCCAGAACCTGGTACTAACTTGGGGGCATGACATAGGACACAGCAGAAACTTCGAGCCCCTTTTTCATCCTTGCTCACTGGACCTCGTTGAGCTGCCCTCATCCTTTTTTTTTGCCACATAGCGCAATGGCCAGTGAACTGAACCCAGGAAACTGTACCCTTTGCCTGCCACAACCTCTTTCCCTATTAAGCAACAGGCAGGACTCCAGCGTCGGTACTAAGCACCGCAAGACTCTCAAAGTACTGAAGGAGCATCCCCCCCATATCCCTGCAACTGCTGGTCACAAGCCCACAGCATGGGGGATATCAAGAAGTTTAACTGCAACCCTCCTCTCTAACTTGGGTGCCTTGTGACTGCCTTCCCTGCCCTGGATGTTACACTCCTAATGGTCATCACAACAGACTTCATTACCCCGAAGCGAAGGCACCTCGAACGTCCGATCTAGTGGGCCATCTCTGTTGGCCTGCTACACCCAGCGACAGTCTACTCTTCCCATATTCCACCAAGGGGCGCACGCTCAGGGTAAAAGAGGGCTTTCCACCTATGGCTACACCCGGGAGCTGTATCTCTCACCAATAACCTCTGGCACCGCTAGCGGAACAAACACAGATACCAGAGACAAGATAGATGTTATCCTGGCAGCTATCAGCTCCATGAAAGAAGCTCTGGAATCTAAAAATGGACTCACTGGTGGTGGATCTTGAGAGATGATCATCACAAAATGACCGACCGGGTCCACACTGTGGAAGCCGTTGAGGCTGAGCTAATGCCCACCACGAAGGGCAACTTATCGGCATGGCGGGGCCACGTGAAAATGCTCGAAGCCAGGATCGAGGATCTAGAATTCGGGGCCAGACGTAATAAATATCAGAGTGTTTGGGCTTCCCAAGAACATTGAGGATGTATCAATGATCACTTACCTTGAGGACGGGGTCCAGAAGGTGGTTGCCTTCAAAATTCTAAGCACTTGAATGAGCACACAGAGTTCCTGCCTGTGCTCCACCCCCAGGTGCCCCACGTGACCGGTGGTGGCCTGACTATTGCATTTTCACGATCAGGACTTTTAAATCCAGCAGGTCCGCACTGCGGGCCTTTTCTCAGGAGGAGAACGCAAAATTCTCTATCTTACTGGAATACACAGCAGCTGTGCAGCGACAAAGGGCCTCTTTTCTCGCCACTGAGAAACGATTAGGAAAACTCCCCATCCCCTATGCGCTGCTGGTCCCTGCCAGACTGCAGATCCACTTAGATGGCTAAACTACCTTTTTTGATACCCACGATGAGGCCTGGAACTGGGTCGACACCTACGATGCTCACCCTAACCCTGCGCCCCAAGCGGCTCCTCTCAAGACAGCCAGGCGCAAGTGAGACTGTTTGCGGAGGAGCAGATGGTCATGCCCCACACCACATCAAGTGTGCAATGGCAGGGACTGGGCTCTCACCGCGACAGCATTGGTGGAGCACACCAACGGGGGTTTGGGGGGTGAGAAGGCATGAGAATCCCCTCTGCAAAAGATTCCAGCTCCAGATCAGAGGTTGTGGCCCCGGATCCGATTCCAACACTGTCCTTCCGCAAGTCACCCCTGGCGCTGCTGATGACATTATCTAAGACTTGCCCCGCTCTCTTTGGTGACACTGTGGAGCACACTGTTTACTAGACTTGCTACTCTATTAGTACTGCTGGTTCAGACTACTGAATGCTTTCTTGCCAACACGTACAGACCTTATGGGAGTCGCTTGTTTCTGCTATTGAATGCGCTCTCCCTAGTTCACTGCCCTGATGTGCGTGGTCTATGCCAAACCCACCAGTGGTGAAAATTTGTTATGAGTTCACATAGTTTGGACGGAGCACCACAGCCCGCCTGTCCTAGGTGGGTTTTGTTGGCAGTTTTCTTGTCGTTTTCTTTCTTTTGAGGGTTGTTTTTCTCGCTACTACTGGGGTGTTCGATGCTCTCATACTACACAGGAACGACTGGGTGGGTTGGGTGAGGGCCGCCGGTTCTCCCTGGCCTAAGCTGTGTCTCCTTTACTCATGGTCGAAGTAATTTCGAGCTTCAAAGTACTCACTTGGAATGTCTGGGGTCTCAACTGCCCATCTAAGTGATTCACGGTTCAAATGAAGCTCAAGAGGCGAGGGATCTAGATGGCATTCCTCGAAGAGACCCATTTTACAAAGGCAGAAGCCTCACGTTGCAGAAACACTAGAGGGGAAAGATCTATGCTACTACCTAATTTATCTTTGCTAGGGGAGAGCTGATCTCGATCCTATCTGGAAACCCTTTCCTCCCCCAGGTGGAAATCGACCCAGAGGGTCTTCTTGTTGTGTTGGGAGCAAACTTGATGGGATCGATATCGCTTTTTAATTAATGTATATACCCCAAACTTGGACCAACCCACGTTCCTGTCCTCTATAGTACCGCATATCCCCAAGTTATTGCAGTTCCCACTACTGGTGGGAGGCGACTTTAATTGTATAGCTGACACCACCCTGGACAGATCTCGCCCCCCCTCATCCCCAATTCACAAAACCGCTCGCCTCTTTCACAGTTGGGTAGGGGATTGGGGCCTAGTTGAAACCTGGAGAATACATCAGTCCTATTATTCCAGTTTGCATGACCTATCTGTTCGCCTGGACACATTCCTGTGCTCTGCCTCACTACATAGCCAGGCTACCAGAGTTGAATAACTTGCTGAAACCCACTATGCTCACAATCCATTACAACTGACCTACACCTGGGCGGCCTGCAAAGCCCCCAATCCTGTACTAGAAACTGAACACCTCAGCCCTGGACAACCCTATTTTGCGGACAGGTCTGGGTGGTGCGATTCATGATATCTTCACAGAAAACAAGGGCACGGCTTCCTCTCCCCTTGTGGAGTGAGAAGCATTCATACCGGTCATCCTGAGTCCCTACATAGCCAATGTGTTTGGGATCCAAGTTCAGTTGCACAAGAAGATCAAGCAGCAGGAGGACCTGCAGTTCCCCTGTTTTGGCAACCCTGCAGCCCCAGACCGATTAAGCATGGAACGAAAACACCTTCTGGGGATGGTTGAATGCCTCTGGACCTACGATTACCGGGCCTACACCACCACAGCCCATGACGAACGTGACAAGACAGACTGTTGGCTTGTCTAGCCAGACCTGACTGGCAAACCTCTTACATCCTTCATAAATGCACACATGACGATAGGGTGGTATATACTCAGACTGAAGTCAATAAGGTTTTGTCGGAGTACTACGGTCAGATTTATGCCCCGAGGGATAGGGCTTAACTTCACTCCATGCACGACTATATTCTAGTGGTCAGGAGACGTAGACTCCCCACAACAGTGGCAACCTTGCTGGGAGGGGAGATTCTGGATCAAGGGGTCAGAAGGGCCATTAAAGCATTGGCCCAAGGCAAGATCCCTGGGGCGAATGCTCAAAAACACACAACGTTTTATACGGAAACGGACTACAAAATACTAGTAAAAGTAAAGGGCATAAACTCAAGTCAGCACATGTTAAACGACCTGCATTTGGAGTCTTGCTTACAAATGCATTAATATCTCAGTTCACAAACAATTATCTTTGTTCTACCCCAATACAGGAATATATGATGTTACTACGTGTACTAATACCACACGTGCCATTACAACGCGGTTATTTCTACGCTAGTACCTTTACAACGACCTACCATTATAACGCAAACTTTTACCAAGCATATGCCTTTATCACGCATGCAATTACAACGCAAAGGCATGCGTGGTAAAGGCATACACTTGGTAAGTAATTGTCAATATATATCTATATCTATAGCTATATCTATATAGATAGATAGAGATATATATATTAATGTTTTTAAATATATATGTTTTGAACCCCATACCACCTTGAACCCTAAAATTACCCTTACCACCCCAATACCCATACCCACCCTAAACCCTAAAATGACCCTTGCCACCCCAAAACCCATACCCACCCTAAACCCTAAAATTACCCGCCACCCCAAACCCCATACCCACCCTAAATGCTCAAATTACCCTTGCCACCCCAAAACCCATACTCACCTTAAACACTAAAATTAGTCTAGCCACCCCAAAACCCATACCCACCCTGAACCCTAAAATTACCCTTGCCACCTCAAAACTCATACCCACCCTGAACCCCAACATTTTCCTTGCTACCTCAAAACCCATACCCACCCTAAACTTACCCCTGCCACCCCAAAACCCATACCCACCCTAAAATTACCCTTGCCACCCCAAAACCCATACCCACCCTAAACAATATATACTTACCTTATACTTGCATGTAAAACACATATACCTTTACCATTCATGTCTTTACAACAAAATTTGTTGTAAAGGCATTCGTGGTAAAGGCATATGCTTTGTAATGGCATGCGTTGTGATGGCAGTGCGTTGTAATGGCACTTGCGCTGTAATGGCATGCTATGTAATAGCATGCGTTGTGATAGATTCGTTGTAATGGATGTTTCCCTCAACACAGCAAAGGATGTGTTTAAAATCAGAATTGACTTTATTTTCCCTGGGGTTGTAAAAATTCTGATAATTGTAAAGTGAACACGGTAAGAACAAACAGCAAATCACAATCTTTCTCTACTTCTAATTTAACTAAGTCAGAATATTTATGTAAATCATGTACTGTTATAGAGCATTTCAATGACTCTTAAAAGTCAACACTCTGAAACATCTAAACCCTAGTTGTACAGCAGGTTATCTATTTGGTCACTGCAAATTACTAAATATGTAGTGTCATTTATAGAAGCTGATTTAGGTAAGGTTATTTACTGCTCCCTCTCCACAGGCATTTTATTCTCTGAACTAAGAAGAGCAATTTGTCCCTTTCTTCTACAGAGGTGCTCAATGAATCCCAGAAATTTCATCCAGTTTACTCCCATCTTCCAACTATTTTCCATTCAAATTGTTGGCAAAATAGATTTTGTTCAGCTTCCAATTCTAAGTAGAACCCAAAATCTACTTGGAACCTTAAAAGATAGCTTTAAGCCACGGATATGGAGGGAGATAGTAGTCTTTTCATTCTTAGGCAATGCTAGAATAAAGGTGTATGGTCATGGTGCCTTAAGTCCAATTGCTCTTTTCAGCAGCATTTGACATCAAAGACCTTTCTTTCCTTCTAAAACATCTGACCAAACTATCACCCAAATTACCCATACATTTATAGCTTCCTTCATAAATGGATGAAAACATTAAATGCCAATAGGACGTTTTAATTACTTCAGGATCTGTAATATAGGAGTGATTTCATTATCTTTTGCAGCATTTGAACTTTTTAACGTATGCAACCAATGTGTATATTTTTTTAAGCGTTACTTTAGGCAAATGATCCATGGTAAATCAGAGTTCTTTCTGTAAGCCTTCCACTGGAAGACATTAGCATTAATAACCAGATCAGTTAAAATGTAACAAAAGACAGACGTTTTGTTTCCCACTGTCACCAGGGGAAGCACTTGCATCCCATGCTGCCCTTCCTTGCCAGGTCTATAGAGACCTGAGCACTGTGCTAGAATGGCGCAACTCTAGACCCTGCTGGCAAGGGAAACAAGCTGCGCAGAATGGTACCCGCTCATGAAACAGCAGAAAGCTCAGCTTTAGCAGTGCGGTGAGGAAGCAGAGAGGGCTGTGGGACTGGGTGGAAGACGGTTGAGTACTTTCATATTTGGAAGAGTGGAGGACATGTGTACTGCGGAAGGATCATTGGCAGAAGGACAGTTTGTTTTTGCAGTTTGTGTGTGTGGGGTGAGTAAATGTAGAGATTGCTTAGTCGATTTAGGGTACTAGATTTCTTTTTTATGTTTGGGAGACAGAGGGATGCCATGTTCTGTATAGCACCCCGATTACTCGTCTGCCCCTACGCAGTTACTGAAAGCAGTGACAAAAGTGTTTGTGAGATGGGTGTTAAAAGGTGTACTTTCTTCAGAAAGCCATAGATTGCTTGCTCCTAATGGGACATTCCCCCAATCATTGGTCATTTTAAGTGCAGACAATGTAGTATCTGAAAACACTGCATGGAAACCAAATCTTTTGAGCATGGTTATAATAAATGTACTTCAAATAGATTCACAAACTACAACATATAGATATATAGATATATCATAGTGGCGGTCACCACTAGGTATTTATAGTTAGCTCTGCTTTTCCATAGATGGAGTAGGTTTGGTTTGTTAATAACTTTTGCCCCGTTTGACGGATCTCACAAAACTACAAAAAAGACCGTTCCTCCACCTCAACACCTTTCTGGAAAGTTTTGTGTTGATCCGTCAAGCGTGGGCCGAGAAAAGGGTGGGGGGGGGGGGAGACCAAAACGTAACATCTCCATGCATTTTCCATAGATGTCTTTAGGCAGGGCTACAGCAAAACTGCTGGACGGAATTACACCAAATTTGGCAGGAAGCCAGATCTTGGTCCACAGATTGTGCTTTTTGTGATTTGGTGTAAATCCGTTCAGTAGTTTTTGAGAACTTAAGGGTGAAAAATAATTGTATATATTAGCAGTTGGGCTCGCAAGAGTCCCGTGGGCGTCCCACAAGAGCACAAAATCAAAAGTGGAGGCCTGTGATTGGTTGAGAGACTCATTTTTCCCAGTTCCTCCGCACAACCTACTACGCACACCCGTCATTACACAGAGGTCTCAACAGAGGCCAGTCCCTCCACACACCCTACTACGCACATCCGTCATCTGAGATAGAGGTCTAAAAGGAGAGCCCAGTCCCTCCCCACACCTTACTACACACAATTATCATTACAAGAGAGAAGTCTCTACAGAGAGGCCAGTCCCTCCACACATCCTACTATGCACACCCTTCATCTGAGAGAAAGGTCTAAAATGAGAGGGCAGTCCCTCCCCACGCCCAACTAGGCACACCTATCATTGTAGAGTGAGGTCTCTGCAAAGAGGCCAATCTCTCTCAACACACCATACTACGCACACATTTATTATCTGAGAGAGAGGTCTAAAAGGAGAAGCCATTCCATGTACACACTCCACTACACAGGACCTGCCATCTGAGAGAGAGAGGTCTGAGAGGAAAGGGTAGTCCCTCTCAACTCACTACTGTGCACACCCATCATCTGACAGAGAGGTCAGCAGAGAGATTAGTCTTTCTCCACACCGCCTACTATGCACATCCTTCATCTGAGACGGAGGTCTCAGTGGAAAGGATAGTTGCTCCCTACTACACACACCAATCATTCGAGGGAGACGGCGCAAAGAAGAGGCCAGTCTATCTCCACACACCCTACTATGCACACCTGTCATTGGAGAGAGTGGTCTAAGTGGAGAAGGGCAGCCCTCAAAAAACACTACTACGCCCACCTGTCATCTGAGAAAGAGTTGTGTGTGGAGAGGCCAGCCTCTCTCCACACCCAGTACACACACACCTGTCATGTAAGAGATGGCTCTCAGTGGAGAGGATACTCCATCCCACATACTACTATTTCCCTACAATTTTGTTGCGAGACTCTCGCGAGAGCTCACAAGCTCGCTGCACGCACACGTGCAATCTAGCGAGAGGCTCGCAAGACACTGATGGAAAATTACTGAGCCTGTCACGAGGTGCTTTACGATGCAGTGAGAGTCTTGCGAGATCATCATGGGGATAAGTGGGAAAAAAAGGGCGATTGGTTCAACCAATAGTTACCATTTTTATTACATGGTTTAAGAAATGATGTGATTGGGTGCACAACCAGAGATAGTTCACATTGTTCTTGGTGATTTGGAGGAGAAGGAAGCCGGTTTGAGTTGTGCCTAATAGAAGTGACTGAATTTGGAAGTGAGACAGGCTGGTGTCTTCAGCCACAAATAAGAAAAAGCTCTAAGTTTAGGTAGTTAAAAAATATACTTTATGGACTTTCTTGAGAAGTGTTAGTAAGTGCACTATTGTTGGTAAAGTTGTTCTATTCAAGATTTACTGAGTGAAAAGCTGTTTTTAGAAGTGTATGGTTGTCAATATAGCTTCTGGGAGGTAGAGATTAGAATTAGAGAGATATCGCAAAGTTTTGCAGGTTGTGATAAAAAATGAAATGTTGAATGTGTATGTAGTTAGATAAGTAAAAGAAGCAGTGTTTCTGAAATTACAAAAGAATCCTCAATCTGTTAATACATAGCCTACGGTTTTTATGAAACTTAAGAGTACAAATATGTTACCCCTATGAGATGTTGGAGTAGAGATATTGATATTTCTAGAGTAAAACATCGTGCTCACAGTTAGAAAAGGTGTGTAAAAGGAATGTGGTAGTTTACAAACTGATATGGAGCCATCTTTGAAGACATGTTATAATTTAACTGTGGATAAAAAAATACAGTGTTTGAGTGTGTGGAATTTTTTTAAGAGAAAGAAATATGAAGTTAGTGGTACAGTACATATACATTTGTGATTGTGGGTGAAAAATGTAGAACTTTTCAGAGAATATAGTGATGTATCACTTATCAATTATTCATCAGTATGCAACTTGAAATGTTTTGGTTATTTTGCCTTTTTTAGGAGGAAAATGGAAAACAGAAGTACCATGCCACACAATATATGGAGGAGGAAAACAAATTGTTTACTTTGGAAGAAAGAGGGAACACTAACTATGTGGAAAGTCAGGCGAAATATGTAATTGCACAACTGATGCTGTTCGTAGTGTCTACAGCAATATATGTACCCTTGGAGAAGCTTCTTCTGCGTAGTTCTACTTGTTGATGATAAAATGAGTTGCTTACTTAAACATCAGAAAAAGTGCTTTATTTACATAAGGAGTGTTATCTGCTTTAGCAGTACGTATCTGGATACAGGCAGTATCTGACAGTTGAAAAAATGTGTAGACAGCTTAATAACTTTCTAGTTTGGCTACACAAGCTAAGTTTGTCTACGTTTCAGAATGACTGCATCTCAAATACTTCTACATTCCTGTAATGAATGTAACGCACTGGTTATTTCGATATTCCTGGTTGAAATTCTTTTTGCAAATTTTATAAAACCTCAATTTTGCATAGACTATTTGCCACCTAGCCTGCCATAAAAAGAATATTAAAGGAGCTATTGTTTGGCAGGCTAAGGTGGCTGAAAGAGTAAAAGAAGATCTATGTATATCAAGATCCCATAGGCAAATGAAGCAAATGTTGGTGCCTTGTAATGAGTGATGAAAAAACGCTATAAATTAGTAAAGTTTATTGTTTTGTTTGTTTTACAGTTTGTTGATGTAGTTTGTTAATGTAGTTGTCTGTTTTTAATTTTTTTTTAAATACGAAGTTCAAATTACTACTGATTTCTTTCCTTAATAGCTTGTAAAAATTTGAATACTGTTAGTGTTGCAATGTTGACTTAAAACGACAGTTCCATCTTCAAGAACTGTAACTGTGCTGCCGCATGTATATGTATGTGTACGGTACTATAGAGAGATTAGTCCTTCATGCTGTAGTCTAAAGAGTTTTATACAAGAGAGGTTTTGGCATAGATGTTAAGTTATAGAAATTGTAAAGCGAAGCTAATACACGGAGATGTCTTGGTGCTAGATAAGAGGCATGAGTAGACACGAAAGGGGTGAAAATACCACGAAGGCGAGTTAAAAAGCAAAGTCTTAGCAAGTTTCCGAAAGGCCAGAAGATTGGAGGCGCTTTTGATATGTAGTGAAAGAACACTAGCATTTCCATACGCCCGTCAAGAAGCTCCTGCCGCCCCAAGATGCCCGCTTGAATTTAAGGACAACTAAAAGTTTGGCATTGGTTGAGCGGAAGATCCTGCCTAGAGAGTACCAGCTGAAGCTGTGCTGTAAGAGTTCAGGGCCGGATCCTTGAAGGGCTTATACAAAGTGACTTAAAAAAGTGAACCACTTCCTAACTGAAGTTTCCTGATTGACCTGGATACCAAATGGTATTTCGTGATTTTCAGAAGTAATCTCGCTGCGGAATTCTGCAGGATTTGCAGTTTGTTCAGGATGTATTGAGGAGCATTGAGCAAGAGGCCATTACAGTAATCCAATTTAGCCATGACTAATGAAGTGACCAACGTTCTCTGGAGGTGGACAGGAATGTAGGGAAGTATCTTTCTAAGAGTTCTGAGCACGATAAAAGCCGACGTCACTGCATAGACCTGATTAACATAGCAGAGTTTGTTGTCAATAAGGAATCTAAGATTGCGTGACTTTCAGACAGGACTCGGTAGGGAGCCCATATCCTGAGGCAGCAGGACGGAGTCCAAAAGGAGGAGTGGGCACCAAAAAGAATCACTTCTGTCTTATCAGAATTCAGTTTCAAGCAGTTCCTTCCCATTCAGATGTTGACTGACTGCATACAGTCGCAGAACTTGGAACCTACAGCTGGCTCGTTATTGGCTAAGGAGACGATTTGTGTGTTGTCTGCATACAAGGGCAACGAGAAGCTGAAGGATTGTATTAGCTCCACTAAAGGGGTAACGTAGAGAATAAAAAGTGTTGGAATGAGCGAGAACACCTGGTGGACCCCGCATGGAAGAGAATAGGAATGGGAAACAAGCTCCCCAATCTGCACTTACTAAGATCTGTCCGAAAGAAAAGATTTGAGCAGATCCCAAACTGGACCACAAATGCCTAGTTTAGATAGACGCTTCAATAGCAGCTGGCAACTGACAGTGTCTGAGACCACAGAGAAATCAAGCTTTATGAGGGCTGCTCCTCCTCCCTGATCGAGTGACTATCTGATCTCTTTGGTGGCCCTGATCAGTGCCCTCTCTATACTATGACTGCTAAGGTATCCAAACTGAGTGGCATCAAGCAAGTTCTTAGATTAAATATATTCTGTAATTTGAATATTCATGACTTTATCTGCAAGTTTAGCAGGCAGAGGAAGGCAGGAAATTGGACGATAGGTATTCGGATCTTTAGGATCCAAAGAGGCCATTTTTATCAAAGGAAACACAGAAGCTTTTTTCCATGCAACTGGATAAAGTCTAGACTGAAACATGTGATCAAAGATGGCGGTAAGTTGAAGGACAGTGTCCTCTGCCACTAGCTTGGCTATCCTGGGAGGACAAGGGTCAGCTGGAGAGCAAGAGGTCATAGATAACAGTAGATTAGTGAAATAAACTTAGCAAATCTCACTTGTTTGGTCTGAGGCGAAGAAATCCCGTCACTGCAGGTATAGGAGATGGAGGAAGTACATTTATTAAATATTGAATCAACGTTCTCCATAAAAAAGTCGCCAGAGAATTGCAAACGGATTGGCTAGAAGGACAAGAGTCTTTAGGTGGTCTCTTGGTCAACATGGTAACCGTTTGAAATAATTCTTTAGAAAAATGTTTTGCTTCTTCAACTGCACCCTAATAGTATAATACGCACTGCTGTGAGCTGTAGAGAGGGCAGCTCTTTTCTAAGTTATTATATATGTGCTTGTTACTCTGGAGAGAAATTTCAGCGGAGAGGTTTGTCTCGGTGTACACCTTACTACACGTCTGTCCCCATAAGGAGATGTCTGAGAGAGGCGAGTGTGCCCTTACATTTAAATATGCACACCGGTTGTCCAAGACACAGTGATCAAAAGAGAGGATACTCCATTTTATATTCTACTATGAACATTCATTATCATGAGGCGATGTATGAGCAGATTGCGTATACACAACGGGACATTCATGGTGCGTTTGTGACATTATAGAGATCTGTATAAATCGCGCGTGCACGCCACACCCCTAGAGATACGGCATACCTGGACGGCCAAGATCTGCCGCGGCCAACGCGCACACAAAGCGAAGAACTAAACGCCTCCCTCCACTCAGAGGAACTTCGAGACAGTATTTTTTCCCTGTCTAATGGGAAGTCGCCAGGGCCGGACGGCCTACCGACTGAATTTTATAAGGCATACACACACATCTTGGTACCACAACTGCTAAAAGTATACGAAACAGCGCTCGATGACTCTACCCTCACTACCACACAGAATGAGGCCCTGTTAGTCTCCCTCCTTAAACCTGATAAGAATCCCGACCTCTTAGGCTCCTATCGTCCGCTAGCGCTCCTTAACACGGATTATAAAATTTTTGCAACACTATTAGCCAGACGTCTCTCACCTCTTGTAAAAACGTTGGTACACCCCGATCAGAATGATTTTGTTCCTGCGCGCTGCACTTCTCTTAATTTACGTAGATTTTTTTTTAGAGTGCAACAGTACGCCACACATGCCTGGCCTCGTTCGGGCTGCCTGGTGCTGGATTTGGAGAAGGCCTTTGACTCATTGGAATGGCCTTATCTGGCGTCAGTGCTGGGTAAATACGAACTAGGGGAACACTACTTAAATATGGTTCGTTTACTGTACCAACGGCCCACGGTCCGGGTTCGTACTGGCAGGTTAATCTCAGATTGCATTAGAGTGAGACGGGGGAACACGTCAAGGATGCCCACTATCTCCATTACTGTTCTCCCTAGCTATGGAGCCTTTAGCAATGCTGCTCCGGAGAGATGGCGAGGAGTGGGGGATACGGTTGGGAGATGGGCTACAGGCCGTTTCCCTGTATGCGGACGATTTGCTGTCGTATCTTCGAGATATTACTGCAATCCCGACGTCCATTGCGGATATACTTAAAACCTTTGAGGAGAAGTCAGGGCTCCGGGTTAATTGGGCCAAATCGGGGATCTATTCATTCAGTGCTAGCACACTAGAGGTAGACGTGTCTCTAAATGGCACACCCCTCACATGGTATCCCACCACATTCAGATATCTTGGCATATTTATATATCGATCACCTGAAGACTTACTGGAAGGTAATTTGACGAGAGCCATATCGGCCATACGCGCTCAAACGCAATTCTGGAAGACGCTGCCGCTGAATGTAATGAGCCGCATCACCTTGCTGAAAATGATTGTACTTCCCAAACTACTTTATTTTTCAAATCTTCCACTTTATGTCCCACCTAAGACATCTCGAGACCTGGAGCGACTATCCCGGGACTTAATATGGAATAGAGGGAGACCGCGTGTCGCTCTGTGGAAGCTGTATGCCCCCACTAACCAGGGCGGGCTGTCGGTCCCTAATATGGAACTGTATTATTTAGCTGCCAAGCTTCAATGGGCGACAAAGTGGTTGAATGGCAAGTGCCTGGAAGACACAGCGACTGTGCACCAGCCCTGGACCCACTCCCAAGTTTGTCACTTATTCCATCCCATCGCCAAACTTCAGCGGCCACCACAGTTGCATTTGGGATTAGCCCATAAAGGCTATAAAAGAAGTTTATATCTTACTCGCAAGACACTTCCATACGCCCCGATTTTACCACTGATGGGGACACCAAGGGGTAGACTGGGTACATCGGAGGCAGCTCTAGCGACTTGGCATGCGGCAGAGCTCGACACTTTGGGCGACTTATATAGACATGGCGCATTAACATTCGAGACGCTAGTCGAAGACAATGAATTGCCAGCGGGCCAATTTCTTTTACACACCTCCCTCCTGAAGGCTTTGTCAGCTGCCTGGGGAGACCTGGCAGTTGTGGTACATTGGCTTGTGGAGGCACTTCTCTCACACGCTGAGGCCGATGCAACGGCTCAGAGTAAGATGGGAGGCGGATAGAGGCCGGCCTTGGACTGACAAGGAATGGGATGCCATATTAGCGGGTGCCAGGAACATACCAAGGAACTCTAGGTTCAAGCTTATTCAAACATATATTATACAAAGGGCATATCTCTCGCCGGACATGATTAATAGATACTTCCACATCGCCACCTCTACATGCCCACGCTGTCAGTATCCTGATGCAGACCTGCTTCATATGCTGTGGGCTTGTACATCCCTTCAGCATTACTGGCAAGAAGTAGTTACAATCCTAGCTACATGCACAAACACGACGCTGCCGTTGTCATGGGAAGTCTGCTTTCTAGGGCTCTACACTAGATCCAAAAAAACTAAAGTCACCTCGAAGTTCCGAGATTTGGGTTTCATCACTGCAAAACGTCTAATAACCAAAAAATGGAAAAGTGCAGCCCCTCCAGAGATACTTAGCTGGAAGCGTTCACTCATAATATGGGCACAGGCGGAAAGTTCAGCACTACACAGAGAGGAGACAGCGGGGCTTCGTAAATTCCCCATTGCGCAAAGCTGGGACACGTTGCTTGCTGCCTTCCAGACCGGCAACCCAATAGCAGCTGATACTGCCCCAACAGTTAATTAGTGATAAACCCACCAGCCCCCCCGTCTCTCAGCCAAGAGGAGTTGATACGCCTCAGAGCATACAGAACAGATAAATGTCGCTCCCCCTGGTCCGCCATGGATAGCCACTTGCACCTCATCCGCCCTCAGGCACAATGGTCCTCTTTGTTGGCAAAATATCATGCCCTGTTACGTGCACTATTTCAACTACCTATCAGATATATGGTTATGTGAAAATGTACAGATTATACACCTTCGTACTCAATCATGCACAATTAATTTTGTTTGTATTCAATAGATGGCAGACTTTCTTCTTATGTTCTAAGTTTCAGTTTATTCTGTATATTTAAAAAAGAAAAAAGAAAAAATGAGACTTATTGGTACCTACTGGTGACTATTATTTGTGCTCTATCATCACTCAAACCCTTTCTCCTATTACGCAGCAAATTGATGATCGGGCCCGAATGGCAAAGATTTGTATGTATATGGTATGCACACGCAAGATCCTGTCATACCTGCTCAGATAGGATGTGTTAAGAGTGAGATACAGATAGCAATGACACAAATCTACAAATAATGATGTGGCAAGGCTGTGGGCAATGGCACGCAGAGGCGTTAGAACATATGCTCATGTAAGATATGAATATCTGTAATGGTGAATGGCACATCAGCGTTGATTATATACTGCCGTGACAGGTAATGCTATTCTGTACATGGGATTTGTATTTCTGCTATGAACATCTAACTATTTTTGTACGAAACTGTGATGAGTCATGTAAAAAAGAAAAATACCAATAAAGATATTTAAACAAAAAAAATGAGGCGATGTATGAGCAGAGAGAGCAGTCTCTACCCAATTAATTTCCAGATGATGGTGTCTTTTTCCATAAAGTTCTTTTTATTAAGGATCCAATTCCATCACACTTAAAATAGGGCCAGCCAACGCGTTTCATCCTTTAGAGGGACTTCATCAGGGAAATTTGAAGTCGTAGAGAAATTTGGCCATCACAAATTGGTGTGTCAATAATGACGTTTTCAGTTATGAATGGCGCCGTCTGAGTTCGGCGTCGCAGCTGGGCAGTTTTTGCCGGGACGCCGAACTCTGACGGCGCCATTCATAACTGACAACGACATTGACATGCCAATTTGTGCCGGCCAAATTTCTCCACGACTTCGATCCGAAACCATGCCTACTGCCCTTGGTCTATCAGTGACAATTTTTTTGTCGATGAAGTGATTATATACTTGGACTATTTATTTTAATGTCCTACACTGATCTAGTCCTGAAGGGGTCTTCAGTCCACATATGAATTTTTCCTGTTCTGAAGATGGTCTACTAGATGTAATACATGACAAGACTGAAAAGTCGACCAGTTTAATCAATTTTTCATGAAAGAATTGTTATATAGGAATTTTTTATTGAATGTTTAATGAAAATCTCTATTTGTAAATAGGCTTTTGAAATGGGTTATTCACCTAAGTGACTAGTAGACATTTTTTCTGGAAGATAATCAATATCTGTCACTTATGTTTATGTGAATATTGTTTTGTACCCTTTGAATTAAAGAACAATTTACTTACCTTCTGTAACGCATTATCTGGTAGAGACTATCTAGCTGCAGATTCCTTACCTTTGAATTTCCCAGGCGTCAGGCTGGATCTGGAAACTTTTGCAGAGCAATACCCCTTGCGTGCCATGTCGGGTGGCTCCATTCAGCTCCGCGTGACTTTGTAGGCGGCGTCAGCGTCGGTTATGTCGTCGCAGTGCCTATATAGGCGCCACCCAGGCACGCAAATGTCCGTACTTTTCGTTTTTTCTGTGCCAGAAGTGCAGAGCCACAAAGTAACTGACGTAGTCTTGTGCAAAACTAGGGCCCTGAAAAGGGGAAACAACCATAGCCCTACAATATCAGTCCGCAAAGCGGGCAGGCATGGGTGGGGCTGTAAGGAATCTGCAGCTAGAGAGAGTCTCTACCAGATAATGCGTTACCGAAGGTAAGTAACTTGTTCATCTGATAGAGACTTCTAGCTGCAGATTCCTTACCTTTGAATTCGATACCCAAGCCATACCAACCCGGCAGTGGGTTGCAGACTCTAAGAAGTCTTGAAAGACATCACGGGCAAAATGTCAGTCACTGCGTACTTGCCCATCAAGGCAGTAATGTTTCGTGAACGTGTGCACAGAAGCCCACGTCGCTGCCTGACAGATGACTGGGACACCCCAAGCCAAGGCCGTAGTCGCAGCCTTTCCCCTGGTGGAATGGGCTCTTAATCCCTCAAGGGCTGCTTATTTGCCAAGGCATAACAGATTTTGATGCAGAGAACGACCCAGCGAGAGATGGTCCTTTTCTGCACTGACCTTCCCTTCTTTGCTCCCACGTATCCCACAAGGAGTTGGTCATCCACCCGGAACTCTTTTGTGTGGTCAAGGTAGAACGACAATGCTCTTTTTGGGTCCAGCGGTTGGAGATGCTCCTCTTCCTTAGAAGGATGCGGAGGAGCAAAGAAGGTGGGCAAAGTGATGGACTGACCCAGATAAAATGGGGTCACGACCTTTGGCAAAAAGGAAGTTCTGGTGCGAAGAACCACCTTGTCCGGAAAGGACACAAGGTAAGGAGGCGAGCAAGATAACACCTGCAACTCACTCACCCTCCGGGCAGATGTAATCGGCACTAAGAAGGCTGTTTTGATGATCAAGAGCCGGAGGGGACAATTGTGCAAAGGCTCAAAGAGAGCACACAGAAGATAGGTATGGACCAAATTAAGGTCCCACTGCAGCATAATAAAGGGCATGGGTGGAAATGAGTGAGCCAAGCACTTTTGGAAATCTATTTACAATAGGAGATTTGAAGAGTGAGGGCTGGTCTGGCAGCCGCAAGAAAGCAGACAGAGCAGAAAGGTAACCCTTGAGAGTTCCCAAGGCAGAGCCCTGCTGGGCAAGGGTTAGAATGAATAAAAGGACATTAGAAAGAGAAGCAGAAAGAGGGTCAATAGACGTTTCTGTACAGTATAACACAAATTTCTGCCAACGGCAGGCGTATACCGTCTTAGTGGAGGGCCTCCTGGCCGCCAGAATAACGTTACAGGCTTCGGGAGGAAGATCAAAAGCTATCAACTGCCGCCGCTCAATCTCCAAGCATGGAGGCGCAGAGTTGACAGGTTCGGGTGGAGAACCCTCCCCTGCTGCTGCGACAGAAGATCCTACCGTAGAGGCATCCTGATTGGAGGATTGATACTCATTCTCAGAAGCTCTGGATTCCAGACTCTCCTCGCCCAGTCCGGAGCCACAAGAATGACTTAGGCCCGGTCGTTCCTGATCATCTTCAGCACCCTGGGCAGGAGTGGTATGGGCGGAAAGGCGTACAACAGGCCTGAGCTCCACTCGCGACGAAAGGCGTCGCCGAGCAATAGCCGCCTTGGAAACTCCAGCACACAGTACCGCTGACACTGCGCATTCTCTTCAGAGGCGAACAAATCTAACCAAGGTTCTCCCCACTGCTGAAAGAGACCATGCGACACCTCCGACTGGAGACGCCACTCGTGATCCGCTAGGCATTGACGGCTGAGTTTGCCCACCCTGGCGTTCAGAGAACCTGCCAGTTGTTGAACCAACAGGGTTATGCTCTGCTGTTCCAGCCATGTCCAGAGACGAAGGGCCTCTAGAAAAAGGGTCCACGACCCCATCCCTCCCTGTTTGTTGTAGTACCACATGGCGGTGGTGTTGTCTCTGAACACCTGCACTAACTTCCCCTTGACAGAGGGAAGAAAAGCTTTCAATGCCAACCAAATCGCTCGGAGCTTCAATTAATTTATGTGGAGCCCGACTCCACCGGAGACCAGTGTCCCCTGATCTCCACCTCTCCCAGATGGCCGCCCCATCCCAGAAGTGACGCATCTGTCATGACTGTGAGATCTGGTTGGGGAAGGGAGAGAGGTCTGCCGTTGACTCAATCGCGGTTCTGTAACCACCACTGCAGATCTTTTGCAGTTCCTTCCGAGATCTGGACCACGTCAGTAAGATTTCCCCAAAGCTGTATCCATTGGAACTTCAAGTTCACCTGCAGAGCCCGCATACGCCATCTGGCGTGTCTCACCAACAGGATGCAGGAGGCCATGAGGCCCAACAGCCTCAGAGTCAGTCTCACCAAAATCCAGGATAGAGGCTGAAATATCGGAATCATAGCCTGAATATCCTGGACTCGCTGCTCAGGAGGATAAGCCTGAAACCGTACTGTGTCCAGAACAGCTCTGATGAAAAGGAGAGTCTAAGAAGGAGTCAGGTGTGACTTCGGCGCGTGTATGGAGAACCCCAGCAAATGCAGAAGTTCGCCATAGTCTGAAGGTGGGAGACAACTGCCTGGGCAGAGGACGCCTTCAACAGCCAGTCGTCGAGTTTGGGGAAGACAGACACCCCTAACCTGCGCAGATGAGCTGCGACCACCACCATCAACTTGGTGAACACCCAAGGGACACTGGTAAGGCCGAAGGGGAGCACGGTAAACTGAAAGTGCTTGTGGCCTACCTTGAACCGCAGGTAACGCCTGTGGCCTGGCAGAATGGGAATGTGGAAATACGCGTCATGCAGGTCCAACGCTACCATCCAGTCTTCCTGGTCTAGGGCAGAAAAACCTGAGCCAAAGTAAGCATTTTGAATTTTTCCTTTTTGAGGAAGAGATTGACGGTCCGAAGATCTAAAATGGGCTGTAGCCCCTTGTTTTTCTTCGGAATCAGAAAGTTGAGGGAATAACTGCCACTGCCTACTTCTGAAATCGGGACCCTTTCTATAGCTCCCTTGGCCAAGAGAGCTGCAACCTCCTCTTGGAGCAATTTTAAATGATCCTCTGTCTGTCGTTCCTGATTTGGCAGAATGGGAGGAGGAAAGGAAAGGTTGAGAATAGCCCTCCTGGACAATCTGCAAGACCCACTTGTCCGATGTTATGGATCTCCAGTGGGGAAGATGATGACGAATTCTCCCACCAACTGGAGTAGTGTTTTCCTGCAGAATCAGCCTAGGAGTGCTTGGAGGCTGCGGCTGCTGGGGGCAGAATGGCCGTCGACTTCTGGCCTCCATTCAGAGCTCGGAATGCACTGCGTCCACATCCTCGCATGGCTTGAGCAGTCTGTGCAGGACGGTGGCTAGGATAGGGTTGACGCGGCTGGAAACCCCTTCTGTTGCCACAAAAGGGGCGAAAGGAAGACTGGCCCCAGGGGGTGGAGGAGAGGCCCAAAGATATGGCCGAAGCTCAAGAGTCCTTGAACCAGGGCAGTCTCTGCCTTTTCCCCAAAAAGGCGGGTTCCATCAAAGGGCATGTCCATAAAATTGGCTTGGACATCGCCCGAGAAACCAGTTGTACAAAGCCAGGCGTGGCGCCTCAAGGCCACCGTCATTAAATTCGACCTACCCAGGGAATCGGTCGTATCTAGGCCACACCGTATGGTGAATTTTGCTGCATCTCTCCCATCCTTGACAGCTTGTGAGAGCACAGCCCGGGCCTCCTCCAGGACTTGTGGCAGCACTTGTGCAACCATTCCCCAAAGGCAATGGGAGAATCGGCCCAATAAGCACGCAGTATTCACCGACCACAATGCCAGGCTGGAGGAAGAAAACAACTTCTTCCCAAATGCATCCAACCTCATGGATTCCCTGTCTGGAGGGGCGGAAGGGAATGCGCCTTGGGACGTAGAGGTCTGCACCACCAGACTCTCTGGGGTGGGATGTTAGCTGAGAAACTTAGGATCGCCCGGTGCTGGGCGATGGCGGCGTGCAATCGTCCTATTCACAGGAGCCCCTGTGCCAGGTTTGGACCATGTTCCCGGAAGGACGTCCGTAAGTGCTTCATTAAAGGGCAACAAGGGTTCTGAAGTGGAAGTCCCAGGTTGAATCACCTCAGTCAGGAGATTAGTCCTGACCTGCACCGAGGACAGCTCCAGTCCAAGGACTTCGGCCGCCTTCTTAACCACCATGGCATAGGATGCCCCCTCTAGTCCTCACGCAGATGTAACGGCGTGAGGAGGAATCCCTTATCCGGTGATTTTTATCAACAAATAAAATCATTTATATTGTACACCAGTCTCTTCAACGTGCTTATTCCCTCATGGACGAACTCCATTAAACATTGAGCACCAATATCACAGCGCTCTCCTTCTAACCGCAGAACATCTCTTCATAAGTGGAGTACAGTCCATTAAGTTTGAAAACTGTGATTCTAGGAAGAGATCACGCTGCACCATCATCAGACGTAGCTTGGTCATTCTCTATGATAAAAACAGGATATCATCGTTGATTTAACTGTGGCCTTTTCCTGACGAAGGCACTCTCCAGTGCCGAAACGCGCGCAGAACACAACAGTCAATTGAATTTGTGCCACATTGTTCTCTTATGAATGTTAAAATCGGTCATCAAACTACTGTCGCTATCAATGTCATCAAATTGTTTTTAATTGAGTTTACATTTTGGGTGAAGTATGATTGCTGATATGATTGGGACAGTATGAATGGGTCATTTTATTATTTCTGTTATTATCAATAAAATATATTTTGTAGTTGTTTGATAAAAATAGTAATTGTTGGTTCTTTCTTTAATTTTTTCTTGTTCATTATATAAATTATAATGCGATTGCATTATCTTTGTTGCCTTAAGTCTTTACATTGATAGGATGCCCCCTCCTCCATAGCCACTGTTTGCGGAGAGAGCATGCCAGTATCTGGAGAAGTATCCAATCCACTGGTCTCCAAGTTCCCCATACCAGTCCAAAGTCTCCTCAGAGACTGCCTGGATTTCAAAAGGGTCCCCAGACCCCTCCCATTCCTCTCCCGAGCCTAGCTCATCCTCAAAGTGCTCAGGCGACAACATAGAACCTCTGGGTTCTGTCGACGTCGGAATCAGCGTCGATTGACGCCGTTACGGCACCGTATTCTCAGGGATGAGGATGGGGCTTGCGCCTCCGACTGGCCTCTGTGACGTCGCGGGCACTGACTTCGGATTCGATGTCTGGGAAGGTTGCGATGGCACTACCGGCGTCGAACTGGATCCAGATCGGATCCCTGGGGCCCCACTGGCGTTGTGACCGGAGCCGACGCCGTCTAACCCAATGGGACCCCTTCCGACTCCGCTGAGCCCGAAGGCTCACTAGAGGGGTCGTTCCGCTCAAATACATGGTGCATGGCCTCGTAAAATTATTTTATTTGAGTGGGAGTCGCTCCGGCTACCGGAAAGGGGGGAGACGCGAAGTAGACTCTGGCTCCGTGGAACCGTGCCTAGAGCGTCGGTGCTCCTTACCTCTTTCGACTACGGATGCCAGCTGAGGTGAAGTCAAAGTCCGCTTGGACTTCTTCTTCTTATGCCTCTTCCCCGAGTGTCCCGAGGACCTCGAATGGGAGGAAGAGGACTTAGGGCTCCGTGAGCAGTCCCGCGACCGCCTCTTCTTTGATTGGCACCGTGACCTCCTCGGAGTCTCGCTTGACCGTGTCGACTGCTGGGCTGCGAGTAACTTCATCGCCCGCTCCCTCAAGGTCTTCGGAGCCATCGCCCAACAGTCCGAACACGACTTTGTATCTTGGTTGCGCTCGAAACACCACAGACCTACTCGGTGGAGATCAGTGACCGAAATCATGCGGGAACAAGTCCCGCATGGCTTGAAACCTGTCTTCCTGGAAGACATCCCTCGCACACGAAGTCTGAATCCAAAAATTTCCACAAAAGTCGAGAAAAAGCCTGCCAAAAAGCGGCAGAGGGGTAGCTCTTCCCAGATCGGCGCTTAACTGGCGCGGAAAGAAAAGAACATCCGCGCGCCTTGGTGGCGCCTATATAGGCACCGCAACGTCATAACTGACGCTGACGACGACGTAATGCAGAGCCGAATGGAGCCACACGACGTCGCACGCAAGTGATATTGCTCAGTAAAAGTTTCCAGATCCAGCCTGACGCCTGGGAAATTCAAAGGTAAAGAATCTGCAGCTAGAAGTCTCTATCAGATTTATTTGATTATACATTTCGACAAAAAAAGTATACACCTGTTACTGATTCATTTTATTTATTTATTCACTTTTGATCTTTGCAATTGATTTATAAAATGTGTATATTTGAGGCCACTAGTTTGGGCACTCGTAATAGAATTTGATAAATTTTGCTTCACTATTTTGAAAGAAAATCCCTTGTAGGCACTTTTACCTGACAACACTTTCTAAAAGTGGCATTTCTAAAATAGTAATAAAAAGTTCACCAACACCAGTCAGCGTGAATTTTCACTACTATTCCAAACTCACCAAACATGGAAACGCTACTCCTTTCAGATCAGAAATGACCACTGAAAAACATATCAGGGAATTCCCAATGCAAATCTATGAGAGGAGCAGGCCTCACAGCAGTGAGAAACCAAATAGGCTGTTTGTCACTACTAGAACATGCCACACAACAAAGGCACATGTCCTACCATTTACCTACACAGAACCCTGCCCATAGGGGTGACTTATATGTAGTAAAAGGGGAGCTTTAGATGTGGCAGCCACATCACTGCAGCAGTAAACTGAGCAGGCAGGACCTGCATCAGTAGAGGCCTGAGAGAGGTTTGAAAGTCTACTTCTGTGGGTGGCACAAGCATCGCTGCAGGCCCACTAGTAGCACTTAATTTAGAGGCCCTGGGTATATGGGATACCACTGTACAAGGGACTTACGGGTAAATTAAATATGCCAAACAGGTGTAGCCAATTATAACAAGTTTACAAGTGGGAGCACATGCACTTTAGCACTGATTAGCAGGAGTAAAGTGCCCAGAGTCAGAAAACCAACAACAGGTCAGAAAAAAAATACAGGGGAAAGGCAAAACGTTCTGGCATAACCCTGAAAAAAGGGCCAGGTCCAACAGTCGTATTATATAGATGAAATAAATCTGATCAAACTATGCTATGTGCTATTAGATTTCATTTGCTATTTGTTCAGATTGCTTTACCATTAATACCAATGAAACGTATTCATACTAACAAAAAAGTTCAACAAATATGTACCTACTTCCAACCCACACTCCGCTTGGACCACCTCTCTGATGATTTTACCATACAAGAAAGGTTTTATGGGGAGAGCAGCATTTTGCTACCTGGTATATGAACAATGGAACGGGATGAATCTGTGATGCGACAAACACACAAGCCCTTAATATTTATAAAGTAGCTAACAACTTTTCTCTCCCATTCCTTTTCCCTCCTTCCTCTAGGAGCCTTTACTAAAGTAACAAAAATGTGGAAATCAAAAAGGAGGCACAGAAAGTTTTGAGGCTCAGTCAAGGCCACACGGAATTCTTGCTGGGGAATTATAAATTCAATACAAACCTTTTTTCTTTTTTTAACAAGTCTATTTGTTTGGACAGCTCTGTTTTTAAAAAGCAAATAAAGGAACATATGAACTTGGCTGTAACTCTTCAATTAAAAAAGGTTCAATACCCTTAACCCGCCCACCCTTTCACCCACCTGGTAAGTGCCATTATTCACAAAGAGGAATAAAACTTTTAGAGGGCCTAAATTGCATGCCAAATAAATTACAAGCCCGACAGACGGCAAAGCGTTATTGGTACCCGTGACTTGAGCTTGACTTACACTTGTGAGGAGGATAAAGTCTTTAAACATGTGCCAGTGAAGGGATAACATAACCTAGTCAAAGGAAGATACTCTAATCACATCACAAAGAACTGTAGTTGACTTCAAACAGTGTAGGATTAGAAACGTTCTTTTGTAAAACTACTCTCATTATTCCTTCCCATCTGCTTACAAATCTTTCAGCCTAAGAGATACATACTGCATTCATTACAATTATAAAAACTGTCCTATATGTTAATTAGCATTCCTAACTTGGCTAAAACCAAGAAAGTCCATTTGCAGAAACATACTATGCTGCTGCTAAGCAAATTACAGTCAACGGGAATACTTGTTCCTCAATTACTGGGCAATCAACTACTAATCCCTTTATGAAAACAAGCACATTATTATCCATAAAGGAGTATTACATTTTGAAAACTCTTTCCATAAATCACTTGTTCATTGCCAGTGATTCCACGACAAACTGATTGTGGAAAAAAAACTTCTGAATACTAATGACTTATGGCATGTATAATGCAACATATATTCAAGAAATATACTTATCTATACTAAGCTCTGTAGGCTCCTCTGAAGGAGGAGGAGAATCGTATCAAGGACTCTTCAACGATCAACAGCTGTTCTTCAAGCTAACAAACAGATGTCTGCTACATATACAGTACACCTTTGGCGTCTTTAAGATGAAAAGACATCTATACATCTTAGCGGCACTATTTTAAAGGGAGCAAGTGACCTATATCAAAAACTTTAATATGAAAGTGCAGCCTAGAGCATATCACAATGAAAGGCAAAAGTCAAACAACCGTTTACCTTACCACATTTTAAAAATAGCACAGAATACTTAATGAAAAGTGCATTCAATAAAGTTTGAAAGCTATGCATTAGCCGTCACGTTAACTTACGTCCATAAACGAGAAATCAATTTCGCCCTCTTCGGGACACGACCGGACAGATAGCGGTAATACAGTGCCATCAATTGAATCCATGTCAACACTGGAGCGGTCTAGGCTCCCAGTCCTTTGGTCTTTTGTGGCATCATGGCGGTCCAGCTCCAGTTGAGAAGAGGAAGAGGATACCCTGCTATTTGGTGGTTGCTTTCTAGTTGAAATAGCATTATCTGTTGAAGGCGATCGAGGCACAATACTGTAAGGAAAGCAAAAGACAAAACAATAAGCAAGTAATTGAAACATATTATTTTGCTTAAATATATGGCACCAGATGCTAGCTCCCACAAATCTTTCCACTAATATATTTATCTGTATTCATACCAAAAGAATGCGATAACTCACTTATGTTGGATCTGTGAATAGAGTGGAGAGGTAATAATAATACAGACACTTGTAAAGCGCGACAGCTACCTCAAACAGAGGTGTCCCGGCGCTAAGCGGAAAGTAATACAGCATTGGACCGCTCAGGGCCAAGTCATGGGTCCTCAGTCTTCCTTAAAAAGCCAGGTCTTCACCATTTTCCTGAAAAGGGGCTCAGTATCGATAGTGCAGAGATTGTTCGGCAGGGAATTCCACAGTTTTGCAGCCCCGAGCGTAAAAGATCTGCCACCCATACGTGCCTTTTTAAAACGGGGGATACACAGTAGATTTTGGGAATTGGACCTCAAGGTTCTGGATTGTTGGTAACCACGTAGTCTGTGTTTCAAGTAGATGGGGCAGTTACCATGCATAGCACGGAACGCCAGAGTCAAGGCCTTGAATTTGATTCTTTTCCTCACTGGAAGCCAGTGTAATGCTTTTAAATGCGGAGAGACATGCTCGCGAAACGGCACTCGCCTAATTAGTCTCGCAGCCGCATTTTGCACTATCTGCAGGCGTTTAATCAGGTACTCTGGCTGACCCAGATAGAGGCCATTTGCATAGTCTAGCCTGGAAGTTACTACAGCATGTACTATGTTTTTCCGACACTCCTCTGGAAGCAGATACAAAAATGTCTTCAAATTCCTCAGTTGACAGAAACAGGTGGCCGTCACCTGACGTATCTGAGCCGAGAAGGAAAGGTCAGACTCCCACTTAACACCTAGATTTTTTATACAATCTGCCGGTGAGGGAGGGGGACCCATTTCGGTAGGCCACCAGAGATCCGAAGCTGGGGGTGGCTCTTTCCCGAAAAACAACACCTCTGTCTTTCCTGCATTAAGCCCGAGTTTGTTGTTGTTCATCCACCACGCTATGTCTCTCAGGCAACCCTTGAAGCTCTCAAAGGCAGCCACGGTCTGCTCTTTGAAAGTGAAAACCAATTGTGTATCATCTGCGTAGGAGATCGCTCTTATCCCCCAATTGGCTATCAAGGTAAACAGAGGAGCCAGGTACACATTGAACAGAAGAGGGCTGAGTGCTGACCCCTGAGGGACTCCACACCAGAGCTGTTTTGGCTTGGATAAGAAAGGTTGAAGCACAACCCTCTGAGTGCGATTCTCCAAATAGGATTTCAACCAGGCCAGGGCCGAGCCTCCAATACCACTATCCAACAGTCTCTCTAACAGCAAGGTATGGTCAACGGTGTTGAAAGCGGCCGACAGATCCAGGAGCACCAGCATCGCAGAGGCCCCTGAATCTACAGCCAGTCTAACTAATTCCGCCACCTCCAGGAGGGCCGTCTCAGTGCTAAATCCCGACCTGAAGACAGATTGGGTATCATGCAGGATGCCCTCCTTTTCGATAAAACTAGACAGTTGCCTCTGCACCAGTTTTTCCAACATCTTAGCCGGAGCTGGCAGCAAAGAGATGGGTCTATAATTGGTCAGATCCCCAGGGTCCCCATTCGGTTTTTTTCTTAACGGTAGGAGAGTAGCGTGTTTCCAGACATATGGAAAAGTACCCGTTGACAGGGAAGCGTTCCAGATGTGCAACAGAGTGTGTGACAAGGAGTGGGCCATCACTTTCCATAGTGTTGGGGGCAAGGGTCATCAGGTGCCCCCGACTTACACCTCACAATTTCTGACATGGCATCCTGTTGGGAAATGCTGGAAAACGACATCAAAGACGGTTCCGGGACTCTAACTGCCCTCTTGTCACATTTCTCTGTTTCTGACCGCCCTGATAAAGATTTATACACTTCCTGAATTTTATCGTCAAAAAAGATGGAAATACTTTCGCATAAGGCGAGTGAGGGTTGCACAGTGGACTCCACAGCTCTAGGTTTCAAGAAGGATTTGACCACTTTAAACACCTCCTTAGTCGAGTTATCAGCTTTATAAATACAATCCGCCAGATACTCTCTTCTAGCTACTCTAATCTTGCTGTGGAATTCTTTCAAAGCGTTTCTATAAATGTTCTTAGCATTCTCGCTGTAACCAGACCTCCACTGCCGCTCCAGTCATTTACAGCTACTCCTGGTCACCCTAAAAGCCTCCGTGAACCAAGGGGCGGATGGTGAGAGCCTAGATGATCTAGTCGTCTTGGCAGGAGCTGCGACTTCGACCGCTGTCGCAATCCACTGATTTAAGGTTATGGAATCAGCGTTCGGGTCAGATGAAAGTGTGGGTTGGCTGGCCTGTAAAATGGGGTCCAACACCATCACTGTTAAATTTTTCCAATTTCGTTTAATGTAGGATTGATTACCCTTGCTCTGACCAAATCTACAGAGCTTAAAACAAAAAGGAATCAAACAGTGATCCGACCAGACCAGTTTGATAGGGGCCGTTGTGGTCAGGGAGGTTAAGTTAGAAAAAACGAGATCTAAGATGTGGCCTGCCTTGTGAGTAGGAGATCTAATGTGTTGCGTTAAATTAGCCCCTTCTAGGGTCAACACAAATTGAGCTGCCTGTGTGCAGGTAGCGTCGTTCACATGTAAATTAAAATCCCCAAGCACGGTGAAATTTGCATACATTAGTGATTTCTCAATAATGTAATTACATAGCTCTTGGGTTGAGTTAGACGCACTGTCAGGAGGTCTATAAATAAGAATGCCAGAGAAGGAGGTAGAAGGATCAATTTGTAGGCAAAAATTAAGCCCCTCAATCTCATTCAATCTGAGCGGGCCAGAGGCTGCTAGAAACCAAGAGTCTTTAAAAATTATAGCAACCCCTCCCCCTCTTTTCCCACAATCTCTATTCGCGTAGCACATTTTAAAACCGCTTGGAACAGCCAAGGCTATTGCTGCCACTGAGTCTGAGTTTAACAAGGTTTCTGTCAGGAACAAGTCATCCCACTCAGTACTCGCCAGCAGAAGCCAAATGTCCGTAGCATGTTTGGACAAGGATCTACAATTTATCATGCCCGCCTTAATCATGGTCACCTGACCCTGCGCGATTCCTGCATTAACATTTATCCCCGTCAGAATACACAGGAGGGGAAACACTAGCTGCTAAGCACACCTCAACATAAAAGTAAGTAAAAAGGGCACACAGTATTAATTACACACAGTAAAAATGCGGTTTTTAAAATTGGAAATTCAAGGCTTGTGCAAAAGAGCAGAAACAAACTGACCACAGAGCCTGTCAGCACTTCACTACCTTCCGGTAGGTCACAATATAGACAAGCTACTACTTTTAAACTGGTTGTAATGTTTTTTTTAATGTTGATATTGGATAAAATGAATATGCTTTAGGAAATAAATTCTTTTGAAGCTGACCTCACAAAACAATACAAAAATATAAGTTTACCACAGTATCTAGACACATCATTGTGATGCAGCAGACAATTGTTAACATTCCCGACAGAAGCATTCTCCCCTCAGTGTGAAAAAATTGATTTTCTACATGTTATTTTAATTTTCAGAGTAAGATTCGACACATAGGGACAACAAAATCGTTGATGCCATAGACGAGATGGTATTCTAGCTGAAAAATATACTCATTATTTTTGTTTCCATCCTCTGCACTATTCTCCATTTTGGTCCCCTTAGATGCTCCCAACTGTGTTCCAACATGCACTTTTGCTGAACAGTGGTTTAGGAGTGCAGTGACAGCTGAACGTCTACTTCCCAGGTTCTTAACGCAGCTTCCACAAAGGGAAAAGCAGGGGACGCAAAAAAGGTAAACTCTATTTGTCTTTTGTCCATAATCAGACAGCAGAAAGGCTGGCAACCATATTGCTGCATTTGTTTAGATGGTGTTTGCATGTTTGGTGGCGACTGCCTCTATTTGCATGCACTGCGAGTTGCACTAATAAGAGGACAATGCGAGGCATGTGTATATGAGACCTCAAAATTAGATTTTCGTTAATTAGGATTTTCTTTTAAATATCTGAACTGAAATAGAAGGAAAATGTTCTTATACAAGGTAAGGAGTAGTTTCTTACCTGTAACTCCAGTTCTGTAGTAGGGGTATCTCTGTGATAGTCATAATCATGTGAATAGTCCCGCCCATGTGCGTGGACCCCGGAGCACTTCAATAGATATAGTCTCTTAAGCTGTCTTCTTCTGCAGTCCTGCATAGACACTTAAGAGAATAAAAGACAATAATGCAGCCTGAAAACACTAGGCTACTCTGGCCATTACTTCATCCTGAAGTGAAAAAGATAGCCAGGTGACAGTTAAATTTAACAATTTTACTAGGTTTCACACATAGAGAAACTACCCTTCACAAAATCCCTTTTTTCATGATAGAGATGAAGGGAGGACAGACAAGCCCCATAGACTGCCATTATCTGTCTGTAAATGGATACCGTGCCTTTAAGTATCCCTCCAGAGACCCTCGGTATCCCAAGATGCACAGCCAAAGACCAGTTACTTTCAGTTCTTTTTGAAGGCGCATAAGGAAAGGCCTGTTGCATTCAGGACATCATTGTTTCATCCACCGGGGAGGAGGGCGGGTTGCTTATGACTATCACAGAGATACCCCTACTACAGAACTGGAGTTACAGGTAAGAAACTACTCCTTCTGTAGTAGGGGATCTCTGTGTATAGTCAATGTGAATAGAATGGCAAGCCCATCCCCAAAAAACAACCTTAGCGGTGGAAGAAACAAACACACCCACTATGGTGCAAAGAGATTCCTCAGCGAAGCCTGCCCAACCTGAGCATCTGCCCTGGCATCAGAGTCCAGGCAGTAGTGTTTAGTAAAGGTATGGACTGACTTCCAAGTGGCAGCCTTACAGATTTCTGCAATAGGGACGTTACGTAGTAAAGCCGCTGTAGCAGTCTTACCTCTCGTAGAGTGAGCCTTAGGTTTACTACCTAGAGTCTTGTTGGCTTTCTGGTAACACAACTGAATACAGGACACGATCCACCTAGAGATGGATTGCTTAGATGTAGCAAGACCAGTCCTGACAGAGCCATAGTTAACAAACAACTGATCCGATCTACGGATCTCCTTAGTCTCGTCTAAGTAGAATTTCAACACCCTCCGAACATCGAGAGAATGAAGAGATCTCTCAGCAGGAGAGGAAGGATGCTGAAAAAACGTGGGTAAAGAAATCGTTTGATTCACATGGAAGTCTGAAACCACTTTTGAAAGGAATTTAGGGTGAGTGCGCATGACTACCTTAGAGGAATGAAAGACAGTGTAAGGCTCTTGACAACAGAGAGCTTAAATTTCACTCACCCTGCGAGCCGATGTTATGGCTACAAGGAATGCCACCTTCCAGGACAGATGTTGAAGAGAGGCCTTATGAATGGGCTCAAAAGGCTCCCTCATCAGTCTAGAAAGCACCACATTAAGCTCCCATGGGGGTGAAGGACGCCTAATGGGAGGAAACACCTTCTTCAAAGCTTCCAGAAAATCTTTGATGACTTTCATTTGGAAAAAGGAAGTTTGTGAAGGGCATTTCCTATACGCAGTTAAAGCTGCTAGGTGGACTTTAATGGAATGAAAATTAAGGCCAGATTGCGCTAAATGCAGCAAGTAAGGGAGAAGGACATCTTCCTTGCAGGAGGTAGGATCTGCATCCTTGGAGGCACACCAGATGCAAAATCTATTCCATTTATATGCGTAGGAAGTCCGTGTAGAAGGTCTTTTCGCTTCCTTTAGTATCTCCATGCAGTTCTGAGGGAGATTTAAATGTCCATACTGCACTAGCTCAGGAGCCATGCTGCCAAACTCAACGACGAGAGGTTGGGATGCACCATCTGCCCTCCGAACTTCGTGAGAAGGTCCGGCCGACACGGAAGCCGCATGTGCGGCAGGAGAGACCGGTGTAATAGGTCGGTGAACCACCACTGCCGAGGCTACTCCGGAGCAATGAGGATCATCTTGGCCTGTGATTGAGCAAGTTTGATCAACACTGCCGGGATCAGGGGAATGGGTGGAAAAGCGTAGAGAAAGCTGTTCGACCAGTTGATCCACAGTGCATTCCCCAGCGTCCCTGGTTGGTAAAATCTGGAGGCGAAGTCTCGGCATTTTCTGTTTTCTGCGGTGGCAAACAGATCAATCTCTGGAGTGCCCCATCTTCCGAAGATTTCTCTTACCACTTCGTCGTTTAAGACCCATTCGTGATTTTCGTGAACGAGTCTGCTGAGAGCATCCGCCTGAGCATTCTGCACACCTGGCAGATGCGTCGCCGTTATGGTCAGGTCCCTGGCCAGCAGCCAGTTCCAGATTGTCTGCGCTTCCCGAGACAATGTGCGTGATCTTGAACCCCCCTGCTTGTTGAGATAGTACATCGTTGTTGTGTTGTCCGTCTGTACAAGCAGCGAGCTGGTTCGAAAGGACGGCTGGAAGGCCTTCAGCGCAAGGTGAACCGCTCGGAGTTCCAGGAAGTTGATGTGATACGTGGCCTCCTTCTGGGACCACGTGCCTTGTATCTGAAGGTGGTCTGAATGCGCTCCCCATCCGTGGAGAGATGCATCTGTCACAATGGTCTGCGTTGGTATCTCCTTGTGGAACGGAATCCCTCGGAGGAGATTGCGGGGCGAGCACCACCACTTGATGGACTGGAGGGCTTGCTGCGACAGCTGGATCCTGTCCTCCCAATTCCCTCGTCTCTGGTCCCACTGATCCTCCAGACATTCCTGCAGAGGACGCATGTGAAGTCGTGCATGTGGAGTGAGGAAGATGCAAGATGCCATGGAACCCAGGAGAGAAGATACCGTCCTCACCGTCGGCGAGGGAATGGTCATGAGAGCCTGAGCCTTCTGAAGGATGGATAAGCGTCTCTCCTCCGAAGGACACACACTTGCCTTGCGTGTATCGATGGAGGCTCCCAGATACTGCAGACACTGTACAGGAGTCGGGACAGACTTCGCCAGATTGATGTGTAGCCCCAAGCGACCCAGCAGAGCAGAGGTCCTGTTGAAATGCAGTTGTGCCTCCTGAAACGTGGTCGCCTTGATCAGCCAGTCGTCCAGGTACGGATAGACGAACACCTTGTTCTTCCGTAGGTGTGCTGCGACTACCGCCATGCATTTTGAAAAAGTCCTGGGCGCTGACTTCAGGCCGAAGGGAAGCACTGCATATTGATAGTGATTGGTTCCGACCAAGAACCGTAGGAACTTTCGGTGTTTCCTTGCTATGGGCACATGAAAATATCCGTCTTGCAGATCTATTGCGCATAGCCAGTCTCCTTGATGCAGCTGAGGGTAGATCTGATGCAGGGATAGCATGCGGAACTTTTCTCTGCGGATCCATTTGTTTGCTTGTCGTAAATCGAGAATGGGTCTGAATTCGTTTTTGTCCTTTTTGCGTACGAGAAAGAACCTGGAATATAGACCTTGTCCCTTCTGGGCAGGAGGAACCAGTTCTATCGCCCTTTTTCTGAACAGGGTAGCGGCCTCCACCTGAAGTTCGCGCAACTGGTACTGTGAACGAACCGGTGGTATCGATGGAGGAGGGCTGGTGAAACGTAGACAGTATCCATTGCGAACAATATTCAGCACCCAATTGTCCCGAGTTATGTTTTTCCACTCTGCCAGATAATATTGAATGCTTCCCCCCACCGGAGTGGGCAACAGAAGAGGGGGAAGTGACTTTTCAGGGCTTGGAACCCGCAGGAGCCTTATTCCCTGGTGTCGACTGCTGGTGAGCCCTCCCTCTAGACTGGCATCTCTGAAACGGCTGAAAAGACCGTTAAAACTGTTGCTGCTGTCCAGGCTGACAGCCCTGCCCAAGCTGGAATCGTTGCGAGGAATAGCGCCGCTGGAAAGGGCGGAAATTCCTACGCTGCTCCTTAGGCTTTTCCAAGCCGACTGCTTTGAGAGTCTCAACCTCAGCCTTCATGCGGGCCATTTCCTCGTCCGCATGGGAACCAAAGAGGGTGGTACCTGAGAAAGGTAGGTTTGCGATACGATGCTGAGCCTCCGGTTTTAAGGAGGTGAGACGCAACCAGGAATGTCGTCGGAGAGCCACGCCATGGCAATACCCATGGGCTGCCATGAGAGAGGTGTCCGCTGCCGCGCTGATAATCTGATTAGAGACCATCAGTCCCTCGTTGAGTATCTCCTGGAAATCCTCACGTTTGTCCCTAGATAGGAGGTCCATGAACTGGTGAAGAGACTCCCACAAGGAACGGTCGTAACGGCCCAGTAGGGCAGTAGAACTAGCTGCCTTCATAGATGTGGCTGCAGTGTTGCAGACCTTCCTCCCCGCAGAGTCCAGCTTACGGCTTTCCTTGTCCGGAGGGACTGTAGATGAAGGGGCAGTAGCATGCTGTTTCTTCGCCGCCACCACGATTACGGAATCCGGTAGTGGGTCAGTCCGAAGGAATGCCAGGTCAGAGTACGGGGGACGGTATTTCTTCTGGAGCCTGGAAGGCGCCGATTTCACCGAGGCAGGCGTAAGGAACAATTCCATCGCCGGTTCCTCCAACCCAGGCACCAAAGGAAGCAGAGGGCGCGAGGATTGCCTCTGTTGTAGAGTCTCAAAGATCACAGAGGTAGTAGGAGTAGGCACAGACAGCGCAATGCCTAGTTTTGCCGCTCCCCGCACCAGAACCTCCTGAAATGTGGCAATGTCATCGACAGGGGACACTCTCGGAGGTGGAGAGTCCGTCAATGTGGGCGAGTATCTCCCTCTACTCGAGGACGCCGTATCCCTAGTATATCGGGAACGGGATCTCTCGCGGTGATGGCACCGGCGAGACCTTGTAGAGGAGCAGTGCCTGCTACGAGAGCGATGTCTTGGCCTGGACCTTGATCTTGGCCGCCTTGGTTCTGCAGGGGCCACGGGCACGGGTGGAGCTGCAGGAGGAGGAGGCGGAGGAGGAGGAGGCGGAGGAAGAGGAGACGGAGGAGGAGGAGGCGGCAGAGGAGTAGGAGTCCTGGGCCGCACAGGCGACGGACGTGGAGACTCAGTAGGTTCCAGTGGCCCAGTTGAAGAATAGGTCCTGGAATACTCAGAGTCCGAGGTAGCCGCTACTCTTCTCCGTTTGCAGGCTGGCCTTGAAGAGGAAGCCCTGGATGCAGTGCCTCTCAACGGCGAGCGCCGACGTCGTCATCTAGAGCTCCCAGATGTGGAGATGCTGACCACAGAGGGAGACCGGCCTCTTGACGTCGAGCTGTGATGGTACCTCCTCGACGGCGACCTTCCACTTCTCGACGTCGAACCTCTACGTGACGTCAAACCTCTCCTCGACGTTGAACTCCTTCCTGTCGTCGAGCTTCTCCTTGACGACGACCTTCGCGTCGACGTCGACCGGCGGTGTCGCCGCGACGGCGAGCGCCAATGTCTGTCTGACCCAGATCGACGGCGATGATGTGTCGACGTCGACCTGGATGTTCTCGACATCGACCTCGGCGGAGGTCTCGACGTCATTTCCCTCGACGGCGACCTTCGACGTCGCTTAGACTCAGAGCCCTGAGTCGACGGGGGGCATATAGCTGTCATACCTGGTCTCGACATCGAGGTTGCCGCCTTCGACGTCGACCGGGACCGGCGTTGTTTTTGAGCCTTCTTCTGACTGGGGAGCCCCCCAGAGGCCGACGCATGGGTCTTAGAGGAGGACTGACTCTCTCCTTGCCCAGATGTCCTACCTGCAGCCTGTTGTCTTCTCTGCTCCAGGCCTTGAAGACGAATCTTCTACCTGTCACGCAGGGTCCTCCTGGAGAAGGTCTTACAGATGGCGCAGGATTCAGGAACATGTGAAGAAGATAGACAGAGAATACAAACTCTGTGGGAGTCCGACTTGGCCTTCTTCCTGCCACACTCAGGGCACTTGTCAAATAAAGATGGCATTTTGATAAGAAAAAAAAGTGGGCAAACTGCCCAAAAAAGACAGCAAAGGGAAGGGAAAGGCCAAAGACGTCGAGTGAAACACTCAAATTCACTTTAAAGCTCTACAATTTGAAAGATAAACCACTAAAGGTAGAGCTCAATGCTCCAGGGTCCTGCTAGCAGGAGCCGGAAAAAAGAACTGAAAGTAACTGGTCTTTGGCTGTGCATCTTGGGATACCGAGGGTCTCTGGAGGGATTCTTAAAGGCACGGTATCCATTTACAGACAGATAATGGCAGCCTATGGGGCTTGTCTGTCCTCCCTTCATCTCTATCATGAAAAAAGGGATTTTGTGAAGGGTAGTTTCTCTATGTGTGAAACCTGGTAAAATTGTTAAATTTAACTGTTACCTGGCTATCTTTTTCACTTCAGGATGAAGTAATGGCCAGAGTAGCCTAGTGTTTTCAGGCTGCATTATTGTCTTTTATTCTCTTAAGTGTCTATGCAGGACTGCAGAAGAAGACAGCTTAAGAGACTATATCTATTGAAGTGCTCCGGGGTCCACGCACATGGGCGGGACTATTCACATGATTATGACTATACACAGAGATCCCCTACTACAGAAACCAATCATACAACAAGTTTAAGTAGTTACTTTTATTAAATCTAATATTAAGATCAAACTAATGGTCCATCCAGGAGTAGATCCCTTCGAATGTAAGGTCACACAGAAGGTAAAGCTTTTTCAAATGATTCAAGTCAAGTCTGCATTTATCAAAGTTATGAATGACCACTGCCTTTATGCGTCAAGGTTTGAGTTCCATTTTCATGGCCCTTGTAATGGAAAATAGTGAAGAAATGTCATCCTTCTTGCTGAACTTGCTGCGAACAGTTGAGAAATAAGAGTCCGATCTATCTGAAGAGTATTTACCTGGCCGTCAGTGAAGGTTTTCTTTGTGGTTAGAGGCCAACAAGGAACTGCTAACAAGTACAAAGAATCAACAGGCTACTTGTTTATCTAGCGGACTTGGTAGAAGTGTACGGTCTGGTGGAGTACTGGTTGGTTTGCCATCGGGTAAGTGAAGGGGCAACATCTGTCCACCACTCATTGGAGTAATGGGCTCAAGGAAAAGCAGTCACTACAGCACAATTATCATTTTTAGTAGTCAATGAAATGGAGGAGCTCAGTTTACACGCCTCTACAAAACAGGTTTCTTCTTTTCTAAATGGTTTCAGCCAACGGGCTGACCTGCTATCTGTCCTTTGAAAAAGATCAACCATTATCGCTGGGTGCCCCAACTCAGGCTCCCAGTTGTTGTTTCCTTACTATTTGCATCCATAATAGTTGTAACTTTATTGGCCATTAGCAGGTTTCTTCCACTTGCGGGCAAATTCGGGAAAACTCAGAATCCTGCAGACCACAATGACCCACCCCTTCGGGGAAAGGAGACAATTGACAATAATGCACTGACTTGAGCAGGTGCCAAGCCAAAGAAACAATGACAAAATGAGTGTCTGGAAAACGTGTACTGAGGAACATTTACTTAATACAGCTTTCAACAGCTGGAAAACCCATATGACCTGGCTTGCCATTGATTTAAGCAAACGAGTAGGGGTTTCCTTATCCTTGCCTCAAAATGAGGTCAGATATGACATTTTATAGCAATATTGTTCGACTTCCCACATCTTGCAACTCGCTTATGGATGGATGGTTGGATGAATGAATGATGCGAGTGAAAGGGTGGGTAGAAAGGGTGGGTGGATGGAGACTCTGGCTGTGAAATTAGGGAAAGGATGGATGTAGGGTGGATGAGTGAAAGGATAGATGGGTGAAAGGGTGAGTGGATCAGAGGAGGTAGTATGGCTGAGTGAAAGGGTGGATGGATGGCTGAGCTAAAGGGTGGATAGATGACAGGATGGATGAGTGGAACGGGTGGATGGATGAGTGGAACGGGTGGATGGATGAGTGCGTGGATGGATGAGTGCATGGATGGATGGATGAATTAATGGGTGGATGGATAGGTGAAAGTGCATGGATGAGTGAAGGGGTGGATGGATGAGTGAAGGGATGGATGGATGAGTGAAGGGATGGATGGATGTAGTGAAGGGGAGATGGATGTATGGAAGGGTGGGAGGGTGGATGAGTGAAAGAGGGTGGATGAGTGAAAGAGGGTGGATGAGTGAAAGAGGGTGGATGAGTGAAAGAGGGTGGATGAGTGAAAGAGGGTGGATGAGTGAAAGAGGGTGGATGAGTGAAAGAGGGTGGATGAGTGAATGAGGGTGGATAAATGGTTCAAAGGATGGATGTAGGAAAAGAGGAGTGAAAGGATGGATGAGTGAAAGGATGGATGAGTGAGTGTAATGATGGACGAGGGAAAAAAGGCATGGATGAGTGAAAGAGGTGGTGCGTGGATGGATGGATTGATGAGTGAAAGGTTGAATGGATGTATAGGTGAAAGGGTAGATGGATGAGTGTGTGAATAGATGGATGGATGAGTGGGTGGGTGGAAGGAAGGGTGGCTAGATGAGTGGAAGGGTGGATGGATGAGTTAAAGGATGGATGAGTGTAATTGATAGATGGTGAGTGTAATGGATAGATGGATGAGCAAAAAGGATGGATGAGTGAAAGGGTGGATGAAAGAATGGATGGCTGAAAGGGTGGATGGAGGGATGGATGACTGAAATATTGGATGGATGGACGGATGGATAGGTGTGGAGATGGATGGACGGATGGATGGACGGATGGACAGACGGACAGAATGGTGAAAGACTGAATTATGGATGAAAGAACGAATGGATGACAGAATGTAAAGGTGAAATGGCGGATATCAGTGGTTGGATGCAAGGATAACTAGGTAGATGCTTGAATGGAAGAGACAAGAGTGCTCTTCTATGGATGGTGCTATGACTTGCTTCACTTGCTTGCCGCCATAACAGCTTTGCTTCAAAGTGGGGGGTATTTTACTTTCCTGGCTACTTCCTTATGAACAGGATACAAACCAAGTCTGAATACAATGGTAATGTTGGTAAAAATTAAATTTTTCCTTCACGTGAAATGTATGATTGTACATGATGGCACCAACATCAAACAAGGCTCCCTATTTACGGGTTTACTTTCTTCAGCTCCTCTCTCTTATTATTTAATGTCCAATGACAAAAACATACATTATCAACTAGAAAGAACCGAGGCAGACAAATGACATAGATGAATGAACAATTGTCCAAAAATTCGATGCGATCTGCATTAAATTCAAGTATATAAACTGGAGTGAGGTGGAAAGAACTCCGTGTAACGCATAAGATGTACGAAAATGTCTTCATAGGACTCTTATAAATGAAAGTCGTGATGTACCCACAAATGAGAAAGTGAAAGTACATGGGAAAACACGTATACAATTATTATTCTTAATTTAAAAGGGTCCTTTCCATGGACACAACCACCATTTTCCATTAGGATCTCTCTAAAGACTTAAATTAAATCTCGCAGCAACTCGACCTTTACTGCCTTGAAGCAATGTTCCAACTTCTACCAATAATGCATCATTTAAAAAAATGCCTGCCATAGTATGTAGGGAGTCACAATGTAATAAAATAACCTATTCATGCTGCATGTCCATAAAAGTCATGACCTTCTGAAAGTTAATGTAATTTGTTGCAGTGACATGGACTGAAAGCCATGGGAGAAATGCATATAGAACTGTTTGCATTTATGCACACATCCCTCAAAGGACTTTCTAGCCTGTAAACATTGCTTTTGATGCCTCTACCTTTTTAGCATTAATGAACAAGTTACTTACCTTCGGTAAAGCATTATCTGGTAGAGACTCTCCCTAGATGCAGATTCCTTACCTTTGAATTTCCCAGGCATCAGGCTAGATCCGGAAACTTTTGTTGATCAATACCCCTTGCGCGCGTTGTTGGGTGGCTCCATCGGCTCCGTGTGACGTCGTCTGTGTCGGTACCATCGGTTATGTCGCAGTACCTATATAGGTGCCACCCAGGTGCTTGGACGTCAGTACTTCGTATTTTCCACGCCAGAAGTGCAGCCCCACCAAGTAACCGACGTAGTCGTGTGCAAATCTAGGGCCCTGAAAAGGGGAGTAACCATAGCCCTACAACATTAGCCCACAAAGCGGGGAGGCATGGGTGGGGCTGTAAGGAATCTGCAGCTAGAGAGAGTCTCTACCAGATAATGCGTTACCGAAGGTAAGTAACTTGTTCATCTGATAGAGACTTCTAGCTGCAGATTCATTACCTTTAAATTAGATACTCAAGCCATACCATACCAGCCGTGGGCACGGACCAATACCTCAAACTATGAAGTCCCTGCAGACCTGACTGTCCAGGCAGTAGTGCTTGGCAAGCGTGTGCAAAGATGCCCACTTTGCTGCCTGACAGATGTCTAGGACTCGGACACGCCGAGCCAAGGCCGTAGTTGCAGCCTTTCCCCTGGTGGAATGTGCCCTTAATCACTCAGGGGGCTGCTTCTTAGACAGGGCATGGCAGATGTTAATGCGGAGAATGACCCAGCGAGAGATGGTCCTTTTCTGCACTGCCCACCCCTTCTTAGCTCCCACGTACCCCACAAACAGTTGGTTGTCCACCCGGAACTCTTTTGTGCAGTCAAGGTAGAACGACAATGCTCTTTTTGGGTCCAGTGTGTAGAGACGCTCCTCTTCCTTAGAGGGATGCGGAGTAGCAAATAAGGTGGGCAGCGTGATGGATTGGCCCAGAGGGAATGGGGTCACAACCTTTGGCAAGAATGAAGCATGGGTGTGAAGCACCACTTTGTCCGGAAAAGACATTATGTAGGGAGGTGTGCAAGATAACGCCTGCAACCCACCCTCCAGGCAGATGTAATCGCCACTAAAAAGGCAGTCTTGATGGTCAGCAGCCGGAGAGGACAGTTGTGTAACGGCTCGAAGGGAGCACACATGATAAGTTAGGACCAAATTAAGGTCCCACTGCAGCATAACAAAGGGTGTGGGTGGAAAGATGTGAGCCAGCCCTTTTAGAAACCTATGTGCAATTGGAGACTTAAAGAGAGAGTGCTGGTCTGGCAGCCGCAAAAAAGCAGACAGAGCAGAAAGATAAGCCTTGAGAGTTCCCAAAGCAGAGCCCAGTTGGGCAAGGGTTAGAATGAAGAAAAAAACTGTGGAAAGAGAAGCAGAAATAGGGTCAATAGACCTTCCAGTACAGTATAATACAAATTTCTGCCAACAGCAGGTATATACTGTCTTTGTGGAGGGACGCCTGGCTGCCAAAAGAATATTACATTCTTCGGGAGGAAGGTCAAAAGCCATTAACTGCCGCTACTCAATCTCCACAGATAGAGGTGCAGAGTTGATAGGTTCGGGTGGAGAACCCTCCCCTGCTGCTGCAAAAGAAGATCTTCCCGAAGGGGTAGCCTGATTGGAGGATCGATGCTCATTTTCAGAAGCTCTGGATATCAGACTCTCCTCGCCCAGTCCGGAGCCCCAAGGATGACTTGGGCCCAGTCAACCTGATCTTCTTCAAAACCCTGGGCAGGAGTGGTATGGGAAGAAAGGCGTACAGCAGGCCTGAGCTCCACTCTAGACGAAACGCGTCGCCGAGCGATAGCCACCTTGGAAACTCCAGTGCGCAGGATTGCAGACACTGCAGGTTCTCTTCGGAGGCGAACATATCTAACCAAGGTTTTCCCCACTGCTGAAAGAGGCCTTGCGCACCTCCGACTGGAGAAGCCATTCGTGATCTGCTAGGCATCGACGGCTGAGTTTGTCCGCCCTGGCATTCAGAGACCTGCCAGGTGTTGAACCACCAGGGTTATGCCCTGCTGTTCCAGCCATGTCCAGAGACGAAGGGCCTCTCGTCAAAGTGTCCTGGACCCCACCCCGCCCTGTTTGTTGCAGTACCACATGGCGGTGGTGCTGTCCATGAACACCTGCACCAACTTCCCCTTGACAGAGGGAAGAAATGCTTTCAATGCCAATCGAATCGCCCGGAACTCCAACAAGTTTATCCAGAGCCCTGACTCCGCCGGAGATCAGTGTCCCCTGATCTCCACCCCTCCCAGATGGCCTCCCAATCCCAGAAGTGACGCATCTGTCACAACTGTGAGATTTGGTTGAGGAAGGGAGAGGGGTCTATCGTTGACCCAATCGCAGATCTTTTGCAGTTCCCTTCAAGATCTGGACAACGTCTGAGATTTCCCCGATGCTGTGCCCACAGGAACTTCAAGTCCCACTGCATATCCTGCATACGTCACCTGGCACAGTCCTACCAACTACCACGCATCAGGCGTTAGAATAACACATTTCAGTGTGGTGCTCCGCATCACCGCACTGAAGAACAAGTTACTTACCTTCGGTAACGATATATCTGTAAGAGACAGATTAGTTATGGATTCCTCACCTTAGAATTACCCCCAGGCGTCAGACTGGATCTGGATTTTTTTTTCCCTCAGCAGTACCTCTGCGCGGCGATAGGTGGCGTCGGTCGACTCCGCGTTCGTCGTTGGTGTCGTGGTCGCCGGAATGATGTCACGGTATCTACTTAGACGCCGCCCTCGCACGCTGACGTCATTTCTTTACACAACATTCCACGCCAGAAGCGCAGAGCCATGCAAGACACTGACCACTGGTGCACGAAAGCTAGGGCCCTGAAAGAGAGTCCCTTACCCTAGAAATCAGTTCGCAGAATGGGGAGGATGGGCGGGGCCGTGAGGAATCCATAACTAATCTATGTCTCTTACAGATATATCGTTACCGAAGGTAAGTAACTTGTTCATCTGAAAGAGACAATTAGTTATGGATTCCTCACCTTAAAATAGATACCCCAGCAATAACAACCCCGGTAGCGGGTCTGCGAACCAAGTTCACACCAGAAAGTCCTGGAGAACCGAACGGCTGAAGAAGCCGTACCTCCGGACTTGGCTGTCCAGGCAGTAGTGTTTGGTAAACGTGTGCAGTGAAGCCCACGTAGCTGCCTGGCAGATGTCAAGAAGGGGGACTCCACATCCCAAAGCAGTAGTGGCTGCCGTCGCCCTGGTGGAATGGGCACGCAACCCAACTGGAGGTTCCTTTTTCGCTAAGGAATAGCAGATTTTGATGCAAAGAACGACCCATCGGGAGATGGTTCGTTTTTGCACGGCCCGACCTTTTTTGGCGCCCACATAACCAACAAAGAGTTGGTCATCCACCCAGAATTGTTTTGTGCGATCCAGATAGAAGGAAAGCGCACGCTTTGGACACAGACGGTGGAGCCTCTCTTCCTCTTTAAAAGGATGCGGAGGCGGAAAGAAGGTGGGCAAAGTGATGGTCTGTCCAATATGGAAAGAGGTAACCACTTTGGGAAGGAAAGAAGGCCTAGTGCGGAGGACAACCTTGTCCGGATGAACAGCCAGGAAAGGAGGCTTAGAAGAAAGGGCCTGTAGCTCACTCACCCTGCGAGCAGAGGTGATGGCAACCAGAAAGGCAGTTTTAAGGGTTAGGAGTCTGAGAGGACAGTTATGTAGCGGCTCGAAAGGAGCACACATCAGATAAGCAAGTACCAGGTTCAAGTCCCACTGGGGCATCACGAAAGGAGTTGCAGGAAACAAATGAGTAATGCCCTTAAGGAAGCGATTTACAATAGGGGACTTGAAAAGAGAAGTCTGGTCAGGCAGCTGAAGGAAGGCCGAAATGGTCGAAAGATGGCCTTTGAGAGTGCCCAGAGCAGAGCACTGCTGGGCCAAAGAAAGAATAAAGAGGAGAACTTCTGAAAGGGGGCAGAAAGGGGATCCACAGCCTTTGCTGCGCACCATGCCACAAATGTGTTCCATCTACAGGCATATACCGTTTTAGTGGAGGGACGCCTGGCTGCCAAGATAACATTACAGACTTCGGGAGGCAGGTCAAAAGCTGTCAACTGTCGCCGCTCAATCTCCACGCAAGGAGGTGGAGGCTGGACAGGTTCGGGTGGAGGACCGTCCCCTGCTGCTGAGACAGAAGATCCTCCCGAAGGGGCAGTCTGATCGGAGGATCGATGGGCATGTGCAAGAGCTCGGTATACCAGACTCTTCGTGCCCAGTCCGGGGCCACAAGAATGACTTGGGCCCGGTCGCGCTTGATCTTCTTCAGCACTCTGGGTAGAAGTGGTATAGGTGGAAAGGTGTATAGAAGACCGCAACTCCACTCGAGACGAAAAGCGTCGCCTAGCGAGTGCCGCCTTGGAAATTCCAACGCGCAGAACTGCTGAGATTGCGCGTTCTCTTCGGTGGCGAATTGATCTAACCAAGGCTCTCCCCACTGCTGAAAGAGACCTTGCACCACCTCCAAGTGAAGACGCCAATTGTGAACCATCATGCACCTGCGGCTGAGTTCGTCTGCCATGGCGTTCAGAAAACCTGCCAGGTGTTGAACCACCAGGGATATGCCCTGATGTTCCAGCCATGTCCAAAGGTGGAGAGCCTCTTGACATAGGGTCCACGATCCCACCCAGTTTGTTGCAGTACCACATGGCGGTGGTGTTGTCCGTGAACACCCGCACCACTCTTCCCCGGACAGAGGGAAGGAAGGCTTTTAGTGCAAGACGAATCGCCGAAGCTCCAGAAGGTTGATAAGGAGCCCGTACTCCGTCGGAGACCAGAGGCCTCTGATCTCCGCCTCTCCCTTGTGGCCGCCCCACACCAGCAGTGATGCATCTGTCACCACTGTGAACTCTGGTTGGGGAAGGGAGAGGGGTCTGCCGTTGACCCAATGCCGGTTCGTTAGCCACCACTGCAATTGGTGTGCAGTGCCCTCCGAGATCTGGACGCAATCGGAGGTCCCAGTGCAGGGCCCGCATATGCCACCTGGCATAGTCCACCAGCAGGAGGCCATGAGGCCCAGTAGCCTCAGGGTCATTCTGAAGTAGAGGCTGAAAGATCGGAATTATAGCCCGAATATCCCGGACTCGCTGCTTGGGAGGATAAGCCCGAAACTGCGCTGTGTCCAGAACCGCTCCGATAAAAAGGAGCTTCTGAGAGTGGATCAGGTGTGACTTCGGCACATTGATGGTGAACCCCAGCGAATGCAGGAGGTCGGCCGTAGTCTGGAGATGGGAGACGACAGCCTAGGGCAAGCCCGTCTTCAACAGCCAGTCATTGAGATGGGGGAAGACTGGAACCCTTGATCTGCGCAGATGAGCTGCGACCACCGCCATCACTTTCGCGAACACCCGAGGAGCGCTGGTAAGGCCGAAGGGGAGCACGGTAAACTGAAAGTGCTCGTGGCCTACCGTGAACCTTCAGTAACGCCGATGGGCCGGCAGGGCGGGGATGTGAAAATAAGCGTCCTGCAAGTCCAACGCTGCCATCCAGTCTCCAGGGTCGAGAGCAGACAGGACCTGAGCCAATGTCAACATTTTGAACTTCTCCTTCCGGAGGAAGCGGTTGACGTTCCGGAGATCCAAGATTGGGCACCAGAAAGTAGTGGGAATAACAACCACGACCTACTTCTGGGGCAGGAACTCGTTCGATGGCTCCCTTGGCCAAGAAAGCCGTAACTTCATGTTGGAGAAGGGCCAAATGATCCTCCGACATGCGATGGGTCTGAGGTGGCATGGATCCAGGGGTAGTCTCGAAGGGGAGGGAGTAGCCCCTTTGGACTATCTGCAAAACCCACCTGTCCGAAGTAAGGTGGGGGAGGTGATGGCAAATCCTGCCGCCCACTGGCAAAAGGTGGCCCTGAAAGGTCGGACTAGGAGGGCTTGGAGGCTGCTGCAGAGAGGGCGCTGGTGGACTTGCCCGCCCGCTGGCCCCCAGATCCACGAGGATGGGTCCCACATCCCCGGCCGTGCAGAGGCTGGACAGCTTGCGCAGGCCTGTGGCCCTGGGCGGAACGTGGTGGGGCTCCCCTTCCATAGCCACGAAAGGGGCGAAAGGCAGACTGCGCTGGGCGGGAGGTGGATGCGAGGCCCAAGGACCTGGCCGTAGCCCTGAAGTCCTTAAAGCGCTCAAACGCGTTGTCCGCCTTGTCGCCAAACAAGCGACGGCCATCAAAGGGCATGTCCAAAAGCGTAGCGTGGACATCACCCGAAAAGCCAGTAGACCTCAACCAGGCCTAGCGTCTAAGGGCTACCGATGTGGAAATCGTCCTGCCTAGTGAGTCGGCGGCGTCCAGCCCACATCGGATGGTGAACTTTGCTGCATCTCGCCCTTCGTCAACTGCACAGGAGAGCACGGTGGTCCATATTCTTGGATTCCCTATCTGGTGGTGCGTTAGGGAATGCGCCTTTGGATGTTGAGGCTTGGACTACCAAGCTCTCAGGGGTGGGAAGAGAGGAAAATGGGGTCGCCCGGGGCCGGGCAGTGGCGTCGGGCAATCATCCTGTCCACAGGAGCCCCTGTGTTGGGCTCGGACCAAGTGCCCAAAAGAATGTCCGTAAGGGCCCCATTGAACGGTAGCAAGGGCTCCGAAGAGGCCGCTGCCGGCTGAAGCACCTCGGTCAGGAGGTTAGTCCTGACCGCCACAGTAGGAAGCTCGAGGTTTAAGGCCTCAGCAGCCCTACGCAACACCACTGCGTAAGATGCACCCTCCTCCATAGCCACGGTAGGGGGAGAAAGCATGCCAAGGTCTGGGGAGGTGTCCAGACCACTGGCGTCACCCAACTCCTCTCTCCAGTCCGGTTCCTCTAACTGGTCTGCAAGAGGGTCCACAGACCCCTCCCAGTCCTCCTCACCCTCTCCTGGTAGCCAGTCAGGGCGGTAGGAAACATCAGGGGAGAACAGGGGTACAAAAGTACCGGTCGGCGTCGGTCCCGACGTCGGGCGAAGTCGGTCCGGCTCCGTGTCCTCATCGAGGGGGAGGCCGGGCCGACACAACCGGCGTCGGAGGCGGCGGGGTTGTCGTCACTGGATTCGGCGCCGGAGGTGTCACGAGGTCGACCGGCACCGATCCGGATCCAGGCCTGGATCCTTGGGGGCCCTGCAGCGCCGGAGCCGAAGCTGCCAACATCGAAGGCCTAGAGCCCCCAACCGAGTCCGCAGGGTCCGAGGGCGCGCCGGCGGAGTCGGGCTGCCCAAAGATGGAATGTAAGGCTTTGTAAAAGTTGCGAAGCTGGGCAAGGGTCGCTCCTGCTCTCGGAAAAGGAGGGAGGGCTGGAATCGACCCAACAGGCTCCGCAGGTAGAGCCGGAAGACTACCTTCCGCTTCCCGCGTCGGCTGACGGACGGGGAGAACGCTTAGAGCGACGATGCTTCTTCGCCTTCTTGTGCTTCGACTTACCCGAAGACTAAGACTTCGATGACGAGTGGTGGTGGTGGCTCCGCGACTGGTCCCGCGACCTCCCTCTCGACCGGGACCTCGAACAGCGTGGAGCGGACTGTCGGGCCTCGAGAAGCTTTCGGGACCGCTCCCGCAAATACTTTGGGTTCATGGCCCGGCAGTCAGAGCACGACTTCGGGTCGTGGTCGCGCTCCAGGCACCAAAGGCACACAAGGTGCGGGTCCGTAACCGACATCAATTTGCGACAGGAGTCGCAAGCCTTGAAGCCGGTCCGACGTGACATCCCTCCGTGCACCAGGAGTCGAACGACTCAAAAAAGATTTCGACAAAAGTCGCAAAAACTGAGTCAAGAAGTGACTCGAGGGACGTCTCTCTCCGGATCTGCGCTGGCTGGCACAAAAAAAGAACTGACGTCAGCGCGCGACGGCGGCGTTTAAGAAGATATCGCAACGTCATTCCGGCGACCACAACGCCATCGACGAACGCGGAGTCGACCGACACCACCTATCGACGCACAGAGGTACTGCTGAGGAAAGAATTCTCCGGATCCAGTCTGACGCCTGGGGGCAATTCTAAGGTGAGGAATCCATAACTAATTGTCTCTTTCAGATATGCATTGTCACGCATAATGCATAGTCTCAGCCCTGTCATAGAAGCGCTGCAAACTGAGTGCGTGTGCCAGCAGCGAGCGCGCGGCTGTGGCCTGGGCAGATCCCGCAGGCTTGGGGTGCACCAGTCAGTGTGCTGATGCAATGTATATTCAACATTCCAATCCTGTGGCGCCGAGCAGCTCCGAGTTCAGGCAGCCTGACGTCATGGCCCTGCCACCGGTGAGAGCCCAACTACTACAGAGACAGCTTGGGCCAGCCTACTCCAGTCAGGTTGTGACAACCTTATGGCGCTGCAAGGGGGACATGATGTCACGTCCTGCTGCTGCCAGAGCGCGCCAAGGGGTCCGTAGTAAGTTGCATTTTGTGAGTTCGGTCCGCCGCAAATAATTAATCAAGGTGCTGGGCTGGCTCGCAGAGCACTGCTGTTCGCACCGGCCTGGCCTCCCGCGCTATTAGCTAAATTTATACTATGGCCGTGCTGCTCCCCCGCCATCAAAATATAATTTCCGAGCCCAGCCGCCGAGGGTGAGTGCTGCAACCAGTGACGGGTCGTTACCGTCAGAGATGACAGTCACTGACCGGGTTGCAGCAGCCGCCAGGACTTACAGGACAGCTGACTGGCGGCAGGCCGCAGCCTGAACCGCTCAAGGCGGATTCGTTGCCACGGGGGACAGTCGAACTGCTCTTCACAGTGAGTCGCCGACGTGCCAGTCACGCTGCCTGGGACTTAGGCTGAAAGATTCAAAAGAGAAGAAAAGTGAGTATAGACACCAGTCACTTCAAATGTTTGCCAGTCACAGTATGCAATTAGAATACAATCGAAATTAAATTTAATAGGTGCACGCGATCGGTCTGAACGCTATGGAAATTCCAACAACGCTTACTGGGAAACTTAAGCCGCCAGTAATACCACAAACCCCATGACTTGTCTCTGATCTTTGGCCAGTCCCCTAAAGATACACCTTGCTCTGAATTGTAGCCCTATCGACCCCATAGGGCCTGTCTCCTTCCTAACACTAGAATGTCTTTTGATCAGAAGTTTGTCCAATTGACAGGGTGGCAGCCTCCTATGATGAAACAGGCGTTAGACAGCAGTTGCATGAGCTGTGAGACTTTCTTGATTCATGAGATGGGGTTATTCACTGAGGAGGTGATGGCGCTTTGAAGAGGCAGTCTAATTAAATGGGTGCAATTTTTGAAATGTATGATTCCCTTGTCTTTATTGCTTGATTTTGCGCGCGAGAAAGTGTCACTTAATAGTCGAACTACACTGAAGTTATGTATATGTCACACATAGGCAATCTGAAACCTTGGCAGCTATGCTGGCATGCTTTACCAACAGGATGGAGGAGGCCATGAGGCCCAACAGCCTCAGAGTCAGTCTCACCGAAATCCAGGATAGAGGCTGAAACATCGGAATCATAGCCTGAATATCCTGGACTCGCTGCTCGGGAGGATCGGCCGGAAATTGCGCTGTGTTCAAAACAGCTCTAAATAAAGGGAGCATCTGAGAAGGAGTCAGGTGTGACATCGGCACGTTTATAGAGAACCCCAGTGAATGCAGGAGGTCCACCTTAGTCTGAAGATGAGACGACAGCCTGGGGCGAGGACACCTTCAACAGCCAGTCGTCGAGGTAGAGGAAACTAACACCCCTAACCTGAGCAGATGAGCTGCAACCACCGCCATCACCTTGGTGAACACCCGAGGTGCACTGGTAAGGCTGAAGGGGAGCACGGCGAACTTAAAGTGCTCGCGGCCTACCTTCAACTGCAGGTACCGCTTGTGGCCTGGCAGAATGGGAATATGGAAATACACATCCTGCAGGTCCAATGCTACCATCCAGTCTTCCTGGTCTCGGACAGACGAGACATGGTCTAGAGTGAGCATCTTAAATTTCTCCTTCTTGAGGAAGAGATTGACGGTCCGAAGATCAAAAATGGGTCGCAACCCTTTGTTCTTCTTCGGAATAAGAAAGTAGCGGGAATAACAGCCACTGCCTACTCCTCACACCAGGACCCTTTCTATAGCGCCTTTGGCCAAGAGAACTGTAACTTCCTTCTGGAGTAATTTTAAATGATCCTCCGTCAGCCGTTTCTGATTTGGCAGAATAGGAGGAGGAAAAGAAAGGAAAGGAAGAGAAGAGAATAGCCCTCCTGAATAATCTGCAAGACCCACTTGTCGGATGTTATGGACCTCCAGTGGGGGAGATGATGATGGATTCTCCCGCCAACTGGAGTGGTGAGGTCTTCCGGAGTCAGACTAGGAGTGCTTGGAGGCTGCGGCTGCCGAGGGCAGGGTGGCCAATGACTTCTGGCTTCCATTGCTAGGCCGAAATGAGCCGCGTCCATGTCCCCGTATGGCTTGGGAAGCCTGCACAGAACGGTGGCTGGGATAGGGCTGACATGGCTGGAAACCCCTTCCGTTGCAACAAAAGGGGCAAAAGGTAGACTGACCACAAGGAGTAGAAGAGAGACCAAAGGATCTGGCTGCAGCTCAAGAGTCCTTGAACCTGACTAGGGCCGAATCTGCCTTTTCCCCAAAAAAGGTGGAACCTGACTAGGGCTGAATCTGCCTTTTCCCCAAAAGGGGGGGGGGGGTTCCATCAAAATGCATGTCCATCAAATTTGCCTGGACATCACCCGAGAAGCCAGTTGTCCTAAGCCAGGCGTGGCGCCTCAAGGCCAATGTCGTGGAAATCAATCTGCCCAGCGAATCCGTCGTATCAAGGCCACTCCTTATGGTGAATTTTGCTGCATCTCTCCCATCCATAACCACCTGAGAGAGCACAGCCCAGGCTTCCTCCAGGATTTGTGGCAGCACCTGCACAACCATCTCCCAAAGGGAGTGGGAGAAACGGCCCAATAAGCATGCAGTAGTCACCGACAGCATGCCAGACTAGAGGAAAAAAACAATTTCTTCCCAAATGAATTCTGCCTCTTGCATTCCCTCTCCGGAGGGGCGTTAGGGAACGCGCCCTGTGATGTAGAGGCCTGCACCACCAAACTTTCTGGGGTGGTGTGTTGGCTGAGTAACTTTGGGTTGCCCGGAGCTGGGCAATGACGGTTTGCAGTTGTCCTATTTACAGGAGCCCCTGTGCTAGGCGTGGACCAAGTGCCTAGAAAAACAAACATCAGTTCTTCATTAAAGGGTAAAAGGGGTTCGGAGGTAGAAGCCCCAGGCTGATGCACTTCAGTCAGGAGATTAGTCCCGACCCCCACGGCAGGCAACTCCAGTCCAAAGACCTCGGCTGCCCTCTTGACCACCATAGCATAAGATGCCCACTCCTCCGTAGCCAAAGTTGGCGGAGAGAGCATGCCAGTATCTGGAGAAGTATCCAGTCCACTGCCTTCCCCAAGTTCCCCATACCAGTCCAACTGCTCCGCATAGTCATCCTGGTGTTCCAAAGGGTCCATAGACCCCTCCCATTCCTCTCCCGAGCCCAACACATCCTTAAAGTGTTCAGGCGACAACAGAGAACCCCTGGGTTCAAACGGTGCCAAAATCGGCATCCAGCGACGTCGTCCGTGTCGTTGGGGAGAAGGATGGTACTGGTACCGCCGATGGGCACCGGTGGCACTGACTTCGGGGGAGATCGAGGTAGCACAACCGGCGTTGACCCGGATCCGAGATCAGATCTCGGAGGCCCGCCGGCGCTGTTGCCAGAGCCGACGGCGTTAAATCTGACGGGCCCCTTCCGAACCTGCGGGACCCGAGGGCTCACCAGAGGGGTCAGCCCACTCAAATATGCAGCGCATGGCCTCGTAAAAATTCTTTGATTGGAGCGGGGGTCGCTCTGGCTCCTGGAAAGGGAGGGAAGCGCGAAGTCAACCCCGTCTCCGGCTCCGCAGAACCGTGCCTAGAGCGTCGGTGCTCCTTACCTCCTTCACCGACGGACGATAGTCGAGGTGAAGATAAAGTCCGTTTGGACTTCTTCTTCTTGTGCCTCTTCCCAGAGTGTCCCGAAGACCTCGAGTGGGATGAAGAGGACCATGGGCTCCGGGAGCAGGCCTGCAACACCTTCTTCCTCGATCGGGACCTCCGCGGAGTCTCGCTGGATGGTGTCGACTGCTGGGCTGCAAGGAGCTTCAAAGCCCGCTCCCGCAAGGTCTTCAGAGCGATAGCCCGACTGTCCGATCATGACTTCAGATCATGGTCGCGTTCGAGACACCAGAGGCAGACGAGGTGGGAGTCGGTAACAGACATCATGCCAGGACAGGCCCGCACGGCTTGAACCCTGTCTTCCTTGAAGACATCCTCGAACACGGAAGAATTTTTTTTGAATTTGACAAAAAGTTGGGAAAAGGCCAGTCAAAAAGAGAGAGAGGGGTAGCTTTTCCCGGATCGGCGCTTAATTGACGTGGGAAGAAGAGAACTGATGTCCGCGCTCTTGGGTGGCGCCTATTATAGGTACCGCAACGTCATAACCGACGACATCATGTGGAGCCGAATGGAGCCACCCGACGGCGCACGCAAGGGGTGTTGCTCAGCAAAAGTTTCTGGATCCAGCCTGACTCCTCGGAAATGCAAAGGTAAGGAATCTGCAGCTAGAAGTCTCTATCAGATTATAGAAATATACTATGATTACCCTCCAGGGTGTTGCTTTGCTAATTGTCTGAAAAGATATTCATTGACATGGATTAAATGACCAGCATTTCTATACAGATTTTTATGTAATTTATACGATACAAAAAGCAAATCTGCAGCTATTAAATCACTAGAAACTATAGTGAATGACACTGGTTTTATTATGATGCCCGATATAATTTTCAACATATATTTCTATAAAGCTTTTTATAACCGTTCTGGCCCTTGGTTGGGCTTTCTTAGCTGTATATATTTATTTTTATTGGTACCCCAACAATTTCATATGTTATTATGCAATTGTAGATTACATCTTATGGTTGCTCCTAAATATTGCTTCTTGTCCTGATGCTGACCTAACAAATTGATATGGTTAAAATACCATCGATATTCCTTCTGGCAAATTAAGAGGACGCATTTATTGCATCATTGATCCTGCTACATATTTGACAAAATTTCTTGTATTTTTTCCTCTCCCATTGCGTTTGTTCCCTGTTACACTGTGACATACATATTATATGTATGTCATATGTAACTTTATGAGCAACATTTGTATGTCTATTGGTTTTGGCATTTTTCATGTTTTATAAAAAATTATTTCAATAACGTTTTGGAGAATAATGTTTTGTGGGTACCTCTTTATTTTCACACTTTTACATTGCCATAATTATTGGTCTCTTATTGTGGCATTGAATAAGACCAATGTTAAGATATATTTTTTGTACAGTGGTTATATATACTTTCTTTAAACAAATGTCTTTCCCTGAACAATTGTAGCTGTAATATTGTTTATTGACCCCAGGTTCTGGACACTAGAGCTGGCCATGTTGGATGTAATCATAACAAAAGTTTTGGACATACGCCATAAAGAAGAAACGGTGCATTATAGTCCGTATGTTGCGTGCATGCTTCATGTTGTTTGTCTGATTGCACTAGCCTTGAATTGGAAAACCAACCACAAATCATAGGGATTCAAAATACTTTTTGGTCCTGAAGAAGGCCTACTGAACCTTGGTGGCTTACTACAGGCTTAAACATGTCAACCTATTGATGTTTTGTGTCGGACTCACGAAACATCTCAATGTTTTTAACTCTGCCAAAGGACCTTCATAGTAAAAGTAGTTAGGATCCGGAAGGCAATTTTAATTCACTCATAATCCCTCGTTCTTAACTTAAGACCTCAGCTTACAAACTGTGTTGAGCCCATCCCCACTCACTAGGTGAAGTGGTGAGGATCCAATGATGAAGCATGGCACAGGTGTACCTGTGGGTGTGGATCCTACAAAGATATCCAAGAGATGCCAGAATGGCACTAATTTACCTGGGTGTGGTTCCCTCATTCTCCAAAGATTTACTAAGGACCCCGCAACTCTCGATCTGAAGAGATCACAACACAGGTTAACCCTCTCTAGTGTAGTTACTTGAAATAGTATGGGAGGCTGAGGGTTACGCCTTAAATAGCTTCTCACTCCCCCTTCTGGTTATAATTGCTCTGTATATAGTCTGAGACACTGGAACAGCCTACCCTGTGCACCTAAGAACCGCTACTTGGCTGGTGCAATTCAGAAAAGGGCTCAATACTCATGACTTCATAATCTCGCTACTATCCTATACTTAATCCTTTATCTCCAGTGCCTCAAAGAATTGTAGTGCTGTTTCGATCTCCACTGTACTTTTACATATCGACTGTCTTCAGTTTTTACAGCAAATTTATCTTTGTGTGTCAGTAGCCTCACAAGCAGGTTACATATCGTGCTTCAACGACCTTAAGGGCTATGCTTCTCCCAATAAAACAGTCCAAGCTTTTGGACTATAATGGTTTTATTTTAGCCTATTGTTTAATGAGGGGAACATTAGTGGTTTGGGTTTAGCGAGTGATTATGAAAACGCTTGAGCGCATTACTTACATCCTTGACAAAGCCCTAGAAAGAAGTATAGCTATAATGGGGCATTACTTGAATAAAGACGTAAATAATATGAAATGCATACCAACGCTGGCTAAAGCTAGTTACCACACTGAGACCAAACAAATGTAATAAATTATTAAATAAAAATAAAACTAGTTAAAATCAAGGACAAAAGGGTAAGCAAAACAATATCCACCCTAGCAGCATAGCACGGGATGAATCAATAAAACATGCATTGCTTTCTGGCTGTCAGATGCCTAGAGCAGAATGCAGTTCATTACTCCTGGGAAAACAGTTGCCAAGGTGATAAAGGCGCATGTACAGTAAATCACGTAGATTTCTTGATTGAGACAAAGCCTGTGGCAGGAGATTTAACGGAGATGCCCAATGTTTATGTCTGTTAGGTTAAAAAACTGTGAGGGAACTACCTACAGATACAAATGGAGCCATATTGCGTATGAACCCTCAGTACACAGCTGCTTTTAAGGCATATTTTATTCGGTTACAGTGTGGAAAACCATAGAAGAAAGCACAGCACATCCATGTGACAAGGCAATGGAAAATGAGGTAGACAAAGGTAAGTACATTGTGTTACTGCTACATGTGAACAGCTTTAAGGAGAAAATAGATCCAGTTCATCTCACCTGTCCTCAACACCACACTACTCCTGCGCATCACACCTGCAATCCCCAGTCCAGCATACCTGCCATACTCTAACCATCACATCTGACCACCTCAGTACATCACATCAGCCTCCCCATTGAACAAGTTGCAACACTCCTTCCTACGTAGGGGGTAAGGAGAAACTAGGAGAACCACGCCGGTGCGTGCACTAATCATTTGGGGAAGCCATGTGTTCAGTGCCTGGAGCAACATAGCTGAGGCCAGTCATGTTTCCGTTGTCTCCTTCCACCCACGTTATGTAATTTATGTATTTGTTTGCAAATGTTTACTCAACAAACCAATTACTATGCAAGCTAAAATGCATCAAAATAAATAAAATATATCACATCTACTAACATTCCTTATATGCAATAAAAACAACTAAATCAAAACAAATACATTAATTTAAACTACAGCAACACCTGATAGTCTGAGTTTATTAAATTTATACCTATATACCTGCCATGTCCTTATGTATCTTTATATTTATTACTTTGCTTCTAATTCAGCATATCCAATGCGCCACCCTATATCTAACCCTCTATCTCTCACAACATATCCTCTACCTCAACTCTGACTCATCTCAAACCTCATTCTACCACTCTTTCCAATGCACTAACCTATTTCTCACCTTATACCTCTCTCAATATATCCTCTACCTCCACTCTCTCATTCATCCCAAAGCCCATATCACTACTATGATCCCCAAAATAACTAATTCTAGACTCTTCCCTCCTCTACCCCTTCTTGCATCATCTCATACTTCTTTTACTATTCAGATCTCCTAAACAAGCCTTTCAAACCCGTCCCCTCCACCTCCCCTTTAATCATCCCAAACCCCCTCCTACTGCTATGAACTCAAAATAAAAAAATAAAAACTTTCTAGACCCTTCCCTCTTCTATCCCTCCACTATTCCTTTTCAATCCAAATAACAGACTAACATGACCACCGCTCAAATTAATTTCAAGTTTCCTGTTAGACCTGGCACCATTGGCGTGGGTCTCCCTTCCATTTTTCGCCTTTACCTCCTGTGTTTTGCTGTGTGTTGGACTCCATTTTTTCTGGTCTAGATGCTTTGGGCACTTTGCCACTGCTGTTCAGTGCCAAAGTGCAAGTGCTCCCTTTGTAAAGTATTGTTATGGTTTAGTGATTCCATGATTGGCTTATTTGATTTACTGTCAGACCCTAGTATAGTGCACTATGTGTGACCAGGGCCTGTAAATCAAATACTGCTGGTGGGCTTGCAGCACTGATTGTGCCACCCACAGAAGCAGCTTGTAAAATGTGACTCAGGCCTGCCATTGTAGAGCCTGTGTGCAGTCTGGGACTGCCATGTCGACTTGGCAAGTGCACACACTTGCCAGTCCCTAAAACTTCCCTTTTCTACGTATTAGTCACCCCTAAGGTACTCCCAAGGTACCCCTGTGGGCAGGGTGCATTGTATGTGAACGGTAGGACATGCCCTGATGTGTGTGGCATGTCCTGATAGTGAAATACTGCCAATTTAGTTTTTCACTATTGCAAGGCTGTCTGTTCCCATAGGCCAGAATGGGGAGTTTGTTTATAACATCTTATAAACATAACTGACCCTGGGAACAAGATAGGAAAAAAAAGTTTAGTATGCCTGAACTCAGAATGTTAAGATGCATCTTTTAGTGAGGGTGATTTTTACACTCTGTGTTTGAAAATACCACTTTTAGAAAGTAGGTATTTTCTTGCCAAACCAGCCAGTGTGCCTCTGCTAGGTTTGTGTATTGCATGTCTGGCTTTTGGATGACAGGGGCTGGAGCAGGGCAGTGGCCCCAGAAGTCTGATGAGTCAGGGCTGGGCTGAATAGGCTTGGTCTGCATTTGGAGTGGTGGGAGGAGTAGCATCTTCACGTGAATAGGGCTGTGCCTGCCTCCCACAATGACGGCTCCCCCCCCTGTGGTGTGTCTGAAGCCAGGGCTCACACTGACAAAGGAGGTTGTTGTGCACTTGCAAAGTGCCCCACAGAACTGGTTTTGGCTGGGTAGAGACACTCTGCCTTCAGAGAACAAAGGATTTTGGTGTATAAAAAGAGGGGCCCAGACCCCAGACTTTTAGATCACTTCTGGGAAATCAAGAGGAACCTTTGCCAAGGAGAAGAGCCTGATAAGCTGAGGAGGAATACTGCCCCTGTGCTGTTTGCTGTCTGGGGTTGGCCTGCAGTGGCTGCTTGCTGCGAAGGAAAGGAGAAAAGGACTTTGCTGTTTGCTTTGTCATCTTGAGGAAGATCTCTAAGGGCTTGAAACTGAGCTTGCCTCCTGTTCTGAAGTCTCAGGGACACAAAGACTTCGCCCCCAGCTTCCCTGAATTCCCTTGCAGCCTGCAAAGAGGTGCCTGCTGCTGTTTAGGGCCTCTGGAGACTGTTTGTCGCTGGGAGCTCAAAATCGACGCAACACCGAAGAAGCGCGTCGCATCCGCACCAGTTTTCCAACACATTGCCGAAGAAACCGTCGCAGCACCTGCCGCGGCTCGAGAAATTGCCGCACGACGCATCGGGTGTAACGATCTCCGAAGTCCGAGATCGCCGCACCGATTCCGACGCAAGCCTGCTGTGCGGCTGCACGAAACCACGCATCGTACCGGATCAATGCATCGCAGCGCCAAGACTGTCGCATCGTTGGGGGCCGCAGTAAGAAACAGACGCATCAACTCCCCACGCAGTAAGGAATCGACGCATCACCTCCCCTGCACTGCAGTAAGGAACAGAGGCATCACCACCCCTGCGTGTAAGGAACCGACGCATCACCTTCCCTGCGGCCATTTTGTTTGCTCTGTGGGACACATCTAAGGTACTTTGAGAAAAGTGTCGCATTTACAACTTGCATTGAACTGAACTATTTCTACCATTTGAAAGCCTTATTTTTAATACTGTAATGTGGATTTTTGTCGTTTGGTTTTGTTTTGGTTTAGATAAAGATGACTTATTTTTCTAAACTGGTGTGGTGTCCATTTGTAGTGTTTTCACTGTGTTACTGTATGTGTTCACAAATGCTTTACACACGGTCTCTGAGTAAGCCTGTCTGCTCGTGCCAAGCTACCAAGGGGGTGAGCAGGGGTTATTTTAGGAGTGCATCCCCCTTACCCTGACTAGAAGCAAGGGTCCCTTATTTGAACAAAGGTACCTACCTCTGCCAACTAGAGACCCCCATTTCTAACATTTCCCTATACTAATTCCCCACTGGGTTCCGGAGTAGCGTGCCACCTGCAAAAAAGTGCTTCTTCAGGGGTATATATATAAATGCAAACCCTCCCCTCTTCTATCCCTCCACTATCCTTTTACAATCCAAATAACATACTAACATGGGGGTTCTAGAGGGCGCACAAGCAAGATGGCCGCAGAAGCAAGATGGCCGCACTTGCATGAGGCTCTTGCCGCCCGGGAACAACATAGATTAATATCCTGTCCCTAATGCCCGAGTTTTGGAACGAAAAGATGCAGCGCGGGAGCGTGTGACCTGCTGTGAGCCCGACGCGACAAATTTGCAGGGAATAGTGACGCGAAGAGACAAAACACGAGTGCGGATCTGACAACGGGCGCGACGTGGCTAAGATGGCGGCCGATCGGTGGCAGGAATGGCGCTGAGACGGACTCGCCTGACGGAGGGGAGAGAGCCCCCGAGACGTGAAGGACAGCGGCCACATTAAAGCCAACACGCCACTGTTAGCCTGAGGAGATATGGGAAAGAGCGGAGGTGGCCAATACCAGCAACTGCACTAGTGACGGAAGGCGGCCCTGCGCCAAACGACTGCGCGCGGCCCCGGCGCTGGTGCCTGCGACCGGGGGGCCTGGAGAGTGCAGCAAGAACAGTGAGTACCGCTGCTGCGTTGCGGGTGCCCAAGAGATACTCCAGACAGATTGCCGCGATCCCTCCACCCTGAGGACGAGTGCGGGGAGCCGGGGATGGCAACGCGGGAATCAAGCGCACTGAGATACTGAGCAGGGCGTGGTAGGCCTCATCTCTTGCTTGGTGCTGCGCAGCTTGCATGCCCGGGCCCTAGTAATTGGCGTGCGATAAAGTCCATGCTCCTCCTGGTTGGAAGGGGCGCGAGGCCGCCGATTGCTGGAGAGGCCCTGACAGGTGAGCGAGGAGAATAATTATCACGGAGGGAAGTGCAGACCCTGAGCCAAATTAAATTAAGCAGCACGACAGAGAAGCAGTATCGCTCCCTCCCCCATTAAATTAATCTGGTCCTAGGGAAGGTGCCCTCTTCCTCTACCCGCGATCCGACCATCAAAATACAGCCAGGGCAGCGAAAAAGCGCCCATAAAGCGCATACATCTACAGATCAAAGCTGGGAAGAGATTGAAGCATGGGAAAAACTGACGGCAAGCAAACCAAGTTGCAATTCGTGGCCCGAAAATCTACCCGTACACAACATGGAGAACTGGAGGACAACATGGCGGAGAGCCTGCACTCTGATGGCCAAACTTCAGTGGCTGACCTAAAAGAACTGCTCCTCACAATGAAAAATAGCCGCACCTCCATAGAAACTAAAATGGACGATATGAGCAGTCGTATGGACACAATAACTCATAAGCTGGAGCAGCATGATGGACGCATCAAAGAAACTGAACATCATATCTCTGAATTAGAAGACACAGCTGCAGGAAGGAAAGAACAACTGCTCAACATGGAACGTTTGCTGAAGGTAATAGCAGCCAAGAACGAAGATTTAGAATCAAGGTCGCGGCGAAACATAAGAATCCTAGGCATAGCAGAATCCACAAATACTGGAAAGATGGAGGACTATGTTGAACGCCTCCTCACAAAGGTGTTTGGAAAGAGTGCCTTCTCGCTGCTAATAGTGGAAAGAGCGCACCGCTCGCTTGCTGGCTGGCCGACCCCCGTCTGGAGACCCTCCAAGGCCAATCATCGCCAGGTTGCTAAATTATCGTGACCGTGACACGTCCTTCCGGCTGGCGAGGGAGCAACGACAAATCTCCTTTGAAGGCTCAGCCATCGCTATATATCCAGACTTTACCATGGCGGTACAGGAGGCCCGAAAAGAATTTCTACCGGTCAAAAAGAAACTTCAACAAGCGAACATTACATACGCTATGCTCTATCCGGCGCGCCTCCAAATAACACACCAGGGAAAACAGCACTTATTCACAAATCCCCAGCAAGTTGTGGACTTCCTGAAAAACACCAGCGGACGATCTCCCCAGATGGAGACGGCTTCGGGCTGCTCCCGCTCACCCTCGATGTCAGCGCAGGATTAACTGAGACAAACGGCACTGGCGCTGACACGTGCAGCTGATGACCCGAACGGAGCCTGAATAGGACAGACCGAACTGAAAATATTGCTACTGTCCAGGTCGTAACCCGTAATTTAATTAAGCGTGCACAGAGTCCTGGACTATTGACGCACCTGCAGGGCCTGAACACACACAAGTAGAATACCGGATACATGGGACAACAGAACGGGTTCCAGGCACCCTCGTACCCTCGAGGTGGACCTGCTGTGCCCTCCTGCGACACCCCAGAAGGACATCCCTAAATTAACCTGGTTTCTTTTTCCCCGTTTCTATTATTCCCTTCCGACCCCGTCCCTTCTCCCCCTTTATTAGGTCGAGCCTAGCGCAGCGCGCATGAGCTGCTCTATGGGAGGTTTCTTGTGAGCACTCCAAACTTCTCTGTGTGGTTGTGACTCCGCCCACACATTTGATTGGCCTTTGCGTGTGGTTTTCAATAATGAAAGCACGCAAATGGCCAAAGGAAGGTGCATGTCCCACCTCTTCACATGTTGACTCCCACAGCGTTTGGGTCTCGGGAGCGAGCAGTGGCGCGCAGGGTGCAGCTGCATTCCTCGTCATGTCGTGGATTATGTTACTAAATAAACAGCGCGGTCGCTTTCACTTTTGCGCCCGCCCTTGTTTTTTCACTCCCCACCTCTCTGACCATGCCTCCCTCCTCCCGCCCCCGCAGCCTCTCGTCCTTTTCTCCCCTCTCCTCCACTCTGTTTTCCTAAACCCTCCCTGTTCTGCTTTCTTCTCTCTTTCTCCCAGTCTCTGCTTCCCTCCTTCCTCCGCGCAGCCTCCCATCGCGCCTGAGACCATGCAGACTGCTCTTAACTCCAAGGAAGCTCAAGAGCCTTTGAGAGACCAACAACTTCACTCCACAAGCCTCCGGTGGTTCCGTGGGTCCGATTGTTAGTTGTACATACTGTGGGAGAGAATCATTTTCAGTGTAACAGAAGTTTGTTATCCACCAAGGATCAAATTAATGTTGCAGCAAAAGTGATAGGAAGTGGGGTTTTTGTTGTTGTTTTTTTTGTTTTTTTTTGTCCTCATTCGCCTTTAACCCTCTTGAAAAGAGTCCAACCGCCATTCGTAACCCTTCTGAACAAGTTCAGGAGACTTTGATAGATCAAAAAGTCAGACCAGGATACGCTCAATAGACGGGAGGGACATCAAGGGGTAAGGGTAGGTTTTTTTTTACTCCACCTCGGTCTTAATAGACCTGACGGACCATATCGGAGACCTGGGGAAGCCAAACTGAGGTCCAAGGAGTAACCAGGAAAGGCATAATCATAGGACCCGGGGAAAAAAAAAAAAAAAAAAACCCGGGCACACTATCTCCACTGTGTCAATAAGTCCCAGAAAGCGATCTTATTCTTCCTGCAGGATCTAGCCATGTCCACCTTGGATACTTCGTATAGCGAGGTCAACCATTCTGAATGGGATGGTGATACAGAATCCACCCAATGCTTGCATATTTGTCTCCTTGCCATTAGAATTGCATAAAACAGTAGAGATCTTGCGGGTCCCATAATGTGATCATTGAGGCCAAAGATGATTAGCGGGAGACTGATGTCCAATGATATCTTCAGGATGGACTCAAGAGTCTTCTTCACATTTTCCCAGAAGGAGCAAATACCAGGGCAATCCATAAACATGTGCACATCTGATGCTTCAGGCAGCCCGCATTTGTTACAAACTTTCCCTATCTGAAATTTCGATAGCTTAAGTGGGGAAAGGTACGCTCTATGAGCCGTAAACAGATGATTTCGCTTCAACCAGGCAGGTTTAACTATTCTGTGCAGGATACTAAATGAATCCATCCAAACTGAATCACACTGAACCTCCATCAACTCTCCCCATAGCTCTTCTGGAAGTTTAAAAACGCCATCGAATTCCTCCTCTATTGCCCAGTACCAGACTGAGACCTCCTTTTTACCCACTGGCCTCACCACTAGTTGTTCTTCCAACTTACTGATCTTCCCAAAAACTAAATTATGGCTACTCTGGGCCTGGGCCCAGCTTTTAATCTGAATGTACTTGAATCTGGAAAGGCCAGACCCCACTCTCTCTCGAAGATCTTCCCAGGGGAGTAGGGAACCCCCATTCATCAAATCCCCCCACGTTGTAATCCCAGAATCCCTCACTGGTTTAATCAAACTGTCCTGAAAGCATGCAGGTGTACCTGGGGAGTCCCACAGTGGTGCTAATCTGGAAAAATAACTAAGCCCCATTTTCCTTCTTATCGTAGTCCAGTTTTTTACCATCGAATGGAGGACCTTCAATTTAACTTTTTTTTTTTAAATTTTGATCACCAAATTTGAACATAAACCCTTCTTCCGGTAACCCTGCCCCCCTTAACATAGCCCTGAACATCTCACCTCCCGCTGTGCTGGTGGGCATTTTCAGCAACATCCTTGAATGTGAGAGCTGAAATGCCCAAGCATAGTATTGCAAGTCGGGTAACGCCAAACCCCCTTTATCCCTCCTCCGCCCAAGCTTCTTCCAAGCCAGCCTAATTGATCTATACTGCCAAATAAAAGAGTTTCTCACGTTGGCATTTCTCTATCTGTTGTTTGTCAAAATACAACGGGATGGTGTTAAAAAGAAAAGTAATCTTAGGCAAGATTGACATTTTCACCAGATTATTCCTCCCCAAGATAGATAAGGGGAGGTGAGCCCATGATTTCATCTGCTTTTGACAGTCCTTAAAGGCGCGATCGAGATTGTATTCTGGAATTTTGCCAACCTCCTGTAAAATTGTAATCCCCAAATAACGCATAGTAGAACCAATTTGGAGTTGTGTATCTTTTATATTCCATGCCATGATTTCAGTTTTACTGGCATTGATTTCATAACCCGAGATTTGGCCAAATTCCTCCGCGCGTTTAATGACTGTAGAAAAGGCTGAATCCAGGTCAGCTGTTAGGATAAGGATGTCATCTGCATACAGGGCCACCCGCCTCTCCCACTCTCCAAATTTAAAAGAAGTAATGTTATTATCTTCCCTGAGTACCTGTGCGAAAGGTTCAATATACAGGTTAAAAAGCAGCGGAGAGAGCGGGCAGCCCTGTCTCGTCCCTCTGGTGATTTTAAATATATCAGTCAACATTCCATTAACTAGCAATCTAGCTGTTGGGGCCTTATATAGCAATCTTATAGCGCGGCAAAAATTGTCCCCCAAATTGAATTTTTTCATTACCTCAGATAAGTATGCCCAATTTACTCTGTCGAAGGCTTTAGTTGCGTCGAGAGTTAAGACTGCCAGAGGGAGTATAAAAGTAGAGGCAATATCTATTGCTCCTACTAAGTCATAAGTAAGATCTGCTAATTGGCGCCCTTTGACAAAGGCCTTTTGATCTAGATGAATAATATTATCGACCACCCCCCCCCAGCCTGTTTGACAATATAGCCGCGAAAAATTTATAATCATTATTGAGGAGTGAAATTGGGCGATAAGACCCACAATTAGTCGGATCTTTACCAGGTTTCAAAATCAGTACAACCGTAGCATCACTCCACGAACTAGGTGGATTTTCTCCCTTCAAAAGTATGCTGTTATAAACTTTAGCAAGTACTGGAATAATAATTTCTTTAAGGGAACGATATAGCTCCCCCTGGAAGCCCATCTGGGCCGGCTGCCTTCCCTCTTTTGGACTGGTCAATTACCCTTCTTACTTCCTCTTCTGTTATTTCTTTATCTAAATCTAATTTTTGATCCTCCGAGATGGTCGGTAGAATGACCTTCTCCAACCACCTTTTTCTCTTATCGCTATCATCAGTGATTGGTTCTTTATATATTTCTTGAAAAAAATCTCGAAAAGCCATCCTAATATCTAGGCTGGAGGAGCGAGATAGCAACTCATCTCCTACCTTAATCTCTTTTATATGATTACGGATCTGGTCTGATTTTACTTTCCAGGCAAGTAGTTTTCCAGCCCCTTCGCCAAATTCGAAATGTGATATTTTACTTGCTTCCCATCTACGAGAGATTCTCTCTTGGAGGATACCCTCCAACTGTTTTTTAAGCAAGTCTATTTTTTCCAGCTGTTCTTTTGACTCAATTCCTATTTGAGTATTCAATTTATTCTCTATTTCCTTCATTTCTGACTCTAGGCCCATAGTAGTTTCTCTAAATTTCCGTTTTCTGAAGGTAGCTCTGTTGGTAATACAGCCTCTCCAGTAAGCTTTCAGAGAATCCCAGACAACAGAAATACTGGAAGTATCTAAATTCACTTCCAGAAAATATCCAGTCTCAGAAAGAAGAAAGTTAACTTCGTCTTCCTCCAGCAAAATAGTTCGATCAAAAGACCAAGATCTAAACTGCTGCTGCTGTATAGAATTTAAGTTTAGTAGAATTGCCGAATGGTCCGAAAGATGTGACGGCAAGTATTCAATATCTTTCACTAAATCCTTAAGATTGTAGCTAATCAAGGCATAATCGATTCTAGACTTATGTTTATATTTCAAGTTTCTAAAAGAAACTCCCAATTGACTCCCCGCCCGTTCCCTCCATATATCAGAAAGGCCAATCTGATTCATTATTGTCATAAGCAGCTGCCGAGATTTAGAAGGGACTACCGCCCTGGAATTTGGCGATTTGTCAAGCTTAGGATTCAACACTATGTTAAAATCACCCATCCAGATAACAGGTTCTGGGCAGTCTATGAGGTGGCGTCGAATAGTATTTAGACAGGAGGGATAATCCTGATTCGGACCGTAATAACCCACTAAACAAAGAAATATACCTCCTAAAGATATCCTCAAAATGAGCCATCTACCACTTTGATCTTCCCTATAGTCCAATAGCTGGGCTTTAGCTTGTTTTTTGAATAGAAACAGCACCCCTCTAATATTTGCCGTCTGATCAGTACAAATAAAAAGATCTACCCATTTCTGATTTTTTTAAATTTCTTTGATCTCTAGTTTCAGAAGATGAGTTTCCTGGATGGCAATGACCTGCGCCGGAGAGTCTCGTAGATATTGTAAAATTCTAGCTCTTCTACTCTTCGTACGCAGGCCATTGACATTCCAGGACATAAACTGGAGTGAGGTCATGGTGGTTCTTCCTTCACTTCCACAACTAAGCTGCTGATCAAGCGACACCCGCCACCTAGTTCTAACCCTCTCTGAACCCACACGCCCTCCAAGATTTCTTCTCTGACCATCTTACTGAACTTTTGGCCTAAATAATACTGAAAAGGTATTGGTAAATGAGGAATTTTTGCCTTTAAGCCTCCTGTGCCCCCCCCACCCTCCAAACCCCACCCACCCTTTGGGAAACCCATCCCTAATTCCTCTGGCCTGATGGATGACCAGGTTTACGTCCTACCCTCCCCTAACCTCTAAAATATGTTGTGTCTGTTGAGTCTGTGGCGGTGTTAAAAAAAAAAAAAAAAAAAAAACATGCACCCTCACACTTTATTGTATATTGTGTATTGTATGTTCAAATGTGCTTTCCCCTACATCTTTTTTTTTTTTTCCTTTCTTTCCTTTCTTTCTCCCTTCCTCTTCCTTCCCTTTTGTTTTATATCTTTATTATCTTTTCTCATGTTTCGCTTACCTCCTTTCTACCCTTCACTTGGCTAAATACTACCATCATAGAGCATCACACCTATAAAGACAAAGTGCCAAATTCAGGAGTAGAGAGGGGGCCAGGTCGAAGGATTCAACAAGCCTCATTCTACACAAAGTCAGGCTTCCACTCATCTCGGATCAACCCTACCCATTCAAATTCAATCCTTCCCGGAAGGTATATTACTTAGGGATTCCAATAGCTCGTCTGCCTCATATGGAGATCTGATGTTATACATCTTATTATTGAACATAATTTTTAAAAAAGCGGGAAATTTCAGTTGCACTGTAGCTCCCACCTTCCTGAATTTGTCCATCCTTTGGCCCAATTCCCACTGGCGCTCCAGTGTAACTTTCGATAGATCCGAACGCACCTCAAAGGAGAAGTCAGGGCCTTTTAAAGATTTAGCCTTCAAAGCCAAATTCAAGATCTTCTCCTTGACTGCATAAGTTAGAAAATTAATAAGGATCTTCCTAGGTTTAGATCTACCAGGATTAAGGCGAAAAGGGTCTCTATGTATCCTCTGGATATCCTTCTCCAGAAAGCCCACCGATTCCTCGAGATTTAGAGAGTCCCTAAGTAATGCAACGATGAAGGACTTAATGTCTGCCCCTTCCTTACCCTCTGGAATCTTCAAGAGACGAAGATTGTTTCTTCGGGAATTGTTCTCGAGTATCTCCATTCTGTCCCGTATGGCATCCCCATCTCTAGATAGAGTTTGAATTTTTTTCTCTGCAGACCCGAGATTTGCCTTAAGCTCCTCAACCGAAATCTCCAAGGATTCAGTCCTTGAATTCAAAAGGTCGACCTTTTTTTCCAGAGTTTCGCAGGCCGCTCTGATCTCAGTCTGATTGACTGCTGACACTGTGAAACCTTGTTTTATATCTTCTTTTAAAGAAGCGAAGAGGCCTTCTATCGAATTCTTAACTGAAGTCTCTCCACCCCCACTTTCAATCTGGCCCTGTTGCCTAATCTGCTGTTCCGTTGTTATCCCAAGGACCTGGGTACTGAGGGTAGTTCAGAGGGGGGGCTAGCAATCTCAAGAGTGATGGCGCTAGTATTTACGCTAATATTAGCGTTAATATTTGTGGGGTTGGTCTTACTATTGACATTTTCAAGGGGCTCTTTGGGATCCATATTGAGAGAGGAATTAAAGGGAATAGCTAGGCCGTGTGATCGGGGGGCACAGTGAGATCCCTCCTGTTTTGAGATAGTAAGAATCTGAGGCTGTACCCTAAAGAATGAACGTAAAGATGGAGTAACTTTAGTAGAGCTGAGTTTAGCGGGTACTTTAGTAGACCCTTTACTTCTAAGCCCCTTTATGCTCCTCCCCTTAACCTGGTAGTTCTGAAAAGCAGTGTCGTGGCCGACCTGAGATACCTCCTGATGTAGGTCCCCCAATATTAGTGGCTCTGGTGTATCTGTTATGGCTGCTACAGCTTTCGGGGTGGGTTGTTTGTTATTGTTTTGGATTCCGAACTTTTATGGAGCACGATTTTCCATGTCTCAGAGATCGTGCAGACTTCCGTTGTGCACAATACATTATTCTGCAGTTTATGCCTATCGTGTGCACTCTAGGTGGGAAAGCAACATGTCAGGTTCATTGTGTTAGTGCAGTGGAGTACCCTCTGAGAATCGGGTGTCGTTTCGCAGCAGCGCAGGGTACTGCTTGCACTTTGCTTCACCTCCCCGGCTCGCCCCAACAACACTTCCCACCCCGGACTCTGCATTTAAATAGCCGCAGGCGTTTCCAGGGAGGGCGGCAGCTCTCACTGCTAATGTGCTTTGCATACCACAAACTGGGTAAAAGTGAACTTTAATGCAGTGTTAGCTGCACAACACCGTCTTCATATCTCACTACAGCTTGCATGTTCAGACAGCCTGTGCCCGTCCACCTACGTAATTTACTTTTATGCCCCTTTATTACTTACTTAAATAATATTGCTTTTGTGTTTTCCCCATTACAACAAATTATAAATCAATATCTGGCTATAATATCAATGCAGCACATTATAAACAGAGTGCTGTATTTGCTCCATTACTGTTTCTGAAAACAAGCACTCGTAAGGCCCCAAAGGCGAGACCTATTGGCTATGCCAATGCTTGTTTTTCCTTTTGTTATTTCACTATTTTCAGTATTGTTAGACAGGCTAAGCTGTAATATCTCCTAAGCTTCCTACTGAACTGTGTCTGTCCCCGCCTGCGTTACACGCAGAGACCCTCGCTCCACTCACTCCTATTTGGAAGTCCCTAGGAGCCAGATGTGGGTGGGGATTCACCATCGATATGGGACTGTTGCCCGAAGCTTAATTGTTCGCTTTCATACCACAGACACCGATGGTTGTTACACTGTTTTTTTTTGGGAGGGTGGGAATGGGTACTACGGCAGGTTTGGGTTGCTGTTGAGGGAGAGGGTAGGCAAAAGTTCTCGATATCTATGATAGTCATGTTAATAGCCACTGAAGTACAGAATATATACAGTCTGGTGGAGTATAAAAGGAACCCCCAAACTAATTACCTAAAGTCACAAAGTAATGACAGGACATCCCAACTCACCTAGATATAATTTTATAACGTGGAATGTCCGGGGCCTAGGTAATCCACGTAAGCGACAACATATTTTAGCCTACCTAGATAGGCACAATATCCACTGTGCTATGCTCCAAGCGACACATCTAAGTCCCTCTGCCTCGACCATGTTTGCTTCCCAATAGGCAGCACACCGGAGTTTTGCCGCTTATTCCACGTATGCCCGCGGTACGGCAATCCTGGTAAAGAAAAATGTTCCGTACGTGGCTTTGGGCTCTATGCAAGACCCACAGGGACATTACTGCCTCATGTGGGGCAAACTAGCATCACAGTCCATTACAATGTTGTGCTGCTACGGACCCAATAGCGATGATCCGGACTTCTCTAATATACTATAGGGGAAAATAACAGACATAGGATCCACTCACGTTATATGGGGAGGGGACCTTAATATAAGACTGGACCCTCGGATGGACAGATCACATCCCCAGGCTCACCACTACACCAGTGCAAAACGCCAGATGTGAGAGATAATCAATGAGCACGCACTGATAGACGCCATGCGCATCCTACATCCACCTAGCAGGGAGGGCACATGTTAGTCTACAGTACACACCTTGTGGTCGCGAATAGACTATTGGCTGATCTCTAGGGGAGTGAGGCCTTGGCTGACACAACCGAGACACCTAGCTCGCACGTATTCCGACCACTCACCAGTGGTTATGATGCTGACTCCCCTGTGCACATAAGTGCCTTACCAGTCCTGGCGGCTGCCCCCCATGCCCTCCTGGAAACCCCATTTAGACTGGAATTGAAACAGGAAATTACAGAATTCTTCCAATGAAATATAGACACGGTACCCCTGCTAGCCACGGTATGGGAGGCCTTTAAAGTTACTATCCGAGGGGTGTGCATAGCGAAGGGAGGGGGGATACTAAGGGACATCCGCACCACACTCCGAAAATTAGAGACTGACATTCGACAGATGGAGGCCCAGCTAGAGAATGCCTCTAGTGAGGATTTACGGGGGAAAATCAGGGACACACTGTCTGACAACCAAGATACTGCAGAAAAGGAAAACTTGTTTCAACGAAAATATAATCAAGCCCGAAGATATGGGGAGGGAGAGAGGCCAGGAAAAGCCATTGGGGAGTTAATCCGAAAACCGAGATTCTCCAATACTATCCTAGAGATAACAGAACCAGATGAGAGGGTGTGCAGGGACACACCAGAAATAATGAAGGCTTTTCTTACTTTCTATACTTCCCTATAAACTACGCAAAGGACACAGCCCATAAACTTTGAATCTTACTTTGAAGATGTGGCACTGGCTTGGCTAGGAGATGCCCAGAGAGAGTTCCTCTCTGCTAAGCTTGAAGAGGAGGAGATCCGAGCAGTAATAATGCAGCTCCGTTCTGGTCGGGCCCCTGGCTCGGATGGCCTTACTGCAGAATTTTATAAGACATACAGCGACTGCCTAGTCCCAATACTGAAAAATCTGTATGAGGAGGCCCGAGAGCTGGGAGTCCTCCAGCAGACAATGCGAGAAGCACTCATCTCCATACTAAAGCCCGGGAAGCCGGAAGACAAATGCGATTCGTATAGGCCCCTAGCGCTGATAAATTGTGATGCAAAAATACTAGCAAAAGTGGTTGCGAATCGGCTGAGCTTGCTCATGAACGTCTTAGTATTGCCTGACCAGTCAGTATTTGTCCCTGGACGAGCGACGTCTCATAACCTCCGTACCCTCTTTGCCCTTCTGAAGGATATAAACCTTGACTTGGCGGAGGTGGCCGTCATTTTAGATGCCACTAAGGCATTTGATTCCCTTGAATGGGATTATCTCACAGGGGTGCTCCGCCGAATGGGCTTCCCGCCCCCCCTTTTTATCCTGGATCCAGTTACTTTATAATCAACTGCAGGCCAAGGTGCTGATTAATGGAAAGTGTTCCTCCCATTTTCAAATCACGAGGGGAACAAGGCAGGGGTGCCCACTGTCCCCCTTGCTCTTTGCGCTGACCATAGAGCCACTAGCAGCTAAACTCCGGCAACACTATAGAGAATACGCACTACCATACCCCACAAGACACATTTTGGTATCTATGCCGATGACATCACGCTATATTTGCGTGACCCTGATGTCAGTCTCAACCCAATACTTAGGGAATTCATACATTTCGGATTGCTCTCGGGGATAAACATCAACTGGGAAAAATCCCAAATCTTACCCCTTACCCAGTCAGTTCAACGGTATACTCCTGATTATCCGCTGACTTGGCGTGAGACTGATGTAAAATATTTGGGGATCACGATAAGAGATAGGTCAGAGCTGATGCGAAATAATTATGGACGAGCGCTAGAGACCCTGACCGAGTCCATCACGAGTTGGATTTCTATGCCCCTCTCGCTAGCTGGACGAATCTTTTTGATTAAAATGATAATCATTCCGAAACTACTCTATCTCTTCATCAATATCCCCTATGCACCCAGTAAAAAATGTTTTAAAGCTCTCAAAACCCAATTGAGTCTACTAACGTGGGGAGGGAAACAACCCATACTGAAGTGGGAGGTCCTGACTAAGCCTTTTACGATGGGGGGGGGGGAGGGGTTCGAGGCACCCATTATGGAACTCTATTTTCTGTGCGCTCAAGCCCATTTTGCAGCATATTGGGTACGGCCGCCTCCGTACATGTCTCCCGCTCCGACTACGGCATTTCTCGTCTCCTCCACGAAGCCCAGAAGTAAAGACCCAACGACGGTCGACTGTACAAACATAGCGTGGCAGAATATGGACAAGCGATTACAGGTGCCTATGCTGTACTCCCCGATGCTGGGAACGCAGCATCATACAGACCTCCCGGTTACACACGAGGCGAGTTGCCGACAAATGCTCCGGAAAATCGGGGCGTTGACCTGGGGGGATTTAAATGGCTGCAGAACTTTCCGCACCCCAATGGAGTTGTTCCTATATGTCAGATTACGCAAAGAAGTCAAAACTGCTACCCCTAACTTCCCCACTGAGCCTATGATCCTAGCCCCATTGCATGCTCTGCTCCAAAGCTCTGCACCCACACACGTGGTCTCCATGCTTTACCGCACTACCCAGGCAACAAGCCCTGAAGGGGGACAGAACTCACAGGCTCATTGGAACGAGGACTTGGGAACCCCCCTTAGTGATCGGCAATGGAAAAATTGCTGTCAACAAACTGGGAAGCTATCGACAAGTAGTAGACTACGCATCATACATTTTAAATACTTGCATCGCTTATACTATACCCCTGTTTGGCTTCATCGATTCCAGCTTCGAGATAATGACTACTGTGACAGGTGCGGCAGAACAGGAGCTGGCTTCTTACATGGGAGTGCAGGCCTATTCGGCGATACTGGCAAAAATTCCTAGAAGCCTTGGGGCAGATGATTGGCTCGCCAATTCCAGACACTCCACTAACGGCGTTGCTGGGGTACACAGAGGAGGTAGAACCCTCAGTCAGAAAATACGCCTCACTGGGATTATTATTAGCCAAACGCAGAATAGCCTGTAGATGGGGAGGGGAAGGGCCCCTAAGTTTGAGTGGATGCCTCGATTTAATATTCTGCCAAGAGCAATTACTCACATATGCGGAGTTAATGCCGACAACCTCCCGGCCACACGATATACAGGATCCACTGCGGACATATTTGATTGAACACCCAGCTGAACCGGACATCACGAGGCGGGACACATGAGGGAATCTACACATACGAGACAGGCGGTGGGGAAGGGATGGGGGAGCGCCGACCATCGAGAAAAGGGAACACCTAGATCCAAAAACCGCAAAGGATGACACACATGAAGATAATGGAAAGATTGGGGAAAGAAAAGCGCTAGAGGTGGAACTACTTATTGTAATAATGTGGATCCGTATTTTCTTACCGAGATGTAAAGGCAACCAGACTTTGACACTGCCTACTGAGTGAGACCTTAATGCTATACATGACTGTACTATGCATCAGAAAAGTAATGAAATGTTATTTGTGTTTATCTGCTTTTTGATTTCTGGGCTGAACTATAAAACCTAATAAAAAGAGTTAAAAAAAAAAAAAAATAACAGACTAACATGTTCACCGCTCAAATTAATTTCATATTTTCCTACACTAATTCACCACTAATCCTTCTTGGGTTCTGGAGTAGCATGTTACTCGCCAAAAAGTGCTGCAACACCTCATCATGGATGCAAGCGTTATATAAATGCAAACCCCCTCCCTCCACTATCCTTTTCAATCCAACTAACAGACTAACATGTCCAGTGCTCAAATTAATTTCGTATTTCCCGAGACTAATTCACTACTAATCCTTTTTTTGTTCTGGAGTAGCGTGCTACTTGCTGAAAAAGCACTTTGACGCCTCGTCAGGGGTAGTAAGCGCTATATAAATGGAATTGCAATACAATAATAACCCAAATATAGTGCTTCTTTAAAATCATGTACAATAATCTATTCACAAGGTAGCAATGACGATCACTTAGGCCTTGAGTCAACTAGATACATTACTCAGATATTAATAGTTCAGAAAAGTTCCGGTCTTTTCTTAATATCCGCTTGTTTGCCCGTCGACATACCAAAGCAACAAGCATCAGAGTCGTGCCAGCCCTATTCGGTCAGCGAGTGGTCCACATCCCAAACAAATTTCAAACATGGTAAAATCGAATGTCCATTAGGGAATTCCAAGTTGCTTTGCGTAGCTACTGATCAGGCTAAAATGCGCCCTTTAGGTGGGTAAACTAGGTATGCTGCATGAGCTAACACCCTGCATATTTCCAAAACAAGACTGTTAGAACTGGGGTTTCTGGTTGGCAGAGGTATGCACCTTGTCCAAGCAGGAACCACCACTCTTCAGGGTCAGCTAGATACACACTAAAAGATAACTTGTGCTTGCCCTCTGGTAGCTTGGCACAGAGCAGTCAGGCTTAAAGATTCATTGTGTAAAGTATTTGTGCAACACACACACACACACACACACACACACACACACACACACACAGTAACACAATGAAAAGACGACAAATACTCCACAAAGGTTTAGAAGAATAGATTATATTTTTATGAGTAAAATAAGAACAAAACTTCAATAATTAGAACCGGAGTTATGAATTATTAAAGAAAAAGCAGTGCTTAGAAGCAATTAGCGCTTTGGGGTTACTTGAGGTCGCACTGGACCAGGGTTGATCCAAAGTTCAGGCTGACCGCAATGGAGGGCAGTTCGGTTACAGGACTTATGTAGGTCCCACTGAAAAAGTATCTTGGATGAAGCAAGCATTGACGTTGAAGACTTGATGCATCAGTTTCAATCCGGCAGGCGATGAAGTCTTCGCCGACTAACCCCTTTATGATGAAGGCGCTGCGTCATTGTTGAGCCGCACTGTCCGTCGAAGCAATGTCTATCGGCTCCTGCGTTAAAGGGCAATGCATCAGTTCCGATCGGAGCAATGTCATCACTGCGTCGATTTTGATCAATCTGCCCAGCAGAAACTACCTTTCAAGAACCCAGGACTGCATTGGTACCACTTGGTAGGGTAGGACTCACAGATGGCAGAGTCAAGGTGATGTTGAAGGATGTCTTTGATGGCACTGAGACTTTCAGAAAACAGGGCAAGACAGCAAGCCGCTTGGAGTCACTCAGGGTTCAAGTGAGATGGGTCCAGTCCTTGTCCTGAGCAGGGCACAGATCAAGCAGGCAGCCGGGCAGGGCAGCACAGCAAAGCAGAAAAGCAATTCTTCCAGTGCAGCAGTCCACAGAGTTGCTATCCTTGTAGCCAGCAGTCTTTACTCCTGGCAGAGTTCTTCACAGGTCCAGTAGTGTACTGTCTTGGTTGGGTCAGAGCCCCAGCACTTCTACCCACTTGTGCCTTTGAAGTGGGGGGTGACTTCAAAGAAGAGTTTTTGAAGTGCACACAGGTAGGTCCTTTGTTCCCAGCCCTGGCTCCAGACTATCAGTAGGGGGTAATCAGCCCTTTGTGTGGAAAACAGGACACTGCCTATCCAAGTGTAAATGCTTGCTCCCTCCCTCTCTTCCTGCCCAGGAAGAGCCATCAGAATGCAGATGAGTTCTCCGTCACACCTACCCTTCCTGTCTTTCTGGCTGTCTAGAGGGAATGCACAAAGTGTAACTGTCACCCACCCCAGACGTGTTTTGGAGACAGGTTGCAAGTCACACAGAGCAGTAAGAGCAGAGAAATGTCCACTCTCTAAAATTGGCATTTTTAAAATAATAAAGTTAAATCCAACTTTATCAGTAAAGAGGATTTATCATTACCATTTCAAAGACATAAAAAATAAAGCAGCTACTCTTTTCTGATCAGGAATTACAGCTTAATAGTGTATTAAGGCATTTTCAATGCTAGCCTATGAGAAGAGGAAGCCTCACAGTAGTGAAAAATGTGTTTGCCACTACCAGGCCATGTCAAACTTAGAAGTACATGTCCTACCTTTTACTTACACATCACCCTGCCCTATGGGCTACCTGGGGCCTACCTTAGGGATGACGTATCCATAATAAAAGGGGATTTTAAGGCTCGGCAAGTAGTTTTAAATTCCAAGTCGAAGTGGCAGTAAACTGCACAAATAGGCCCTGCAATGGCAGGCCTTGGATAGGTATGAAAGGATACTTGTGTAGGTGGCACAATCAGTGCAGCAGGCCCACTATTAGCATTTAATTTACAGGCCCTGGGTATATGGTATACCACTTTACAAAAGACTTACAAGTAAACTAAATATGTCAATTGTGTATGCACCATTGTTACCATGTTTAGGGGAGCGGCACATGCACTTTAGCACTGGTTAGCAGGAAGACAAACAGTTTGGGGTGACTCTTCAGAGAGGGCCATTTTCCACACAACCCTCCTCTAGCCTAAAGCCAGGGTAGACTTATCAATACCTTGATGGACTTCTCTGCTTATGGCGATGGACAACGGCCCACTACTGCAGGGGCACATGCCAGTTCTATGCCTTTCTGAACCCAGATGGATCCCTCGGTCTATGCTCTCTGGGGCCACTGAACTGACCCATGGGGAGCCCTTCTCTTCATCTGTGGACCCCATCTGTGCAGCACCTAACTTTAATCTGCTCACAGATGCATCCCAGTAGGCAGACAGTTCCACCATGGCCAGCAAAGTGACGTGGCCCATTCCACCCCTTGAGTCTGGTTTCTGTCCCCAACCCAAGGAAAACTCTGTCCACAAGGACAGTAACCAACTGAGGCCACTGACAACTGTCAGTGTCAAAGAGCCAGACCCCAGGACATCCAGGGGCCTCTGTCCTCTGTGGTTTCTCAAAGTGGGGGGCAGTAGCCCCAGGTGACTTGCACCCTTTTCCACTCTTCCTCCCACCAGTTCAAGAGTGATATCCTGAACCTTGTCACTACCCTGATGCTGAACATGTGCCTGACACGCCAGGGCTTCCAGGGGAGTACAATTATCCTGAACCCCGACCCAAGGGAAACACACTATGCATGTGTTGTTCAAGAACCGCCGGGTACAGGACCCCAGCCCTCTGTCTCTGTGCATGCCAGAAAGACGTTAGTCTTGGGGTGCTCCGATCTCAGATGGCAACCCCTGACCCACTGGTCCTCCCACTGTGGACTGTTTTTCCCACCTCCTGGTCCCTACCTATGGGCCTCTGCACTCTCCACTGTGGAGTGGCACCCACAGAAAACAGAACTGGTAGGGTGCTTGTGGCGGCCCCCCCCCCATCTCCCGCTCTCCTGACACTCTGGAGCTCCCATCAGTGGAAGGTCTCTTGGCAGAGACCAGGCTCCCCTGCTTTTGCTTCCTCTGGGAATACTCCAAGATTTGGGGCTGGCAATAGGGAACCAGGGGCCTCTGCCCACCCCCACCTCTCCTCCTACTCTTAGAAGGGACATGGGACCCTTTCCTCCCCCCACTCTACTGGGACCTGTCTGGGTCACTGAGAACCTCTCTCACCCTGTTGAGGGGAGCCTGAGCCAATCCCCTTAGGATCACTCCCCAATACCTTCTGACACACACTGGAACTTACCCAGAGGTCTGCCTCCTTTGCACATCCCCTGGGGTTAGAGAACTTACAATCAACGAGGTGTCGGCGTAGCTCCGAAAAACAGTGGCCGAACATGTGCTCTCTGGCTCTCAAAATGTACAGCCACTCTAAAGTGTTTACCATGCTTCCCTTCACCCAAGCATCCAGTGCCTTGCGAAGGCACCCCACAAAATCCTCCCAGGACTGGTGAGAGTTTCTGACTGCCACTTCATCTCAATCTGCTCTTTTCTGGGGAGAACCCATACTTTTTAACAAGGGTCTCCTTCATGGTGGGATACCTCAGCCTGTCCCCCTTTTCTATGGCCAGAAGGGCATCCCTCCCATCACCAGGAATATAACTCCTAATGCCAGCTCCCCAATTCTCCTCAGGGATCTTGTGCACCTCTAGAGCTACCTCTTGTCCTTGAAATCACCTGTCTATGTCATCCCCCTCCTCTTTTATTTTTGTTGACGTAAGGTAAATAACAAAAGCATACGGTTATCAAAACAATAACTTCAGTCATGTAAAATACAGACAGCTTCTCATCAACACCAGTATATCTCGGTAGAATCAATAAATATTGGTAACTTTCCATGGGACCTTTCTCTATATCCCGGTCCAAAAGCAAAGGCAAACAGTGCATTTCCGACTAATGAAGACCCCCAGGTGCAGCAGTGTCAGCATCATCGGCTACGATGGTGTGGATTCATGTGCGCTGTCCCTGAGATCCAGCCCATAGCAACGCCTCCACGGACCCCGTATTTTAGAGCATTTTCTGGGGCAGCCCCTGCTCATGTATGTGGTACGTTCAGCAGCCATGTTGAGATCCATCCCCCTTTTCAATACCTGTGTCGTGGGACTCTCCTCTGCCCCCCACCATCTGGCAATGTCACGCTTGGCCACCACCAAATCTAGTGAGGCAAATAGTAGTAGGGTCCTATTAATATCAATCTCGCTCAGGATCCCCAGGACGATAAAACCAGGGTCGACCGGTAGTGATACCTCCAACATCCTCCCCAGTTCTTCAATGGTAACTTCCCAATAGGCTTATATGGTAGGGCAATCCCATTTCGTGTGGTAAAAGTCACCCTTAATGTCCCCCTGCACTTAATACAATATGGTGTCTCAGACTTACCCATCTTGTGTCATTTCTCCCTATTATAGCATATTCTATGCAGGATTTTATATTGAACAAGGCGCAATCTGGCTTTAATGGCTAACTCCATAGGGTGCATTAGGGCCACCTCCCAGTTAATATCCTCCAGGGTTCCTATGTCCCATTCCCATCTCTTCCGCAATCTACCCAAGTTATCTGGCATAATATTGTTTATAGTTTTATACGTGACAGAAACCGCTTTTTCTACAAGCTCCTCCAGTAGCAGTCTCCCCTCCAGTGGTGCGCAATCAGTTAATTCCATGCATGATATACCTTCTGTCTGCCATGCGTGGCGCAGCTGTGAATATTTAATAAATTGGGATTTATGTAGCCCATATTCCTGACTGATTGTGGATCAGGATTTGAGTTCGCCCCTCTCCAAGATGTCTCCTATCGTAGAAATGCCCAAGTGGCCCCAGGCTCCAAAACCCTTTAATTTATGCCATTCCTTAAATCACCCACCCTCCCAGAGTGGCGTAGCCTTTGTGATACGGTGTGTCCACCCCATTGCTCTTGTTGCTCTGACCTATGCTTCCAGGGTAATCTGTGTCGCTGGCAATAATTGGGAGGTTCTCCTGCCACCAAAGAGGTAATGTAGTTGTGTTTAAGGCGCCATGAATTCCCTTTCCAGCCTGTAGGTAGGGTGATCTCTTGCCCGGTGTAGCCATTCATTTATGGGAATTAGGTGTGCTGCCCAATAGTAGGCCTCTATATCAGACAGTGCAATCCCACTGTTGAAAGGGTTGCGCTGTAGTGTTTTGAATGCTATTCTGGGGTGAACTCCTTGCCACACTAGAGACCGCATATCGCCCTCCAGTCTGGTGAACAACATCCATGGGAGCGGTTGGTACTTGTTTTGGAGGGCATAGATTAATTGTGGTAGGGTAATCATTTTAAAAATGGCCACTCTCCCTGGGAGGGGGAGGTCCCTCCACCTCTCCGCATCTTGTTTAAATTGTTGTAATACCTTCCCGAGGTTACAGAGTCTACACAACTCCCTATGTGAGATGATGAAGATACCAAGGTATTGAAAGCCGTCGGAAACCACTCTCAAGTAACCGGGTAAAGGCAATCGTGGTGGGGTCTCGCCAGGGTGATAGAACATGGATTTGTTCCAGTTTATCCTGTACCTGGAGTGTCTCCCATACTTCTTTATGGTGTTGAATAGGACAGGAATAGTGGTACCGGGGTTTGTGACCGAGCAGAATATCGTCGGCGTGGAGGGAAATCTTTTCTTACTCCTTGTGATTGGGGGCGATCCTGAAACCCCGAATTTCCGGATGACATCGGATGCCACAGGCCAGCAACTCTAGAGTGAGCGCGAAGAGAATCGGAGTGAGGGGGCATCCCTGCCTCGTTCCCTGGCCGATAGAAAAGGCTGCGGTCAACACCCCATTCACTCTAACTGTGGCGGTGAGCATATTGGATATTAGTGCTACCCAGCTTCGGAATTTAGGACCTATACCAAAATTGGCCAGTGTACATTCTAGAAATGGCCAGTGCACTGCATCAAACGCTTTTTCTGCGTCTGATAGAAATACATGTGGCGAGTCGCGTTCCCTCACTTTCATCAACCAAATATGGATCCTGTGAAGTTTTATCTAGTGGCATGTCCCGGAAGAAAGCCTTATTGGTCATCGTGAATAAGGGATTTAATATGTCTTAGGAAGTGGGTCGCTAGAACCGTTGCCAATATCTTTACTTCAGTGTTCAGTAGGGAGATGGGGCGGTATGAGTCACATGTATCATGCGGTTTACCTTCTTTATGTATACCTACAATCGTTGCCGACCGCAGGTAGGGGGATAGGATATCTTCTTTGTGTGCATCTTGAAAAAGACGCAGTAGGTGGTGACCCAGGAGATCGATGCACCGTTTATACAACTCCGCTGGGATACCATTAGGACCAGGGGTTTTCCAATGTTGTAGCTTTGTCACTGCCTCTTGTATTTCTGTTAGGGTCAGGTCAGCTCTTGCGCCTCCTCATCTCCCAGCATCGGGTTCTGAACTGCTGCCAGGTATCCCTCTATCTCATCATTATTGCTAAGTGGGCGGGTTGTATAGTATTCCGTGTAGTAATCAGCAAATGCCTTGGTTATGCGAGTGTCTGTGTTGTGTGTTACACCGTGACTATCTACAATGTCCCTCACCCATCTGGCCTGATGTTCCTTCTTACTGAGCCAGGCCAGTAGTTTCCCAGCTTTGTCCCTAACCTCAAAGGCGATGTAACATCACCAATCTGTGCTTCCTGGCATTATCCATAGCCATCTCTCTGTATTCAAGTCTCACGTTGTCAAGCTGCCGGGCTAGCCTAGGGTCCTTATCACGTATTGCCTGTCTTTTAATACGTAGTATCAGTCATTCTATTTCTTCCAGTGATTTGACCCTTTCTTTCTTTTCCCGCACGAGTCGGGTTTGAACCTTATCTCCCAGTACAGCCTTATAGGCCTCCCACACCGTCACTCCGGAAAGGACGGAGTTTTCATTTTCAAGAAAATATATTCCAGTATCCACCCATGTTCCCCTAAGTACCTTACCATTTCGCAAGTCCCAAGCATTGAGCGCCACCCTGAGCAATGGGCATGGCCGTGGGTCCCCAGTTGTACCATGAGCGGAGAGTGGTCAGATAAACGCCTTGCCAAATATTCAGCTTGCCCCACCTCACTTATTTTGTCCCCGGGAACAAAGACAGTCTAACATGGAGAATACACTGTGTGCTCCGCAATAGTAACAGTACTGCCTATCTTGGGGATGCCGTTGTCGCCACACGTCAGCAAGTCCAAGGGTACTAGCAAATCAGGACAAAGGGGTGGGAATCAATGAGCCCCCGTTTCCTCTGGAGCGGTCAAGCGATGGATTCATGACCTCATTGAAATCACCCTTATCACGTGGAGGGTTGAAGGTGTTGTGAGCAGAATGTCTACGATCTTGCTTAATGTGGGCGCTTGAGTCTGGGCAGTGCATATGTGCATATCAGGGTTGTGTCTCTCCTTCCCCATTTTCCTGTGACTCCCACATATCGTCCCATGGGATCTAGCCATTGGCGTAACAACGCCCAACAGAGGGGAGTTCTTTTGATTAATATGGCCATGCCCTGTTACCCGGTGGAGTAGTCTGCGTGTGCCAGTGCTGTATAAGCACCCCAGCCAAGAAACTTGCACTGTGTACCCTGCAGATGTGTCTTCTGAAGCATCACTCTAAATAAATTGCATCAAGATGCTCTGATTGCCTCATCTCTACTGCAGAAAATCAATAGGAAAGGCTTTGTTCAAGAAAGATACAGCACAGCAGCACTCTCCTACCTCGAACAGAGGGACATGCTTCATTCTGTTAACACATCAGCATCATTCGGAGTATGAAAGCAAAGAAGGTCTTTACAGGTTCGTAAAGGGGTGCACTGAAAACTCAGAACTCCACCACAGAAGTTCAAGACTCCTATAAAAGCCTGTCAATATGCCTCAAACTTGCTCTAGAGGTTAATTGCGTAGTTAAGACGTCATATTCAAATTTCTTCTCTCTAGTAAACACCACCAAAAGAGTATAATTTACTTTAAAGGATGTGGGTAAAGGAGAAGTAGGCCCTCCTGTTTCTGAAATGATAGCACAAAATCTTAACATATTTTTTTTTTTTTACATTTTTGAGTCCTATATGGTGCAGACTCAATCCACAGGGTTAAAATACTGTACAAACAAGCACTGGCAAAGTAAATAGGTCTTGTCTGCATGAGATTTTGGCTCTGTCAATGTTTTAGCCACGTTGCAGAGAAGCATAGCTGCATGGCTGAAAGTTATGGGGGGAAAAAACGCTATGACGTGGCCAGCAATACTGTGTCAATGCTTTTTTTCCGTTGTTGCTGGTGGGAGGCTTGGTGGAAGGCAACACGGAGGGCAGGTGAAGAAAAAAAAGCACTATGACACCGACGCGGCCAGCGGTTATGGCTGTGTAGGCAAAACGGACACCAGAGGGAGGGCGTACGAGTGAGCGGGGCAATCAATACTGGCAACATGAGGGAAAGCGAGAGAGGTCATGCAATAGAGCCAACAAGGAAAACATGTGGCGGATGGGGCAAGCAACCAGGGCAATGGAAGGAGGGAGTGTGGGTGGGGGCAAGAAGACAGACAAAGGAGTAGGGAGAAGTACACGAGGGAGCAGCTGAAAAAGATACACTGCCTAAACACAAAGAAAAAAAGCACTCCCTACAAAAATGAGCAATGGAAGGATACAAGTAATGGATCCCCCAGGGGAGGGACAAACAAAACAAGAGGAAGAAAGCCTACGGCAGTTGACCAATGAGCAGCAAGCAAATGAGAATGACAATGAAGCCAAACAATGTTAAGCAATGGGCGGTCTCAAAGCCCACTGATGGAATATAAAAGGTCTTGAAGAGAAAGCACATGCACGGTCTAGACCAGACCTAAAATTACATAGAAAAATAAATAAATAAATACTGAATAAATTAAAATTTTTAAAGGGCTTGAGTTTGGCAAACCTTTTTTAAATGTGAACCTAAGTCCCAGAGGGGAAAAAAGAAACAAAATTGAAGACATTACCGTTTTAAAGGGCTTATTTTTGGCAAACCTTTTTAAAGGTGAGTCCAAGTCCCAGAGGGAAATTTTGGGGGATTTTCCTGTTCCATATACACTATTTTATTATATTTTAAGATGCACAAAATCAAGCATTTTGTTTAAAAAAAAAAAAAGTCTCAACCTGAAATATTACACTTTTGTATGTTCTGGACGGAGTAACTCGACTCAGAACAGCTTTTTCATTGGCCTCATATTGAAGGCATGAGCTTGGAGGGAGGACAAAATAATCTGCTTAGCCAGCAAAGTTACCTATGTAACTACCAAACTATCCACAACACTACGAAACCAGCAACATATTTGAATCCAAAGCTCGGTAAAGAAGACACTAACTAAAAAGTGACCATACAGATTTACTATGGTAAACAAAAGCGAATTTGTCAACTAAAGCACACAAAGATGTGCACACACAAGGGCAAGTGTCCCCAAAAGTTGAGGAAAAAGATACTCCTAAATGACAGTTTCAGAAAATAGACGTCAAGGGTAAGACTTCATAAGGGAGGGCGTAGCTAACAGAAATTGCAAATCTTAAAACACTTACCTGTCCTGACTTTGATGTTCGGCACTCCAAGTACCATATTGACTTTCTGCCTCTCGTACTAGCGTTTCTGTGTCCTTCGATCCTGGTCTGCCAAAACACTGCTTCAACTGGTCCTGAAAAGCAGCACATAAAAACTGTTAATGTTAAATAAAATGGAGCTACAATATGCGCTTATTACAATGACTTACAACTGAAAATGCTAGTGTATATACATTTGCAATTGCTCAGCCTTCCCTCCCTACTCGGGCCATTATTCTTGCCCCTAAATTATAGAATAAGTGTTGTGGACACGTAAAAAGTGAATGGAAACTTGTTTTATGAAATAAAGCGTAAACGCTTTGTGTTCTAGTTGGAGATGGAAATTACAATAACAGATGGTAGGAAATTGAAATTTGACGCCGCTATTTGGGGTGCCTGTGCCTCCAGGATAGCGCCAGTGCTATTGGAAGTCTTTCGGAGTGCTTAAAATCCTGGTTTTAAACGTCAATGCAAGCCAGCAATCAAGGCCGTCAAGAACTATGGAAGTAACAGTGCTTCTGCCTTTCCAGTCACAGAGTCTAATGGTATAGCAGACAGGAAGTGTGACTGCCATAGGCTGTGCTGGGAGTGTATGACATTATGAACATATTGCAGACAGTAAGTGTGCAACTCCATATGCACGATCTGCACACATATGAACAGTGCACGTTCATATAAATATACGTGTACTTGCTCGACCATTCTTGCATTATATTTAGCAGTTAGCCAATGCTATGTTTTTTGTTTTTTTACTTTAAGTTTATAACACATACAACCTACATTACGTCAGCCCACTACGGGGGTAGTGGAAACAGAAACGACATAATAACTTAAGATTGGAGGATGGAATAGTCTGTCAGAGCATGCCGTGCTTAAGGCACAGTTTCAATAGAGAGTATAACATGTCGACAATGGTGCAGAAAATAGGCAGTGAAGTAACAGGCATTACAACAGATATCCAACTGTCTGGTTTGCAAAAAACATCTTTCTTGTGGTCATTGAGAAAGCTAACCTAGGAATGCATTGTGTCCGTTGGTAAACATTGGCATTGTAGTTTGTAACTTACATTTTCTTGCTTTCTACCTGCTGCCTTGATTTGCTTAGGCTGTCCAGCTTGAGTTTGTCCCTCTCGTTGCCCAAACTTTGTCTACTGTATTCGTGTGTGTGTGCAGTAAAGGACAAGTTACTTACCTTTGGCAACGCCTTATCTGGTAGAGACATGATCTAGCTGCAGACTCCTTACCTTTGAAAAGATACCCAAGCAATACCATCCCTGGAGGAGTGACTGTGGACAAATTTCAGACTAAGAAGTCCTGAAGGTCCGAACAGGCAAAATAGCTGCCCCTACGGACCTGTTTAGGCAGTAGTGCTTGGCAAACATGTGCAGGGATATCCACATATCTGCCTGACAGATTTCCAGGACTGAGAATCCACATGCTAACACCGTGGTAGCAGCTTTAGCTCAGGTGGAATGAGCTCTTAAGCGTTCAGGAGGCTGCTTTTATTGCCAAATCGAAGTAAATCTTGATGCAGACAATGACCCATCGTGAGATGGTCTTACTGCACCGCACCAACATACCTCACGAAGCGCTGGGCATCCACCCGGAAATCTTTTGTGCGGTCAAGGTAGAACGACTATGCTCTTTTTGGGTCCAGACTGTGTAGTCGTTCCTCTTCCTTAGAGGGATGTGGCGAAGCAAAGAACGTGGGCAAGGTGAGAAACTGCCCCACGTGGAAAGGTGTTACCACTTTCAGTAGGAAAAAGGCTCTAGTGCAAAGCATCAATTTGTCAGGTAATATCGTCAAAAAGGGAGGTTTGGACGATAGAGCCTGCAGCTTGCGCACCCTCCTGGCCAAGGTGATTGCCACCAAGAAAGCTGTTTTTAAGGTGAGCCGCTGGAGGGGGCAATTATGCAGTGGCTCCAAAGGAGAACACATGAGGAAGGTGAGAATCAAATTAAGGTCCCACTGAGGAATAATGAAGGGGGAAGGTGGAAACATATGTACAAGGTCTTTGAGGAATCTATGTACAATGGGTGACTTAAATAAAGAGGGTAGTTCTTGCAGCCTCAGGAAAGCAGACAAAGCAGATAAATACCCTCTGAGGCTGCCTAGATAAGAGCCCTGCTGCTGGGTAAGAGTAAAAATAAACAATAAAACATCAGAAAGGGAAGTAGAGAGAGGGTCGATAGACTTCTCTGTACAATATATTACAAATTACTTCCACCGTCAGGTGCACACCGTCTTAGTGGAGGAAGGCCTGGCTGCTAGAATAACATTACAAACTTCAGAAGGAAGGTCAAAAGCTGTCAACTGCTGGTCAATCTCCAGGCAAGTAGGCGTAGAGTTGACAGTTTCAGGTGGAGAACCCCTCTCCTGCTGGTGCGACAGACGATCCTCCCAAAGGAGCAGTCTGATAGGAGGATTGATGCTCATTTGCAGAAGCTGGGGGTACCAGACTCTCCGTGCCCGGTCCGGAGCCCCAAGGATGAATTGAGCTGGTCGTTTCTGATCTTCTTGAGAACTCTGGGCAGAAGTGGTATGAGCAGAAAGGCATACAGGAGGCTCGAGCTCCACTTGAGACGAAAAGCGTCTCTGAGCAAGAGTCCAGTGACGTAACTAAGCACTTTGCCACCCATGGCGGTCCCTGCCTTTGCCGCCCGCGGCTGTGCTGAAAAGCAGGGGGGAGGGGGGTGCTGGCGGTGTTTTTTGCTGATGTAAGAGCGGCTGGGGAGGGCCCCCAAAACTCTTGCCGCCTGCAAGAGCCACCTTGGAAGCTCCGGCATGCAAAACTGCTGACATTACACGTTCTCTGCGGAGGTGAACAGATCTAAACAAGGCTCTCCTGTAGGAAGCTGGCTCTGTATATACTATACAAGTAAGGTACAGTGTGCACAGAGTCCAGTGGATCCCCAGAGGCTTTACAGAGGCAAAAGTAGATAATACCTTACTCTCTTTTGTGGTAGTGGTTGAGCTGTTAGGCTAATCAGAGGGCTGTGTTAAGCATTTGTTGTACTCATACAGTCATGAAAGGAGGCACACACTCAATGACTAACTCCAAGACCAATGTTTGTTCAAAAATATTACTTAGTTACTTTTATTTTAGAACCAAGAAGAACTCCGTTGCAGTTAAGTATTAGTTTAAAATAGCTATACTTTTCAGGTACAGTAGGAATGAGGTTGCAAAAGCAATAGTAATACTTTACAGTTATACTGAAAATACTATGTGATGTCAATCAACAGAATCAGTAACTTAACAATGTGAAAGATAGACACTTAGTGCAAATATCAAGAAATGCAATGCACTCCTGTGGGAGGAAAACAGTTATGCCCATTTACAAATAAGTCCTCGACTTACACATCCAGTCTTCGGGGGTTTAGCCCAACACTGGGCAAGGGTCAGATTAAGGTAGATACTGCACTGCCAGTGGCACTGGGACAGCCGGGTGCAGAGGTCACTGAGCCCAATGTTAGTTAATGGAGACTGGGGCACCCACAGAGGTGCTGGTTACAGGTAGGTACCTGTAGTTTCAGGGCACACGCCCCGGGGTTTAGGCAAGCACGGGGGGGGGGGAGGCCACAAAGCAGCACTAACCATACACCACCAACAGCACAGGGGCAGCCAGGTGAAGGGCGCAAATCAGCGTAAGGCACCCAATCCAAGCAAATGGGGAATCTCTGTCTCACAAAAAGGCTGCAGGTTTGGACCAGGAGGCTAGACGAAGGTGACCAACAGCTGGGCAGTTAAGTAGAGGTGTAAGTGGATGCCTGGGCATCATCGGCTGGGCTCCCTAAAGTTGGGGGCTGAGGATGTAGGGATGCCTTTGGATGTCAGAACTTTTTTACCGGAGCCGGTCGCTGTCAGGGGGACCCTTCTTGATAAGGCTACAGGCGTCTTCGAAGAGTCCAGGAAAAGTCAGCCACTGATAGTTTCGAGGTCAGGATCGCTGGGGAGACTTCACTGGACTAGTGAGCCACTCGGGCCGTGGGAATCGGGTGTAGAGTGGGCAAGAGTCCTGATTCTAGCTAGATCCGGATCCTTGGAGTTGGTTTCTCGTGGACAGGGCCTCTGTCCTTGGGGGATCTGGTCTTTGTTGAAGAGCAGGCAGTCCTCGTTGGGTTTCTGGAGGTAGCTGGCTGCAGGACAGGTGTTGTCTTCTTTTAGAGTCTTTCAAGCGGGAGACAGGCCTGTAGGGCTGGGGCAAACCAGTAGTGGTCTTCAGGCTTGGCTGCACTGCGTCTTCTTCGTCCTTCTTAGGTCATAGGAATCTTAGGATCAATGTTCAGGGGTTCCCTGAAAACTAAATTTAGGGGCGTTACAGGTACTGGCATGTAGTAGCCAATGGGCTACTTACCTTTAGGGTGACTACACCCTTTGTATGTCCCCCCCCCTTTGGAGAGGGGCATTCCCTAACATTATTGGATAAAATATTTCAATTCAACATGGAGGATTTTCTAAGGAGAGGGTCACTTCAGCTCAGGGCTACTTAGGGGTGGTCCTGGCTGAGAGGGGATACACCTCTCCTGAGTACTAATTTTCCCGCCGACCTTGCTGCCAAAAGTGGGGCTTGGTCAGGGGGTCGGGCATCTCCACTAGCTGAAGAGGCGCTGGCTAGCATAACAAATGGCTTTTGAGGCTCACCGCCCTAAATGCTGTTCCTGTTTGGGGGTAGGTGAGATGCACCTCCACCCCAAGCAGGCTTTGTTTCTGACCTACAAGAGCACAAGGCTCCCACCCCAGGGGGTCAGAAACATGTCTGGAAGTGGCAGGCTGGTGCAGACGAGTCAGCTGCACACCAGAGAGTTGGTTGTTTTTTAGGTGGCATCTCTAAGATGCCCTCTGAGTGCATGTTAGAATAAATCCAGCACTGCCATCAGTGTGGGTTTATTGTGCTGAGAAGTTTGATACCAAACTCCTTAGCATGCAGTAAAGCCATCATGAAGCTGTGGAGTTCGTAATGACGAACTCCCAGCCCATGTACTCAATATGGCATCACTGCATTTACAAGGTCTAAGAATGGACCTAGACGCTGTAGGGGTATATTGCTCATGCAGCTATGCCCTCACCTGTGGTATAGTGCACCCTGCCTTAGGGCTGTGAGGACTGCTAGAGGGGTGACTTACCTATGCCACAGGCAGTGTTTGTGGGTAGGGCACACAGGGATGTGTGCCATGTCGACTCTTAAGTTTTGTCTGCACCCAAAACACACAATCTGCAATGGCAATGTATATGTGTTATGTGAGGGGTCTCTGAGGGTGGCACAATACATGCTGCAGCCCTTAGAGACCCTCTCTGGTCACAAGACCCTTGGTACCAGTGGTACCTGTAACAAGGGACTTGTATGTGGGCCAGAGGTGTGCCAAATGTGGAAACAAAGGTACAGTATGGGGAAAGAACACAAGCACCTGGAACCTGATTGGCAGGAACCTAGTGCACAATCAAAGTGCATCAGGCAAAAAGTGGGGGGTAACCATGCAAAAAGAGACACCTTCCTACATCTCCTCACTGCTGAAAGAACTTGTGCCACTTACGGATGGAGACGCCATTCGTGATCCGCTAGGCATTGACGGCTGAGTTAATCCGCCCTGGCATTTAGGAAACTTGCTAGATGATGAACCACCAGGAATATGCCCTGCGGTTCCAACCATGTCTAGAGAAGATGGACCTCTTGACAAAGAGTTCACAACACCACTCAGCCCTGTTTGTTGCATTACCACATGACAGTAGTGTTTCTGTGAACACTTGAACTAGCCTTCCTTAGACAGAGGGTGGAAAGGCTTTCAATGCCAATCGGATCGCTCGGAGCTCCAGCATGTTGATGTGGAGTCCGGATTCTGCTGAAAACCTGAGTCCTTTGATCTACACCTCTCCCAGATGGCCGCCCTATCCCAGAAATGACGCATCTGTCAGTACTGTGAGATCTGGTTAGAGAAAGGACAGGGGTCTGCCTCTGACCCAATTGCGATTAGTCAGCCACCACTGCAGGTCTCGTGAAGTTCCCTCCAAGTTCTGGACCATGTTGGAGAGATTCCCCTGATGCTGGAACTTCAAGTCCCCCTGCAGAGCCTGCATATGCCATCTGGCATGTGTCACTAGCAGGATGCAGGAGGCCATAATGCCCAGCAGCCTCAGTCATTCCCTCCGAAATCAAGGATAGAGGCTGAAACATCAGAATCATAACCTGAATATCCTGGACTCAGCGCTCGGGAGGATAGGTCCAAAACTGCACTGTGTCCAGAACAGCTCTGATGAAAGGGAGCATCTGAGAGGGAGTCAGGTGTGACTTCGATACGTTGATAGTGAACCTCAGCGAATGAATGCAGGAGGTCCGCTGTAGTCTGGAGGTGGGAGACGCCACCTGGGGCAATCCCGCCTTCAACAGTCAGTCGAGATAGGGGGGAAACTGGCACCCTTGATCTGCACAGATGAGCTGCGACCACTGCCATCATATTGGTGAACACCGGAGGGACGCTGGTAAGGGCGAAAGGGAGCACCGTGAGCTGAAAGTGCTTGTGCCCACCGTGAATCCCAGGTAACGCCTGGGGGCAGGCAGGATGGGGATGTGAAAATGTGTCCTGCAAGTCCAATGCTACCAATCCAGTCTCCTGGGTTCAGGGCAGACAGGACCTGAGCCAATGTGAGCATCTTGAATTTCTCCTTTTTTAAGAAGTAGTTGAAGGCTAGTAGGTCTAGGATAGGATGAAGGCTCTTGTCCTTCTTCGAGAACAGAAAGTAGTAGGAATAGCAACCACAGTCTACTTCAGGCATCGGAGCCCTCTCTATGGCTCCCTTGGCCAAAAGAGCCATGGCTTCCTCCTGGAGTAATAGTAGATGATCCTCCGCCAGCCGGTCTAAGGATGGAGGCATGAAGGGAGGGATGGTCTTGAAAGAGAGGGAGTAGCCTCTTTGGACAATCAGGAGAACCCACCTGTCCGAAGTGATGTTTTGCCAGTGGTAGAGGTGATGGCGGACCTTGCCACCAACTGGACGCCCATGTTCTTGAAGGGCAAGACTAGGAGGGTTTGGAGGCTTTAAGTTGATGAGGGGTGGTGGCTTGAACGGAACTCTGGCTACCGGACCCACCGGGTCCGAACAAACCGCGCCCTCGTCCGCACAGGTGTTATGAAACTTGCATTGCGCAGTGGCTGGGATAGGGCTGGTGTAGTTGAAAACCCCATCCGTATCCACAAAAGGAGCGAAAGGCAGACTGGGGACGTGAGGCAGCTGAGAGGCCCAAGGACTTGGCCATAGCCCGTGAGCCTTTAAAGCCCTCCAGCACCGTGTCTGCCTGGTCTCCGAAGAGATGGGTGCCATCAAAGGGCATGACCATGAGCGAAGCCTAGACTTCCCACGAAAATCCAGATGTTCTCAGTCAGGCATGGCATCTAACAGCCACCGTCGTGGAAATTGCTCTGCCCAGCGAGTCGGTCATGTCTAAGCCACATCGAATGGTGAATTTTGCTGAATCTCTCCCGTCTGTTACTGCTAGGGAGAGGATGGCCCAGGCCTCCTCCAGGACCTGTGGCAGCAGTTGCGCAACAGTTTCCCAAAGCGTAGGAATAATAGCCCAATAAGCATTTGGTGTCCACCGATCACAATGCAAGGCTGGCAGAAGAAAATAAATTCCTGCCCCAACTACCCAGCCTCTTGGATTCCCTGTCTGGGGGAGCGGCAGGGAACGCGCCTTGGGAGGTAGAGCCTTGGACTACCAATCTCTCTGGGGTGGGGAAGCTTGGGTCGCCCGGGACAGGGCGGTGGCAACGGGCGATTGTCCTGTTCACAGGAGCCCCTGCGCTGGGTTTGGACCATGTTCCCAGAAGGACGTCCATGAGGTCTTTATTGAAAGGGAGCAAAGGTTCCAAAGAAGTAGCTCCCGGCTGTAGCACCTCTGTCAAGATGTTAGTCTTGACCGCCACTGAGGGTAGCAGGAGGTCAAGGACCTAGACGCCCTATGCACCACCACTGGGTAAGATACTCCCTCCTCCATAGCCACGGTAGAGGGAGAAAGCATGCCTGTATCTGGAGAGGTATTTAAAAATTGAAATACAGTATTTGTAATGCGTGAACTAATCACCCCTAAGGGTCTAAAGGCAGTGGGGGCCATTGGGGAGATTAAGGGAGCTATTGCCCAGAGTCACATGATGCTGAGCTGAACTACCGCTGGCGATCGAACCGCAAGTCCCGTCCTCTGGAGTCAGCCACTCTGGCCGCTGCGCCACTCCTCTCCTTATCAGTCTCCGTATCCAGTCCGCTGGCTTCACCCAATTCCTCATACCAATCCATTTCCTCATATGAGAATGGTCTTCCAAAGAGTCCAGCGACCCCTCCCTTCTCCCAATCCAAGCCATACGGAATAGGGCTCAGAAAAAGAACCTAGGACCTGTTGGTCCTGTCAACGCCGGGTTTGGCATTTGCCTTTGCGGTACCGGCTCCGGGTCGGGCGTGAGAACAGGGCTGGCGTCACCGGTGGGCACCACCAGGGGTGTCAGGGGAGGTCGCAATGGCACGACCGGTGCTGGTACGGATTCATGGCTGAATCTAAGGGGAGAGGGGACATTGGCACTGAAGCCGCTGGTTCGGAACCAGATGGAGCCCCCGCTGATCCTGAAGGCCGGAGGGGTCAGGCCGCTCAAAAATGAGGCACATGCCCTCATAATTTTTTTTTAATTGAGTGGGGTTTGCTCCAGCTCCCGGAAAAGCAGGGAGGCATGAATCCGACCCAGGCGCAGGTTCCAGAGAACAAGGCTTTTAATGCCGAGGCTCCCTGATCGCGTCGGACGACGGATGGGGAGAAGTCGAAGCACGCTTCGACTTCTTGTGCTGCTTACCTGAGTGTCCCAAACATCATGAGAGCGACGAAGAGGATTTGGGACTCCTGGTGCAGCCTCGCGACCTTCCCCTCGACCGGGATCGAGCAGACTGGTGTGGGATCGCCTGCCGGGCCGCAAGTAGCTTTAGGGACTGCTCCCTCAAAACCTTTGGAGCCATGGCCTGGCAGTTGGAGCACGACTTGGAGTCGTGGTCCCACTCCAGACACCACAAACAAACCAAATGCGGGTCAGTCACTGACATGGCGGGGTAACAGGCGTCTCACGGTTTGAATCTGTTAGAACTGGGGGTCTCTAGTTGGCAGAGGTAGGTACTTTTGTCCAAATAGGGACCCTTGCTTCTAGTCAGGGTAAGGGGGATACACTACTAAAATAACCCCTGCTCACCCCCTTGGTAGCTTGGCACGAACAGGCAGGCTTATCTCAGAGGCAGTGTGTAAAGCATTTGTGAACAAATACAGTAACACAGTGACACACTACAGATGGACACCACACATGTTGTATTATAAAAATAAGTATTTTTATATAGACTTAACACAAGACCCAAAACGACAAAAATCCACAATACACTACAAAAAACATGACTGTCAATGGTAGAAAACAGTTCAGTTCAAATGCAGGTGATAAATGCGACACTCTACGTTCAATGTACCTTTGGATGCGTAACGCGATACAAACAAAAGAGTTGCAGGGAAGGTGATGCGTCGGTTCCTTACACTCAAGAACGGTGATGCGTCGGTTCCTTGCTCCGGGGGAGGTGATGCGTCGGTTGCCTACTGCTGCGTAGGGGACGGTGATGCGTCAGTTCCTTACCGGAGAGGAGGTGATGCGTCGGTTCTTCACCGCGTGGGGAAGTGATGCGTCGGTTTCTTACTGCGCTTCTGTAGCGATGCGACCAGCAGTGCCTCGATGCGATGACGACCCGGTGCAATGAAACAAAATGGCGTCTTCTTCTTGATGGGACAACGAAGGGGGCAATGCGTGCACGCCCGACGGCGACTCAGTGAATCTTCTGAGCCGCGACAGGCCCTGCGACACGCTTCTCCAATGATGCGACGGCGTCTGCTGCGACGGCGACACTTCTCCGGTGATGCGAGGCGCTACGGTGATGCGATGGCAACAGCGGCGGTACGCTTTCTCGGCGATGCGACGACCGCTGCTGCGGCAGCAACACGCTTCTTCTTCGTGAGTCGCGCTTCCAGCTCCCAGCGACACACAGTCTCTCAGAAGGCCCAACACAACAGTAGGCACTTCAAATTCCCAGCAAGGGAATTCAGGGGAGCTGGTTGGTGAAGTCTTGTGTCCCTGAGACTTCAGCAGGAGGCAAGCTCAATCTTCAAGCCCTTGGAGATTTTCTGCAAGATTATGAAAGTAGGCACAAAGTTCCTTTCTCCTTTCTTTGGCAATCAGGTAACCACTGCAGGCCAATCCCTCAAACAGCACACAGCATAGGGATAGTCTCCTCCTTCAGTTTCTCTGGTTCCTCTCCTCAGCAAAGGTTCTTCTTGTTTCCCAGAAGTGATCTAAAATCTTGGGGTCTGGGTCCCAATATTTATACTAGCAAATCCTTTGTCCTCTGAAGGCAGAGGGTCCTGTACCTAGTCCAAACCAGTTCTGGGTGCATTCTGCCAGTGCACACCTTCTTCCTTTGTCAATGTGGGCCAGGGACATCAGACGCACCACAGAAGGTGGAGCCAGCATTGTGGAAGGCAGGCACAGCCCTATTCAGGCCCAGGTGCTATTCCTCCCACCACTCTATATGCAGATAGGTCTATTCAGCCCTGTGCAGACTCACCCTGTCTTCTGGAGTCCCCCAGCCCCGGTCACTCACAAACCCCGACATACAATACACAAGCTAGCAGAGGCAGGCTGCTGGATGGTTAGGCAAGAAAATACCTACTTTCTAAAAGTGGTATTTTCAAACACAATGTTAAAACCAACTTCACTAAAAGATGTATTTTATCATTGAGAGTTCAGGCATACTAAATTCGTTTTTCTACCATGTTCCCTGGGTCAGTTAGGATTATAAGATGTTATAATCAAACTGCCCATTCTGGCCTATGGGGACAGGTAGCCTTGCAATAGTGAAAAACGAAATTGGCTGTAATTCACTATCAGGACATGCCACACACACCAGGGCATGTCCTACCTCTTACATACAATGCACCCTGCCCGCAGGCCTACCTTAGGGGTGACTAACATGCAGAAAAGGGAAGGTTTGGGGGACTGGTAAGTGGGGGCACTTACCAAGTCGACATGGCAGTACCAGACTGCACACAGGCTCTGCAATGGCAGGCCTGAGACACACTTTACAAGCTGCTCCTGTGGGTGGCACATCCAGTGCTGCAAGCCCACCAGCAGCATTTGATTCACAGGCCCTGGGCACAAACATTGCACTGTACTAGGGTCTGACAGTGAATCAAATAGGCCAAACATGGAGTCACTAATCCATACATCAATTTACCATAGGGAGCACTTGCACTTTGGCACTGAATAGCAGTGGCAAAGTGCCCAAAGCATCTAGACCAGCAAAAACATGTCAACAACAGAGGAGGCATAGCGAAAAAATGGAAGGGAGACCCACGCCAAGGATGCCAGGTCTAACATGTGTCCCCTCCAGCTGAAATGTGGGGAGAACTATCCTACCTCTAGGGAGTTCTCATCACTAAGGCGGAAGAATCTGGACAGACCATCAGCATTGGCGTGTTCTGTACCAGGGCGGTGATCCACTGTAAAGTCCATTCCCTGTAGGGAAATGGACCACCTCAACAGCTTTGGATTCTCACCCCTCATCTGCATCAACCATCTGAGGGGCCTGTGGTCTGTCTGAATCCGGAAGTGAGTCCCAAACAGGTATGGTCTCAGCTTCTTCAGTGCCCAGACCACAGCAAATGCCTCACGCTCAAGAGCACTCCACCTCTGTTCCCGTGGAAGTAACCTCCTACTGATGAAGGCTACAGGTTGGTCTAGGCCCTCCTCATTTAACTGTGCCAGAACAGCCCCTACACCATGCTCTGAAGCGTCTGTTTGAACAACAAATTCTTTTGAGAAGTTGGGCGCCTGAAGCACGGGCGCCGTGCACATGGCAGTCTTCAAGGCGTCAAAAGCTCTCTGACAGGTGTCAGTCCAAATCACTCTCTTGGGCTGCTTCCTGGAAGTCAGCTCTGTCAAGGGTGCAACGATGCTGCCATACCCCTTGGCAAATCTCCTGTAATACCCGGTGAGTCCTAGAAAGGCTCTCACCTCTGTCTGGGTCTTGGGGGGCTCCCAAGCCAGAATGGTATCAATCTTGGGCTGTAGGGGCGCCACCTGGCCGCTCCCAACCTGGTGTCCCAAGTACACCACGGAACCCTGCCCAATCTGGCACTTACTCGCCTTGATCGTGAGGCCTGCCCTCCGCACCGCCATCAACACTTCCCAGAGGTGGCACAGATGTTCTTCCCAACTGGCGCTGAACACTGCGTTGTCATGCAGGTAGGCGGCACTGAAATCCTCCAGTCCAGCCAACACCTGGTTGACCAACCTCTGAAAGGTGGCAGGGGCATTCTTCATCCCAAAGGGCATAACCCGGAATTGGTAGTGCCCATCTGGTGTGGAGAATGCCGACCTCTCTTTGGCCCCATCAGTCAAGGCGATCTGCCAGTACCCAGATGTTAAGTCAAACGTGCTGAGGTACCGGGCAGCCCCTAACCGATCAATGAGCTCATCAGCTCTGGGGATGGGGTGCGCGTCAGTCCTGGTGACTGAATTGAGTCCTTGGTAGTCCACACAGAACCGGAGTTAGGGCGTGGCACCAGGCGCGGCAGCCTTTGGGACCAAGACCACTGGGCTGGCCCAAGGGCTATGAGAGGACTCAATCACCCCCAATGCAAACATCTTGGAGACCTCCTCCTTGATGCAAGCTCTCACCCTGTCAGTCACTCTGTAAGCCTTGTGATTGACAGGACTGTCCCCAGTGTCCACATCATGGACGCACCAATCAGTGACACTAGGAGTCAGGGAAAACAGGTCAGGAAACTGTCCCAACAGTTGGCGACCGTCTTCCTGCTGCTCAGGTGTCAGGGAGTTAGAGAGGTTCACACCCTCCACTGACCCATCTTGCTCTGTTGCAGACAGGAGGTCAGGAAGAGGTTCTGTCTCCTCTTCCATTCCATCATCTGTTGCTAGGAGCATGCCCTACTTCGGACCTATCAAAATGGGGCTTTAGGCGGTTGACATGTAGGACCCGCAAAGGGTTCCTGGGAGATCGCAAGTCCACCAGGTAGGTGACGTTACTCTTGTGCTCCACCACCTCAAATGGTCCGGTCCACTTACCCTGGAGCGCGCAAGGCTCCACGGGGGCCATGACCCACACTTTCCTCCCAGGCTGAAACTCGATCAGAGTGGCATTCTGATCATACCCTCGTTTCATCTCCTCCTGGCTGGCTTCCAGATTCACCTCAGCGAGTTGTCTGAATTGCCTAGTCTGGTTTCTAAAGGCCAGCATGTAGCTAAATACATCCTGGGGAGGTTTACTGGGAGCTTTCTCCCAGCCTTCTTTCACCAGACTCAGAGGTCCTCTTACCGGGTGACCATAGAGCAGTTCAAAGGGACTGAACCCTAAGGACTTCTGTGGCACCTCAAGGTAAGCAAACAAAAGGCACGGCAAGAGGACGTCCCACTTACGCCTCATGGGTTCTTCCAGATCCATAATCATGCCCTTCAGGGTCCGGTTGAATCTCTCAACCAGCCCATTTCCTTGGGGGTGGTAAGGAGTGGTGAACTTGTAGGTAACACCGCACTCCTGCCACAGGTACTTCATATACTTGGATATCAAGTTTGTACCACGGTCACTCACCACCTCCTTGGGGACCCCCACACGGGAGAAAATCCCCATCAGTGCACGTTCCACCACGGGGGCAGTCACTGTCCGAAGAGGGATGGCTTCCGGGTACCGGGTGGCATGGTCCACCAAGACCAGGATGAACCTGTTGCCCATGGCTGTCTTGGGGTCCAGTGGCCCCACAATGTCAATACCCACCCGTTCAAAGGGGGTGCTGACCACAGGGAATGGCTGGAGGGGAGCCTTGTGCTTCCTCCCACTTTTTCCACTTGCCTGGCAAGTCTGACATGTCCTGCAATGAGTGTCTGAACTCTTGCGCATCTGGGACCAATAAAAGTGGGTGACAAGCCTTTCAAAGGTCTTGCCCTGCCCCAGATGTCCTGCTAAAGGCACATCATGAGCCAAACCCAGTAGGAAGGCTCTGAAGCGCTGGGGTAACACCAGCACACGGGCTGACCCAGGCTCAGCAACCTTAGGCTCGCTATACAGGAGACCATTCTCCCAGTAGATCCAATGTGATCCAGACTGATCACCTGCTGCCTGGTTTGTGGCCTGTTGCCGCAAACCCACAAGAGAAGGGCACTTGTTCTGCTCCTCACAGAACTCCTCCCTGGAGGGTCCTCCTTCTTGCTGCCAATGGGTCAGCTCAGGCAGGTCCCCCAGTTCGGCCACTTGCTCCCCTGTCGGTTCCAGAGCATCCCCTCAGGTTCTGCTTCCTCCTGGACCGTGGGAACTACGGGGCCGGTTTCCCGCGCCCCTGCCTCTTCTCTTCAAGACAGGCACCTGGGCCCCCTCTCAGGCTCCAGGTCCTCTTGAACACCTCTACTGGCTGCCATAGACCGAGTGGTCACGCACGCCCACTCAGGCAGACCCAACATCTCTAAATGAGACCTTCTCTCCACCTCTGCCCAAGGTGAACTTTCTAAATCGTTGCCCAACAGACAGTCTACAGGCATGGCTGGCCTCACAGCTACTTGAAAGGTACCCGAGACCCCCCCACCCCCCACTCAAAGTGAACCTGAGCCACTCTGCAGTGGCTCTCTGAGTTGTCCACGGCAACTACTGGGAAGAATGCATTGGGGTTCACCTGCTCTTCAGACACCAGCCGACAACTGACAGCTGTCACACTGGCTCCAGTGTCTCTCAGAGCCTCCACCCTTTGGCCATTGATGGTCACCTACTGCCTGTATTTCTTAGTGTTATCAGGCAGTTGGGCCCTGGGGACCATCTCACTGTCTCCTAAAGAGACCAAGGACATTGCTACGGGACCCCACCCACCTTGGGCACCCATCTCCTCCCCCAGGGCTACACTAGCTACCTGCCGGGGTGGTGCACCAGTGGGTGCTGATTTTCCATACAAGGGACATCTAGTCTCCCAGGAGCAGTGGCCCACTTGACCACACTTAAAGCAAGTCTTGGGCCCCCTGTAAACAGGTTTATCTGTCGGGCCCCTGGCTTCTTTTCAGGGGGAGGCTGGGAACCCTTCCCTTGGTTCCCTTGGGGATTACTTTGGGGCCCTTTCTGGAACTCCCTCTGTTTACCCTTGTCCCCCCCACTCCTCTGCTGGGGACCCTGCCCACCTTTGGCGGAGTCTCCCACGTGACCCTTGTGGACCCGGGTGCTCACCCAGCGGTCCGCCTCCTCAGCAAGCTTCCTAGGGTTAGTCAGCCTACTATCAATAAGGTGCTGGCGTAGCTCTGGAAAACAATTTCCTGACAAGTGCTCCCATGCAATCAAATCAAAGAGCGCTTCAAAATCATTCACTTTGCTACCCTTCACCCAACCATCCAATGCTCGGCAAAAAAAGTCGCAAAAAGTTGGAGGGTAGTACCTGGGTAGAATATGTAATTCCTGAACCTATGCCTATACAGTTCAGGAGTCAACCCATACCTGGACATCAATGCTTCTTTCATCTGACCATAAGAATTGTGGGCTTCGGAGGGCAAGTCTAATAAGGTATCCCGCCCCTCACTAAGTAACCGCCCCCACAACCCCGCCCCCCAATCCTTCTCAGGGACCCGGTGTGAGGTCATAGCTACCTCATAGGCTTTAAACCATTGCCCAATGTCATCATTTTTATAAAACTCTTTCACCACATCTTTAGGTATATACACCCTTGCTTCAACAGGCATGGGCGATGTGCTGCCACCAGAGGGAGTAATCTCTAAGCTCCTAGCTTTCAACTCCAACTCCCTCAAACTTCTCTCATGCTCCATTTGCATCCTCTTTTCCTCTTGGGCCAATTTCTTAATTTCCAATTCTAACTGCCCACCCATCTTAAGCTTGGTCAGATCCATTTCATGCACCCTACTTCTCTCCCTGTCCTCCAGCTCTCCTGGGGACAGGCCCTTGGAAGAAACACTGCTACCTGCTGGGGAAGGTGCTTTCCTCCCCCCTGGACCCAATAGCCCATCTAGCTGCCCTCCTGCATCCTCAGCCCCCTCCTCATGCTCTTCCACAAGCTCAGGGGTACTCCTTGCTTCCACCCAGGCCCTCAGCGCCTTTTGGAACTCATCCTTCTTGGAGAGACCGGTCATAGCAACTTTCAATTTCCTGCATTAGTGTTTCAGCTGTTTTACAGTGTAACTTTCCAGCTTTTCTTCTTCAAAATCTAAATCCACAGATGCGATGGATGCTGTTTTGCTCATGGTGACTAAACTTGGCAGTTCTTGGCAAAAAATAGAAATCCCAGGAAAAAACAATCTACCAAAATGTAAGTGGTTGCGTTTTGTCTGCACTCACTAGTAGTGTACACCAATCACTGTATATGAGTCACAAATACAAGTCCAGAATCCTCACCGCTGACCACCAATGTTAGAACTGGGGGTCTCTAGTTGGCATAGGTAGGTACCTTTGTCCAAATAGGGACCCTTGCTTATAGTTAGGGTAAGGGGGATACACTACTAAAATAACCCCTGCTCACCCCCTTGGTAGCTTGGCACGAGCAGGCAGGCTTATCTCAGAGGCAGTGTGTAAAGCATTTGTGAACACATACAGTAACACAGTGACAACACTACAGATGGACACCACACAGGTTGTATTAGTATTTTTATATAGACCGAACACAAGACCCAAAACGACAAAAATCCACAATACACTATGAAAAATATGACTGTCAATGGTAGAAAATAGTTCAGTTCAAATGCAGGTGATAACTGCGACACTCTACGTTCAATGTACCTTTGGATGCGTAACGCGATACAAACAAAAGAGTTGCAGGGAAGGTGATGCGTCTGTTCCTTACACGCAAGAACGGTGATGCGTTGGTTCCTTGCTCCGGGGAGGTGATGCGTCGGTTCCCTACTGCTGCGTAGGGGACGGTGATGCGTCGGTTCCTTACCGGAGAGGAGGTGATGCGTCGGTTCTTCACCGCGTGGGGAGGTGATGCGTCGGTTTCTTACTGCGCTTCTGTGGCGATGCGACCAGCAGCGCCTCGATGCGATGACGACCCGGTGCAATGAAACAAAATGGCGTCTTTTTCTCGATCCGACAACGAAGGGGGCGATGCGTGCACGCCCGACGGCGACTCAGTGAATCTTCTGAGCCACGACAGGCCCTGCGACACGCTTCTCTGATGATGCGACGGCGTCTGCGACACTCTTCTCCGGTGATGCGAGGCGCTGCGGTGATGCGATGGAGACAGCGGCGGCACGCTTTCTCGGCGATGCGACGACAGCTGCTGCGGCGGCGACATGCTTCTTCTTCGTGAGTCGTGCTTCCAGCTCCCAGCGACACGCGGTCTCTCAGAAGGCACAACACAACAGTAGGCACTTCAAATTCCCAGCAAGGGAATTCAGGGGAGCTGGTTGGTGAAGTCTTGTGTCCCTGAGACTTTAGCAGGAGGCAAGCTCAATCTTCAAGCCCTTGGAGATTTTCTGCAAGATGATGAAAGTAGGCACAAAGTTCCTTTCTCCTTTCTTTGGCAATCAGGCAACTACTGCAGGCCAATCCCTCAAACAGCACACAGCATAGGGATAGTCTCCTTCAGTTTCTCTGGTTCCTCTCCTCAGCAAAGGTTCTTCTTGTTTCCCAGAAGTGATCTAAAATCTTGGGGTCTGGGTCCCAATATTTATACTGGCAAATCCTTTGTCCTCTGAAGGCAGAGGGTCCTGTACCAAGTCCAAACCAGTTCTGGGTGCATTCTGCCAGTGTACACCTTCTTCCTTTGTCAATGTGGGCCAGGGACATCAGACGCACCACAGGAGGTGGAGCCAGCATTGTGGAAGGCAGGCACAGCCCTATTCAGGCCCAGGTGCTACTCCTCCCACCACTCTACATGCAGCTAGAGGTCTATTCAGCCCTGTGCTGACTCACCCTGTCTCCTGGAGTCCCCCAGCCCCGGTCACTCACAAACCCAGACATACAATACACAAGCTAGCAGAGGCAGGCTGGATGGTTAGGCAAGAAAATACCTACTTTCTAAAAGTGGTATTTTCAAACACAGAATGTTAAAACCAACTTCACTAAAAGATGTATTTATTATTCTGAGTTCAGGCATACTAAATTCGTTTTTCTACCATGTTCCCTGGGTTAGTTAGGATTATAAGATGTTATAATCAAACTGCCCATTCTGGCCTATGGGGACAGGTAGCCTTGCAATAGTGAAAAACGAAATTGGCTGTAATTCACTATCAGGACATGCCACACACACCAGGGCATGTCCTACCTCTTACATACAATGCACCCTGCCCGCAGGCCTACCTTAGGGGTGACTAACATGCAGAAAAGGGAAGGTTTGGGGGACTGGTAAGTGGGGGCACTTACCAAGTCGACATGGCAGTACCAGACTGCACACAGGCTCTGCAATGGCAGGCCTGAGACACACTTTACAAGCTGCTCCTGTGGGTGGCACAACCAGTGCTGCAAGCCCACCAGGAGCATTTGATTCACAGGCCCTGGGCACAAACAGTGCACTGTACTAGGGTCTGACAGTGAATCAAATAGGCCAAACATGGAGTCACTAATCCATACATCAATTTACCATAGGGAGCACTTGCACTTTGGCACTGAATAGCAGTGGCAAAGTGCCCAAAGCATCTAGACCAGCAAAAACATGTCAACAGTGGAGGCATAGCGAAACAAGCATTTGCAATGCAATAGGTCTCGCATTTTTGAAACTTTGACCTATTGGTATTGTAAATGACAATGCCTTTTATTATTGCAGGGTTTTTAAACACAAAAATAAAAGGCATTGTCATTTACAATGCCAATAGCTCAAAATCTCGCAATTGAGAGACCTATTGCATTGCAAATGCTTGTTTGTTGAATAGCAGAGGATACTAGGCTGGGACGTGGGTCAGCTCTGGATCATGAATGGAAGCCAAGTTTTTTTGGCCATCTTAAGTCTACTTTATTTGTTTCTTTTCCTACAGTAAACAATCCTTAATCCACCCAGTCAGCCAAACTTGGAGACTGAGCGACCGCCCATGAGTGCAGACTACATCTCTTTTGGGTGTGATTATTACAAAGTGTTGAAGGCTGGGTGTGCTGTCCTAGGTACCCCATGATCGAGGCACAGAGGCAACCAATCCTTATTTCAGTGAAGTGACCAATGCTGCCTGGGACCTTACTACATACCTATGGGTTGAAAAGGGCGTGCAGCACGGCTGTTGACCAGCCAGCTCTTAATGGCCGAACTGACTATTCTGTCCTTCTGGCAGTTTTCCAGTGGGGTGCAGGCTATCGAGCTGAGTTCATAGCTAGATGGACTTCCATGTGCCATGACCAGAGCCACTGGAATGATGCGCTCTAGGACTGAGGCTTTTTTTGCATAATTAAAGATTTGCTACTTTCACCAGATAATCCATCATCTACTGCATAATCTGCAGATTTTAACAAAAAAATTGCTTCTAGCTCAAACGGATCAAAGGTTACGAAAGACGTTGCAACATGTGTTTGCACGCATTGAAGACCCTTTGCAAAGGCTGAGTGATCAACTCTCAGTTGCTTATTTCTGTATTTGATTGTCAAACTGGTACTAACGAGGTGACATCTTTGCCCAGACAGTATTACCACGTGTAAAAAAAATACAAAATAATTAAGTGATACTATGAAAAAATGTGCCACTTTGTGCCGCATAGTTTGACTTTTCTTGCCGCATAATTTATTCAGCCTTGTCACTGAAATTGATTCTCCCCTGCCGCATAATTCCAGTAGCCCTGACCACGACAATTGATCTCATTCTATTTCCAGCCTGCGATGTGGGGTTGGTTTGAATAGTTTTGACAGGGATCTGTTGCACCTATGTGCATTCGCCAACCATTCGACTCAGCCTATAGCGGTCTATCATTTTCACCACTGATTTTTGTGCTCAGCACAATAAACAAAGGTGCTGACAGGCGAGGGAGCGAAACCTGCTCTGCACGACACATCCGCCTCGACGCCCTGAGTTGCGCCCTGGGTGTTTGTGGTATGCACGAGGTGGAGTAGGGGATTGACGAAAGAGTAAAGCGGGCCAAGGTAATGAATGCGCATGTAGTCTTAGAAACAGAAAACTAATAAAAAGACATATTTAGAAGATCCGGCAGGGCGGGTTATGTCTTTCTTCCCCTGTGTTTACGCAGATTGCTTTCGCTGCAAGTGAGCGTGAGAGGTGTGCAAGTGAAAGCGCCACTCCCTGCCTTTGCCCTTTTGACAGAGCCACGGTGCTTCATTCGCTATGGCAGTTGCAGTAGGGTCAAACTAGCAGTTTTTTTTGGGGGGCAGGGACGTATATTTGAATATCACACGTTGACTCAGGTTCCCAAAACAAGAGAGGGCAAAGCAGCAAATGGTGAAAGAAGGATTACGTGAAAAATGGAAAAACAGTCAAACAGAGGGTGTGGCTTACCGGCTAGAGCGGCTGACTTTGAAGATGGGAAGCCAGGTTCGAGTCTGGCGGGCGGCTCAAGCATCTTGTGATCGTGGGCAATTCACTTAATTTGTCCGTGCGTAGAAATGAATGTGTCCGTCTGTAACGCAAGTGGTGCTTATCTAAAGCGCTCTGAAACCGGTCGAGTTTGCGCTATTTAAAACAACAACAACAAACAAGCCTGGCTTCCGAGCAGTTTGTAGCAGAGTTTAAAGACATGACAGGTAGCTGTTGACTGTAAGAACCCGTCCTTCTGGTCCTTGTGAGGCGGAAAGCGCGTAACAGGCAGTGAGGTGATCTGGAGCCGACGGGGGAGGGCGGGAAAGTGAAAGTGCGCCATACGTGCGTTACTGCTGAAACGCCGACGCATGCACGTACGTGTGCACATCTCCTGTCCCACGCGTGCCGGAGAAGCGAGGCGGGAGCCCACCCCGCAATGGCAAACAGTAGAGGAAGTCCGGCGGGAGCCCACCCCGCCTTCGTGAATGCCGCATGATGCGGCCGGAGCAGGATTCAAGAGCCGGTAAGTGGTGCATGCAAGCGCGCCGCGCCTGGACAGGAGATGTGCACGCGTATGGTGCGAGCAGGAGTTGTGATAACGCCGCGAGCCGTACACGTGCACATCTCCTGTCTGTTAAGCTTCGGCACAGACAGCTGATGTGCACGCGTACGGTTTGCGGCGTTATTACAACTCCTGCTCGCACCATACGCGTTCACATCTCCTGTCCAGGACTTGCCATACACATGCACATGTCCTGTCCCCCTTCGCAGGCAAGTCGGCAACAACAGATCTCGCTTACACGAGCAGCGCATGGCGCTGCATCGCTAGGCGAGACCTAAAAATGGAAGGGAGACCCACGCCAAGGATGCCAGGTCTAACAGAATCCTTAAGTCTTCCCATACATGACTTCCTACACACCGAGAAAAAAGTGGTAGACAAAAAAATGAAAAAATCCTGTCAAAAAGTGATAGAGGGTAGCTCTCTTCATGGATCAGCGCTTCACTTTCACACAAAGAAAAGAATGGACATGAGCGCGCCGAGGTGGCACCTATATAGGTGACGCAGACGTCACTTCTGGCGCGAATGATGCAGACGTCATATGGAGCTGACCAACACCACCTACTGGTGCGCTGGGGTATTGCTCAAAGAAATTTTTTGCGGATCTAGTCTGATGCCTGGGAAATTCCAAGGTAAGAAGTCTGCTGCTAGATGTCTATCAGATACCATATTTCAGTGCAAATGTAATGGTCATTTAAATTGAAAATGTGTTGTCTGGAATGGAAGCGCACTACCACACCTTGCATACTTCACACTACGCCACTCCACTCCATTCTATGATACTGTACTCCACTCTATAACACATCACTCCAATTTAAGCCACTCACTCCACGACACAGCACACCACTCAAATCTATGCCTCCCCAGTCCATACTACTTACCCACTCCACTCTACCCCTCTCCACTGCAACCTACCCCACTCCAATCTACCCCACCCTAATCTACCCTAACCCACTCCACTACGATCCAATCTTCCCCACTCCACTACAATCTGCCCCACTCTAATCTACCTCACTCCACTCCTCTAGTTCACTCCAATCTGCCCCACTCCACTTGTCTACTCCACACCACTCCAATCTATCCCACTTCACCCCAATCTACCACAGTCCACTCAAATCTACCCCACTTCACTCCAATATACCCCAATCCAACCCACTCCAATCTACCTGACTCCACTTCACCCCACTGCAATCCAATCTACCCCAGTACAATGTACCCCATTCCCAACTCCACTGCAATCTATCCAACTTATCTCTACTCTAACCCACTTCAATCTGCCCCACTCAATCACAATCTACCCCACTCCAATTACTCCAATCTACCACAATCTACCCCATTCCAAAATACCCCACTCCACCCCAATCCACGATAAACCACCCAACTCCAATCTACCCCACTCCAATGTACCCCTCTTCACTCTACCCCAATCTACACCACTCCAATCTATCCCAGCCTAGCCCAATCTACTCCACTACAATCTACCCCACCCTAAACCAAATTACCCCCCTCCAAACTACCCCACACCACCCAACCTACCCCCACACCACTATCCCACTTCACTCCAAGCTTCCCCACTCCATTCAACCCCACTTCACTCCAATCTACCCAACCATAATCCACCCAATCTACCCCACTCCATCCTAGTCTACTCCACTCCAATCTACCCCACCCCACTCCAATGATCCCTTTCAATCTACCCCATTCCAATCTACCCTACTCCAATCCAATCTAACCTCCTCTAATCCCCCCACTTTAAATCGACCCTACTGCACTCTACTGCAATCAACCCCACTCCGTTAATCACTTTCAATATACCCCACTCCAATCCAATCTACCCTCCTCTAATCCACCCAGTCCACCCCACTTTAATCTACCTCATTACACTCCACTCCTTTCAATCGAACCCACTCCACTCATCTCTTTAAATCTACCCCCTCCACTCCTATCATACCTTGCAACCTGCCTCACCACAATCTACCCACTCTACCCCACTCCAATCTGCTCCACTCCATTCTACTGAATCTACCCCACTCCACTGCAATATACCACATGCCACCCAAATCTACCCACTCCAGTCCAATCTAACACCCTCCACCCCAAACTATACTACTCCAATCTACTCCATCCAATCTACCCCACTCCATCCGTCTACTCCACGCCAATTTACCCCAATCTACTGCACTCCACTCTTCCCCAATCTACTGCACTCCACTCTTCCCCAATTCATCCCACTCCACTCTACTCTTCCCCAATCTACCCCCTCATATCAACCCCATTATACCCCACTCCGCTCTACCCCAATCTAACCTCACTCCACCCCAATTCAATCTACCTCATTCCTCCACTCCAATTTACCCTACCCCAATCTACTCCAATCCAAGCTATCCCACTCCACCCCAATCTACCCCCACTCCATTCCATTCCACTCTACTATAATCCACCCAATCTACCCCACTTCATCTTACCTGCCTCCACTACACCACGATACACCCCACTCCACTCTTCCCTAATCTTCCCCACTCCAGTCTATCCCAATCCACTCCAATCTACCTCAGCCCTTCCCACTCCAAACTACCCCAATCTACCCCCACTCCATCCCACTCCACCCTACTCCATTCCAATCTACCCCACTGCATTCCAATCTACCCCACTCCATTCCAATCCAATCTACCCCACTCCATTCCAATCCAATCTACCCCACTCCATTCCAATCAACCTACCCCACTCCATTCCAATCTATCCCACTTCACCCCACTCCAATTTACCCTACCCCAATCTACCCCACTCCACACTGGTGTACATAATGGCTAAAAAGCATTGCCAAACCCAAAAGCTCTTGCACAGGCGAGACATACTGGCTTTGTCAACGCTTGTTACAACTAATGTCACCTTGATTCAAACACAAACACACAAAAGCAGTTTGTGGAAAGCCAACCAAATTGCAGATTACAAGATATGCATGTGGTCTTCTAACTCTCGTTGCATTCCAGTGATAAATACAGGAAGAAAAGTGATCAGTGTAAAACACAAAATTCTAACTCAGCAAAATTGATTAAGCGCAAAATCAGCTCACCATAAGTAGCTAACCAAATCCTAATTACTTAAAAAAGATCATTAAAAAAATAGTAACAATTTTGAAAACAACATGTATACATATGGGGCAGCTGTCCGTGTTGAAGGAGGTTAGGGGCAAGAAGGACTCTCATATACCAAAATCACATTAAACAAACTACACGACAAATTAGTATTGAGTCTGGTAAGGGAAGAGAAGTGGGTGCGAGGTGAATATAAAAAGGGAGTTAATTTTCAATAACAAGAATCCAAAACCTTTAATGAAAGCATTTGATTTGATATTTTGATTACTTTTTGTAAATGACAAATTTGAGGGACATTTCTATGGACTCGCCATTTGCAGGTCTTTGAGGTTTTTTTAATGACATGAAATAGCCTTGCTTCATCAAAAAAAAAAAAAAAGAAATCTAAGAATGTTAATGTTACAAAGAAACTAGAGCGGAGAGTAAAAGGCATCGCAGATAATGAGCAAAACACAATTTTTAGTGATGACATCATATGTGCTAATAACATCTGACAACTTCAGAATTCAGATCACAAATAACCAGGAAAAAGCTGTCTACAGACATGCGAATGGGTCAGAAATAAGAAAAGGGAACTGTTTCAGTTTGGAAGAGAAAGAGAACAAACTGAAGAGAAAGGTAATATGTGGCGGCCAGGTAAAGAGTGGGCATCACCCTTTGCTTTCCTCATCTTTCTACAGTTACCATTCTTGCCTCAGATTGTTAGTACTACATTGAACATGCAAACCGTACCAACTATGCATTTCTGTACACCTCTGAAGCGTCGCCGCTCAAGACTAACAATCACACCACGAAAGACAAGCCCAAGCTCAGCAGCTTGTTGCATCGTAAGATAAAGCAAAAATGTAGGAAGAAAAGAATGCACTGCGAGCACTGCTTAAAGAACAGCATGCTGCACAAGAGTTACTTTCCAGGCCCCGGCTCAGCAGCCGGTGGTTAATATAACAAGTTCATGAATGTTCTCCGCTCTAAATGGCTTCCCCAAAATACTGCAAGACAGAGCACGCAAGCTCTAGCGAGACTGAGTCATCCATTCAAGCCGACTGAACCAAGTACAGACATGGAGTAAATCGACTCTTGCGCGCGCTCACCGGTGACAAGAATAAACATCCACATTCCTCTCTGCGGGGGGCGGCCATTCTTCTTCACATCATTTACCTTAGGAAAAGTAGCTGCAGGATACTTGCTTCTAGAATTATCTCCAGGAATTGTTCAGTTTACTCAGTAAGTTTTTCACTCTGGAAGCTGAAGGTATGTTTCTCCTTTAGTTGTTTTTTTATTAGTTAATTAAACGTGCGAACCCGATATGTGACTATTAATAACTATGCCCGGAATATACAATAGTATGGCCCAAACTGTACAGGGACTAGTCCAATATATGCAATCCCCTCAGCTATTAGTTTGACAAGGAAGTTTTAGGCCTGCTTTATCCCAGAGAAAGCATTACACTGGCCTTGCTTTTATGAAAACATTATAGATTTGAACTGAATGCTTTGTGCTGCTCTTGGTATCATCTCCTTCAAGCACTTTTTTTTCTGCATAGTCTTCATTTGAAAGCCAGGAAAGATTTTCTACAGGACTCCTTCCACGAGGCCTGGATCAACCCATGATCGTATCACTACTATCCCCAGCCTTTTTCTGACCAATCATTCCCATTTTCTGAGGAGAACATGAATGCTCAGAGTCCTAAAATCTAACCTGTTTGGTGGCAAAGTCCACCAGGTGTCAGTATGTCTACTATTCTTATATTGGCAGCCCTCATTTAGCGGTCAGGAATTACACTTTTTTTTTTAAAGATGAACCAGTGCTACTGTTACTGCCACTGCCTAAGAAGATTGCATATTTGTAGAGGCCCTCGCATAACTCCGCAGTAGGTGACGGCATAACTGATTGAGAAGTCTTATGTCAGAAATAAGCAATAGTACAATCAGTAGTGAACATTCCAATTACATAATCTTGTGGTCTTTTCGAATAACTGCTGATCATCCTGAAATTGACAACAGTGTGGAAAGCTGGAGCTGTACTGGAATTAAAATTAACAGGGTTCGATTTTAGCACAGATGAACAAGCTATTTACCTTCACTAACGCCTTGTTAGAAACTGGGGGGTCTCTAGTTGGCTGAGGTATGTACCTTAGTCCAAATAGGGACCCTTGCTTCTACGTCAGGGTAATGAGGGACACACCTTAGATAACCCCTGCTCACCCCCTGGTAGCTTGGCACGAGCAGCCAGGCCTATCTCCAAGGCAAATGTGTAAAGTATTTGCAACCACGCTCTCAGTGACACAGGGATAACACCACAAATGGACTCCACACGAGTTTCATAAAAAAACAATTATATGTTTATAAAAAAAGATATACGATGAGACCACACGATAAAAATCCAACATATGCGTATTTGTAATATTTCACCTTGCCGGTTATTAGGCCAGCACGCACTGGTAGGTTCTTGCAGTATTAATGAGCAATTCTCGATGATCCAATGCAGTCCTAATGCAATGCTATGCAGTTCGTAATGCAAGAATCAAGCACTTCGTAATATGAAAATAATGCAATTCGTAATGCAACAATCGGGCAGTTCGTAATGCAAAAATAATGCAATGCGTAATGCAACAATCAGGCAGTTCGTAATGCAAAAATAATGCAATGCGTAATGCAACAATCAGGCAGTTCGTAATGCAAAAATAATGTACTTCGGCACCGATCGCGGTGCTCTGGATGGTCTCTATGCCACTCTTACTGACTCGCGGTCAGCTACTGCCAAAATATGCCCCCAACACGGTTATGATGGAAATCAAAGTGCAGCTCCATACTCCGGCCCCGGTACTGCCACTCCTCGGCAAGTACGGGCCGCGATACGGACTTGAGCAGGGGCTCGCGCTGCAAAGATGGGAAAGGCCGAGAGCGTTTCTCTCGTAGCTCGCCCCAGGCGGCGACACACGCACGCTCGCTGAGCGTTACCTGTGGGGGTGCGATCTCACTGTCCTTTCTTCTCCTTGCGGCTTGGGCCTCCGGTGCGACTTCGTTGAACTTGGGCAGTGGAACTTGGACCCCCCCTACGGTGATGGTTCGAGGTCTCTCCTTGGCAAAGGCAGGCTCGGGCCGGCGAATTCCCACAGCTCCTCTGGCCACGCTGCAGATCCGGGCCGATGGCAATGACGATCGCAGCAGTTCTGGCCACGCTGCCGAACGAAGCAGAGAACAAGACTGCTCCGGGACACACCGTCACGGGGCAATTTTCTCACGAAGGTCTCAGGCTGCCACAGGGAACACGCACACAGCGTCGCTGAGACTCACTTGAGCTCCGGGTGCACACGATCACAGAGCAATCCTCACGAAGGTCTCAGGCTGCACGAAGCACACGCACACAGCGTCGCTGAGACTCACTTGGACTTCGGGTGCACACGATCACAGGGCAATCCTCCCGAAAGTCTCAGGCTGCACGAAGCACAAACACACAGCGTCGCTGAGACTCACTTGGACTCCGGGTGCACACGATCACGGGGCAGTTCTTACGAGGGTATCAGGCTGCAAAAAGCACACGCACACAGCGTCGCTGAGACACACTTGGAAACTTTTGTGTTCCTGAGTTTCCACAACAGGGAGCCAGCTCTCCTCGGGCCCTTGGAGACACGCTACTTCAGGACACAGCACACAGCAAAGTCCTCACAAGCAGGGGGACACAGCACACAGCAAAGTCTCTTGTCCTCTCCTTAGTCAAACCAGCAAACTGCAGGCCAGCCCCAGAACACACAGCAAGGGTCAGTCCTTCTCTTCAGCTGTTCTTCTTTGGCAGAGGTTCCTCTTGAGCACCAAGTAGGTTCAATCCTTTTTCAATAGGGATTTCAGTCTAAAGTCCAGGGGTTTCAGCTCTCATAGTTATACCCCTAAATGTTTTTGAAGTCTTTGTGTCCAGGGGGCACTGAACCCTGTCCAAACCAGTTCTGGGTGTTTTCCTGCCAGTGACACCTTCTTCCTTTGATAGCGGGGGTCTGGATCTTCAATCACTCAGAAGGAGATGGAGCCTTTGTTTTATGGCAGCAGCCCAGGCCTCTTCACCTCCAGGGGCTACTCCTCCCCCCTACACTCCAGATGCAGGCCAGCCTGTTGCTCTCTCACCTCCCCTCCCTGGGTCAAGACATTTCCCAGATCCTATCACATTCAAATCCAGACAGTCAATCCACAACCAGGCAGAGACACACAGAATTGTTAGAACAAAAAACCAGCCACTTCTAAAAGCGTGGTTTCTAAACACACAATTCAAAAACCACCTTCACAAAAAGATGCGTTATTGAAATTGTGAGCTCAGGCACACTAAACTTCACCTCTCCATCTTAAGCCTATGGGAAGATAGGCTGGAAACATATTACACAGCCTTCCCCATTCTGTCCTATGGGTAAGATGGCCTTGCAACAGTGAAAAACGAAATGGAGAGTATTTCACTGTTAGGACATGGTACACACCTCAGTACATGTCCTACCTTTCACAGACACTGCACCCTACCCAGGGGGGTACCTTGGGCATACCATAGGGGTGTCTGATGTGCATGGAAAGGGAAGGGTAAGGCCTGGCAAGTGGGTGCACTTGTCAGGACAACATGGCAGTTGGCAAACTGAGCGCAGGCACTGCAGTGACAGGCCCGAGTTCTCTCTTTAGGGCTACTTGTGTGGGTGGCACAATTAGTGCTGCAGGCCCACCAGTAGCATTTGCATTACCAGCCCTGGCGCACACAGTGCACTTTACTAGGGACTTTACTAGTAAGGCAAACATACCAATTATGGACAACCAATTACCATTACACTTTACACAGGGAGCACTTGCACTTTGACACTGATCAGCAGTGTCAAAGTGCCCAAAGCATCTAAGTTGGCAACACCATGTCAGAAAAAAGGTCTAGGGGGAAGGCAAAAAGTTTAGGGAACTTTAGCCAAAAAGGGCCAAGTCCAACACGCCTTATCTGGAGAAGACTTCTAGCCGTAGATTCTGACTGGATCTGGAAATTTTTCAATGAGCACTGGTAAGTAACGCCGTTCAGCTTTGTGTGGGGTCATCGGCAGTGCCAGAAGTGACTTGTGCTGTGCCTATGTAGGCACCACTGCAGCGCAGGGATGTCAGTTATTTTCATTCTGCGCCAGTAAGCGCAGAATCAGAGACAGATACCTCGCCCCCCAGTCACTTTTTGACTTACCTTTTTCGACTTTTTGTCAAAGTATTTTTTGAGATTTTTTCTGGTGTGGCAGGTATGTCAGCTAGGTAAGCTAGCTTCAAGCCCTGCGGTACCGGTCACCGAGAGATGTTGGTAACAGACCCGCATCTTGTTTACCTCTAGTGCCTCAAGCATGATCACGACGAGAAGACCTCCATCGACTGCCAGCCATGCACCCCAAGGCCATGAGGGAGCGCTCCCTCAAACTCCTTGCTGCTAGACGTGCGACACTATGACGGTCTTGATTACAGGCGAGAGGAAGGCCCTGGAATCGGTTGAGAAGCCCAAGATCCTCGTCGCACTCAAAGTAGGTTTCTGGGAAGTCCTACCATAAGACTAAGAGTAAGAAGTTGAAGAGGTCTTCAACTTCAGCCCGTCTGTCAAAGTCATCTGCCGAGAAGAGGGAGCACCATCATTGCAAGCTTACTTCCGCGGTTGAGCCTGTGCCAGCTCTGGGCTTCCCCAAGTTTCTGGGAGCCGGAGCGACCCCCGCCTAACTGAGTTCTATGAGGCCATGCACCTCTTATTTGTGCAGCCTGTTCCTGCTGGCGTGCCTTTGGGCCCTTCAGGTTCTCCACTGGTGGTTCCGTCCCTGGCTCCAGCCAGACCCCTTGGATCCCCGAATTGATCCAGAATGGCGCCCCTTGGATCCCCGGATGGATCCAGACTGGAGCCGGTCGTACCACCTCAACCTTCCCCGGCACTGGTCCCGATGACAAAGCTCCAGGGGCCGCCATCCCCATTCTTATCCCGACTCCGATACAGTCACGGTGCAAACTGGAGACAGGTCTTCCAGGCCGGAGCAAGAGCCCTATTTCTATGGGCTGAGACTAGGGGAGGAGTGGGAAGGGTTGCTGGACACTGCAGAATACCAGCCCCTAGATATGGACTGGTGTGAGGATTTGGTGGATGCTAGCGGACTGGACACCTCTCCAAATACTGGCATGGTCTCTTCTACCATGGCTATGGAGGAGGGAGCCTCATTTGCTATGGTGATGAAAAGGGTGGCGGAGGTCCTGGACCTTAACCAACCCTCAGCGGCAGTCAAGACTTGCATCTTGATGAAGGTGTTCAGCCAGGAGCGAGCCTCTCCACTCACCCTCCTTGAACCGCTTCTTCTCATTTAATGAAGCCCTCACAGACGTCCTGTTTGGGACTTGGTCCAAACCTGAACAGTGGCTCTTGTGAACAGGACAATTGCCTGCAACCACCGCCCTGCCCCAGGGGACCCCAATTTCCTCACACAACACCCTAACCCGGAAAGCTTAGTGGTGCAAACTTCCACCTCCCATGTAAATCCTGGCACATTCCCTACCACTCCACTGGATAGGGAATCCAAACGTCTGGACACCCTAGAAAAGAAAAGGGTTTCTTCCACCAGCCTAGCACTGCGGTCCATAAACACTGTGTGCCTTTTGGGCCGCTGCTCCCAAAAGGCCGTTACTCCCACACACTGTAGGATTTGGTGGCGCAGGTGCTGCCCATGGTTCTGGGTCACACTTTCCCAAGCTATTGCAGATGGCAGAGATGCACCAAGTTCACAATCAGATATGGCTGGATGTGACTGACTCGCTGGGTAAAGGTTTTTTTCCGTCGGTGTCCCTGTGGTGCCATGCCTGGTTGAGGACAACTGGCTTTTCCGGGGATGTCGAAGTGTTGCTAATCGACATGCTTTGATGGCTTCCATCTCTTCGGAGACAAGGTGGACTCAGCGCTGGAGCGCTTTAAGGACAGCATGATATACAGCCCAGTCCTGGGGTCTTTCCATGGCACTCCCCAACCCCAGTGTGATTTTCGCTCATTTTGGGGCCACAGAAGGGGCTTCCAGCAGTGTCTTTACAAGCCTAGCCACCACAGCGTGCAAGCTTCCCAGCCTCTGCATGGCCGAGGACGCAGTACCCACATGCCCTATGGGTCGGGCAGCCAGAGGTTGGGCTAGTCCAACCACCCCCTATAGTTTGCCCTCCCACTATCATGGGCATCCAGTGGCAGGCTGGATCCGCCATCAGCTGTCCCACTTGAGGGCAATACCATCAGACCGCTAAGTTGTTCAAATTGTCTGATGGAATTACTCACTCCCCTTAGTGACCCCCTCCCCCCTCCACCCCCTCCACCCGTGCCACTCACTTGCAACAAGCTGACAGAGGACCAGCTCTCCTTACTCCACCAGGAAGTGACTGCTCTCTTGGCCACGGGAGCCACAGAGAGGGTGCAGACGCCAGAAGTAGGTCTTGGTTGTTATTCCCGCTACTTTTTGGTGCCCAAGAAGGAAGGAAGCCTTAGTCTTTTCCTAGAACTGTGCGCTCTCAATTTCTTCAAGAAAAAGTAAAAATGCTTACACTCACTCAAGTCCTGTCTGCCCTGAACCTGGGAGAGCTAGATGGTAGCGTTGGACTTGCAGGACGCATACTCCCACATTCCCATCCTGCCTGCCCACAGGTGTTGTCTGCGGTTCACGGTGGGCCACGAGCACTTTCAGTTTGCTGTGCTCCCTTTTGGCCTTACCAGTGCCCATTCAGTGTTCACCAAGGCGATGGTGGTGGTTGCAGCTTAGGGCATGACCCAGACAGACTACTGAGAAGAGCTGTGAAACCTTGTTGGGCTATGTTATTAAGTTTGTCAGACAAGATCGTCAATGGCTCCTAATTTGCAAGGCCATTTAAAATCTATGACACTTCCAAAGCTGTGTTTATAATGCACAGCCGGAAGTCAGGGAAAAGCAAATGCAGAGATAACATGTTCTGCTCTGGGATAGAAACTAAAGAAGAGAATTACTGTTGCGCATAAGAAGCAGGTAGCGAAGCGACTACAGAAGACAGCACTGAAGACCGCACTCCATTTTCAACATTTCCATCTGTATTTTTGCATGTACATATATTTATAAAGTGGTTATATAACTGGTTTGGCAAGGATCACCCAACATGAACAAGTGTGAAAACTACAAATAGAACCAGGTTATTCCAGATAGACATTAGACAACGCAGCCATTTGCCAAGACTCCTCTCATAGTTTGGCAAACGTTTAATTGCTATAGTAATTTTGGGGATCATTTAAGTATTTTTAAATATTTTATGTCAGTTTAATTTTCTGTGAAATCTTTAAAATTACAATCAACATAAGTAGATTTAACCGACGAATAAAAAGGTTTTTACTTGAGGAAGATTTGGGATGGTTTTCTTCCCTTTGTATGCTCTTCAAATACATTATTTTTCTTGAAACTGTTGATATTTAATTGCTTTTTTGTATAGCACGAACTAGTCCTAATTCATGGTTGGCTCCAAAGCACTCCCCGAATGCCTCCAAGTTGCACCAATTTCTCTGCAGTAGATAGAATAACCCAACGAGTTATTTGATCAACTACCTTAGATGATAACACTGTAGCTCTGATATACTATATTCTATATCATAACGATGCCAATGTTTTGAATGTTGTAGATTTTTACGATGCCAAGGCAATTTAAATGTGGAAAGCAGCTAAACTCCTTCTTTACAGAAGACAGGCTGGTTATTAAAAATGCCTGAGCTCCTCATAGGTTGGGCTGGACTCCTTACAACCCCGACGCCCAAAGCCAGTGCAACTGCTGCACTAACTGTAGTTACAACCCTGACCAGAGGACCATTTGTAAACACAAAATGCGTCCGCACAATACATGCAATTCAGATGGCGCATAGAGGTGCAAGGTGTTCTTATCGATGGGGTAGTAGGCATGGTGAGCGAGTGAACTCTTCAACAAAAGTGATTAATATACGGGATGAATTAAGAGTACTAACACTACCTTGTGGTAAAAGACTTTCTGCAGAGTGAGTACGGCTGTGAACCTTGTATTTATATCCAAAACAATGTTGGAGGCCTCCTCATCTACTTCAGGTGACATCAATTTTTATTTCTGACACGTGGAGCTTACAACAGAGATGTATTTGTATTTTTGTCATGTAAGAATCGTTGCATATTGAGCGTCCAGCCAGCTGTGATCACTGATGTACGGTACATAATAAAAAAAAAAGTTACCTCTGTGCGATTTGATCAAAGAGTGCCAAAATGTAGTACAGTGGTAAACAGGGTTCATAGGTGCGCAAGCTATCTTAAAGCTAAAAACAAAACAAAAGGGTCTGAGTTCAAACCAATAGGTTCCCACTGTTATCATCGAAAGAGACACTATAAAAGTGACATGAGAAACAGCCTGGCTGTGTTGGCTGTTACCAAGTGATGGTGAAGCAGAGAGATGTCCTTTCTGCTCCAGGGGGTCTAACAGCTCTGTAAACAAGGCGTGTTACGATGTTCATAACCCCTGTCCTTTCTAACCAATCATAGGGTACAAAGCCTTACAAGCTGGAAAATGTGGTTTTCCTGTTGCGTTCACGAAAGCTGCATCGCTTCTTACTGCATTTATTAAAACAGTATAATGGGATCAAAATCAAGGCCAGAATTCTAGTTCGATGTTCTGCTACAGACCTGATGGGCTGGGTGCATCTTTCAACTCAATTTAGCTCAATCTAGTTAGGAATTAGTAAACCATTTTTGGCACCGACAGTTCAGTCTGCGATGTATATAAAACGATGAATATCATTGCTCGTTGCTTGTTGCTTGTTAAAAACGCGTTTAGAGATATTACAGCAGGTGGGATACAAGCCATTGAAATGTATTATAACTACACAGGTCGTTCTCAGTGAAACTGGAATTTCTCTTAAACGTTGATATTGGCAACGTCTTCAATTCCTATGTGCTCTGGTGGGGAGTGTGATGATCCTTGTCGCTGAGAATTAATCTAATCTGGGCAATGACGGCATCTCTTGCCTGTACCCATTTCAGAAGTTTGCAGGCATTGCAATAACCCATCTTCCTTTCACATGAAAATATGACCCTACTCTGTCCCCTTCCCTGCACGGTGCTGCGTACATCATTTTACTAAAGCTATTCACCTTCCCCACTTCTTGTACAGCAGATATTACATTCCCACCTTTCGAACTACACAGCCGAGTTTCTATTCATGTATATTTCCTCTAGCATTTCCAACCTGACCTTGGTGGAACCAGCCAAAACCTTCCCAATCCATTTCTCACACAGCGCAGCTTTGAGTGGGTCTTCTCCCCAGAGGGAGTGATGCACACAAAAATGAGAGCAAACATTTAGTCAGATCGCCCAATGATTTATTTTTTTGCACTCCTCTAATACCAAATGTTAGACCTGGCATTTCTTGGCGTGGTTACCCCTGACTTTTTTGCCTCTACCTCCTCTATTTTTGACGCTGTGATGGATTTTGTTTTGCTGGCTTAGATGCTTTGGGCACTTTGCCACTGCTGATCAGTGTCAAAGTGCAAGTGCTCCCTGTGTAAAGTGTAATGGTAATTGGTTGTCCATAATTGGTATGTTTGCCTTACTAGTGAAGTCCCTAGTAAAGTGCACTGTGCGTGCCAGGGCTGGTAATGCAAATGCTACTAGTGGGCCTGCAGCACTAATTGTGCCACCCACACAAGTAGCCCTAAAGAGAGATGTCTGCCACTGCAGTGCCTGCGCGCAGTTTGTTAACTGCGTTGTTGTCCTGACAAGTGCACCCACTTGCCAGGCCTTACCTTCCCTTTCTATGCACATCAGACACCCCTATAGTAGGCCAAGGTACCCCCCTGGGCAGGATGCAGCGTATGTGAAAGGTAGGACATGTACTAAGGTGTGTACCATGTCCCAACAGTGAAATACTGCCAAATTCGTTTTTCACTGTTGCAAGGCCAACTTGCCCATAGGACAGAATGGGGAATGCTGTGTCCCGTGTTTTCAGCATATCTTCCCACAGGCATGAGATGGAGTTTAGTGTGCCTGAACTCAGAATTTAATAACACATCTTTTTGTGAAGATGGTTTTTGAATTGTGTGTTTAGAAACCACGCTTTCAGAAGTGGCTGGTTTCTTGTCTTAAACCATCCTGTGTGCCTCTGCCTGGTTGTATATTGCCTGCCTGGGTTTAGATGCGACAGGTTCTGGGAAGTGTCCTGACCCCAGGGAGGAGAAGGTGAGACAGCAACAGGCTGGCCTGCATTTGATGTGGGGGGCGGGTGGGAGGGAAGGAGTAGCCCCCTGGATGTGAAGAGGGCTGTGTTGCTGCCACAAAAGGATGGCTCCACCTCCTGCTGAGCGTCTGGGCCCCAGACCCTGACTATCAAAGGAGGAGGGTGTGCACTGGCAGGAAGAAACCCAGGTCTGGTTTTGGACCGAGGTCAGAGCCCCCTGAACACAGACTTAAAAGGCATTTAGGGGTATAAATGTAAGAGCTGAAACCCCTGAACTCAAGACTGATATCCATATTTATTTATTTATTATTTATTTATGCATTTTTATATAGCGCGGACTTCATCCAAAGGTGTCAGAGCGCTTCACAATAGGACCAGTTACGTTACATGAGGAGAATGTTACAAAAGTACATGTTACAGAAGCAAACAAGATACAAGAAGAGGTATAATACAGCAATAGATGGCAGTCACTCACAAACACACTAGGATGACACTTGTACAGGCATAGAATACAAATTTACAATAGTGAAAGAACTTCCTTGGGGGACTTGAAAGGGCGTGTATTAGTTCTGGAAGTGTCTCTGGAAGAGAAGAGATTTGAGGTCAGTTTTGAAGGTCCGGGTAGAGGTGGTGGTATGGAGCTGTGGGGGAAGCGAGTTCCAGATTCTCACCGCATTGCCTGAGAAGGATTGAGCCATTGATCTTTCCCTTTTAAAAGTGGGGGGCTCAAGCAGTAGTTTTTCCGCATTACGATACGGTCTAGAGCCTCCAGAGATTTTCAGTTCATTCGCCAGGGAGCGAGGGGAGGACGTGTGTAAGGCTTTGTGGGTGATACAGGCAGTTTTGTAGATTGATCTTGCCTCGATGGGAAGCCAACGGAGGGAAGACAACAAGCCGTCATCGTAACTGAGGCTGTGAGGAAGGATCACCGCTGCCGGCCCGAGCCGCAACGTGCGAAAGGATTCCTTGAAGCTAAGGAAGCTACAAGGTGACAGGAATCGTGATCGTTGTTCGTCGAAAGGAATCTGCCCAAGATCATCAACGACGGAGAAGGCCGCGCTGTAACCTGTCTGGCTACAGCGTCGCCTAGCAACAGAGCCACAACGTGATCGGGATCGCCCAGTGGGACGTCCGACGACCGGGGGGTGGGGGGTGAGAGAGAGAGAGGGCGAGGCAGCGCACCCCCCCAGGTATGGCTTGGACTCCGGTCGGGAGCCGCAAGCGTGAGTGGCCTTGGGAGGCCCGATGCACGTCGTTAGACGTGCTGAGTCCCCGGGCGGCCCGAACCTGCACAGCAGGACCAGGGCCGCCCCTGTAAGCCTATGACCGTTGTCTCTGCTGTTGGGGCCTAGTGGTGCCAGAGTTAACCGCATTATTATTGCATTACGAACTGCCTGCTTCTTGCATTACGAACCGCATTATTATTGCATTACGAACTGCCTGATTATTACATTAAGAACTGTCCTATTATTACATTACGAGCTGCATTACGAACTGCATAGCATTGCATTAGGACTGCATTAGAGATCGTAAATTGCTCATTAATACCGCAAGAACCTACAAGTGATTGCTGGCCTAATAACCGGCCAAGTGAATTATTACGAATACGCATATGTTGGTTTTCTATCGTTTGGTCTCATCGTATTTCTTTTTATAAAGATGCTGCTATTTTTATGAAACCGGTGTGGGTCCATTTGTGGTGTTATCACTGGGAGTGTGGTTGCAAATACTTTACACATTGCCTTGGAGATGAGCCTGGCTGCTCGTGCCAAGCTACCAGGGGGTGAGCAGGGGTTATCTAAAGGTGTGTCCCTCCTTACCCTGACTAGAAGCAAGGGTCCCTATTTGGACTAAGGTACATACCTCAGCCAACTAGCGACTTCCAGTTCTAACATTGGTGGCAGCGGTGGGATTTGAACGTGTATTTGCAACTGACTCAGTGATTGGTGTACATCACTAGTTTAGCGCCGACCATGACGCAACCACATATTGTGTTTTGATTTTTGGTTCTATTTTTGAGCGACCTTTAAGCCACACATCGTGTCTCAAGGGAGTCAAGTAGCCAGTGAGGCTGCAGAATTGGAATTCGACATTGAGGCATTGCTTACCTACAAAGTTGATCAATTGAGGCAATTCTGCAGAGCTTTGGGATGTCCCATGAAAAGTAGCGCCAAGAAGGAGGAGCTGCAAACGGCCTTGAGGGCCTGGTGGGAAGCCAAAGAGGCTCAGGAGACAGGTGATGATGAGGTGGATGAGGATGACCCAGGGAATGGATTTGGTCCACAGGATTTGCCGGTGGAAGGACCAGCCACAGGGGCTGGTAGTAACCATTCAGGGAGGAGCTTTTCCCCAGAGGAGCTGGAGGAAAACCAAAGGGTCAGAGAGCATGAGTTGGAGGTTTTAAAACTTAAGGCTCAGGCAGAGGAGAAAAAGCTGCTCATTGAAAGTGAAAAGCGAGGAGAGCAAGAACGCTCTCGCCTTGGAAGAGAAAAAGATTCTCTTGGCTCATGAGTTAAGCATGAGGGAACTGGACATTAAGGCTAAACAGGTGGAGTCCAGTTCGAATGGTGGCAGTGCACAGCCAGTGCCAGCGGGTAAGGTGTACATTCCCAAAGACTTAGTGCGAGATTACCAGAGGGGTGATGATATTTATGCGTGGTTCACGGCATACGAGATTGCACGGAGGATGAATGAGGTGCCTTAGAAGCATTGGGGGGCGGGCCTATGGAAACACTGAGGCTTCTGGGAGGGATGTTTTACCACCCTTAGAGAAGGCGGGAACCCTGACCTACCCCAATATGAAGGAGGCTTTATGCCTCAGGTATGGGCTCACTTCTGAACAGTACCGGCAGAAATTCAGGAACTTCAAGAAACTGGAATCCAGTACTTGGGTGGAATGTGTTAATGCGTACACGCGTGCACTGGATGGTTGGATGACGGGCAGCAAGGTAACTGATTTTAAGGGCTTATGCAATTTAATTAGTTGGGAGCACTTGAGTAGTCTGTGTTCCAGAGCTGCGCCAGCATCTTTTAGACAGTAAGCTGACTGATCCCGGTAAGCTTGCTGAGGAGGCAGACCGCTGGACCAGTACCAGGGTCCACAAGGGGATTGGGGGCACCTCTGCCAAAGGTGTACAGGGTCCCCCGCAGAAGGTGGGGGAGGACAAGGGTAACCACAAGGAGTTCTCTAAAGGACCCCACAGTAGTTCCCAGGTAAAAGGGTCCCAGTCCCCCAAGGCTAAGAGGCCCTGGCCCCCTAAGGGCAAGCGGGACCACAGGGGTCCTCCTACTTGTTATTTCTGTAAAGAAGTGGGTCACATTGCCCCTAAATGCCCCAAGAAACCACCTGCACCCACAGGTGCTCCAACACCGGGTTTAGTGAGTGTTGCGTTGGGGGAGGAATTGAGTCCTTGGAATGGGGAGGAGCAAGCAGTTATGACCCTGGTCTCATTAGGAGATCGAGAGATGGTCAAGGAAGTCTCCCTGCCTGAGAATACTAAGAAGTACCGGCAGTGGGTGACCATCAATGGAAGGAGGGTGGAGGCTCTGAGACACACCGGAGCCAGTTTGACATCTGTCAGGTGTCAGTGGGTGTCTGAGGAGCAGGTAATTCCCAATGTACTTCACCCTGTAGCTGCAGCAGACAACTTTGTGCGCCTCTGCAAGGTGGCGCTAGTTCCCTTTGAGTGGGGGGGGTGTCTCAGGTTCCCTGAAGGTCGTTGTAAGTCCGTCCATGCCTGTAGACTGTCTGCTGGGGAATGACCTGGAGAGTTCCCCGTGGAAGGAGGTGGAGCGCCAGGCGCATTTGGAGATGTTGGGTCTGCCTGAGTGGGCTTGTGTGACCACTCGGTCTATGGCAGCCAGTAAAGGTGTTCAAGAGGACCTGGAGTCTGAAACAGTGGCTCAGGTGCCTGCCTTACAAAGAAGAGGCAGGGGGCGCGGGAAACCGGCCCCCACAGTTCCCACGGTCCAGGAGGAGGCACCCCTTGAGGGGGATGCCCTGGAACCTACGAGGGAGCAAGTAGTTGAACTGGGGGACCTACCTGAGCTGACCGAATGGCAGCAGGGAGGGAGGGCCCTCCAGGGAGGAATTTTGTGAGGAGCAGAAAAAGTGCCCTTCTCTTGAAGGTTTGCGGCAACAGACAGCAAACCAGGCAGCAGGTGATCAGTCCGGGTCACATTTGATTTACTGAGAGAATGATCTATATAGCGAGCCTAAGGTTGCTGAGCCTGGGTCAGCCCGTGTGCTGGTGGTACCCCAGCGCTTCAGGGCCTTCCTACTGGGGTTGGCTCATGATGTACCTTTAGCAGGACATTTGGGGCAGGACAAGACCCTTGAGAGGCTTGTCACCCACTTCTACTAGCCTCAAATGCGCAAGAGTTCGGATACTCATTGCAGGACCTGTCAGACTTGCAAGGCAAGTGGTAAGAGTGGGAGGAAGCGCAAGGCTCCTCTCCAACCTTTCCCTGTAGTCAGCACCCCCTTTGAGAGGGTGGGCATTGACATCGTGGGGCCTCTGGATCCCAAGACAGCCATGGGTATCAGGTTCATCCTGGTCTTGGTGGACCATGCCACCCGGTACCCGGAAGCCATCCCTCTCTGGACGGTGAAAACCCCTGTGGTGGGTCGTGCCCTGATCGGGATTTTCTCCCGCGTGGGGTTCCCCAGAGAGGTGGTGTCCGACCGGGGTACTAATTTCATATCTAGGTATATGAAATCTCTGTGGAAGGAGTGCGGTGTAGCCTACAAGTTCACCACGCCTTACCACCCCCAGGGCAACGGTCTGGTTGAGAGATTTAACCGGACCCTGAAGGGCATGATTAGGGGTCTTGAGGAACCCATGAGGCGTAAGTGGGACATCCTCTAACCATGCCTGCTGTTTGCTTACAGAGTGGTGCCACAGAAGTCCCTAGGGTTCAGCCCCTTTGAGCTCCTGTATGGGCACCCTGTAAGGGGACCCTTGAGTTTGGTGAAGGAGGGCTGGGAGAAGGCTCCTAGTAAACCCCCCCAGGATGTATATAGCTACATGCTGGCCTTCAGGAACCAAACTAGGCGTTTCAGGCAACTCGCTCAGGCGAATCTGGAAGCCAGCCAGGAAGAAATGAAACCGTGGTACGACCAGAATCTCACTCTGGTCGAGTTTCAACCTGGGCAAAAAGTGTGGGTGATGGCACCAGTGGAGCCCTGCGCGCTCCAGGATAAGTGGACTGGGCCTTATGAGGTGGTGGAGCGCAGGAGCGAAGTGACCTACCTGGTTGACTTCCAGTCTCCTAGGAACCCTCTGAGGGTTCTCCATGTGAACCGCCTCAAACCCCACTTTGAGAGGTCTGATGTGACCATGCTCTTGGCTACAGATGATGGGGTGAAAGAGGAGAGTGAACCTCTCCCTGACCTGTCAGCCAGAGAGAAGGATGGGTCGGTGGATGGGGTGAACCTCTCGCCTCCCCTGACCCCAGGACAGCAGAGGGACTGTCGCCAGGTGTTGGGTCAGTTCGCCTCCCTGTTCTCCCTGACCCCAGGAGTCACCCATTGGTGCGTCCATGATGTGGACACTGGAGACAGCCTGCCTGTAAAACAGAAATTCTACAGAGTAGCTGATAAGGTCAGGGCCAGCATCAAGGAGGAGGTTTCCAAGATGCTGGCGCTAGGGGTAATTGAGCCATCCAGCAGCCCCTGGGCTAGCCCAGTGGTCCTTGTACCAAAAGCTGCTGCGCCTGGTGCCACCCCAGAACTCCGGTTCTGTGTGGATTAACGTGGGCTTAATGCGGTCACCAAGACTGGCGCTCACCCCATCCCCAGAGCTGATGAGCTCGTGGATCGGCTGGGAGCTGCCCGGTACCTCAGTACATTTGACTTGACGTCTGGGTACTGGCACATTGCCTTGACCGAGGGGGCCAAAGAGAGGTCAGCGTTCTCAACGCCAGAGGGGCACTACCAATTCAGGGTTATGCCCTTTGGATTGAAGAACGCCCCTGCCACCTTCCAGAGAATGGTTAACCAGGTGCTGTGTGGGCTGGAGGAATTCAGCGCCGCCTACCTGGATGACATTGCTGTGTTCAGCTCCAGTTGGGAGGAACATTTGCAACACCTCTGCGAAGTGTTGAAGGCCCTGCAGAGGGCAGGACTCACTATCAAGGCAAGTAAGTGCCAGATAGGGCAGGGTTCTGTGGTGTACTTAGGACACCAGGTAGGTAGCGGCCAGGTGGCGCCCATACAGGCAAAAATTGATACCATTCTGGCTTGGGAACCCCCCCCCCCCAAGAACCAGACGGAAGCGAGGGCCTTTTTAGGACTCACTGGGTATTACAGACGGTTTGCGAAGGGGTATGGCACCCTTGTTGCCCCCTTGACAGAACTGACTTCAAAGAAACAGCCCAAGAAGGTGATCTGGACTGATGCCTGCCAGACCGCTTTTGATGCCCTGAAAACTGCCATGTGCACGGCGCCCGTGCTCAAGGCGCCTGATTTCTCCCAAGAGTTTGTGGTGCAGACAGATGCTTCAGAGCATGGTGTGGGAGCAGTACTCTCACAATTGAATGACGAGGGCTTAGACCAACCCGTAGCTTTCATTAGCAGGAGGCTACTCCCCAGGGAACAGAAGTGGAGTGCAATTGAGAGGGAAGCTTTTGCTGTGGTCTGGGCGTTGAAGAAGCTGAGGTCCTACTTGTTTGGGACTCACTTCCTGGTTCAGACAGACCACAGGCCCCTCATATGGTTGATGCAGATGAGGGGTGAGAACCCAAAACTGTTGAGGTGGTCCATCTCCCTACAGGGAATGGACTTTACGGTGGAATACCGCCCTGGAGCAGAACACGCCAATGCTGACGGTCTATCCAGATTTTTCCGCCTTCGTGATGAGAACTCCCATGAGGGTGGGTAGTTCTCCCCACTTTTCAGCTGGAGGGGACAGGTGTTAGACCTGGCATTTCTTGGCGTTGTTACCCCTGACTTTTTTGCCTCTACCTCCTCTAATGTTTTACGCTGTGATGGATTTCGTTTTGCTGGCTTAGATGCTTTGGGCACTTTGCCACTGCTGATCAGTGTCAAAGTGCAAGTGCTCCCTGTGTAAAGTGTTATGGTAATTGGTTGTCCATAACTGGTATGTTTGCCTTACTAGTGAAGTCCCTAGTAAAGTGCACTATGTGTGCCAGGGCTGGTAATGCAAATACTACTAGTGGGCCTGCAGCACTAATTGTGCCACCCACACAAGAAGCCCTAAAGAGAGATCTCAGGCCTGCCACTGCAGTGCCTGCGCGCAGTTTGCTAACTGCGTTGTTGTCCTGACAAGTGCACCCACTTGCCAGGCCTTACCTTCCCTTTCTATGCACATCAGACACCCCTATAGTAGGCCAAGGTACCCCCCTGGGCAGGGTGCAGTGTATGTGAAAGGTAGGACATGTACTAAGGTGTGTACCATGACCAACAGTGAAATACTGCCAAATTTGTTTATCACTGTTGCAAGGCCATCTTGCCCATAGGACAGAATGGGGAATGCTGTGTCCCATGTTTTCAGCATATCTTCCCACAGGCATGAGATGGAGTTTAGTGTGCCTGAACTCAGAATTTAATAACACATCTTTTTGTGAAGATGGTTTTTGAATTGTGTGTTTAGAAACCACGCTTTCAGAAGTGGCTGGTTTCTTGTCTTAAACCATCCTGTGTGCCTCTGCCTGGTTGTATATTGCCTGCCTGGGTTTAGATGCAACAGGGTCTGGGAAGTGTCCTGACCCCAGGGAGGAGAAGGTGAGACAACAACAGGCTGGCCTGCATTTGATGTGAGGGGGAGGAGTAGCCCCCTGGATGTGAAGAGGGCTGTGTTGCTGCCACAAAAGGATGGCTCCACCTCCTGCTGAGCGTCTGGGCCCCAGACCCAGACTATCAAAGGAGGAGGGTGTGCACTGGCAGGAAGACACCCAGGTCTGGTTTTGGACCGAGGTCAGAGCCCCCTGAACACAAAGACTTCAAAGGCATTTAGGGGTATAAATGTAAGAGCTGAAACCCCTGAACTCAAGACTGAAATCCATATTGAAAAAGGATTGAACATACTTGGTGCTCAAGAGGAACCTCTGCCTAAGAAGAACAGCTGAAGAGACTGAAGAGAAGGACTGCCCTTGCTGTGTGTTCTGGGGCTGGCCTGCAGTTTGCTGGTTTGACTAAGTAGAGGACAAGGACTTTGCTGAGTGCTGTGTCCCCCTGCTTGCGAGGACTTTGCTGTGTGCTGTGTCCTGAAGTAGCGTGTCTCCAAGGGCCCGAGGAGAGCTGGTCCCCTGTTGTGGAAACTCAGGAACACAAATGTTTCCAACCGTGTCTCAGCGACGCTGTGTGCGTGGTGCTCTTGCACGCCTGAGACGGCCGTGTGGTCCGTTGTACTGTCTACGAGGTGCCCCGTAATCGCACTGCCCCCGCAGCGTGAAACATCGTCCACACTGCTGCCTTGCTATTGTGGCCCGAGCCGTCATCGTACCTGAGGCTGTGAGGAAGGATCACCGCCGCCGGCCCGAGGCGCAACGTGCCCAAGGATTGTGTGAAACTAAGAACTGTGTCTCAGCGACGCTGTGTGCGTGGTGCTCTTGCACGCCTGAGACTGCCGTGTGGGCTGTGGTACTGTCTACGAGGTGCCCTGGGATCGCATGGCCCCCGCAGCGTGAAACATCGTCCACGCTGCTGTATTGCCGTTTGTGGCCTGAGCCGTCATCGTAACTGAGGCTGTGAGGAAGGATCACCGCTGCCGTCCCGAGCCGCAACGTGCTAAAGGATTCCTTGAAGCTAAGGAAGCTACAAGGTGAAAGGAATCGTGATCGTTGTTCGTCGAAAGGAATCTGCCCAAGATCATCAACGACGGAGAAGGCCGTGCCGTAACCTGTCCAGCTACAGTGTCGCCTAGCAACAGAGCCGCAACGTGATCGGGATCGCCCAGCGGGACGTCCGACGAGCGGGGAGAGAAAGAGAGAGTGAGGCAGCGCACCCCCCAGGTAAGGCTTGGACTCCGGTCGGGAGCCGCAAGCGTGAGTGGCCTGGGGAGGCGTGCAGGAGGAGTACAGGAGGGCTCCGAGCTCTCTCGCGCTGCACCGCCTTAGACGCGCTGAGTCCCCGAGCGGCCCGGACCTGCCCAGCAGGACCGGGGCCACCCCTGTAAGCCTATGACCATTGTCTCTGCTGTTGAGGCCTAGTGGTGCCCGAGTTAACCGCATTATTATTGCATTACGAACTGCCTGCTTCTTGCATTACGAACCGCATTATTATTGCATTACGAACTGCCTTATTCTTACATTAAGGACTGTCCTATTATTACATTACGAGCTGCATTACGAACTGCATAGCATTGCATTAGGACTGCATTAGAGATCGTAAATTGCTCATTAATACCGCAAGAACCTACAAGTGATTGCTGGCCTAATAACCGGCCAAGTGAATTATTACGAATACGCATATGTTGGTTTTCTATCGTTTGGTCTCATCGTATTTCTTTTTATAAAGATGCTGCTATTTTTATGAAACCAGTGTGGTGTTCATTTGTGGTGTTATCACTGTGTCACTGGGAGTGTGGTTGCAAATACTTTACACATTGCCTTGGAGATAAGCCTGGCTGCTCGTGCCAAGCTACCAGGGGGTGAGCAGGGGTTATCTAAAGGTGTGTCCCTCCTTACCCCGACTAGAAACAAGGGTCCGTATTTGGACTAAGGTACATACCTCAGCCAACTAGCGACCCCCAGTTCTAACACCAAAGAAGACCGGATTTGTTTTTAAAGTGTCCCAAAATGTACCATTGAAAGGTAACTTTAGAAAATAAAAATAATGAATCGGTTCGCACAACTAAAGTTCTAATCAAGCAATAAAACAACTGTACGTAACTGGGTTGACCATTTCAAGTGACTAAAAGGATTTGTGGTAGCTAAAATAAGTATCAGATCATAGATGGATTATCTATCAATTTATTTGTTACCGCTTTGTGTAGTATCGTAAACGTTATGAGGCGTATAAATCAGTATTTAAATATGGAGTAGTTCAGAACATAAAATGTTTTTTTCTGAGCCTGTGTTATGAATACCATTTCTTATTACTCATCACAAAAAACACTTCGTCTGACGCACTGCTTTTTTAGGTCTCGCCTGGTGTTGCAGCACGCATGCGCTGCTCGCTCTGCGAGGGCTTCTTGGAATCGATACGGATTCAGAAGGGACTTGAAGCCCCGCCCCCCTTTCCCATTGGCTTGCGTCATCGTTTATGGTAAACGGTGGTGCGTGATTGGAAATCGGGCTTCTTGGTTACCACCTTGTCCAATTTGAGGACGGCCCATCTGGACAGGCCGACGCCATCTTTGTTTTGCATGACGTGGGAGGGTTCGGTTTATGGCAAACCCTGGCTCGTGATTGGAAATCGCTTCCATTGAGCACGCATGCCCACTTTCACTTTTAAAGCACAGCCGTGCAATGCGGCCGTTTGTATGTGTCTCGCATTTTTTTAAATTCTATTCCTGCCCACAGTCAGTTTCTGGAGCTTTGTTTCAGATCTGTTCGGTTATAATGGTGACGGAGCAGTCTGCTGAAGAGTGTCGAGACATAATGTGATTGGGTACAGGGATTTTTCAATTAGTGATTGTTGGATGTTAACTGTGGCATCTCCTGGGCTCCGAATGGCCCATGGCTGTGCTCTGATGTAGGTCGTCCGAGGAGACATTAGCACATCAGCTTCACCATGGTCCTCTGTAACTGGGCGTGCTTACTGGCGTCATCTGTAAGCAGTTGCATCTAAAACGGGGCACTTCGGAGCACGAGTTGGGGCACATTCTGACAAGTTGATCGTTTCCAGCTGTTTGGTGTCGGGCTGTTTATTGAACAGATGGTGTCTGCTTCTCCTCGTGAAAGGCCTCCATTTTACGCTCATGTTGGCTTTGTCTCCCCTACCCCCTCGCTCCAGTTTCTATGGGTGGGCTAGCGCCGCGCATTTGAGACTGTTGGTGCTGGATTGGTTCTGTTAAGCCACAAAGGGGTCTCGTGTTCCAGAGGTTGGAAGCACACGGTACGACAGGCAGTTCCGTACAGTCGCTCCTCCGGCCCCAGCACCAGGGGGCAGTGGCGCGCGCAGCCGCGTGTAGTGCGAGCATTACCAAAGAGTGGTAAATGCAGTGTGATGCACCGAGCCTAGGGCATAGCTGCGCGTCTCACAGAGGAGAGCTCTCGGAGGTCCGCCATTCTGCCCCTTCCCACAATCCTTTCAAGTTTCAACTATTTCTGGATCCGCTGCCAAGCAGTTCTGGTAAACCTTTGAGAAAAGCAGGCCTTTGGGTATTTTAGGCAACTTGTGTTTAAACAGTATGCATAGACAAGAGCTAGAAAACTTATGTTTTGAAGGTGACGCAATTGTTTTGCTAATACACGATGCACGTTAACACAAGTTTAAAACTCCTACACTCCATCTCCGTAATAAGTCCTGCTTTATATATAAACAGCAGTGAAATCCGAGCCTTTTAATTCCAGGGGCTTCCTTTCGCTCTGTGACTTGTCTCTGGTGTTTATCTTGTCCAAAAGTCATTACTGAAGGAACAATCTGCAAATGTGTGTTGAGAGGTGTTAGTAAAACCTACCCATTTCTTTAAAGGGGGCTCTTTTGTCCTCAGGGTAAAGGGGATGCTAGGGTGCGCGGTGTGTATGCTTTAAAAGCCGGAATCTCGGCACAGTTCTGTTTATCCGAGCTCGTAGCGGCGCTGCCGATCCTCTGTTTACATTCCACCCAGGACAGCAAGGGTGGTTTACGCATGGGATTAACAAGGGGCTCCGCTGGATATTGAAATTAATGCAGGCAGACTCCACCGAAAGATTTCCAGGATTTCATGCTACACGTTCTGCCCAGAGTGTAAATAGATCTCTTTGCTGACCATGGTAGATTTTGCTCATAAAATGCGTGGTTTTTATTTAATATATTGCAGTTAAGTTTTATTTTGGTGAGGTTCTCCCCCATGGTACGTGACCACCTTGAGTTGGGGAGCTGGGGGTTCTCTTAGGCAAAGAATGCTTTGAAGGTAGTGGAGCTACTGAAAGGCTTCATTCAGGTCTAGATGCCTCGGATAGGCATCGCATAAAAGCCCCAAAAGATGAGATAGTTGGTTGCCTATTGTGTTATTGTAAGCATGAGCAAAAACACACCCAAACACATACACCGCGCCCGACCCTCCCACCTCCCTGGGGACACAAAGGGAGGGTGCGTCTGTAGAGGGCGCGAACCTGTAGAACAGTGCCTGGGTAGGGGTATGCATTTTTTATTTTTTTTTCTTCTCTCTCTCTCTCTCTCATTCTCTCTCTCTTTGAATGTCTCCTGGCATAGCCTAGTTGTAGTTTAGTTTAGGACAAACTCTCCTAATATGCTGTAACTTTAATTCCTCTGCCAGCCTCTTGTCAGAAGGCTTGCTCGCCGCTGCATCCTTGCAGCTGCCTCCGGTTCCGAGGAAGTATTCACCTCCATCGCATCTTTAGTGAGTAAGTATTCACCCCCATCGCATTTTCAGTGGCGCTTTACTCCTGCCCTGTGAAGTCTACCACACCGCTTTACTTTTACACGAGGTGGGCAAGCCCAAAAAAAAGGTCAACAGGGAGAGCCGAGCCAATGGCCTGGCTCTAAAATCCTCTGCACGAGCTCAGCCTTGAAAAAAATATAGTATGTAAATCATGAAACGCACATCATGTAAAATATAATAGCACCACGTTTTTTTTTTTGTGTGTATTTTTTTGATATGTGGTCACTGTTTAATTTGAGCCGGTGGCTGCAGGTGGGGCCCTCCGGCTGTCATTTTTGGGAACCGGCAGGGCTTTAAGTGGGATGAAAAAACGGTGTGTGTGTGGGTTGGGGGGGGGGGTCTCTCAAAGGGGTGTGGCTGATGTAATTAAGAGCTTAGCTTAAAAGCACGGAAACTTAAAATCGGCGCTTAGTATACTGTGCTCTCCAACTGGTATTTTGTAACAAGCCAGTCACCATTGGCTTTGTCAATGGTTGTTAGTTGCCTAAGAAAACAAGCATTGAAAATGCAATAGGTCTCGCCTTTAAGTTAAAGCCATTTGCTTTGCTAATGGTATTGTATTCTAGCTTTGCATTATTTAGTGTATATTTGTGATATGTGCATATATTTGCATATATTTGCTCTCCCCTCGCCCCTTTCGTCTGCCTCATGCTATTGTAATCCTCACTATACGAAATTAACACACATACTATTCTGCTATTCATTCACCTCCCAAATCTGAAACACTGCTCTTTTCCTACTAACGCTATGCTTTAAACTACTACACAGCTATCAAAACAATTCTAACTACATACAACTACAACATATCACAAATATACACTAAATAATGCAAAGCTAGAATACAATACCATTAGCAAAGCAAATGGCTTTAACTTAATCAAAGGCGAGACCTATTGCATTTTCAATGCTTGTTATTCATTGTCACTAGAGTATTGTGGAAGGTTAAGTTACCTTTAAGAAACAGAGTGAGAATAAAGTTAATTGGACACACCCCAAGTGAAGCTAAGATTCTGCGGTGCCGGAAGTACTAAAGAAACACAGATTGCCTTATATAAAGGTAATTTCTAGGTCGATGAGCAATGTTTTTTCTACTGTTCATTCATTTCAGAGAGAAAGCAGAGTAGTGGCATGCATTCAAGTATCGGACGAACTTCACCACCACAGTGGTCATAAACCACTGTCACTTGAATTTCTATTCTTTCTCGTCACATACATTTTTGTGCTACATGGTGGTAAACCATCTGGTGGTGGTAGAAATGAGCACACTGACACTCCAAGTACTCAAATCTTTCAACACCCTCACATCCTTCATGGTGTAAAGCGCATGTAACAATCATCCAAGTTAGATTTGAAGGAACCAAATAATGTAATTATTAGTTGTGATCCATGTCACTTGTAATCCGGAGAATGTTTACTACCCATGGAAACTGCAGAATCGACTCTGCTTGAACATTTTTAGATCTCACCTAACACAGTGCATGCGCTGCCTGTTGCAAAACATTGTTATCTTACAGTGCTCTTAGAGCCTGCTAATTTCTAACCATTGGTTTGTTTCAATGTCACTCATTTGCTTGCTTACTGTTTGTTAGCTGTGAGGGATTTCCTCCCTTTTCTTGTGTATGTCCGGGCCCTGGAGCATGGAAACATTACTATGTCCTTCCAAGTGCTCACTTTTTCAGGCACAACTTTTCTTTTTGCTTAAGCACTTTATGAGAGTGTATGGGTAGTCCCGCTGTCACCTTGATGTACTTTTCAGCGCCTCCCCGCTGAGCTCAGTGTTCCTCTCTCTCACCTCTCTGCTTCTGAGAACTGATAGAGTCAACATTGCAAAGACAAAATTATGAGCAATAATATATTCATGGCTGTTAATGTTGCCAAAGGCAATTTTTTCTGAGCCTTAGTTTCACTGCCGGATTTGAAAAATAGAAACAGGAAATAGATTTGTGGGCTTAGCTAGGTGCTTTGTATTGTACGGGGTCGGGAGATAAATTTCATTTTGTATAAAACCTGAATCTCCTGTAAACTGGAGGTTACTACTTTCGTTTCCTGGGGCCACTTTTGTTAGTTTCAATGGGCAATTCCATATAAACAGTTCTACATTAATATGATTGAGTGATCACCACTATTAAATGTGAATTAACATAGCAAATTTGGTATTCTTAGCAATTTAAAGGCCTTCAAATGTCTTGCCAGTGACCTTTGTTTGCAGTTTGCAAAGTTGCCCAGTCTAAATGTGGTCTGGAGAAATACATGTTACTTCTTTTTTATGATTTACAGCCTTCATCTTTATAGAAAAGCATTAGCAACCTTTCAGGTGTCACTACAATAAGGATTAGCCATGTAAGAGTAAGAATTAGGAAAGTTACAGGTCGCTCACAGTTAAGTGGGTAGGAAAGAAAATCAAAAATATTAAGATGCAAGCGACATTATATTTTCTCATCAACTGCTGCCAAAGCAAGCCTTTTCACACTTATACGTGTGACTTCATGAATGACTGCGAGTTTTCCTAAAATTCTATTTGTGGAGGACTACTTTTGGATCTGCTCCCGTTTACAGAGTTATAGTGGGTTTGCTAAACTGAATAAGCTATATGTCTAAGTAGCTTCTAAGTAGAACGCTTTCCTTAGAAAGCACAAAACATTTACTGGTATATTTACCAGTTAACTGCCTCAGTTGAGTGCTTCTGTCAAAAGACGGCACAAATGGCGTTGTTTGGTAACCCATCTAATTCTGCAGTAAAATACATGGCATAACATTTATGTAAGGCTTTATGTAGTACTGGACTCTTAATACCACCACACACTTGAACTAGTGTCTTACGCTGATCATTTGTGAAAATTATTCTGATTTTAGATATTCTACATAGTTTAAGGTGAACTATTTTACCACCCGGTGGATTTCGATTTTGAAAGATAGTTTATTTTAAATGTGTTTTGATAAGACTTCATGGGGTAAGTTAGACCAGCCAGCTCAAAAGAAGGGGATCTCTAGTTTTGCAGTCCAGTAACAGAATCAGTATTTTAACAGAGGCAGTTTTCTTTTAATCAAGATGTGTTTCCACATATGCACTTGTGTCTTGATTTGCCCTGTAGATCTAAGAGAATCTTTGAATTTTCCATGTGCATCTGACTCCTCAACACCGGGCAGTGAAAAGCAGTTGGAAACACTGTGGAAAAACGTACTGTCTGAGATGTAACATGATCCAATTGAACCTGCTGACTCGACCTAGTTAGGAAAAAAACAATTCACTCCAGGGGGCTCATAATGCCAAATCAATGGTCCGACTGAGTCAACAGAAGCTCATGATCCGTGCGGTAAATAGAACTAACAAACCCAGAGGAATCCAAGGCAGGGGAGAACCATGATTTCCATCTCTTCGATCAAGCAAGGGCTCCCTAATCATTCTTAATCCTTAATCACAGTTTCTTTAAAATCTCTAATAGCTCATGAGAGAAATTTCGAGCCAGCTGAATTGAAGCTGTAAAATGCTCCTTTATTAATATGATCTTTTACATGTTAGCCTATCCTGTGATCTCTGTAATATTCTCCATCCTCACTCCCATTCACGGTGTAAACTGCCCACCTTGCATGTAGGCTACAAGAGTCATTTGCAAGTGTAATCAATTTAAATTCTCATTAAAAAAACAACACAGAATTACAATTTTACCCCAGTGGATTTGCAACTGCTCACAATTTGTGAAATTCCTTAGAGGACAAACTACTGCAGTTAGGTGGTTAAAAGGCAAAATCAGTTCTGGCAGAAACTTGAACTGCAAGTTGTTCGAAGATGGAAACATAATTAAGCTTCACTTCAGAGTATACAAGCTCTAAATGCAACAGTTACTTCAGGCCACCCCGGCTTGGATGCTAAAAAGTGAGTCACGGATTAAGGGGGTTTTGGGAGGGGATGCTTTGCATTGAATGGGATGAACAATCAGTGGAAAACCAAACTGCTGTGAGAGCGGATAGGTTAAACCTTTTATCACCTAATAAATCATAGATAGACGATGAGCATTTGTAACCACTGAATTTGAGTTGATTACTATGCTCAGTATTCAGGAATGAGTGTGCGAATATTTTCATTTAATAACCAACAAAGGAAAACTAGAATAGTCTCTTTAAACCATATAATTTTGTTATGCCCAGTGCTCTGCTCATCTTCAGCCCCTTCAAACTTCAAAGCCAAATGCTTGCAACTACAGGTAATTCCTTTTTATATTTAAACAGCACACTAACTGATTAAAAAAATCGATATATACAAATGAGACCGCAATAAATAACATTCAGGAGGTGCTTTTAATTTACATAACCAATATACACCAGATCCCAAAAGGCGACATGTTCTAGCACAACTGACAACATCAAGTGCCATATTTCAACTGTTGCTATGCAACTAAAAGTGTTGAGAACTGTCGCCGAGTAACCATTTCAGGAGTCGGCTCTTGTGGGAAACGGGCTATGCATGCATCTTACATTAGCCAATGATGTGAACAGAAGAAAGCCCATGGAGCTTCATGTGGCTTGTCTAACTTTCGATTATGTGCAAAAATATATAGCTTTCCTTCTGAAACACACTGATCTAAGTAACGAAATTGCCAGTCTGCTTTAACACAATGTGGTTCCATGATTACAAAGGATGAACGGTTCTATATAAAGGAAAAGCGGTCAACTGTCTGTGGTTGAAGGAATCATGTAAAACTCAGAATTGTTCTTTACCAAAGGGCTGACGGTCAAGTATTGAATGTGGTGCAGGTTGGGGATGAAAACAAACTATGAGCTATCAGTTCCACAGATTTTGGAAAGTGCAGCGGTGCTAGTAGGTCTTAAAATTAAGATTGTTCGTATTGAGCTGGAGAAAGAGCTATTAGACTCGTATATGAGAGCTAACATAGGATCTAACAGGCCTTGTAATGAGCGGTGTTGTGGACAGTATAGCAACAAGAGGCAAGACAGGTAAGGCATGTTCCGTCACAGCAATATTCTACCACCATTTTTGTCTCATACGGACATTTAGAGTGTGCCTCTCTGGCTAGGGTTGTAGGTACTATTTTCAAGTTACAGTGGCCTAATGTGATCAGATTCTTGCTTTTAACAGAGTCAGCACCTCTCTGCTCTTATAAGGTGGCAAAAAATCCTAACACTTATCAGTAAGTAATTACTGCTACTGAATATATGTTAACAAATATCTCAACATTACGACCATGATGCACGGACCCTACTCTGACAGACAGCTCTGCAGGATTAGTAATTAAATGGTGATGCATTGCTCTCCTAAGACTTAGAAAGTACACACTGCATATTCTTGTAACATACAAACTTTGCCCACAGAAGGGTCGGGCTTCACACAAGTAGGCCGCAGGAACCCAAAGGTGGGCCAAGCTTCACACTAATAACCAAAGTTACTATTCCACCCTGCGTTAAACCCAACAGATATGTCCTCTCGTGTTATAGATAACGCAGAGGAAAAGAAAGTTGGCAAAACGATGCCTCCTCAACAGGGCATCCTTTACCCTCTGAACTCAATAACTCAACACCATATACTTATCAAAGCGTTAAAATCCCAAATGTATCCCATCCCAAACGCTAAAATACACCACAACAACCAAATCTGCAAAATAGCTCAGCAGCAAGATATTAAGAAAAGGATATTTAACAGTACCAATACTTTAAACCGGGTGTTATACCTAGTCCCTTTTGCAGGGTCACCCGAAAATGTTGCCTTCTATTGCTGAACCTGTTTTTGTTGGCGTTATGACTCTGTGCACTTTTTCTCTGCTAACAAGTGGTAAAGTGCTTGTGCTCTCTCCCTAAAACATGATACAATTAGCATCTACCATACTGGTACATTTAATGTACTTGCAAGTCCCTGGTAATGGTACTACATGTACCCAGGGTTTGTAAACTAAATTCTACTAGTGGGCAGCAGATTTATTGTGACACCCACTAAAGTAGCTTTCTAAAACATGACTCAGGCCTGTCACTGAAGCCTGTAGTTCATTATTCAACTACAATTTCGAATTGGCAAAACAAACCCTTTGCCAGCCCTAAACCACCTTTTTTAATACTTGTAAGTCACACCTAAGGTAGGCACTAAAGGCTCTTAGGACATGGTGCATTGTAGTTAATAAGTAGGACATATGTACTTAAACCTTTACATGCCATAACAATGAAAAACTCCTAAAGTCGCTTTTCTCTGTTGTGAAACCTAACTCTCCAATTGACCAACGCTGGGTACCTTATTACATTAAGTTAGTGCTAACTTTAGATGGGGAGCAGACAGATATATGCTGCTTACACTCAAATGAATTTCAATTTAAAATCCTCTAATGGTGAAGTGGGATTTTAAGTTACAATTCTAAAACAAAGCCACTAAAAGTAAGTAATTTACTTGTTCCAACCAACTGTGACTTTCTGCCAGTGTCCTGGTCCACATGCCAGTAAATGGCTCTGTTGCTGGTGTTAGGGTATTGCTTGTAGACAATAACACAAAGGAGGCTTCGGTGAGGACAGGATGGGCCATCCTGCTACGATGGCTGGGGAGGAGCTGTACCCACTCTCACTTACACATAAAAGGGCTTTGCCCACTCCACACACAAAGAAACCTGACCCCTGGCCTGCTCTGCCCTTTGTCAATCCCAGACAGTTTGGAGCTATGCCCAGGGGAAGGGGGAATAACTTTCCAGAGCCACTTGTGGGGGTAGGACAGGGAGTCCCCCACAAGAAAGGCTGGCACTAGGTATACATATGGGACCTCCAAAGCCACTCTTCAGAACACTCCTGGATCTGTGCAAGATTTAGAAGAAGGACTGCCTTCCTGTCAGAGGACTGTCCAGCTGCTTGAAGGACTGCCTTGCTGTCTGGGAAGAAAGATTGGACCGGATTGTCTTTATCATAGGCTACTCAGAGTGACTTTAAGAGTCAGTTGGCTGACATCCTGTGTGAAATACAGGAACACAGCAAGCTTTAGAGGCCTCCCTGCAACTGCTCAGCTAACCTGCTGCAACGGGACCTGCAATTTCAGCCCATAGTGACCGCCAATGTGAAGCTACAGGAATGAGCGTCCGCAACAACACACTGGCTCTTCGGGGTCCAGCAACAATAGTCTGCAACACCCGGCATGCCCATCACACTACAGCAATGAACATCTGGCAAGCTGTTCATGCTAAAGCGATGACTATGGCGCTCAACCTTGTCCTCACGTCCTCCTCCACCGTAAATGGAAAACTTCAGGCCGAACTTCAGAAGGTAACTCTTCAGCATGGCTTACCTGGTCCCCGTCTCTGACTCGCACTCTATCGCGGTCAGCCTGAACTTGTGACTTGCCCCTGGTCTAGCTCAACCAGATGACTACAAGTGGTGCTTTGTGCTTTTAGGCGCTATTCAACTAAAAACATTACAATTGAATTTCTCCATTTCTACTGATTGGAATTTTGTTGTTCTGGTATCATTTTATTTATTAAAATGTACTCTAGATCTCGAAAAGTGGTTTGGGACATTTATTTTGTTGTGTTTTCACTTTATTAGTGTTTGTGTTCTGCATACATACTCTACACAATGCCTCTAAGTTAAGTCTGACTGCTATTTGTCAAGATTGAAGAGAGTTAAGCAACGGTTAATTTAGTTACTTTTTGAGGTTCACCCAGACAAGGATTGTGGTTGTTGCCTAAGAGAGGCTTCCACACATCTCAACCAATAACCCAGTTTCGTACACTAGGAAATTAACAACAATCCTACAGAATTTTTTTTTTAACATTTTTATTGGCATTTTATACCTTAGTACTTTAGCTTACACAAACAACTTTTCCTCATTTACATACATCTTTTCTATATAAGACATATAATTATTTATTCATTTCTGGCTTAAGATAATTGATGATGCTTTGTTTCTTCAGTACATTTTGCAGGGTTATGACAAAGGTATTGTTTCACCATTGGTTCACATTTATGCATTTTCCTAATCATTTCCCATATCCTCCAGATTTTTACTTGGGGGTCCGCCGGCTCTGAGCCAGGGCCCAGCAAAACCATCTATGTTTAAGGGTTTAACATTAAAACCAAACTTCGATCTAAACGTGTGCAGGAGAGTGGAATATATGTGCATCTAAGGATGCTTACGTAGGGGTGACTGCCAGTATGTGGTTGTTGGTCAGCGGAGGCCCATCTTATGTCCGGGCTCAACTTATCGCTTGTGTCTTATGCATCTGCTAGGAGCACTCGTGAGGACTAGGGGCAACATCTTTTGTACAGGTGTGTCGGTGTATTTAGGCTGTTGTGGCTACGCATTTCCTGCTGGTCAGAAGCATTCCCACTTCCCTCCTCTTCACTGCTAGTCTGCGCCGGGTTTTCCCAAGCTAACAGTGCCTCTTTCCACTGATCAGCTACAGGGCGCTTCCGCACTCCCCCAGATTCTTCCCAGCTCAGTGTTCTGCCTTTGGCTGCAGCCCCGCTGATTACATTGCGATTCCAGGTTGTGACCTTTGCCCAGTGGCAGATTTCCAAGTTAATGCTATCCGTCTTTTAGCTAGCGCCATGGCTAGGTCTATTAGTCTGTTCCCGACTTTACGCTTGTGTGGCCAGGGGAAGAGTCCTAATAGACAGACCTCCACCGTGGGGGTCAACCCTCGCCCCAAGGCGGCATTAATCTTAACTAGAATTGCGTCCCACAATGAGCGTAGTATTGTACAAACCCAAGTCATATGTACGAAGTTTGCATCTATATGGTCTCATCTCGGGCACTTTCGCAGTTCCCCTCCATATGTGACGTTGAGGCGATGATCATGTAGGTCATATGCACAAAGTTAAATTGTACATACTTCAGATGTGTGTTACTGGAGATCTTCTTAGGGGATTGTAGGATCTTGCCCCACTCCGCATCTTTAAGTTCCCTATCTACGATACTTCCCCATTTCCCTCGTAACGCATGTAGCGGGGTGAGGGATGCACCGAGCAAGGTGGCATAAAACCATTTCACCTGGTGTCCCGCAGCACCCAAAGTAATCAATGAGTGCATTACAGGATGCGTCTCCAGTTCCTCCCTACCCAATCCCCATAGCTGTCGAAAGGTACGTATCAGGGCCTCATATTGTAGAAACTGTCCTGGGGGAGACCACAGCTATCTCCCAGCTCCTCAAACGGGATCAGCGTTTTCTCCTGGTAGCAGTCACCTACAGTCTATAGTCCTGCCTCTGTCCAGAGAGTCAATTGGTCGGTCAGGAATAGCAAATTCTGGGTCTCCGTGCGGTAAACCTACTAATGGCAACATAGGGGTGTACCTCGGGAACTAAGTTTGGCCAGTCATCGTTTCCAGCTCTGCAAGGCCGTAGTTTGCAACGTCGAGCGGCATGGGACAATGGTTGCAGGATCTAGCAGCTTAGCCAACAAGAAGCTAGGGTGTGTGTTAAGCTCCATCAGGAAGGTTCCCTCCGTGTTCACTCCCTCTAGCCATTGTGCCAACCATTGCACCTGGGCGGCTAAGAGATAGAGCTCAAATTCGGTACCCCCAGGCTGCCTTCCGTCATAAGGCGCTGTAGCATCCTTGGCGACACTCTCCTCCGCCCATCTCCCCATATCAGGTCCCGCAGCAAGGAGTCCAGTTGTTGGTACCACCCTGTGGGCATCAGGACCGGTAAGCTGACAAAAAAATATAAAAAAGACGGGGTAGCATGACCATTTTGGTTGGGGAAATCCTGGCCATGATAGGCAGTTGTAGAATGCGCTAAAAAAGTACACATGACCGGAGGGACCGAAGTGCCCTATCCAGATTCTCTTCTCTCAGATCATCCAAAGAATGATCAATATGGATGCTCAGATATTTGAATGAGTGCAGGCCCAGTTAAGGTCAGCAAGCAGGGCCGCAGGCCTGGGTAGGAGTCCCGTCACTGGGAGTAAGTACGTCGTGGTCTTATTGACCCACAGGCCCGATAAAATTCCATAGCCCTCCAGGAGCTGTAGGGCTGAGTCAATACCCACCACAGCTTCCCTCAAATAAATCAAGAGGTCGTCTGCATACAGGGAGATGGTATGCACCCGCCCAGCTATCATTAGTCCCATCCCCTCTCCTACCTGGCGAAACAGCGGCGCAAGTGGTTCGATTGCTAAAGCAAATAAAAGGGGCGAGAGGGGGCACCCCTGTTGGGTACCACGTGAGATCTTGTATTGTGTAGATACTGTTTTGTCCATCTTAACCATTGCCATAGGACATGCATAAAGGATTTGCACCCATTTCACCCAGCCCTTCCCGAGGCCCATGCGCAGCATTGTCTCGAACAGATAGTTCCAGCATACTGTATCAAAGGCCTTTTCCAGATCGATTGAAAGGACAACAGATAGTTCCAGCATACTGTATCAAAGGCCTTTTCCAGATCGATTGAAAGGACAGCGGCCTGTGGCATAGATTTAGCCTCAGAGTGGTAGAGTATGGAATAGAGTTTGCCTAGGTTATGGGAGGTGTTACGGGACGGATGAAACCGTTCTGGTCAGGGTGTATAAGGGATTTCATGTGTGGGAGCAGTCTAAGTGTCAGGACCTTACTGAGGATCTTGAAGTTCACATTGAGCATAGAAAGTGGTCTATAATCTCCCAACCAGGCACACACCACTGACATTTTGGGGAGTGGGATTACAAGCGTGTTTTGGGTAGGTTCGGGGAGGCCTCCAAGTCTTAAAGATTTCGCGTATAAGGTCACTAGTTGCAGTGTCAGCTTGGGGGCATACCTCGCATAAAACTCCGCAGGTAGGCCATCTGGCCCTGGTGTTTTACCAGACGCCATGTCTGTAATGGCTGTGCAAACTTCCTGCAGGATCACTGGGCCTCCCAGCTCTTTTTGCATCTGACTGTCTAACGTCCGGAGTGGCAGGGAAGCTAGGAAGTCCCTAAGCACTGATTGTGGGACTGATGGGGGGGAAGGGGGCGGTATATAACGTCTCGTATTATTCCCGAAATAAAGCGTTAATCGTTTCGGGGTCATAGACAAATTTGCCCATTTCAGTCTGAGCTTGTGTAATCAGTATCCCTCGGGTCTCTGGCTTGATCAGCCACGCTAGTAGGCGACCGGCTCTCCACTCTTCCCTCTGCACCCCATCAAGGTACTCCCTATGGTTATGGCATCTCAGCCTTTCCAAAGAGTCGCTGTAGCGCGCATGTGTCTCCTGTAGCCTTATCGAGGAAGAGGCATCAGTTCCCTGTACGTTGTCTAGTTGTCGTATACTATCCTCTAGGTCAATCAGTTCCTGCCGGATTTCCCTCTGTGCTCCGATTGACTGGCCCAGGCAGTGCCCTCTCACCACCACCTTAAACGCCTCCCACTCCACCAACGCAGTGGATGCTGTGTGGACATTAGTGGGGAAAAAAGTGTCAATAAGGGTACCCAAGGACTCTCTGAATGGGGTATCCTCTAGCATCAAAGGGTTAAGTCTCCATAAGGGAATCAGGGGGCGCCCTCCCAGAGGTTGGTGAATCATCAATAAGGGACTATGGTCAGAGAAAGCCCTCCCCAAGTATTCAGTATGCGCGATGGAGCCACTGAAGGCCGGTGTACACAAAAAGGTGTCCAATCTAGTGTGTACTTAATGCATAGGGGAAAAGAAACAGTATTCTTTATCTACTGCGTGCTGCACCCTCCAGATATCCTCCAGCCCCCAATGATTTTTCCAGTCTCTGAACCCCGATGCTGCACGGTGGGCCTGCACAGCCAGAAGGGGGTGCGTGGGTGCGATCCGCTGTGGTGTCAGCAATACAGTTAAAGTCTTCACCCAGCACTGAATTTTACCCCATGAACTCGGCCATCCGAGCAGAGAGGCTGGTAAGGAAGGCGACTTGGTCCTGGTTGGGCGCGTACACACTGCCCAACATTACCTCCCCAACGGACAGCCTCCCCGTGAAGAGCAAGTATCTGCCCTCACTATTAAGGTGTGTGTAGGATCAAAAGGGACTCCAGCCCGTATCCAGATCCATACGCCCCGGGCATAGGCTGAGAAGGAAGTTGCGAATATCTGCCCTCTCCACCGTCTGTGCAATTTCTCTACCTCGCCTCTAATTAGGTGGGTCTCCTGAAGGAGGGCTATATGTATGCCCCATCGCCTTAAGTAGGTATACACATTATGGCGTTTGATCATAGACCCCCATCCCTTTTAAATTCCACAATAGGAACTTTAATGTGTGCTGTGTAGGGGGCACAATTATAGAGTGTTTCCTACCTTCTGCCCTCCCTCCAATCTGGCCCCCAATTTATGTATACCCACCCTCTCCTGCAAACTAGGGAGAGCAAACCATTAAAAGAACACCCGCATTGAACAACGCCCCGATCCAAGGGCAGTCAGGCAACGGCCAGCCGCCCAAACCTTATGCAAAACATCAGTTTCTAGTTAAGTTCCTAACCAACCGTGGAGAGGACCATAGAGGGGTCATGGCTGATTCAGGGATAAAGTACAGGACAAATGTCTACATGAGCCGCACTGGCTCAGATCGGCCTGGTCCAGGCCGGTTCTCGAGCAGCCAGGGGGCACCCCCGTCCCCATGCATGCCTGAAGTTGTCAGTGGGAGACTCCAGTGTCCGATAATCTTGTCTGCAGTCTTCGGGGTCACCACTGGAAGAGTTATACTATCCCCTCAGGAGGAGTCAGATTCTGATCCTTCAGTTCCTCTCGTTGAGCGTGATCCCGCCTCTGATGGAGATTTTCTGTCTTGCAGGATCTCAGCCACTGCCTGCAGCGCCGCGGCTCTCTCCCTCTGTTTGTGAGGAACTCCTCTTTTTTGGAGCCCCGCGGCTGGGTCGCCTCCTGGGTCTTTTCCTGGGTTGCCGATACCGGGTCAGCGCCACGAGTCTCCACGCTGCTTGTGTGCCTTCAGTTCTGTAGGCTTCGATCCATTCCTACGCCATCTTAGGGTCTTCACAGAAGTGAGCCTTCCCATCTAGGAGTATACGCAGTCGGGCTGGGAATATTAGATAGTATTGAAGTCCTTCTTCCCTCAGTGCTTTCTTGACTTCAAGGAAAGAGGCATGTCGTCTCTGGACCTCTAGTGTGTAGTCGGGGAAAATGGTGACTTTACTATTGCCCACCACATAATGGCCATCAGCACGTACCTTCTGCAACAGTGTTTCCCTGTCTTTGAAGTGAAGGAGCTTGGCCACCACCGGGTGTGGGGGCCGACACAGGGCCGGTAGCCTGGCCGGGACCTGATGTGCTCTTTCTAGGGTGTAGAATGTTGACAGGCCCTCCGGTGCGACCGCCGTGCAGAGCCAGGGCTCCAGGTAGGCAAACATGTCACTTCCCTTCCACTCCCTCTGGCAGGCCGTGGACCCTAACGTAATTCCTCCTGTTCCGACCTTCTGCGTCTTCAGCCCTGCACTCCAGTGTGCGGACCCTGTCAGAGAGGTCTCCCACCTGTAGAATCAGTGCCTATTGCACTGGTGTAAGGTCCACAATCGAGGATTCCGTCAATTTCACTCTTTTGGCTAGTTTCTTATGCTCTGCCCTAAGGAGGCCCAGCCCTACCGACACTGTTCTTATGTCTCGGTGCAATGTTGCTTTGGTGTTTGCAATGGCTTTCAATATTCTGGCCAATTGTTGCGGCACTGGGTCCTCTGGAGGGACAGTTTCAGGGTCTTTCTGCACTTGTTTGCGGGGGTCATCGTCCTGGTCTTGGGTGGCCCCCGTCTGCCTCGTTCTGGACTTACCCATCTTTGGTCACAGGGTATGCTCTGAAGCAGTTGTCGTAGCGGTGGTGCGAGACGAACCCGCCAACCGTGCCCACCTTCCAACATGGTAGTGCGCAGCCCGATTAGACCGTGTCCACTCTGCCCTCCTGGGCCTGCTATCCAGCGAACAACAATCTTATTGTATGAATCAAATCCAAAGTCCTACATTACATGCATCCATGAACACAGCTCACCATCACTAAACAATACACTGAACAGCGATATCTCCTCTTACCTGCCAAACACAATGATTCCAGGCCACTAACAATACAGCGACTGAGAAGTTAGACAACCATATGTATTGGGTATCCAGTTTACAAAAGTGATATGAAACCATACAAATTATAAATGTGCTAAGCAGTGTTCCCTGCAGGGTGCATGCGCACCAGTGCTACCACAAGCACGCAGTGTCTCCTCTGAAGCGTGCACACTTCACTGCATATCCCATCACACAAGAGATCGTTTCGCGCACCAGCTTTAAAAAACGCGAGCAACGCGAAAAAACTCTTTTGCTTGTTGTGGGATATGATGAAGTAGCAGCGGTCTTGGGCTGAGGGTCACAACAAGTTGAGCAGCAAGTGGCTCCAGCACACGCCACTTGCTGCATTCCATTCAGTAATTGGAGCGTCGCTTGTTAAAGGGTATTATATGGCTTTTTAAATATGTTAGCGATCATGCTGCTATCTCACTTTCATGAGCACTGATATATTTAAAAAGCCACACAATAGCAGCGCCGTCTCGAAGCAGGACGTGCTTTCACAATCCCTAAATATATTTAAAAAGCCACACAATCTGCATTGCTCCGCGTTTGACTTGCAGAGCACGTCTTTTTTAGGTCTCGCCTGGCGCTAGCAGCGCGCATGCGCTGCTCTCACCATGCGAGGGCCTTTTGGAATCGATACGGATTCCAGATGTGCACGCGGGGACTGGATGCTTTACTCGCGGCGTGAGACGGACGCACTATATTTTTCACACTGGCGACAGCTAGTTTTCTCTTCTTTTCCTGCCAAGTCTCTCCTAATCAAAGAACTTTCAGGCGCCTCCATAAAAAGCCCTATTCTTTTCAAACTACCTTTTCATCTGGTGCACAGAGAACTTACTGCAAATAATTTTAACATTTCTGTATTTCTTCTTAATTGAACCCTCCAACCAGCTTTAAGGCAGTATGTTTCACATTATATTGAAACAACTACTACAGTCTGAGCGAATTGTAATCTTCCGTTTGATTCAAAGACGAACAATTAAGAAAGGGTAACGAGAAAAAGCGGCCTGCGCGTTTTAGCACTTCCGTATTTTCCTTGAACATCCATTACCACTTTAAAAGCGGCCGCTAATTCACATGCGCAGTCACACACAGCAGCGGCATGGCTGTGGGCTCTGCATCTGGCACCAGGCATCCATTGCACTCTCTGCCAACCAACATTAAAGGCTGCATTTTTGGCAAACAAGTTTCTACTAGCCACATCCCTCTGATAATAAATTATCCCTCGCGCCATCACAGCACCTTGAAAACTGCTCCCCAAGCTTCCCGCTTTGTCTCGAAGATACCCGATAGCAGATGAAGGGCAAAACGAAGGGAGGGGTGGGAGGGGGAGGGGGATCTGGGAACTCACGCTGCCAGTCTAGAAGCAGATGAAACGCATACTTCTGGGTCAGGCTGCATTTGTTTGATTGCCTTAAGCACATTATTAGAGTCAAACCATTTACAAACCAGCATTGAAAATGCAATAGGTCTCGCCTTTGATTAAGTTAAAGCCATTTGCTTTGCTAATGGTATTGTATAGCAAAGCAAATGGCTTTAACTTAATGAAAGGCGAGACCTATTGCATTTTTAATGCTTGTTATTTTTTTCTACTCATGGCATGTGGTTTACGAGTGGAGCGGACAGCGATGCTCCTGCAGCCATAGCTGCCAAGGTTTCCGTTTGGCTATGTGTGACTTTTTCATGGCTTAAGTGTGTAGATGTGTGACATTTCAATTCAGTATGTAAGACACACTGACACCATCATGAGTAGAACAATGCATTAATGTAAAAGATAGTAAATTAGTTAATGGCAGAAATGACCCCTTTTGTCGTATGTAATGATCAAGAAACTGTCTTAAAATAGTCGCAATGTTGTTACTTGCTGATATATGGCTGTAGAAACAATTCTGGTGCCACGATAAACAAGTCATCTGTTGGCAGTATCTTTGTTTATTTAAGCAATGTGCTTGGGAAACTTGAAAGCTCTGTTCTAGGAAACTGCAAACAGCGAAGATAGGTGATTTTTTGTTATTTTATCAGTAGCTGATTTTCTGTGATGCGCCTGATCAATCGAACCACGTTAACTGCACTACGAATAAGGTTACAAGTATTTTGTGGTAGTAATAAGAGAGCAGAACGTTTTTAATACACACTCTAATTGCTCTCTTTCACTGCAGGGCAGGTGTCCACTAGTGTACTATCCTGGCTAGAAGCTTCTGTTTGTTCTCTATTTTGGGCTCATTTTGCATTGTCATGTTAAATAAACAATTTTGCTCATTTCCGTATCTGAGATTTGCACTAAATTGTGTTTATTTACAGATGCTTACTGTTCATGAAAAGGTTGTCTTGGCAATTTGGAATGTATTCTGCACAGCCATATCAATAGACTGTGATCCCCTTAGAAGTTTATATATGCTGTCGGACCGAGTACATTTTAGCCCACTTCGCCCATTTCATGTGGTGAAGGCATGGGGAGTTCAGCAACCTGTGAAGGGGTGGTTGTTATATCTGACCCGCTGGTGACAATAGATGCCTTATTTGCCTCACAGGTTAGGTAGGCAGATGGGTGCGACATCACTGCAGGTGACATGCATGTTCAGTTGGTCGATCATAAGTCGGTTATTGCTTGTAAGACAGAGATCCTTTTCTTGCTGCAGTCCATAAATTGTAATCCTTTCTAATATAGCACAGTGAGTTATGAAGGACGTGGCTCCCACACCTTGTAACCCTCACTGTCTTATGTAACATCTTGTACATTGATTTACACACACGATACATTGTCAATGTATAATCTGTATGTGTGATGTAGAGCGCTCGAACACGCTGCATTGGGATGAGTAGTGGCTCTTCTCATCCCAATGCAGGATGTCGGAGCACTCCACATCACGCGAACACAAATAATTTAAACACCATTATTTTGTTTTATTTCTTTTATAGTGCTTTAGCAATACTGTAGTGCTAAAGCGCTATAAAAGAAATAAAACAAAATAATGGTATTTAAATTGTTATTTGAGTAAATACTGGGGCGACCAACACATCTGGCATTCTTACAGTGCGTGCATCTCTCTTATATAGAGGGAAAGAAGAAAGTAAAAAGCCTTTCTCCCTTAAGTACCTGTGAAGTGAAAAGATGTGAGCCTTTGTTTCCCCTCCATTACATCTAGGTGTGAGGCTCCCAGCCAGGCTACTCCAACAACAAGCATTTACAATGCAATAGGTCTCGCAATGACATTGTTTTGAGCTATTGGCATTGAAAATGTTATTGTTTTTTTTTTTCCCTTCGTGAAGCATTAATCAAGTAATGGCGTTGTAAATGACAATGTCTTTTACCCCCTGTTGACCCCCGCAAAGCATTTTCAATATTATATACAACAAAGCCATAGTTAATTATTTATCTTACGCAACTACCAGGCAGCCACATGATGTATTTGACGTACTTCAAACTGGAAAAGCACGACTACAAGTCCCAGAATGCACAAGCCTAGCGCACACGTGACGTGTAAGGTGAGTAGAAGTCTCCTCGTTGCCGGGACCCCGTGGGCCCAAAGCTAGTCTTCCAGTCAACAAATGGATGCAGTGTGGGGTTTGTCTTTTTTAGTATGTTAAAAGGCTGCGCAGAACTACAAAAATGGTGCGCTGGCGCCCAGCTGTAGGCTACATCCGGAGCATGAAACACCCGAAGTCCATGATGATGATAATAAAAATAATAATTCACCCCATTAAAATTAGTATTAATAACAATAATCGTTATTATTAATAATGATAGTAATAATTCAGGACAATATCTGTATAATTATTTTGTATTATTGTTTGCATCTTTATCGGTTATTATAATGACAGCAACAATAATAATAATAAAAGGAATGTGCAGCATTATCTGTATTATAATAACAGCAATATTAATAGTTCTTAATAATGAACTTCCACTCAGCGACTTTGTCCAGCTTGAACAGGTGTAACAAAAATGGCGCCCGCAGGGCAGAGATCAGTGCCTTCCAGGGCTGCACTGCCGACACAGAGGTCCCAGCCTGCCCCACGCGGATCTCAATGTTCGGTGGGCGGTCCTACCCCGGTAAAGGAAGGCCGTGGCCCCAGCTCTCCTGGTGGGCCGGCTACCCACAGACAGGTTAGTGTTCGTCTCATCAGCAGTGCTATTACGTAGGGAAAAGCCCTGCAAAAATGATACTTGTAGAGAAAAACAAATCTGCAAAGTTGTACAGACTTACTGAAACGTTGTGTTATGTTAACCAAGATGTGTGTAGCGCACGGATGCCTTTCACATGGCCTGCAGCACCTTCGATTCCGGGGCACCCTTTACGGTTCTGGACATCTCTTTAAACGGCGTCAAGGTGCTCTGTTGTCAATGAATTCCCTATGACTGGCCTCTCTGCCATGACATTATTGGCACACATGTATGACCTCTTGGCATTCTCAGCAGAGAGGCCAAGGAATGAATGGGCATTTCAGTTCAGAGAGCAGAGAAGGCTTATTATGTTGCACTGGCTGACAGTTTGAGTAAATGGTACTGTTGTGGAGCACTTTACGTTTCAATGTTCACATACTAGTGCCTTCATTGAGGCAAGTGCCCTAAGGCGCTTTGTTTCTCAATATTTGCTGAGTTATCTACTAAAGCGTGATAATGTAAACTGGCAGGAATAATAATATGTTGCCACGGCCCCTCCCAATCTTAGTTTCCTCTTCAGCTATGTCGGTTCCTCTTCTCTCTCTCACTCTTGATGCCCACATTTGACGTCACTCCTCTCAGACAGCTGTGCCTACATCTGCATTCCTGCTCTTGTCACAGCGCGCCAAGACGGTCTTAAACGAGGACCACGCATGGGAGCAAAAAATAGCGACTGTTTGATTTTGAGTATGACAGATTTGAAAGAAAAAACGCTCGTACTTTTTCTGTTATGAGCATCAACTTGTATTCTTTTGAACTTGTCTTCGACTCATGCTGCACGTTTTAACAGAGCTTAATAAGCGCTCCCTGCTCAACTCAGGTCTTTTATGGTAAAAAAGATTTGTTTCTCTTGGCTGGCCCGTTTGCCACCGAAGCCACACCCACACGCTCACACACACCCTTGACAAACCAGTATTGCTCCGAGATAAGGCACACACATTGGTATCCTGTCACCTCGTGTTTAGGAACTTGCCAGGTACAGTCAAGCCCCTCTGTGTGCGGCGGAATAGCATGGCGAGATTGCAACACCCGCGTGAACTCTGTTTACCAAACTAAAACACCGCGCGAGGTCTGGAATGGAGACGAAAGATCACTTCTCAGGCAAGGAGACGAAAACACCGAAGAGCTTCTCGGGCCTCTGCTGCACCACCGCGCGCCGAGTGCCGGGCACGAGAAAGGTACAACGCTGTGTTGCGAGGCCATGTGTATTTCTGTAACGTGTCGTGCCGGGGTCATGGCCTTGTGCGTAGTTGAAGCATAACTGAAGCAGTTGTGAGGTGAAAAATAGGAATTCCAGGCCAAGGGACTTTTCAAAATGTCAGTGTTGTTATAGGTTCCGGTGTCAGCGAGGCATGCAGTTGTGTTTGTGAAGCCAATAACATTTGTCTGTCTGTTTTATTTTAAAATTGATGTGAGAAAAAATGATAATTGAGATTGGACATGTGCGGACAAAGCATAACAGATCTTGCTTTTAGGTGTGTTTTTGGTGAAAAGTTTACTTCAGTGATTTTGAGTTCTGTTGTGTTGCTAGAAGAATTATAGTTACGAGGGTGTTGGGTTTTCGGGACTGTACATTAAAATTTATAGCTTAGGGCAGGTGGAACGGGCGGGCTGGTGGGGGTACATGATTTGTGCATTGCAGGGAGGTGCGCGCTCTTCCTCCAGAGCGTCCGTGTCCTGTTTCATTTGCAAGGAGCTGTGAAGTGACATGCTCAGTCCGGTTTCCACATGTTTTAAGTCTGTCACACAATGCGTGTTATTTGTCCCGGGTGATTACACCGGCTGTGCAGTTTATGTCTGGCAGTCACAGTGATGGCTGCATACGGGTAGCATCAAACCACGACTCCCAGCAGTTTGTAAAGCAGACAACCCGACAGAGAATGTTCTGGAAGCCCCTGCAGCTCGTAGAGGAGGTAAAGTAATTATCGTTTTTGGTAAAAAAAAAAAAACAAGCATCGATCTCTTGTCTTTAAGGGGCCATGTGTTTCTAATTAGCGTGGAGGCGCGGACTGCCCCCGACCTCTCAAAGGAAAAAAATCTTGACGAAACCAAGATTTGTTTCCTTTGAGAGGTCGGGGGCAGTGCGCTCCTCCACGCTAATTAGAAACACATGGCCCCATAAAGATAAGAAAGTGCTTTGCGACAGACTCAAAGCAGACGAGCCAGTCCGGATGGGCCGGACCAAAAAGCGAAAGGGCAGCAACCAAAATACCCCATTTCCAATGGCAGGCCACCGTTTAGCATAAACGGTGACGCAAGCCAATGGAAATGAGGGGCGGGGCTTCGAGTCCCTTTCTGAAAACCCCTCATCCACAAAATCTCTCGCCGAGCGAGCAGCGCTTTGCGCTGCAACGCTAGGCGAGACCTAAAAAGAGGCCTTATAGCCCCTCAACTTCAGCTTTTGTTATGGGCAACACTGGAATATGATAAGCCCCTTCCCCGCCTGCACGTTGCTTCTCGGAACAAAAGCAGATAACGTGCAGGCACTGCTGAAAGTGTACTGGTGACAGAAAATTACACCGGGATGAGTTCAGCATATTTCTGTGAATTCCGGGAGGAGTGGGAAAGGAACGTGGCACTCTGCTGAAAGCGGCCAGCTGTGCAGCAGGGTAGACGGCACTATACTCTGAAAATAGTGGGTAGACAGTGTCTCCCAGAGTCTACTCTCGGCTCGAGCCCTGCCTGTACCACCGAGTACCTGCCCATTTTGAGCGCTTGAAAACAGGTAAGGTTAGTTGTTAATTTGTCACTACCATTAACTTTGAATGTCTGTGTAATTTGTTTTCACAAACAGCACTCATTGTAGCACTTTCATCTAGACACACCACCTCATTATTTTCATGAACTATGCAAGAAATTATACTGTTTGTTATGTTATATAGAATTTATAGAGCAGAGCTTTTACTCTGAGGAGTATCATGGTGCTATGTGGGACCCTACATAAGGTACAGAAAGGAACACAGAGCTCAGATAAGTGAAAGGCATAAGGTGTCTGCGGCACCAAAAATCCAGGTTTTCAGGGCTTTCCTGAAATGTAGTTCTGTCTGAATGAAATGAAAATGACCGGGTAGAAGATTCCAGGTTTTCGTCTCTAGGACAGCAACTGATTTGCCACCCTTAGTGATGCACCTAAAGCTAGGGGGGCTTAAGGAGGTTCGCTGACGAGGATCTGAGGGGGCGCTGCGTCACGTAGGAGGATGAACCTAGACCTTCGGTATTTAGGTCCTGATGATCTAAAAGCTCTCTAGGTAATTACCAGGATCTTAAAAAGGACTCTTTTATGGATGGGCAGAGTGTAACGACTGAAGGGCTGCTGAGGCTGAGGAGCCTCGTGGACACTTTAGGACTAAACGTGCAGCTGCATGTTGGACTATCTGTAGTTTGTTCAGAACTAACGTATTGGTCCCTGCATATAATCTGTTACAATAATCCAATCTCGACTTTTGTTCATTACCACTCTGCATCCTGGCGGCCTTTACAAAAAGATGTATAAACTTGAGTAAAGTGTCACTGTTGGCATTGATGCTTCTTTTATAAACCTAGCATTAATAGTAGACTTTAGTGAATGTGTGATTTAAAAACACTGTACAGTACTTGCTCTTCTTTAAATGCATGTGTTTTGCAAATATATAACACTTACATCAAGCATGAGGAGAGGACACTTTTACTAAAATAAGGTCAAGGATCTTTTGCATTTTAAAAGAGATCTTAATATTATCAGTCTTCAAGCTGCAGTGGGTGAGTTAGCCATCTGAGCTAACACACTAAGCTACTAAGGCACAAGCAAGCAGTGTATTGTGTAATTTTTAACTGAGAATCACCATTTGTTATTTATTTTGGTTTAATAGCTCCAAGCATTAAATTTTCTTGAGCACTGTGCATTTTTTGCTCATTATGTTGCGGTTTGCCATAGAAAACATCTGTGGTTTGTGCGCTGCTTCATGGCTTCTGTCACCCCATTACCAGTCCATTTAAAACAATATACACTGAGGCATATGGATGCTTCGCATTGTATTTCATCATCAGTTTCCTAAGAGGATTTGCTTTCCCAGATGTGAATAGGTATTTTTTTATGCAGCATATGACTTGTACAGTGCATACTGTGAACCAAGTTGCATTCAGGTGTCTTGAAAAGAAGTTTTGGGTGCATTTTTATGGCGGTACTTGATTGAGAGCTCTGGAGTTGAGGCAGATGCAGTGCTAGTTTCGCACAGTGCCTCTCAATGGGTCCTAGAGGTGTCAAGACTAGATGAACCTCCAAACTTTAGCCTCTCTACATACAGTAGCGGCTGCTAACGAACAGGGTGGTGGAGCGGGGGGGAAGGGCAGGTAGGGAATAAAAAGCACTTACTTGAATGCCGCCGGCCGCCGCCTCTCCTCTGTTCTCTTCTCCGCAGCAGGAAGCACAGCCTCCCAGAATCCCCTAGCCAATCACGACGCTGCCTTACAGCAGCGTTGTGATTGATCTGAGCACCATGGTTCGGCGCTCTGAGAGGGACTGGGAGGCTGTGCATATTCTCCACCCAGGCTGTACAATACTGCCTGTGGAGAATATGCAAAGTGCGCGTGATAACGGAACGCTATTATCATTTAATTTTCTGTATTGAGCTTGCAGTTGAAGCAGTGAGGCAACGCTCATCTGTCTTAACGGAGGAGCCGCCGCTGTCTACATACCACAGAGAGTGATGGTGTGCGGCCAATAACATGAGCTCTATCCAGGTGAATATGCACTATTAGGCAGTTTCTGTGATCTACTAGAAGTAATACAGAGAGAGGGCTTTGGGTTGGCTCACTTCAACCAGTGCTTTTTGTGGGGCTTTCATGGCTTGCCATTTCTTGGATGGGCTGTCCATCAAGGCAGTGGCATGTGTATCTAAATTGTTAATCTGTCTTAAGACCCCTCACATGGTGCTGTACGTGTGGAAATGCACCTTCTTTTCACATTAAGTAAAAGTTTGGAGTGGTATTTGAACTGGTATTTGTCGCTGCACTCGCATGCATGGTCAGGTTCTTGGCGCACATGGACTTGGCTGTAGCGCACAGAGACCATACATTTCCGCACACAGAGGTAAAAAAATTAGAGGGAACATTGGTGCTAACCAAATACGATAACACCTCCTGCTGTGACTTCAAGTAACGAGTTACAATTCTTCATTAGTTGCAAGTTCAATTCAGCCTTTCATCCTTCTGAGGCTGGTAAATTAACTACGATTACACTGGTTAAAAATAACACCAATTATTTAGAGTGTTTCAAGCCAGCAAAACCGTGGTATGAAGCGCTACATAAAAAAAGTTTTTAAAGTCTCAGCCCAGCTCACCCAGTAACGCCTATATTTAAAACCTGTCAGAATGTCACATTGTAGCAAATGCTTTCTCTATCATTTTCTGATGCTTCAAAGATTACCTCTATTCTTTTGTCAGAAAAAAAAGGAAATAGGTGCAAGGGAGAGATTTATGGAAGTACAGGACTTTCACCTGAAGACTGTGAAATTCACATCCAAAGCAGTTGAGGACTCGAGCTGCCAAGCTTCCTCTGACTTTTATGTTTATTTGTGCTGCGTCATTTCTGCGAACATGGAAGTGGCTGACTGAAGTAAATTCAAAACTCCAGACATGTCCCTTGGGGTGACTTTGACCAGAGTTTTTCAATAACAGACACCGATTAAATTAAGTTTTTGTTATGTCACTCGAGTATGGAGTTTTGAATTTAGCACTTTCAATAATATTTAACGATTGAAAAATGCCACTATCTTCTGCCACCAAATACAAATACCGCAGGCATTTTTTTCATCGAAAGGGTTAAAGAATTTCGGTACATATTTCATTTACTACTGCGTCTTTGTTCTGGAGGCCTTCTTTTGAATGGGGATCAGGTTAGGGGACAGCAATAATGGGAGTCCTTTTCCAGGGCAGCATGAACAAATAGTTCTGCTTTTTAACCATGAGCATTACATGAAACGTTTGGAACCTCCCCATTCAAGACTTTACATTTCAAGGCCATTATTTAAAGCTCGGAGTGACACTGCAATACCAATATACCTATTAAAAACATAAAATAACCAACACGAACGACAAGCAGACCAAACATTTACATTTAAATGAAGTGAAGAAAATTTGGTGATGTTGAACCTATACAACTAGCATTTGTTACATTTTTTGTGCGGAGGAAAGACGTCAAAATATTTTTTTCCTCTGGCAGAGCAGTGTGCTACATTACACGTCCGTTAAGGAGAGTGAAACCATATTGAGTTTTTCTGAATCCATATGGTAGTGCCATTATGTAGAGAATCACAGCAGCTGCCTGCAATGTTCTCATATTTTAAACCATGAAAACTGAAAAATCATTGGAAGCACTAGGTTTACAAAAACGTACACAAAAAACGTTGGGGGCTTCATCGTCAAGCAGAGATCTGCAGTTTACCCGTGTCAAATTTAACTAACTAATTAAGGTCCTTTTTCTTTTAATTCTCGTACTTGAAGTTTGGTTTTCCCCCTTACACACACAGGACTACATGTACCTAAATGCTAGGTAATAACCACTGCAACCCAAGCCAGAGCTAATCAAATTAAATATAATCTGAGAATCTATTATAGGTACGTTTATAGTAGGAGTGGTCCACTGTACCAGAACTCCCTGGGATCAATTTTTTTTTTATCACGAAAGGGAACTTCTATATTTAGGTTGCCAGTGACCCGTTTCAATCCCACAGAGATCTAGGCCTCACCTCCCCCATGAAACCTGGTTTCTATCGCTGTAAAGTCAGCAGAGGGACCTACGCAACTCAATGATTAAGCGGTCTGCCTGCCATATTAAATGTATGCGAAACGGGCAAAGGCAGGGTCAGTTACTCGCCTCTACACCTTTGTCTTTGTGTTGGTGTGTGTTGCAAGATGCAGTCCCAATGCCCTGGATGTGCTGTCCCTCAAATCCAGGACTGTGTTTGGAGGAAGAACCAACCTGGCAGTGATGAGGAGAAGATGCCAGCTAACGTCAAAAGCATATTTTTCTGACATGAAAGTACATTTTCAAATAAGGCGCTGGGGTGGTAAGGTTAGGAGAGGTCTGTGCCATTTTTTTGTATATAAAACTCACTGAAATGATATTTTATGGCACAGCATGGAGGTATGTCACATGTGGCGTCCTCTGTAAAGAAACCAATTACATAGTAATAAAAAGAACATTACCATGAGCCTTTCCCTTTAATATTAAGGGCCAGATCGGTTCGGTTGACCTGGGGCAAATAAATACATCAGCCAGAGGTTAATGTAAAAAGGAAATAAGACATTGACTGGAGTCAACTTTTTCATATTTAACAAAATCTGTAATTACATAATTCAAATTGTGAGTTTGGTGCCAATACCAGGCTTATTTTTGATTTTAAGAATCAAAATCCCTAATCCCATATCCAAATCACTAATACCAAATCCTGATCTGGCCACTACTTCCTTTGAAACATCAAGAGGTGTACACACTACTATTAAAACATTCTCTGTGATGATATGAACACATCATTGCAGAAAGTGATGTTAAGTGGTGGGCATGACCCCTTTCCCATTGTGTTCCTTCCTCCCTGCCAAACAAATTGAGAATCGGCCTTAAAGTACTACCTCCCAATACTTGGCAGTGGATCGCCTTACCTGGAAGCACTCTCCCCTGTTGAGAGGCTACCTTCGGGATTCATCTCCCCTGTAAGAGTGTGCACCGGCAGGCACCACACTTAGGGTTGCACACCTGCCTGCAGGTGCTGTATCTTTTAGGCCTGCACCTTCCGTTCCTGCCATCCCTGCTCACTTACGGCCACAGGGGGCTTGCTCCGATAGGCTTCCCCGGCGGTCTAGATAAGCGACTGCTTTTATTCAATTCTGTGCACGGTGCAAACAGTCCAAGAGCAACCAGCTCCACGTTGGAATTGCTGAAAAGGACACCCCTTGCATTCCACTGCTAGTACACACCAATTCTTTTAAGCGCCCTTAGGCCCCGCCAGCGCCCATGTAGACTTTAATCCTTCACCCGCACTATCACTAATCCTTGGGGCCACAGTTTCCTCATGCCAGCGCAGCACTCATCTAGGCCTCCCAGGCACCACTGACCCTCCAGGGTAACTTAACTGAATCATGCAATTGTTTCCTCGTGCCAGCGCAGCCTTCCACTATTTAAGGCTTCTTTGTTATTTAACTGATGTATGTCTTTTTGGTCCCCTTACTCGAGTCCTTCTTTTATGATTAAGTCTAAATTGGAATCGCGCTGACTCAGCCCCGATGGCCATCCCTTTGATTTACTTCTTCTGATTCTACTGGGTGGCGTGCTCCGGGCCGAACCACATTGGCCCCCTTCTGCTTCCCCTGGTAAGACGGCATCTCCCTGTTCAGACCCTGCCTTGTCCCACGAAGGCCGCATTTTAAATTCTTTTCCCATTGTTACAGGATCCTTCCCCGAGACCTCCTCAACTCAATTCACTGGGACTCCTGGACCGCCGACTCGCCCCCACCTATCGGGATCTACCTATTAGGACTTGCTACCACTCGAGGTATTTCATCCCTTGACCCTTCATTGGTCTTAATCCTCCTCCCAGGTACTATTGTCATGATTTCCTTCTCCTCCTTTTTTCTTTGTACAGCAGTCTCAAAATAACTTGTGTAATCTCGTCCTGATGATGACCTGAAATTACCCAGGTTGACACGCAGTCGACAAAGCACAGCCTTCCTACAGATTCTTGGGTCCATAACATGTTTCAAATCGATTATAGCCCCGCTGCTCATGTTATGTATCATTTTTAACAATGCCTTTGGCGCTTCATCACCATATCACCTGCCTCACTGCACCGTTCACCTTTCACAAGCACTATGTGCGCATTTTTGCGATTACACCTACATTGAAGGAAGAGTATTGCGGTTTGAAATTAATGTTTTTCCGCTACGACATTCAATACAGATCGTCAAACTCAACCTGGTGTCTCTTCCCCTTTTTGTCTCCTTTATGTATTTATTTACATGTGTTTAAATTTTCCTTCAACTATTACCTGTTGAGGCGTTGTCGTCTGTTACCACATTACCGGGGTCTCAGTTTACGGGATTCCTCCTGCTTTTTCCCTAAATTGTTAGTGTGTCACGTGAAAGAGATACAATGTTAAATATGAAGAAAACAATTCGTATCTCTAGTGGGAATTTAAACACATCAAAAGAGAAATTAGATATTTGTTGCACAAAGGTGTCAGAATCGGTTTAATACAAGTCAGATTAATTTTAAAAAACGCTGTAGCTCAGAAAGTGTAGAAATATGCAGAAGTTGTATCTCTCCTATAATTACCTAAAGAGTGAAAAAAATAACATGTTCCCATAAATACCTCCTTTCTGCTTATTCATTCAAACTAACGGCAGAAGGAAAAGCCAGAATTCATTTTCGTTTTTGAAACTGCAGCTTTAATTATGCCCTGTGGCCTGTCTTTCGCCTCGGCTGCTGGCTCTGGAAGAAGGAATTGGGAGGTCAGAATTCAGCTGAAATTAGTTATTACAGTTGAGTGGCTACGTCAGATCTTTATTACAGGCGACTAGGTGCGCCATAAATTGCCTGTAACAAAGAAATTAGACACAGGCTTTTATAAAGGGGTTGCAAGTTCCTACGGGGAAAAAAAATCTCTCTCTCAGATCAATTTCTAACCTGAACACAAGACTGTCTAAAATGTCCACAAACCTCAGAAAAGGTCTCTGGACTTTAAATGCTGTTTCACCTGTCAACCAAGAGTCCTAGTAAACTGCTTTTATAACACTGTCTGTAGCACGTCCTATGGCTCAACACCATGGACACAAATTTGTAGCAATGTCACTTTGCCACTGGATTCAAGCTAGCCTGGCTGATGAAGGGTGTTACCCAGAAACCGGTCCCAGGATGCTTGTTTCCGGTTCAGGGAAGGCTTGGCAGTTCGGGCTGGACTGTTCCCATGAGGCACAGGGTCAAGACTAATTTGTATATAGCTGGGTCTGAACTGAGGTGGCGAAGTGAGCTAAAGAATGATGATGGATTCAACCCAGATCTGTGACTGGGGGTGAGTGTCTAAAAAGTTTCAGCGCTCCGTCCATCATCTCCTTGTGTTTGCTTTGTTCGCCCTAAGTTGGCAGGGTATGCCCAGACGTGGGTCCCTTGCTCACTTTGCCACTGGATTCAAGCTAGCCTGGCTGATGAAGGGTGTTACCCAGAAACCGGTCCCAGGATGCTTGTTTCCGGTTCAGGGAAGACCTGGCTTGGCAGTTCGGGCTGGACTGTTCCCATGAGGCACAGGGTCAAGACTGATTTGCATATAGCTGGGTCTGAACTGAGGTGGCGAAGTGAGCTAAAGAATGATGATGGATTCAACCCAGATCTGTGACTGGGGGTGAGTGTCTGAAAAGTTTCAGCGCTCCGTCCATCATCTCCTTGTGTTTGCTTTGTTAAACTACAGTAGACATTCGGGTGTCAAAAACACAATTTCTTTATCACTACTTACTCCTTGACAACAAATTGCAAGATGGTCAGCCATGGAATGCTCATGACGTCAGCTGTGTCATGACTCCGGAGTAGCACATTAGGCCACAGTTTCTCTCAAAGGAGAGAGATTGTGAGAGACATTGAAGATAGTCCCTTGTATTTGGATAGTTCTGCACCTTTTAGGTACAGCAGAGCAAATGGCAAGTAAATTCAGGGAGGCTGCTCATGAGCATGTGGAAGTATGCCTGAGCTAAGGCCTTAGTGAAGGAGTCAGGAATGTCAGTGGAGGGGACTTGTGAACAATTCAAAGAGTATAGAATTGAGATCGCTCTTTAATCAGGAGTAAGAGGAGCAATGTGAGGGCACTTTTGATTTGAGCAATATATTTTAAAAAAACTCTTAGTCAACCACTTAATTTCTCCCCCATTTCATCAATCCAGCAGCCAATGCAATGTCTATTTGTGCAAATCAAATGTTTTTTTGCCCAGTAAGGTGGTTTAGTCAAACATTTCAAGTTTTAACGTATGCATGGCAGCACCCTTCTGAAGAAAATAAGTGCAAATAATGTAATTTTGAGAAGAGAGAACAACAGCAGTAGCTTAACGAAACACAGGATTAATTTCCCAATAATCTACTTGAAGGGAGAAATGGTTAAGGTGTAGTGTGCCTACAATCACCTTCGCTAAGAATGAAACGGACATTTTTCAAGAAAACTAGGAAACGTGCACTTTGGTCATAGAGGCGACACCACCACTGGTTTTCAATAGAGAAAGAGAGAGAAAACTGTAATTTGAACTGTTTGTCCCGGTTAGCTAAACGGTGTTTGGTTCAAAAAAGGGCAAAAAAAAAAAAAAAGCTGTTCCGTGTGAATTTAATTAGACAAATGGACCAATACTCAAAGCTTAACGGAAAGATGACAGCTTCTGCAACTTAAACTAGAAAAGAGTACATATTAAGTTCTCCTCTATTTTGAGAAAGCGAAACGCAAGGAGAACGAGCCCCTCAGATAATTTTGGATGAGAACCAAACCTATCGTTTACATTTAACGTCATTGCAGAGATGCAACGAGAGGAGATGAAGGGTTGCTAAGTGACGATCGTGAAAACTTACAACAAATTATATAGTGAGATGTTAAAGAAAGGCAGTGCTAAAAATGTCAGAGCATATGTTTATGAGCGACTGTACATTATTTTATACACGTCCAGGCTTGTCCGGGAACCGTTTTAAGCCAGTTCAGTAATAAAAACCTAAACTAAGAAACCAGAAACAATATTAAAGCAAGAGGAGTTTCAGAAGAACGTCAACATTTACTGGGTTTGTGTACTTCCATGAAGTCAACAATCATTGCAAGGACCTCTTCCAAATGTAAGAATAACTTTGCAACAATATCTTCGTGCTAGAAAAAACAAGTGATTAGAACCTCCAACCACTGAGTGCAGAGAACAGCAGAACATTCAATACAAGTAACCCTGGTTTCTAACAGCTGTTCCGACAAGGTGGCAGGCAAAGTGTTCAAGACCATGTTGGCAATAATCACGTGTAGGGAAGGTAAAGATTACAGTGAGGAATTCGATTTGAGAATGATGTTCTTCCAGAAGGATTTGAGGACATTTCACGGTGTGTCCAACACCAACTCACTCTAGATGGTTGTGTTTGCTGCACAGTGATTAGCGCTTATTTTGCTTTTAACAGGCGGTGCCCCCTGCAACCCCACTCCCAACCTGCTGACAGGCATTTTCCCACCTACTACTGTAGCACGGTTTAATTAGACGCTGCAGCACAGGAGACGAAAAGTCGGTCGGCAAGAAAAACGCAGCACAAAGTCTGCATACCTTTCGGAAGAGAGCCACAGCTTTACTTCCTACGTTTCACAATGCCTTTATTTTAGGTTTTAATAAATATTTCACATGAATATTGTATGTAAGTACTGCCTTAGGCAATGGTCAGACTGACATCTCGTGCCAGCTGATTCTAAAGACCGAGGAGCAGTCTATTTTAATTACAACGCATGGCTATGAGGCAATCTACTGTTCCTAAATGGTAAAATCTGGCAATCTTTCATAACTGAGGCCTTTATTTCCATGTCAGATGAGTTATGTATGCCGTTTGTGGTGTGTTTAATGACGCATGTATGCTGGGTACCCCTGTGCTGTGTGACTGGTGCCCCAAAAAGGAGACAGTTAATTGTCCACAAAATAATGCAACCCTGTGTTTTCTTGGTACAGTTTATAGTGTTTGGGTTTAATCTGTGGCCCTGTAACCACACATTAAATCTCTGACCGTGGTCTAGTCCTTAAGATGCACTAAAAAAAGTTGATTTTCTGTAGGTTGGAACACCAGTTCACTAGCAGATATTGGGTTAAAAATTCTGAAGTGCTGGACTAGAGTTGCAATTGGGTCTTTGGCCCAGAAAGCGTTCGGTCCTTCATTTTTTTGTTTCTCATGTAATGTTAACTACCTCTTCTTTTCGATGTGTAAATAAAAGACACTTTCCTTTTACAATCAATAGTTCTTATTATGCAATCAAGTAATTTTGTGCAATCACTTAGTTTATAGAGAATCGGAGTTCCAAATCCCCTATGATCTCCAGGAGAGCATTCAATACAGATGGAGCAACTTGGTTATCCAACTGGTCATATTAGTACCAGAGATCCAAGTACAACTGTGGTAACTGTGGTAATGTATGCCCAGACGTGGGTACCTTGCTCACTTTGCCACTGGATTCAAGCTAGCTTGGCTGATGAGGGCTGTTAGCCCGAAACCGGTCTCAGGATGCTTGTTTCCGGTCCAGGGAAGACATGGCTTGGTAGTTCGGGCTGGACTGTTCCCATGAGGCACAGGGTCAAGACTGATTTGCATATAGCTGTGTCTGAACTGGGGTGGCGAAGTGAGCTAAAGGAAAGATGATGGATTCAACCCAGATCTGTGACTGGGGGTGAGTGTCTGAAAAGTTTCAGAGCTCCGTCCATCATCTCCTTGTGTTTGCCCTAAGTTGGCAGGGTATGCCCAGACGTGGGTCCCTTGCTGACTTCGCCACTGGATTCAAGCTAGCCTGGCTGATGAGGGCTGTTAGCCCGAAACCGGTCCCAGGATGCTTGTTCCTGTCCAGGGAAGACATGGCTTGGCAGTTCGGGCTGGACTGTTCCCATGAGGCACAGGGTCCAGACTGATTTGCATATAGCGGCGTCTGAACTGGGGTGGCGAAGTGAACTAAAGAAAGATGATGGATTCAACCCAGATCTGTGACTGGGGGTGAGTGTCTGAAAAGTTTCAGTGCTCCGTCCATCATCTCCTTATGTTTACAACTGTGGTAATTAACAGCACCGACTAAAACTACAGCCCGCAATCACTGAAAACCACAGAAATAACTTTGCATTCTCAATATCCAATAACATGCTTATAAATTGATCTACGCCGTAGGCAAATCATTGGCACCTTGAGATATATGCAACATCTAGCACCTTAAAAATATCCAAAACAAATACATGCAACATGAACTGAAAAAAAATAAGATCAGAAATCCACTTTTTCTGAAAGCGCAAATTCAGATGTAATAACGACCATATGGTCCTTCAATTTAAATCCAAAGGCAAAGGAATGGAAGAATCAGGCAAACTATTTATCATGTACATTCTGAAAATGGTTTATATTAAAATGACAGGGAAATTGCCTTGGTAAAATATGAATACCAAGATTAACTGGATTTTAGTTTAACTAAAGCACATATTTACAAACATGCTGGAAAACAGATGAAAATGTCTTATTGTTAGCACAATTTCGTCAGATTGCGTTGTAATCAGAAGGCTTGAAAGAGGTTTATGAAGCTGCAGCATGCTAAGCAGTTATGCGAATTAAAGGATGAGAAGAAACGAAGTCTATCTCTTATAAAAGTCAGACAAAAAGCTTTCTCAATATTCTGTGAACTGCATAGACCATATGTATCCAACATCCTCATCCGTACAGTATTTAGTCAAGTATCCAGAAAGACAAGGGGGCACTAACCCTCCTTTTAGGCTCTGAAAAATACTTAGGCACATACTAAAAAGTAATCAAATGACCTGCTATGCTCAAAATGCTCTGCCACAAAAAAATAACTGTTTAAAGAACATGCACAATTTAATTTAAATCATGATTAAATGATGACAGCAATGCTTAACTTAGCCTACTCTCGTTAATTTTTCGCATATCATTTTTTTGCTCCGAATTAAGAAAATTACTCAATCTAGGAGTTACTGTCTTAACATGTCTTTAAATAACTTAACAGGTTTCAGAGAGTGCTGTTCAGCACTCTATGCTGCTTCTTTATAATCAGACCATTTTAAGCGTGAATTTGTTACCACTGCCAGCAGCTAGCAAGCTCTGTTCAGACTAGATTTTAAGTTCATTTGTGTTCGGAATGCTGCAGTGTGAGCAGCTCTTTTTTTTGTTTTCTATTTTAAGAAGCTCCGACAGCTGCAGGTTTCCATAACACAGATAATGTCAGTCAGCACCCGGGAGGAAGGCAGAATCCTCACTGCATAGAATTTTAAACTAAATTTACTGTTCCAGCTGAGAAACGTTAAAAGTAAATTGACGGCTACCCCCCTAATTTAGCTCCGCTTTAGAATAATTTATGTTAACAACATAACGGATTTCCAGGTGCGCCCGGCTAACAGAAAGAAGAACTACAGAATGGAGCTACGGCAGATACGTCTGCATAAAATACAACAAAGTGTACAATTATACTTGCATGGAGAAATGGCTGCATTCTAGAGGTTATGTGGGCATGCACACAGCGTCTAGGTCTCAAACTGTCAAATTCTGCAATTTTCTATTGAAGAATCGGATTACCATTCTTCCTGGTCCAAAAGCATGCCGAAGCCGCACATTAACGTTTTACAACTTAGTAGCACAATGAAGAGAGTGGGCACTGACTGGTCTTTTTTTCCATCTTAACAGACACCAATCTACACCCTGCGACAAACAGTATAATATCCAATGATAATCATATTGTAGATTGCATAGGGGGTGATATCTGTCCTCTCCATGTCGTGAAAAAACAGGGAAACGAGTCCGGAAGAAAATGAGCCCACGACCTCCATAGCATGGTTGAAGAAACCTCATCTGTAATTGAACAATAAAGAGGAGGCATTGAGCCTTGAGAGCTTGCACACTCTATTTGCTTGCAATGTACTTTCAAACGCTTTCTAACCCACAGGAACGAAGGTCAGCATCAGCTTTGCTCCCTGAAGTTAGTCAGCAACTTCTGAGAGCTGGGCTTTACCTCCTGGACAGTAACCCTCTCCAGGAGGAGGCACTCTCCTTTCCTCTCTGAGCAGTTAGGCAGGATTCTTGGCTGTAGGTGGACGATCAGCTTCTCCACCAAATGACAGACTTCAGGCGCTGTCCCTTCACCTCTGGGAGACCAACTGTCATGCAGACACCAGCCCTGATCACACAGCAGTCGTTCCAAGTACACTGCGAACACATTCATCCTTGGTCAAGAAGATGTTGGAATTTGAACAGAGTGGGTTGATTTGGATCTCACTTCTCAACTCATTTTCTAGATAGGGGATGTGGATCTACTATCTCAAACTTCAGAAACGGTTTGGGGTGGTTCACTTTTTAAGTGTCCTTCTCAGGCTGCTTTCGGACACAGCCAAGGTATATTGTGATGCTTCCCACAGCAGGTAGCATTGAGATGTCTCCAAGCTGGGGCACCCACTAAATGGGCACAAAGAAGAATGGGAGGTTTCTGCACATGGCTGCATTTAGCCTTCTGGAGGAGTAATCAGGGACAGGCAAAATGGAAGGCCATGCCTAGAAACGTCCACAGCTTGAGCAACAGAAACTACAGTCCCTTCCAACACTCTACCATTTACCAAATGGCATTGCTCAGGAAGAACTAATTAGCAGCCAGTTGCTAAGAAGGCCCTTATTGAAATTATAAGAGTAGCCCTTTCTCCAACCTCCCTTGCTTCAGTGGTTGGATCTCTACCCCCAAATCACAGGAGTGCAGACAATACACCCCAAGTGCTTGGGGAAAGCTGGATCTACCCTCCATCTTGTGCCACACCCCACCACTACCGAACAGATCTGTACATGAAACTAATAGCTTGCTTAAAATTTACATGTTGTTGTGCTGGATGACAAATGCTTTATTGCAAAACAGCTGGATGCTCTTGACTGTTAAATCACAGTCATAGGCACAGACTGGCAACTTCATTAGTGGTGTAGCAAGGATGCCATGGGCTGAGATAGAAGGAATAGAAATGGGCTCTTGGTTGTGTAGTAAAAGATAGCCATAAATCGGTGCAGTGGGCTGCTTACATTCCTTTGCACGTGGTAAAACATGTAACTTACTATACACAAAGCTTCTACTCATATCCTTTCCATTCAATCTATGTTTACAAAAGAAAATATTAAGACAATTTATTTTCCATATGAATTTTATTTTTGTTATTTATTTTTCACTGAGCTCCTGTGGTAACTAATGCCAGTCTTAAAGAAATATTGCTGATTGAAAACTAAACAGAAGGAAAATAAAAAATCACAGATGAAACACAGAAAAATACTTTAGGACTTAAATAACCCATTAATAAAGAACTTCTTCTACCTATTCATAAAAAATGCACACTAGCTGTACCGACCTGACCTCCACTCAAAGATTAAAGAATGTCCAAAAATGCTGCATCCTTTTGACATTTGATAAGCAGCATGGCATAAGAACTTGTACAGCATGGGGGCAGGTGGGTAGTCTTTGCAGATACAGTGACCCACCCCCCGATACATTGCATTGTGGAGAATAAATAAAACTGTCAATTCGATACTTGCCCAGATGACTTAGACAGCTATTTTATGTTTAGGTTTGCCCCAGTTCTCTGGTAGGAACTCAACATAAAAACATTTTCCATTTAGGTCGTGATTACCAGTGTGCTGGTATTTGGTGTGGTGAATGGTACCCTGGAATCCACAATTCCGGTTGGTATCCCTGCATCAGACTCAGCAGTTATACGTTTTCTTCATGGAATGTGAAATAACAGCACCAAACCAGAGATACCAGTTCTTTTCTGTGCAACTGAAAATACATTGGTTCTGTTTCACAGGTGCTGATGTTTTCTATGTGATCCAGCGAAGGTGTTTGATACTACATGGCTCACAATTACCAGTATGCCATAGTGTTAGCAGCGCTGGGTATGGGCCTCACGGGTGCTGCTGGGCACCTTTCCTCTGCAGGGGCACCAGTCCAAAAACCTCAGCACCAAAAGACTATGGATTGATGCATTACCAAGGAGTGGGGCAGAGTACCTCCAAAGACCACAAGGTCGAAGCTTTGGCCCTTTTCCCCACTGGCGTATTGCTGAAGAGTTCCCTTTGCAGATCCCGGGACCTGCCTGCATGGCCACGCGCAAAAGGCATCATTTTAAGCTCCTCATTACCAAGTCTACATTGGAACCCCAACGAGCACTGGCTACCAAGCTGCCTCCCTCTATTGTCATTGCCCTTTTAACTAGTTAGGTATCTAGATACACAACACCATGTCAGTGATCACCAAATGAAATTCTAACACCCACAGTGAGCCATGCTACTCAAGCCATCTTTTCACAATCAAAGTCCCAGTAGAAGATCAACTCAATACAACACCACCCTTAGCGCTGCTATGTTTCAGTGCAATGACTCCAACATAAGCCCATGGGAACAATCATTACTGTATAGACTGTTCCTTAGGAGAACCAGGGAAACCTACACTCACTGAATGTGAAGTGTCACTGACTAGGTTAGGCTTGGGAAGAAACACTGCCATTTTACATGTACACGTTTCTTAAGTTGCCTTCTTTTTTACACAATGACTTCAGACACACATTTACTTGCGTGACATTGCAGGATTAATTTCTTTGAAACCACATTGCTTACAATTTCACTTCGTAAGTGCACTATCACGACGCCTTGAACATGAAGCACAAAGCCTGAACAGAAATTGTGCAAATGTTGTTGTTTGTTATTCGTCTATGAGGCAACAGGGCTATCAAAGATAATAAACAATGTCGGCCCGGCTTGTTATGAACCCCCAATGTACCCCAATATAGGCCTAGGTAGTTATACAACCTTTTACCTACATCTGTCCTACCATTGTTCTACATAACGGGTCTGACGCTGACCTTTTACCTAGTTAGGTGCTACATGACTGTCGTGTGGTTTTCTCCGAAAACTAGTCTCATGTATTATGCATTAGGATTCTCAGTATCACAGAAGAATTACCATCTTCTGCATAATAACTCTGTACAAGGGTCGCCTCTATCGTCATCCTTGCCCGACATGCCCATAGTACACTTCTAGGTAGCACCCCTGAGGTTACCTTTCGGGTATATAAGCACTACATCTTCGCTGGGCAAACCAGAGGAGAAAAAGACTTCCATGCCGAAACACTGACGTGATACGCTGAGGTTCCTGCACGCAGACACTCCAGCATGCAGTGGTCTGACATCCCTTTGGGGGTGTCCATCTCGAGACCAAGACGGGGTCCTTCGTTCTCTCAAAATTAGGTAATGGGGATGATTCTATCCTAAGGGGATTCTTGGCTATACACCTACACACATGCTAGGTACACTTAGGTACATAGAGTTAGGGTTCGCATCGTAGGAGTATGCATCATTACTGTCATGTATTCATATGCCTGCATATATTCATTGTTTTAGCACTATGGCAGAATTCTACCTTTTCTTTACTCTGTTGATGGTAATAACCGTATAGATCTGTTTGTCTTATGGTTGTTGCAGCACACGTATTTTACACTAAAATGACACTGGTTCAATAAATGCTTATTGAAAACGTTCCCATCGTTTATTCTGTGCATCTCTCAGAGACAAAGTGAGCACGAGTGACTGAGCGAAAAGTACTGTACTGTTTCCACGATCCCTGAGGGATCAGGGTGGTCACGTTCGATAGTTGCCAGAAACTATTCGCTCCTTGGTAGAGGGGCTCATAGTGGCATAGAGCTCTTGAGGTGAGCAAATTTAGAGTGTCGCTGGTGTTGAGAGTGCTCTTACTGGAGCTGCTTTCCACCTAAACTTGAGAACTACCCAGAGTTCTCTGCTTCTGTTTTTGCATAATTTATTCGTCACTCTATGCCTGAAAGGGTTTTGTTTTGATTGAGATATATATATATATATATATGAGAGAAACTCGCATTCACTTCTGCATTGCCACCAGAAATAACGAGCGTGGACCCAAACGATAAGTGCAAATTCCTTCTTTACTTTATTCCACCCATTTGTCTGCCATGACGCGTTTCGGCCGAGACATCGGCCTTGATCACATGACACGTTCCCAGACAGTGCTACCATTTTTAAAGTGCTAGTGCAATCAATTATGCCATAAACATAGAAGACATTTCGTATATGAAGATTTTAAGCATAAATGCTGATAAACATTTGTATAATCTTAAGACCAAATTTAAAATAAAATTAATTAATTAAAATTGTATTTTATATAAAATGGCCCATACAATCATATCATAACAAAACATGTTTTCAATTAAAACATCCGTATTCTACATATTATGGCTAATAAAATAATAATGTTGTATCCACCCCTAAAAATCCCTATCTAAAACCACCATATTCATAAAGTACTCCGTCACATGGGATACCATGTATTGCAGGCTTAAATGCCATGACTAAAATAAAGGGTTTTAAAATGAGTCTAATTGGTCCATGCATGGGTGACTATGCTACCCTATGTTTCGACCACCTTTATGCCATTTCTCCTAAAATAGTCTTGTGCAAAAAACATGTATGTACTCATCCTAAAGTGACAGTGTGCTTATAGAATGTGCCTAAAGTGCATATTAAAGTGCAAGTGCTAAAATAAAGTTATTCTACAGGTTGCTAGCAATTTTAAACCAAATGGTAATTCTAGCTGCATATTTCTATAGAAACTTTTTCTGGGTTGTCATTTCCTGACAACACTATACTTAACTGATCCTTTAACCATCTAAATATCTAATCCTATTATTCTTGGATTACCTCTAGGCTAAAGAAAATAAGGTGCTAATGATTAACCAGTGCAAATCGATGAAGGATACAATATACATTATTGTCTAATTCACAGTTGATCCCATAACGAATTCATAAATAATTCATACTCATTATACATATATAATATAGTATAACTTCAATTAAATACCATCCATAAAAACAACTGTTAAATAGCAATAAATCGCAATATCACAAAAAGAGAGACTAGGGAAAGAAGATCTTCTCTGACTCCCTAACATCAATGAAAACTCACTTAACAGAGAAGAACTGAAACCATTACCACTCCTTATACTAGACCAACAGGAGCAACGGTATAAAAAAATCTTTTACTTCCAACTTTACAAAGTAAAGAGTAGAGGATGGGATGAGCAAAACGGAAAAAGAAAAACAGAAAGACAACACTTGTCTTAATACTGCCCTCACACACTTTGCAGTGTCATGCTTCATCATAGGGCCGCATCTGACGTCTAGGTGCAGACCAACACCATAGACGGAGCGCAATTATTTTAGATATCTATGTGAAGAAAAAGTGGTGAGAGTACAGAAAGGGTGGTAAAACAACACACCTACATAAACCCACAATAAAGGGATATAAAGGAAAAAATGTTCCCTTCAGGAGGGACCAAAGAGTGCAGACACACAATTAAAACAACCTAAGGGGAAACCCCTATATCCCTACTGCATTTTATGGTAAATGCAGTAGGGATATAGGGGTTTTTTACCGCCCCTGACTATCCCGTCCTTTGGTTTTTAACACTTCCAAGGGGTCACTTGAATAAAGACTTATGGTAGTTTCCCCTTAGGTTGTTTTAATTGTGTGTGTCTGCACTCTTTGGTCCCTCCTGAAGGGAGGGACCAAACTTTACTTTGTAAAGTTGGAAGTAAAAGATTTTTTTTATACCGTTGCTCCTGTTGGTCTAGTATAAGGAGTGGTAATGGTTTCAGTTCTTCTCTGTTAAGTGAGTTTTCAAATAGCAATAAATACCTATAAAATATCCTAAAATTCATAAAACTAATTTTAGTAAATAAATTAACACGAGGTTCTTTTCTGAATTTCACGACTTATACTCATTGGATGCTGTATACCTTTGCTATTTGATAATTGACGATAGCATGTAAAAACATACATAATACCCATGAATCACATGAATTTTGCAGCTAATCCTATACCAGTCCCCTGTTAATAACATCCAATTCAAATAGATCTCACTCTTTGTCTCTATAAAATCAAAAGATATATACAATTCTACACAATGATATTACAACTCTGTATCATAAAAAGTATATAAATCCTCGCTCGTATTGAGACCTCCTGGATGTTTACAATCGAACTGTAATATATAATTAGTTTCTAGGCGTCTTAGCTTTGACTCACGATCCCCTCCTCTTTTCTGCGGAGGAACTGAATCTATGACAAAGTATTTCAAATGCTTTAAATTGCTATCATGACATGATTTAAAATGTCTTGCCACAGGATAATTGGCATCATTGTTGGCAATAGCCCTGATATGCTGAAGAATACGCTTATGTACAGGTAGCTTAGTGCTACCTATATACTTCAATTGGCAACTGCACTCTAAAATATACACTGCATACTCAGTTTTGCAGTTCAAGTGTTGATTAATTTCCTGAGTTTTGTTATTAAAAGCAGTTGTATAGGTTGACGTGTTAACACCATACTGGCACGCCTTACATGAGGAACACTTAAAAAATCCTTTACGTGCAGTTAACCACATGCCCCTGCTTTGATCTCCCGGGCTATTCTTCACTAACATATCACCCATATTTTTAGTTTTTCGAAATGTTATCATTGGGTTAGATGGTAATAACCTACCTATCACTGGGTCATCCCTTATTATAGGCCAACTACGCCTAACTATCGACCTTATCTGCTTTTCCTGCCTAGAAAAGGATAAAATAAGTCTTGTATGTTCTTGAGTTTCCTCGTATTTTTTGTCTGGCCTCTTGGATCTTAATAAAAGGTCTTCTCTTGCCTGTTCCCTAGATCGTCTTATTGCTGTATCAACTATTTCTGACCTATAACCCCTTGCTAAAAAACGGACCCGACTCTCAGCTTGCTTCTTATGGGTTTCTAGGTCACTACTGCATATGCGTCTGATACGAAGCATCTCCCCATATGGAATACTCTTAATTAAATGGGGGGGATGTGCACTTGAGGCATGAAGCAGTGTATTCCCTGCTGTTGATTTTCTAAATAATGTAGTGGTCAGACAATCGTCAATCACCTCAATCTGTACATCCAAAAATGTCACCATATTCCTACTAATAGTTGAGGTAAAATGTAAATTAATGTCATTCTTGTTTATCTCTTCAATGAAGTTTGTGGCAATATGTTCATCTCCATTCCATACAATAAATAGGTCATCTATGAAACGCATCCATGTTATTATATTTGCAGCATAAATTTCCTCATATTGTTGCATGAGGACCAGCTCCTCCCACCAGCCCATGAACAAACATGCATAACTGGGAGAGAAGCTGGCCCCCATTGCAACTCCCTGTGTTTGCTGATACATTTGGTTATTAAATAAAAATAGATTGTTTTCTAAACAAAACTGCAACATGGTAAGCAGCATTTTCGTATGCTGTGCGTACTTAATGGGCCTATTAAACAAAAAATACTCAACAGCTCGCATTCCATCTCTATTCCTAATACATGTATATAAAGATGTTACATCAAGAGCAATAAGTACATATTATGTTCTCCATAGTAAATTTCTGATCTTATTTAAAAAGTCCCCGGTGTCTTGTACAAATGATTTCAATTTCTTAACAAACTCTTGCAGTAGAGGGGCTCATAGTGGCATGGAGCTCTTGAGGTGAGCAAATTTAGAGTGTCGCTGGTGTTGAGAGTGCTCTTACTGGAGCTGCTTTCCACCTAAACTTGAGAACTACCCAGAGTTCTCTGCTTCTGTTTTTGCATAATTTATTCGTCACTCTATGCCTGAAAGGGTTTTGTTTTGACTTATACTGGGTGCTCCCTTGTGTCTGGACAAAGCTATACCTCTCTGAAGAGCTCCAACGAGAGCGAAACACGTGTCAGGGGTTGCTTTTATTCATTTCAGGTTGGCTTGGATGGTATTTTACCAATCCAAAGCTGTAATACTGTGCCTGGAGTGGTAAAAGGCTTTGGCCATTTTACAGCTCGGCAGGGATAGCACTGTGCTAATCCAATGCTTAAAGACTTTGCTGTAAGAATGCCAAAAGACTTTGTACCTTTCTATCTCGGTGTGGATAGCACTGCGCTAATCCTATGCTTAAAAACTTTGATAGAAAAGCAGACATTTGAGGTGAGCAAATTTAGAGTGTCGCTGGTGTTGAGAGTGCTCTTACTGGAGCTGCTTTCCACCTAAACTTGAGAACTACCCAGAGTTCTCTGCTTCTGTTTTTGCATAATTTATTCGTCACTCTATGCCTGAAAGGGTTTTGTTTTGATTGAGATATATATATATATTTATACATACATATACAGAAGCAGATAAAAGTGAGTAGCAGTATAAGGACAATGAAGACGATAAATGATTCCACCATTGTGCTAAAACAGTGTGTATCTATATATAGATATATTCACGGAAAAAAACAAAGGTTAAAAGGACGTTATAGTTAGGCTGACATTTCACTCGTACAAAACCAGAGAAATTCAGCCGCAATAGTTAGCTGGGCTAACTATAACTCGCACCCCGCAATGCACTGCTTATGACCTCACATTTACATCACTCATGACATGGTCAGGGACATCACTGATGACATCTCAAATGACATCAGTGAACACATCATCCAGTGACTGAGTGTTTTTTTAAAAAGTTTAGGAGTGTTAAATATATATACCAAGGTGTATTGGTGAATCAGTGGGTGTATGAGTGAGTTTATGGATGACTCAGTGGGTGAGTGACTGACTGTACAAGTTAGTGATTAGGTGTCTCAGTGAATGTATGGGTGTGTGACTGGTTGTGTGAACGCGTGTATCTGTCTGTCAGTTGATGTCTAAGTGGGTGTATGAGTGTGTTAGTGGGTATGGCCATATGGGTGGCTGATTGGTTGTCTGACTACGTCTATGGTTGTCTGTGTTTGTGGGTGAGGAGGTGTGACTGCCTGTATGGATCAGTGAGTGGGTGAGTCAGTGGCTGTATGGGTTACTGTTGCGTGTGTGAGAAGTTGTATGGGTGAGTGGGTGTCTGTATGTCGGTGACTGAGTGCATGTGTCAGTATGGGTGAGTAACTGAGTATGTGAAAGGCAGTATACGTAAGTGATGGGTTATATGAGTAACTGTATGAGTGAGTGAATGTGAGAGTGGCTCTATAGATGAGTGCATGCTTCTGTCAGTGACTGTATAGCTGAGTGAGTATGTGTTACTATTTGTATGAGTAAGCAAGTGTGTGCGTGGGTAACTGTTCGGTGAGTAAGTGGCTGTGTGATCGACTGTATGGATGAGTGTCTAGGTGAATGAGTAGTTCTATGGGTGACTCACTCAGTGTGTGAGCGCCTGTATGGCTGTAAGAGTGGATATGTCAATGGCTGTGTGAGTGAGTGGGTCTATGAGTGGCAGTATGGGTGAGCGAGTGGATGTGTGTATAGATCGATGAAACAGTGAGTGGGTGTGTAAGTACTGGTATGGGTGTGTGAATGGTTGTGTGGGAGTGGCAGTGGGTGTATAAAAGATTCTATAGGGGTGTGAGTGGGTGCATTAGAGATGCTGTGAATGATGTCATCAGTGATGTCATGAGTGATGTCACAGACCATGTCATGAGTGATGTAATATGTGAGGTTAAAAGCAATGCATTGCAGGAGCGTGAGTTATAGTTAGCTCAGCTAACTATAACAGCTGCATTTCTCTGGTTTTGTACGAGTGAAATGTCAGCCTAACTAGAACGTCCCTGAAACCTGTGGTTTTTTCAGTGGATTTCTAAGGTTTTATACATGCTAATTTCTAACTATAACGTCCCTGAAACCTGTGTTTTTTTCAGTGAATTTCTATGGTTTAACTAGCAGTCGCATTTGCAGAGTTGTGGAGAAAGGGGGCTGGTCTTAAACCAGCGCTCAGGCATTCCGACTCGTAGGACTTACAGTAGGTACCAGGAGGGCTTCTTGGCCCCCAAGGTCCCTCAGGAGTAAAGTGGACTTCATCCCCCAACCAGTAGGGCGCCGGAGGCGCGTTTGCAGTGTGGTGGGGAAAGGGGGGCGTGGCCTCCTAAGACCTCTTAGCAATCACACTGTGTGGGACTTACTGGAGGTAACAGGAGGGATAGTTGGCCCCCAAGGACGTCCTTGGGGGCCAACTACCCCTCCTGTTACCTCCAGTAAGTGCCACACAGCAGGATTGCTGAGCTCTGATATCAGGTCACGCCCCCTTTCTCCACCACTCTGCAAACGCTCCTCCTGGCATGCTCTTGGTTGGGAGATTAAGTCCCCTTGCTTCTTGAGGGTCCCTGGGGGCTAACAAGCCCTCCTGGTACCTCTAGTAAGCCCCACACAGCTGGATTGCTGAGAGGTGGTCAGAGGCCACGCCCCCTTTCTCCACCACTCTGCAACCGCGCCTCCTGGCACACTGCAGCTTGGGGGAAGAAGTCCACTTTAGTCCTGAGGTCCTCAGGACACAAGGGGACCTCATCGTCCCACCAGCAGTGCGCCAAGAGGCGCGTTTGCAGAGTGGAGTAAAAAGGGGCGTGGCCTCTGACCAGCTCTCAGCAATCCCACTGTGTGGGGCTTACAGGAGAGGTAACAGGTGGGCTAGTTGGCGCCTAAGTACCCTCAGCATCGAAGGGGACTTCATCCCCCCAACCAAGAGCATGCCATTTTCGGCCTCGGGGACACCATCCTCTAGGGCTTGGCCAACTTGTTGGGGACCGCAGGGGAGCCTCAAGGCCCCCGCGGTCCCTGCCGGCTCCCCGCCTCCTGCGGGAGCCGACATTGATTTTGGGCAGAGGGAGCTGCAAACATGCAGCTCCCTCTGCCCAAAAGCAATTCCGCTTTGCTTCATGGAAGAAAGAGCATTTTCAATGCTCTTGCTTCCATGAAGCGAAGCAGTTTGCTATGGCATGGCGGGAGCAGTGCTCCTGCCATGCCATAGGAAACTGCAATGTTCCGGGGGTGAGCACCCCGGGACATTGCTGGAGCCGGCCCTGTGGGGTGGCGGTCCCCAGGACCATTTACGGCTCCAGGAGGGACCTCCCATCTTTCAAATAGCCTCGGAGAGGTGGTGGTCCCCGGGGTGTGGGGGGGCCGCGTGCCCCCCACATTTCCAAAAATGAGTCCCAGGGTGGTGGCGGTCCCCGGGGGCCCCCGTATCATTATTGATTGTCCCCGAGACATGGCCCACCCGGGGCCCTAAAGGAAACAAAGCACGGGAGCCTGTGCTTCGTGTTTATTTTTAAATTTTCAGCCAGATTCACGGATCCACCGTGAATCTAGCCTAATTTCTTTTTTAAAAAATCCTTTTTTTGGCCGTGGGGTCCCTGGGGGACCCTCTGAACAGGCCTAGGGGCGTCAGGGGGTATCTACCCTGTCCCCTTTTCTCGTTTTCTCATGTTTTTTAACCTTTTTTCTTGTGACTCGGTTCACACAAGATGGCTGCCAACACTTCCTTGTTTGAAGTGTTGGCAGCCAATCAGATTGCAGGAACGAGATCGGGAGGGTTTGCGGCTCCTCCACGTCCATATCTGAAAAATGTTTACATTTCTCAGGAACTACTACTGAATGGATTTACCCCATTTAACAAAAAGAGAGCACTCTGGACCAAGAGCCACCTTTCTGACAAATTGGGTGTAATTCCGTTCAGCAGTTTGGGCTGTAGCTGCGTCAACAGTTTCCTATGGAAATTAACCTGGAGAAAACGCGTTTTGGGACCCCCCCCCCCTTTTTGTCGGTCCCCGCGTGACGAATCATCCCGAAACTTTCAACACAGCAGCTGACCTGCAACCCCATTAGTTTTGAAAATTTCACGATCATTCGTCAAACTAGGTCCTAACTATAACTACCTACTGGCGACTGCCAGTAGATAATATATATCTATATTATTATATATACATATCTCTATATCTATATAGTTATGTGTCTGGGTTAGGCCCAAGTAACGGAGCTACACATTTTTCTTACATTGTCCTAATTTTGCACAATAACATTTCTGCTGTGACTTTTTGCATATATTTGCGTGCGCAGCAATGTTGGAATAGTTTCTCTGAAACTACTTTGTTTACACATTAGCTTCGCATAACATTATCATGATGCCTCAAACACCATGTACAAGGAGTCTTGACACACCATGTACAAATGTAGTTCTTTCTTCATCCACGGGGCGACAAGGCTATCTACATATCCATAACATCGCTAAACTATAAGTACATCACAAGGATGCTTTCTATTATAAATAATGAGCATTCCAAAAGATTAGAGAGGAGGCACTTCAGCTGACACAGAGGGTCCCTGCATGCTGAGACTTCACCATGCAGCGGTCTGACATCTCCTTGAGGGGGTGTCAAGTTCGTGACCAAGACGGGCTCCTACATTCGCTCCCACCAGGTAATGGGGTTGGATCGTCCCTTGAGGGGATTTTTAGCTTCACACCTACACACACTCCAGGGACACGCAGAGTAGGGTTTGCATCGTAGGAGTACGACTAATACTGCCTTGTTTTATATGCCTGCATATATACACTGTTTTAGCACCATGGTAGAGCTATATCTACTATTCACTGTTTTGGTGCTTGTAATCACTCATCTTCTTCTGTCTACTGATTAACACAGCACATGTATTCTATACAAGAATAACGTTGGTTCAATAAATATATTGAAAATGTCCCCCTGTGTATTCTGTATATTTCTCTGAGCACAAGTAAGCACAAGTGACTGAGCGAAAGGTTCTGATCTGTTTCCACGATCCCTGAAGGGTCAGGGTTGTCATGTTCAGTGGTTGCCAGAAACCATTTGCTCCCTGGTAAAGTTAGGGGGGCTTTTGGTGGCACTGTGATCTAGCTGGTCTCTAGGCCAACATATCTTACGAGGGTGCCTAGAATCAGTCTAGGCAACTTACCCAAAGTTAATGTTGTCCAACAAACGTGCAGGTCCTATGGATTAGTGGGAACTACACGACATGGCGCCGCCAACATTGGTTAAGCTCTTATTTAACGGTCTAAGTAGTTCAGGTGTGCTTTTCTCAGAGACCACCACTTACCTCCAAATTGGAGATGTCTGTGGTGGGAAGTGAAATACGCCTCAGCTGAGTAGGTATAACCTATGTATTAGCTGTAGGTTATTCAAGCTCGTAGGATAACAAATTTCCCACATCGTGCTATCCCTATCTTCATAAATTAATTTACTAAATTTCTTCTCTCTTCACATAATGTACGAACACACAGAGATAACTATGGAGAACCAGTAGTTACTACAATTTGGTCTTCCGGCAACGTGTGGAGACGTTACCTTCATGGTCGAGGCACACAAAGCATTCAGAACAGAGGCATTCTATTCCTGGGTTAAATTCCTGGCTGCAGATGCACGTACACAATTGTTTCACCCTTACATTCAAGATAAAACACCAGAGGAATACTTTCCATATGTGGACATTGAAATTCTGTTAACTTACCAAAAACACATAAATTGGTTTAAAGGCGCCCTCCACCATACTGTAGAGTATGTGAGACTCGGCCCGCTCAGTAAAGAAGGAACGACTTGGCCGGTCCTAGCTGCATATACACCACATCCTAATATTGCTAATTTAGATGCAGCAGGATTAACAACATTATAAGAAAGATCTAGTAAAAATGTACAGAAATCTCACAGTTCATAATGCTAACACTCACAATTAACCCTGCGAACACTGCTCAGGCTGCACAACCACAATTGGCTACCACGGGTATCCGCCCCCAAACGCCGAATGCCGTAATCGGAAAGATTCCCACCAGTCGGGAGCAAATTTCGCTCTGGATAGCACAGAAAACAAGCCAGCTTGAAGCGATTTTTCCCCATTACGGGCCAGCAGGAAAAACACAGAATATTAACACATTGCTTCCAGTTGGGATGGCTCCCCTGGTGGAAGATTGTGCCACTTGGGGTACAATCTTCGCTGCAGTTCACACCAGAACTCATGGTAGCCCTTCAATAGCAGTTTTACCTGAAGTAGTGAAACAAGTACAGAATGAGTACGGGGCAGCACCTGCCCTGGACTTGGGAATGGAACTGATGTGCAATTTTGCCGCAGTATCAGCCATTATGGTAACATAAAGGGGGGGCGTGGCCAAGATGGCGGCCGAAGCAGACGCTTTTTAACTAGCTCCGTATTGAGCCCTCTAAATATCCTGACCTAAGCGAGTAATCGGCCTGTGGACTCTGCCGCAAGCGAAGCGCAGTGCTCCTGCGCTGCACCGAATCGTGCATTGAGCCCAAGCAGCCCTCGTTGAGGCCCTGCGACCGTGTGCAAAATACGGCACTGCTTGGACGGACCAGCGCGATCTGAGAGGCCCAGCTGTAACAAGCCTCCCAACTGCATGTGGGTCTGCGGTGGAACCCCGCGGGACGTATGGGCCACCGGCCTTACCTCGGCTGTGGGCCAGGGAACCGGAGGACACAATGAAGGGGTGAGCGGAGCCGATCGAGGCCCAGTCTATGAATGCGGCAAGCTGAAAGCGCAGCTGTTCTACACCCAGGCAGATTGACCCGACGTCATGTATGCCGTGAGCCAAGAAGACACCCGGTAAGGAGCAGGACCGTGGTAGCGCTACTGACCGGGGGAATGTCACAGGGACGGAGGACCCCACACTGAGTAGACTCAAGCTATGGGCGGTCCCAGCCCGGCCGTGATGGTGACCGTTAGCGATAGCAAAGGCAATTTGAAGCTTCCACCTTGAACGGGTGGCATGGTCCTGGCGAACTCCAGCCCCTTGATGCGAGGTGCCCACATAGGGCTGCAACAACAAAGCAGGGCCCCAAAATAGATAAATTATGTACAGAAATGGGGTTCATCCATGAGGATCACAAAAAACTAAAGGACAGGGTCGAGGAGTCTGAATCTTTGCTGGCGACCTTGAGACCCACGATGGCGTCTGCTTCAGGGCAAATCAAAGCACTGCAAAAGGAGGTGGATTACTTGAGGGATCGGGCAGAAGACCACAAAGGGAGGTCCCGAAGGAACAACATGCGCATAGTGGACCTCCCGGAGCGCATTGAGGGCCAAAGTATGGAGTTCTATCTTGAACCATGGTTTTCTAAAGTAATACTTAAGGGCAAACACTCCAAGTTCTTCTCCGTGGAACAAGTCCACAGGGTGCCGGGCGGCCCTCCCTGCCCGGGTGACACCCCCAGGATGGTGGTGGCATGCCTGTTCAATTATCGCAACAGGGACCATATCCATCAGAAGACGAGGGCTCGTGGCTGGTAGAGAACACCAAGGTACACATATACCCGGACTACACGCTGGCGGTGCAGCATCGCAGGTCCTCCTTCTTGGAAGCCAAACACTGCCTACGGAGTCACGAAGTAAAGTATGCACAACAGTTTCCAGCCACACTGCAGATCCAATACAACAAGAGTACTACCTTCTGCTCCACCCCGGAGGAAGCTTGGAAATGGCTGGAGCAAAATGTTCTGGCACACAACTCTGGGACAGTAGTGGAACCCCGCCAGAAATGGCAGTCTCGGAGACAACAAGGGACACAAGGCAGAGGTCAATATCAGTGCCCCACTAAAGCCCAGGCAGCCAAGGAGAGAGCGCAGGCTGTCAAAAATGCTGTATATGCAAACTCTGGCTCCCCCTCACAATCGAGGTCGGAGACTGACATCACATCGGAACATGCCTTTCAATTAACAGATTTGCCACAAACAGCAGTACTGGGCTTGAGACCCAGCAGTGACTCTGCAAACCGCAGAGTACTTAATGTGATCTAGTGTTGGACGATCCGACACCATAGTCAGTCGTGGAGACGGTACCCGCCGCGGGATGTACAGGCATCACAACCTAAGAAAAGTAACGCACTGAAAATCCCTGGCCTAGGCACGCAAGCATTGTCTAAGAGGGCCTACCGCACTTGATACGTCACCTCGCCCCACTCATGATAAGTGTCTGTTATAGACTTAACCAGACGTTATTTTCTTTCTCCACTTTCTCTTCACTCTCTCTACTACTGCCTTTCCTACTGCATCTCTTTCCTTAATATTTAATGTTAAGTTTGTTCACATTTAAGTGCAGATGGCCAGCCGCTCGTTGGCGTATTGGCCTGGGATTGGGAGTTGGGTATCAGATATGTCCGAAAAGTTCTGTCCATATTGCTAAATTGCAAAAGCTACACATGAAGCGCACACTTGATAAAGCGTCACTTGGGGTTCCTGAATTTGCTGGGAGGGCGCACACGTGCAGTTGGCCCCCTGGGAATAGACCAACACACTCACAAAACAATTTAAGCAAAGGGGATGCAGGGTAACCAATTGCTTTTAATAACTTGGAATGTTCGAGGATTGGCGGGATGTGCCAAAAGACACAGGGTATATCAATATCTGTGTAGGTGCAAGGTTTCTGTAGCGCTTTTACAAGAGACGCACCGGACCTCACAAATACTTACTTCACTACCTAAATGCTGGAGGGGCACAGTATTAGGGACTACGTACTCTGGCTACTCCAGGGGCACCTTAATATGGATAGCACCCAGGACCTCACTGCGGACGCGCCATACGCGCACTGACCCGAATGGCAGCGATGCGATGCTAGAGGGACTGCTAGACGACTCCCCAATAGCACTAATCTCGCTATAGGAACCGAATTCGGGACAGAGTGTGTTTTGCATGCATTGACCTCGACGTTGCTCCGTGACACATTGGCGCCCGCATATTGGGGAGGGGACTTCAACTGCGCTCCAGACCTAGACTTTGATCGGTCGCGGCCACCACTTTCAGGGGCACAGACCATTATCCTGGCAGAGCATATGCACATGTGGGCTAACAATATGCATTTGCATGATGTTTGGCGGGGTAAATATCCCACAGGGCGGGTATACTCTCACTACTCAGACCTACATGACTTGCATACAAGAATTGATGCAATATATTGCTCTGCCACAGCCCTGCCCAAAGTGACCCATGCGGAGTACCTCGCTCGCACATTATCAAATCACAGCCCCCTACTATTACAGCGAACATGGGGCACACCTAAAACTAGCATCCTGACATGTCGTCTCCCTCTAGAAGCATTTAGGGATGCTACTTTGTACACTTCCCTCTTACAGTCTATTACAACATACTTTCAAACTAATGAGGGTACGGCATCCCATGCCGGAGTGGAATGGGACGCATTCAAAGTGGTCTTGCGCGAGCATGGAATAAAAGCAGTATACTGATCCCGCATTTCCCTCAATAAAGAGTTGCAGGATTTTAGAAACCAAAATCCAACGCTGCGAACGCCTCTCCCCCACCAATCCACATATTACGCCTTCTTTGGCAAAAGCCAAACTATCTTATAAAGCAACATTGAATCGACTATGTGCTTTGGACTACAAAAGACACCTTGCCAGACAGCACACTGAGGGGGACAAAGCGGGCAAGACACTTGCATGGTTATTGAAAAATGAAACATCCCAGTCTCCCATTACAGCCATCTGTGACCTTGACCGTCGGTAAACACGCAAGAAGAGATTAATGGGTCCTTCCATAAATATTACGCTTCTCTTTATAAAGTCCCCTCTACATAAGACCAACAGGAACTACAAGAATTCCTAGAATGCATAGCCCTTCCACAGATCACACAGGCCCACTACACAGCTCTCGAGACCCCCATATTGGAAGCCATTCAACACTTGGTGAGAGGCAAAACTCCAGGGGCAGATGGATGGCCCTTGGAACTTTACGCAACATTTAGCACGCAACTGACCCTATGCCTACACAGTATTTATACAGAGGAATTCGACCGCTGCATATTACCGCCTTCCCTTCGCAAGGAGGTATTGGTAGTACTGCTTAAACCCGGTAAGGATCCACTACAGATAAGTTCGTATTGCCCACTATCCCTCCAAAATTCGGACTTTAAAATACTAGGTAGAGTGTTGGCCAAAAGGCTACTTGAGGTGGCACAGTTGCTGGTGCACTCCGACCAGAATGGCTTCCTACCCAGCTGAAACACTGGCCTAAACCTATGCTGACTCTTTAAGCTGCTACAGTGGGCACGCACAGAGGAGGAACTGGCATGGATAGCCTCTCTGGATATTGAAAAGACGTTTGACACACTAGGGTGGGAGTATTTGCAAGCGGCATTGGCAGGACACTGCATGGGTCTCCAGTTCTTGCGGTGGGTGAAGATATTACACACCGCACCGCGGGCTCAGGTAAAGAAGGGTCGGACTATCTCGGCCCCCTTTGAAATAGAGCGGAGCACCAGACAGGTCTGCCCCCTATCACCAATCATTTTCGCCCTAGCCATGGAGCCCTTGGCGTGTGCGCTCCGCAGCCGAGTTATCGACTGGGGCATTAGGGAACATAATCAATGGCACATCGTCTCGCTCTTTGTAGATGATGTGCTGGTATATCTCCAAGGACAAAACGCATCATTACAAGGTCTGATCGATTTGTTAGACAAACATGGATGCATTTCTGGCTTGAAGGTAAATTGGAGTAAATCATTAATATTCCCAATGAAGCCCAGTGACATGGTCTTGCGATTCCTTTAGATACCTAGGGGTGCAAAGATACCACTCACAGGCGGACTTGATAGAAGATAACCTGGGCAAAGTAATTGCTAGCGCTCGCACCACACTCCCATTCTGGACCGAGTTGCCCTTGTCCCCCATGGGCGGTATCGCCATATCTAAAAGGCTGTTACTCCTCAGACTCCTGTATTTCTTCGCAGCCCTCCTTTCCCAACTGCCAAGTAAAATATTTAGAGATTTGAGATTGCTCCTCACGTTCAAGGTTTGGGGCAATTTCCGAGTCAGAATAGCACTTCCGAAACTTTACCTCCCCCTCACGGAGGGAGGCCTGGGAGCACCCAACTACGAACACTATTATGCGGCAGCGCAGCTTCACTGGCCCATGCGCTGGCTGGCAGGTAGTAATCTCGTCGAACTGGATCCATGGGCGCTAGGCCTCCGGCAACCCTAATTATTAGAATGGCTGTTCAGCTCCAAAACATCAACACTGAAGGCACAGGGGAATATTTTGATGTCAGCGGCCCGCAGAACCTGGTCGAAATATGTGCTAAGGAGAGACAAACCCCCGCCATACGCAACAGATCTTCCTCTCGAGATACTCCTTGGCCCGTATAGCCGTCTTAAGCGACCAGAAAAGGCAGACTGGACTGCCACTGGCCTCACTACCTAGGGCGACTTATTCGTAGACTCAAGCCTATACGACTTTGAAGTACTGATGGACGGTTATGGAGTGCCCCCCCCCGACCTTTTTAATGTACACGGCGCTTACGCATCAGCCGTCGCAGATATGGGGGAACACGTGTGACAAACCCATAATATCTTGCACACTACAGGTATTATTGACACATGGTTATGGGTAGGAGAGCGATAACTACACTATACAACTCCCTTAGACCAGACGCAATGCTCCTATTGGCACCGCTGCGAGAGTACTTGGACTCCACGTTGGCAGTCACAATCACAGACAAACAATGGCCACAAAGCATCGGGTTCCCTAAAGTAATATCCATGAACGCCAGAATAAAATATACGCAATTTAATTATCTTCACCATACATATTTAACCCCACATAGGCTGACGTGTATGTACGAGACGGCCACTGACATATGCCCCAGATGCCAGAATCCGGAAGCTACATTCCCTCACAAGTTTATGTTTATGGGATTTGTAAAGCGCATGACTACCCATGGGCATCTCAGCGCTGGAATGATACAGGACGGAGACTATTTAGCACTTGGGTTTAAGGAAAGAGCCAAGTTTTCAGTCTTTTTTTAAATGCCACTTCATTGTCAATTAGTCGGAGTTCTGGGTCCATACTATTCCAGAGTTTTGGCACCAGATGGGTAAATGACCTTCCACCCCATCTGGCTCTCTTAATTGTGGTTGAGTTCATCAGGAAGTTGGAGCTTGACCTGAGTTGTCGACAGGGGGAATAGTGTGAGACCAACTTTTGAATCAGGGCGGGTCCTCTCCCATACATGGCTCTGTGGGCTAGGCTTAAGGGCTTGAATTTGATTCTGGCTTGGACCGGAAGCCAGTGAAGCTCTCCGAGTGCAGGTCTAACTGAGTGATGTCTGGGTATGTTCAATAGCAGTCGGGCAGCTGCATTTTGGACGACCTGCAGTCTGTTCGTGACATATTTAGGGGAGCCCAGAAAGAGAGAGTTGCCGTAGTCCAGCCTTGATACCACCAGGGCTTGGACTACGGTTTTCCTAGACTCCTCTGGAAGCAGGGACATTATTTTTTTAATCATGCGGAGTATCCCAAAGCAGGTACCTGATAATTTTCTGGCCTGAACCTCCATTGTCAGGTTCTGGTCCAGCCACATACCCAAGTTTTTTATGGCTGTTTTTGGAGGAGGAGGCGATCCCCAATTAGAAGGCCAGGAAATCTCTGCGCGGGGGCTAAAATTGTTGCCTAGGATCATTAGCTCCGTTTTGTCCCCATTCAGTTTGAGGCTACAATCCGCCATCCAAGATCCGATTTTTTCCAGGCAGGGGACGAGTTGTCTATGGTCCGAGTTAAGCGAGTCTGAGATTGAGAACACTAGTTGAGTGTCATCGGCATATGACACGATGGAGAGACCAAATTCCAGTATTATATGTGCCAAGGGGCTAAGATAAATGTTAAAAAGTGTTGGACTCGGGGAGGATCCCTGAGGGACTCCCCAAGGTGCTGAGAGGGAGTCTGACTTAAATCCGGCCTCCATACATTGGAAGGATCTATCCCTCAGGAATGACGCAACCCATTGGTTGGCTGCTCCTCTGATTCCAACATTCTCCAGTCTATGGATTAGCACTGTATGGTCTACCGTATCAAACGCTGCGCTTAAATCCAAAAGTACTACGGCCGCGGTTCTCCCTTGGTCTAAGATGGATTTGAGTTTTTCAGTGACCACCAGCAGGGCTGACTCAGTGCTGTAGTTTGGTCGGAAACCCATCTGGGTCTGGTGTATAATGTTATTGTTTCCGAGGAAACTAGAGATCGTGCTGTTCGCGTGTTTCTCAGCAATCTTGCCTAAGATGGGCAATAGGGATATTGGGCGATAATTGGCCAAATCTGCGGGGTTGAGATGTGTTTTTTTTAGCAGGGGTTTAATGATGGCGTGTTTCCACTCTTTAGGCACCTTGCCCTTTTCAAAGGAAAGATTGATAAGATTAGATAATTGGTTGAAAACAGCGTTCCCCCCTTGGGCTAGGATATGAGGTGGGGCTGGGTCAAGCGGGGAGCCTGATTTGATTTTCTGTATTATGGAGCATCCCTGATCTACCTTCATTTTCGGGAAGGACAAGAGGGCAGGTGTGGAGGGGTGGGGCAGTTCCAATTGTTCACTCTTCCTTGGGGGGGTTTAAAGTACTATGGGGGCCCTCTATAGCACCTGGCATCGTGGTGGAATTGGGGTGGAGGGAATTGTAGATGTTTTCCACTTTACTCTTAAAAAATGAGGCTAACCCATTGCATCTTTCTTTGGAATATTGGGAACTGTTTGTTCCTGAGACTATTGTGGTGAGTGATTTGACAATTTTAAAAAGCTCCTTAGAGGAGTTAGAGGACCTTGCAATTTTTCCTTCAAAGAAGGCTGCTTGTGCTTTCCTAATGCTCTTGTGGTAGAGCTGTATGGCTAGTTTGTAAGCTCTTTTGAGCTCTGGATCATATGATTTCCTCCAATTACGTTCTAGTCTTTTACAGCTCTTTTTTTGAGCGACCAGCGTGGGGCAGAACCAGGACGATCTATTCGAGTGATTATGCGTTAGTGGACCTGGCTTCCTAAAGTTCCGATCAATGGAGCTATTTATCCAGGTTCGCCAGTTGTCATAGGCCTCTTCCAGGTCCTTAGTGTCCGGTGGAGTGGAGGATTCCAGATCTTTAATCCACTCCTCCGGAACTTTCCTGGGCCATTTGCGCCCCACTACTATAGGTTCTTTTCTTTGCTCACCTATATGAGGTTTACGGAGGCGCAGCGGAATCATGGCGTGATCTGTCCATGGCACCTGCTTGGGTGCAAGCACCTCCAATCTGGGGTCGTTTGAAAAAATGGGGTCTAGGAGGTGACCTTTTTCGTGGGTAGCTGACGGTGTCAGTTGTAAAAGCTGTAGGGCCTCCAAGTCAGCTAGGCATCTCCTAGCTGACGGGTCATTAGGATCATCCAGATGGATGTTGAGGTCACCTAACACTGTGAGGGCACTTTTCCCTATTAACATGCTCGCCAGCATGTCAGGGGCCGAGTCTAAAAATTGTGTACAGGCCCCTGGAGGTCTGTAGATCAATCCACCTGAGAAGGAGCTTGAAGGCGAAAGTGAAAGACTAAAAGCAAATGCCTCGGATTTTGCGATGTTAAGGGGGGAAATAGTACACCCTAGCTGTGTTTTGCAAATAATAGCAATACCCCCTCCTATCGCTCCAACTCTATCCAGGCGGAAAATTTCATAGCCCTGAGGTAGGGCTTCTAAAATTTCCGGGGTTGAACTTTCTCGAAGCCAAGTTTCGGTTAAAAACAGGACCTCCAATTCCTCTTCTTCTATTAGAAGTCTAATCTCCACCGCGTGCTTGGGAAGGGATCTGCAGTTAATTAGTCCCATCTTCCAGGCTTTGCAGTGACCCGTCCTATTATCCAATCCTAGTGCAATAGGCACCCTGGTCTCTCCCGAAAACCCACAGACCGGGCAAATCAAGGGCGGCTCTGCTCTCAGAGCATGCCTACACAATGGGTGAACGACTCCGTTCATAGCTAAAAGCTCCGTGTTAGTGTAACTGACGGGTTTTTCAGGGAGGATAGTAATTTGGGCAGGGTTCCTGGCCCCTGGTGGGCGCAGACGGGCTTGCCTTAGGCGTGCCTTTGGCGCGCCCGCTGCGCGCGTCCGCTGCGCGTCGGCGCCATCCCAAATTTAAGTGCAGCCTGAGCCAAAGCTTAAAGTGAGCACTAGAGCGCCGACTTCCAAGATGGCTGTGACCTAATGGCCACCCGGAAGTGAGGATGTTCGGCGTGGATACCTCCCTCCACAACAATCAGCTATGGGAGCTGTGGTGGACCGGGGAGTCTAAATCCAATAAACATGGTCTCGACATGGCCTCAACTAATGGTATATTGGGGTGGTGTGGCTGAGACATTATCGCACGCAACGGGCACAGTAATCACGGCCCAGGGACTACATTTCATACTCTGCATAACAAAACGCAATGCACGACGAAAGAATCTCAACAAATTCTTGGACCTGGCACTCGGCCTAGCCAAGCGCAGGCTAGCCAAGGCCTGGAAGTTAGCAATGACGCCCTCCACACGCACGTGGCTCTCTGATCTCCGTAGGGCGCTAGAAGCAGGGCACGAGATACTTCAAACTAACGCTGCTCACATGCCTGCCTCAGCAACCCCCACTGATTGGCACAGATGCTTAATCTTTGTAGAATCAAAACTAAATACTGCAAATCTTGTCTCACAACAGGGCCGGGACAGCGCTGACGCAGCCGAATAATAACCACTCACTAATCTAGTACCATGATAAAGGTGAGATATGCTCCACCCTGGCCTTCCCTCCCTCCCCCCTTTCTCACCCCATCCCACTACTACACCCCAGCCTCCCCAACGCTCACTGATGTCAGTAAATCATAACAGGCCTCCGGTCTCGGACACATCACCAGGAATAACCTACACTGGCACACATTATATCACACGAACAGCAGATCTGTCCCACACCCCATGTCGCTTGACAAACAAACATCAGGTTGCGATTGGAGTAGCGCCAAAAGTTGGCAGATGCCAAACATATACGATAAATTATGGAACAGTTGTTAACGTTTATTGAGATTTACTTGACAAATTAATGTAACCGTAAGATCCCGAAGTGACATTAACATTGCATTACTTTGACAATGTATGTACAACGTTGCCCGTATCCTTTATCCTATCTATGCTCGATTTGTAACTGAATGCAAGAAAATATGCACACTTTATACTGTCATGGATTAGTGTTCAAACTTATAACAAGCATTGGCAAAGCCAATAGGTCTCGCCTTTGGGATTAACTTTGTCAATGGTTTATAGCTTTTAGCAAACCCGATGCTGTGCAGCATAGCTGAAGAATAAAAAAAATATATGTTTTTGATGCTGCCGACTGATGGTTTCCAGGGATTATATTACACACCTTTTTCAGGAATAAAATGCCTGGAAGAAAGAGTACGATAATTATGTGGTCCTAGTCTCAAGAGGGACAGTTTGCAGAGTCTGAACCAAACCTGCAACAGTGGGTGCATCTACAAGCTACACCGTCTGGGTGTTTCATGTATTTGTGTTCTTCTGGAGTAATTATACCTGACAAGAAATGTATGACTGTGTATAAAGTGTATATGTTAATGAAAAACTATTTAATAAAGGAAAGACTCCCTCGTTGAAGGCCCGTGGCAAAAGTGTGTTTGGCATTGGGTAGCCCTATCATTTACGTGCATGCATATGGATTGAGGTCACAGGTTGAAAGGACAAGGCACTATTGTTAAAAATACAAATGCATGCAGGTACCTCCTCTTCTGACCTGAATGCCTCACCAGGTTCTATCTGGAGAAGACATTGTAGTTTCATCACAGTTGCAAGGTTCCACAGTTCCAGGATCCCTCCGAACAGTTCCGGATCTGAATGGCATGTGTACTGAAATGTACAAGAATCCGGTGTGTACATCCCAAGCCACTTACAGAGATAGTCACGGAACAATGAAACCAATGCAAGGTGTGTTAGGCAGAGCATGTATTGCTGCTTGGAAAAGGTGCCACACACGTCCCGCTGAAGGCTGGATGAAGGGAGCGAGTGCTCTGTCCACAAAAGCCAGCTTTGAATGAACAGCACATGATGGACAATAGTGAATGAATGGTACTGTGCAATGGCTCTCAGGTCTACAAATGAGTGAAGAGAGCTACGGCCTTGTCTCGTACTGTAATTGTATTTATATAGCGGTTACTACCCCTGATGAGGTGTCAAAGCGCTTTTTGGTGAGTAGCATGCTACTACAGAACCCAAAAAGGATTAGTGGTGGATTAGTATGTAAGCTACTCCCGTGAATGAAGGCACTAGTTTGATGAACAAGGGAAGTCATCGCTGCACTTAAGGCTCGTCTGGAATGTACACAGCGATAAATGCTGTTAGACATGCTGTTGAATGACCGGTGTTAAAACTCAGTGAGCCTGGGCTCAGTGAATGGTGCCACTCAAGTACCGCCCTGCCCAAAACTCTTCGCACGATTTCTCAAAAGTGAATAAATAGTATTAATCTTGTTACTCACACTTAAAAGATTGATGCTATACCATAGACTCGTTGAGACTAAACCATGGATGGACGGTCCAATAGGAAGAGGCACAGCAAAGCCTGTACATATCAAATAATCTACAACAGTGAATGGTGGTCTGCAGAGTGCCCCTTGAAAAGAAAAAAAGCATAAAAGTGTTTTTTTTAAAAAAAGTGTTTGGGGAGAGTAACTGCGGGGTGTGGAGCGGAAAGCAACGCAGGAACCGAAGCAAATCTAAGGGGTGCTCATCTTTGCATCTATGTGCCCTTAACGTTGTCTCGCACATTACAGGCACTGGTAAAGCTTGGGAACCGCACGCTTAACAAAGCTACTGAATAATCCCCAAAAATCACGTGAGGCCCTGGCAGCAGCGTTTGGGGTGGTGCTATGTGCAGTACTAAAGGGCAGCAGATCTGCGGTGCAGGCTTGAAAGTGCATGGACAAGTCATGGTATTTAAGGAGTGTTTGTTGTAAAAATAAAGGTGAAGATAGTTGCCGTACACAAGAGTCTTGTGACATTTTGGGATTGAGTGTCTTGGCAAGTACAAACGGATTTCAGGAAACAACGGAGACTTTCTATCGAGTGCCTGGGTTAAAGTCTACATTGCAGATGGCTTGAGGACTTCTGGGGATCAGGATACCACAAGAGGAGAGGTACCTTATTGGCTGCTGCGCTTGGGTCCGGCATCCGCCACCGCGGAGCTTTCGAAATGTGGTGAGCTCGAATAAGTCGCTAAGAGAGCGTGAAAATAACTGGAGCCGCGTCCAAGCACTCAACGCTGCAGTCATAGCGCAAGAAAGAGGAGGGAATGCGTACCGGCCGCTGAGGATCCGTGTTCGATCCTTGGCGTTTGCTCAATAGCATGTGAATTTGGGCAAATTACTTATTTTCTCCCGCGGTTTACAAATGTATTCGTTTAAATTAAAAAAATAAATGAGCAGTGATCGCAACGATTTGGGAGGCGATGTGGGGCCGGACATAGCGCGGCCGCTAAAGTGAAAGCAACGTAACCTGATCCACGGCGAGGAATACAGCTGCCACCCTGCGCACTGCTGCTCGCTCCCGAGAGCAAAACGCCGTGGGAGTGAACCTTTGGAGAAGAGGTGGGACATGCACCCACCTTTGGCCATTTGCGTGCTTTCATTATTGAAAGCCACATGCAAAGGCCAATCCAATGTGTGGGAGGAGTCAGACCTTCACGGAGAAGTTTCGGGAAAGTTTGGAGTGCTCACAAGAAGCCTCCCATAGAGCAACGCATGCGCGCTGCACTAGGCTCGACCTAAAAATCAATAAACAGCATTTTTTTTTAAAAAGTAACAAAGGGGGAAGCAGCAGCACTGGCTATACACCGACGCCTGAGGGAGTTCACTTCTGCACAGCAAGAGCGGGAATGACGATTCTCAGATTAACATGACAAGAGAATCAGGATTTCATTAAAGACACGGAGGCTAACATTATGCATAATCTTTTATTTGCCACTCCTGTCAGCAGCACCTTTTAAGAATCTTCAACCAAACAACAATACAGAATTGGAATTCTTAAAAAACATTAAAAGTCTCTAACATGGAACTCTCTTCCTCTTTTAAATGCGAAACTGCGAAGATATAGACTCCTCCTCCATCCGACTTTTCCAAGACTCCTGCACCTTACATCTGTGCATCTGAAAACAAAGAACAAATTTAAGCTCCTATTTCTCACAAACCTCAAAATCTACCCTCAACGTACACAATTGATAAATATACTCTATGCAAATCCTCTTCCTATTCAATACACCTATAAAACCTTTTTTATTTTTTTATATAACAAATTCTTTATAAAACTCCTAGGGAGGGGCGGGGGGGATAATGTTAGCCTCTGTGTCTTTAATGAAATCCTGATTCTCTTGTCATGTTAATCTGAGAATCGTCATTTCATTACAAGACCGGAGGCTACCATTATGCATGTTGAAAGCCCTTCAGCACAATATCCGACATGTGCACAATTGGTCTAAAATAATGCTTTGAAAGGTACCCACATTGGACCAATCTGCCGCCTTCAAAATGTTCTCTAAACTTACAGCAGACCAACATGCTTTACTTGCCATTGCACCTCTTACTGAATGTGCTTTATATCTCTCCACATTCACTCCAGCCTCTTTCACTGCAAACTTCACCTTTCTTGAAATTGTTGCTGTGCTTACCGCTCCAAAGGGTTTTACAAAAGATATCAATAACTGGTGCTCATCATCTCTTCTCCAGAACTCTACATTCATACTCCCTCAAACACTCTACTACCACAGCTTCTTACATTCTTCATATCTTGGGTTAAAAACAAAACTTGTAATTGTTTTCGTTCTCTTCCGAATTTAAAAAAATACACCATCTGGTCCGAACACTCCATTACTTCCCTCCAGACACTTGACATCCAATACACTCTTGCATGAAACCAAACACAACAAAGTTGCTAACTTTACAGCAATATTCTTGTTAGACACATTTGTTTGCTGGCCATTCCATGAAAAGTTTTAACATCAAATTAACATTCCATAAAACTTCATACCTTGCCTTAGGAGGACTCTTAATCTGCATGCTCTTCAAAATTTTACAAATCAAGGCATTACTTCCTACAGATTTACTACCAACCACTGCATGACCTGCAGAGATAGCCGACCTTTAACAGTTAATTGTTCTATAACTTAAACCTTTCTCAAAATTCTTAACCAGAAAATTCACCACTTCTACTACAGGCACCTCCACGGGATCCAAATTCCTCTCCAAGCACCAACTACCCAAAATCTCCAAACACCTCTGTATCTTCTTCTAGTCCCTGGTGCCCAAGACTCCTCGAGTAACTCTGCAGCCCCTTGCGAAAGTCCTTTGTATGCTCCAGAATTCCTGACACTTTCCAAACAAGAAGGTTCAAGACTCCTTCCAAAACCAGGGGATGCTCTTCTCCTACCTCATTGCACAACAAACCTTCTCTTGCTGAAATCAAAGGCACTTCGCATGCCAACGACAATACAGCCGGAAACCACGCTTGAGATACCCAGAAAGGAGTAACCAGAACCAGCTGGCATCTCTCCTTCCTCACCTTCAGAAGAACCCTGTGTATCATTGCAAAAGGAGGAAATGCATAGCCCCTCATCTTTGTCCATTTCTGTTGAAAGGCATCTACCGCTTCCGCTCCTGGATCTGGCAACCACCTGAAATACCTTTCCACCTGACATGTTAACCTCGTTGCAAACAGGTCCACCTCTATTGGCCCAAAGGGTCCATCTATCCTTGCAAAACAAACTCGATTCACTATCCAATCGCTGTAATCTCTTACATGCCTCGAGTTCCAATCCGCAACCACATTCATGCTCCCTGGGAGGTATTCTGCTCTCAGCGAAATCTTGTGCTCCAGACAGCACCTCCAAAATTCCTTTGCAATGTCCGATAGACCCTTTGATCGGCAACCTCCCAGCCTGTTTATGTAAGGCGCCGCCGAAATATTGTCCATCTTTAACAAAACGGTTCGTCGTTGAACCTCCTTCCTGAAACTCCTCAAAGCATGCAAACCTGCCGTCAATTCCTGCCAATTTATGTGCATCCTTCTCTCCAAATTTGACCATACACCACCTGTCTCTTTCATTCCCAATCAAGCTCCCCAACCATATCCACTGGCATCCGTCTCGAACACAAAATCCAGCACACAACCAAAAATTGCCCTTCCGTTCCATGCATCCAAGTTGTCTAACCATCAACCTAATTCTTCCTTCACCTCTATATCCAATTTCACTTGGTCTCTATACCATAATCCTCCTCTCAAGGCTTCCACCTTCACTCTCTGCAATGCTCGATAATGCAATGGCCCTGGAAAGATCGCTTGAATTGGTGAAGAAAACAAACCCAAAACTCTTGCCAAATCCCTCAAGAATAACGTTTCCTTTCACAATACTCTTACAACTTCTTTATCATACACACCTTCTTCTACGTTAACATCAAAACTTCTCCTATAGAATCTATCTTGAATCCCAAAAACTCCATGCTCTGAGACGCAATCAAAACTGACTTCTCCTTGTTTATTTAAAAACCCAACTTTTCTAAAAGTTGGTTTGTTTCCTGCAACTGTATTCTCAACTCTTCCGCATCCTGAGACAATTAAAATATCAACCAGAATCCTCTCTCCATTAAAAAGGCCACACCCACTCATCACCTTTGTGAAGCACCACAGTGCCAAAGGCAGACCTAAAGGAAGACACAAACTTGTACAGCTTGCCTCTCCATCTGAACTGAAAGAAACTGACATTCTCCTTCATCGGAATTGTAAAATACGCATCCTTCAAATCTAGTTTCACCATTTAATCTCCTTTCTGTAAAATGTCTCGTAAAAGATGTATACCCTCCATCTTGAAATGTCTGCAAATCAAATTTTGATTTAAACCTCTCAAATTTACCACAAGTCACCAACCCTTGTCCTTTTTTTCCACCAGAAACAACGTGCTTACATACCTTCTCATTTTTTCCTCCACCAGACAAATTGCACCTTTCTGTAATATTGCATCTATTTCTTTGTCGGCTATTTCCATTTTTCCTGAGATAAATTTAACTCTTTTGGTTATATTGCCTGTACTGGTCTTTTTACAAACTCCATTTCGAACCCTTGGACTGTATTCAGTACCCACGGATCCCTCGTGATCCTTCTCCATTCGTCCTGAAATAGACGTAAACATCCTCCTACTCTTTCTTGGGAAGAACCAATAGTAATCCCCATACTCACCTCTCAAACTTGAAGCTGACTGTCCTCTTCCTCGACTACCACTGCTTGCTCTGTCAAACCGTCCACGTTGTGGGAAAAAACCAGAGGAACCCTGGAAACCTCTTCCTGTTCCCCTGTGCAAGAGGTTGTATTGGGATCTCTGGAAACCGCGGCCAGCATAAGATCCTCGTCTGCTGGCCCTTCCAAAAACCCCTCCAAACACCTTCCTCATATTGTAGTGAGCTTTATCTAAAGCCGTATACGTGGCCACGTTTGCCTAAACCTTTCACCATCCCTTCTCCAAAAAGTAAACCTTTCGCCTCACTACTCGCCTCCTTCTCTGCCATCTCACCCAACTTTGGGTTTATTTTCATTAAAACAGATTTCCTTCTCTCTGTCAATAAGCCTGCATTCGCATTCCCTAGAAACACCATCGCCCTTTGGCTCCGGCCTCTTAGTACCTCCACATCCACCTGTTCACCATTCAAGTGAGCCTTCTGTGCCATGTCCATTATTTTAGTAAGTGGACCTAATATATCCAAAAGCTTGTCCTGGCATTGTTTTATAAACGCTCCAAACCCTTGCGAGGGTCCCTTCCCAACTTGTACAAATATGCAATCAACTCAGGGTCCATGTTAGGTGTATAGCAAACTTTACTCTCAATTTGTGGCCTTGAAAACTCTGCTTTTAAAATATTCCTGACCTCCTTTTCAAGCGGCTTCCTAATTCATTTCTTAATAAACCTATTCACGTGGTCCAATGGCCACCAATCCGCACTCCTAGAATGCCGCAGCTCATAAGAACGGAACATTTCAGCACCTAATGGATCCCTGATGACTGACTTATTGTAGTTGCTACATCATCCCTTAAGTCCTCATTTAAATAGTCATCTTGATCCACATCAAATATATAATCATCATAGACCTTACCTGACCCTTCTAAAACTGTGTTCTCAGCTTCCATCAACTCATCTTCATCAGAATGATCCTGAGTGCTGCCAAGGACACCTTTTCTCTGCGTGCCGCTATGGGCACCAACTCTTGTGATGGAGTTAAATCCATCCTTGCTTCTCTTATCCAAGGGTTTTGTTTTCTTTTGCTTCTTCCCTTTTCTTATTACTTCCTCATCCGAACATGACCAAAAATCCTCTTCAGCTCTATCACCTTTTCTCTTCTTCTCTAAAACAATCTCTACTACTTCTCTCATTGATGCTTTAACCTTTCTCTGTATCAACCTCATTAAACTATCCTCACTAACCCTCGCTTCAACTACCAGTGATTGAACAACATTCTCCTCTGAAGTCCTCTTCTCTAACCTTTTCTATATATCTCACAATGGCAAAATATTACTTCCCCCCCATACACGAAAAAAATAATCTCCAACTCGTTTTCCGATCGTCTGGTACAATTACCGTTACCTGACTGCCTCCCACACCTTATGTTGCTTAGCTACGTAATAATCTAACTCTTCCTCTCCATCGCGAGCGCGTTTCAATTTTTCTTAATGTAAATTATCCCAAAGCAAGATGATCACGACGAGCCAATCATTGCCTAACGAACAAGTTACTTACCTTCGGTAACGCTTTTTCTGGTGGATACAGTATCTGCCTGTGGATTCCTCACCTAATGAATATCCCCTGCGCCAGCATTCTGCGGAAATTTTTCGTAGCTCTCCGCGCCGACGAGGTCGTCATAGCATCATGGCTCCGCACGCGGCTCCGCATGACGTCACCGGAGCCATAAGAAGACCACGTCGGCGTGATGATGTCAGTTCCACCCATTTTTTCCGTGCCACCGAGGCAAAACGGGCGAACCGACCATAGAAACAATGCATACCAAGTATACAGAATTCACACAAATACACTTAGTGTAAAATAAAATGAGAATGCTTGAATTTCAAACAAGACAACAATAAAACAATAGTAGGTAACAAGGTCTTGAGTACATGAAAATACATCAAATAACTAATACCTCAGCTTTTATGGTATAAAAGGGTGGACAACGGGGAGGTGGGTGGGCCAGTGAGGAATCCACAGGCAGATACTGTATCCACCAGAAAAAGCGTTACCGAAGGTAAGTAACTTGTTCTTCTGATGGATACATCTGCCTGTGGATTCCTCACCTAATGAATAGAATCCCACAGCAGTACCTCACCCGGAGGAGGGAGTCCACCCCACTATACCAAAAAGTCCTGTAAAACAGAGCGAGCAAAATGGCCATCCCGCCTCACTTCGGAATCTAAGCAGTAGTGTTTCGCGAAAGTGTGGAGGGAGGCCCAAGTTGCCGCCTTACATATGTCCAACACAGGAACACCTCTAGACAAGGCAGAAGTAGACGATTTAGTCCTGGTAGAATGAGCTCTAATGCCTACAGGAGGCTCCTTACCAGCCAGGGAGTAGCATATCTTGATGCACAAGATGATCCATCTGGATAAAGTGCGCTTGTGCACCGCCTTGCCCTTCATGCGACCAGCATATCCAACAAAGAGCTGCTCATCTTGGCGAAAGTCCCTTGTTCTGTCCAAATAAAAGCTAATCGCTCTCTTTGGATCCAAACGATGAAGCCTCTCTTCCTCCTTGGATGGATGAGGGGGAGGATAGAAAGTAGGAAGGGTCATAGACTGACCTAGGTGGAAATGAGTCACCACCTTAGGCAGAAAAGCAGCCCTGGTCCTAAGCACCAACCTTTCAGCATGTATGGTCAGAAAAGGAGGTTAACAGGAAAGAGCCTGAAGCTCACTCACCCTCCTAGCCGAAGTGATGGCCACCAGAAAGATCATTTTAAAAGTCAAAAGTCTCAACGGACAACTATGCATAGGTTCGAACGTTGAACCCATTAAAAAAGACAACACCAGATTCAAATCCCACTGGGGCATAATAAAAGGAGTGGGAGGAAACTTGTTTGTCAGCCCTTTAATAAATCTTAAGACTATAGGAGACTTAAATAAAGAAGGCTGATCAGGTAAACACAAAAACGCCGACAATGCCGACAGATATCCCTTAACAGTGGCCACAGCACAACCCTGCTGGGCCAAATGAAGGGAAAAACAAAGAACGTCAGAAAGATGGGCTTTTAATGGATCAATAGATTTCTCTCCGCACCACTTAACAAATTTAGACCACCTGTAAGAATAGACAGACTTGGTGGAGTGACGCCTGGCCGATAGTATAACGTCCACAACGTCAGGCGGGAGAGAAAAAGAATTCAAGTTGCCCCGTTCAATCTCCAGGCATGAAGGTGCAGGCTCTGGAGGTGGGGGTGTAGAACTTGCCCCTCCATCTGAGAGAGGAGGTCTACCCTGAGAGGGAGACTGAGCGGAGGATACAACGAGAGGTGAAGAAGATCCGTGAACCACACCCTTCTCGGCCAATCCGGGGCGATCAATATGACTTGGGCCCGGTCTTGGCGAATCTTCCTCAAAACCCGTGGAATCACGGGTATGGGAGGAAACGCGTAAATGAGTTGTGAGCTCCAACTCAACTGAAACGCGTCCCCCAACGCTCCCTGCCCTGGAAACTGGAGACTGCAGAACGACGGGCAGTGCGCGTTCTCTAGAGTGGCAAACAGGTCCACCTGAGGAGTTCCCCACGTCCGGAAGATGTGTCGAACAACCTCTGGATGAAGCCTCCACTCGTGGTCGGCGGAGAACTGCCGACAGACTGTCCGCACGCACGTTCAGCACCCCGGCCAGATGATTTGCCATCAAGCAAATACGATGGTCCTGAGCCCAGGAGCAAAGCCGCAACGCCTCTCTGCAGAGACGGTACGACCCCACTCCTCCCTGCTTGTTTATATACCACATCGCGGCAGTATTGTCCGTCAAGACCTGAACCGACTGACCGCGAAGGGAAGGGAAGGGAGAAAGGCCTTGAGCGCCAAACGTATCGCCCGCTATTCCAGGAGGTTGATGTGAAACAACCTTTCCTCTGGAGACCAAAGACCCTTGATCTCCAGATCCCCCAGATGTGCACCCCACCCTAGGGTAGAGGCATCCGTTATCACTGTGGTCACAGATGGAGGAAAGTGGAAAGGCTTTCCCTGAGACAGATTGGCCTCCACTCTCCACCAAGACAGATCCGCTGCAGCTTCCCTGGAGATCCTCACAGACTCCCTGAGATCTCCGTTGTGCTGATACCACTGCCTGCGGAGACACCACTGGAGTGCCCTCATGTGCCAGCGTGCATTTGTGACCAGCAGGATGCAGGAAGCGAACAGACCGAGCAGGCGAAAGACCTTCAGAACTGGAATAACCGCTCCATTGTGAAACAAAGGGATCATTTCCTGAATGTCGAGAATCCTTTGCGGAGGTGGAAAAGCTCGACACACGGTGTCCAGTACTGCCCCTATAAACAGGTTGCGCTGAGAGGGCACCAGGTGAGACTTGGGTACATTTATTGAAAAACCCAATTTGTATAACAGCTGGTCTGTAACCTGCAAATGATGACTCACCATCTCCGGAGACTTTGCCTTTAACAGCCAGTCGTCCAGGTAGGGGAAAACTGGAATCCCCAACCTTCTGAGATGAGCTGCCACCACCGCCATCACCTTGGTGAAGACTCGAGGTGCGGTAGTAAGACCAAACGGAAGGACCGCAAACTGGTAGTGTTGCGACCCAACCGTGAAACGGAGATACTTTCTGTTTGACTTCAGGATGCGAATGTGGAAATAAGCATCCTGCAAGTCGATGGACACCATCCAGTCCTCTTGTTGCAGCGCCTGAAGAACCTAGCTAGAGTTAGCATCTTGAACCTCTCCTGTTTGAGAAACAGATTCAAGATTCTGAGGTCCAGGATGGGACGTAACCTGCCATCCTTCTTGGGGATCAGGAAATACCGGGAGTAGCACCCCTGACCCCTCTCCTGCTCCGGAACCACCTCTATTGCACCTTTTTGTAACAGGGTAAGAACCTCCTTCTGAAGGAGCAGTAAATGATCCTCTGTGCAAAACCCCTGACAAGGAGGGTAAGGCGGGGAAATTCCCTGAAAGGAAGAGCGTACCCATTTTCTACAAGATCTAGAACCCAAAGGTCTGAAGTTATTAGTTTCCAATCTTGTAGAAAATGAGTAAGCCGACCTCCCACAGGACCCACATGATCCAGGATGGCGGATCTAGGGCTGCTTTGCTGCATTACCGGGAGGGGTTGGGGAGGCAGAAGAGGAGGAGGAAGAGGGATGTCGTCCAGCTCCACGAAAGCGACCTCTGCTTTTACCCCTGTAGGATTTATACAGAGGGTTTTGCTGTTGAGGCTGACGGGAACGAAAGGAAGATTTCCCAAACCCACGGTACCTTTTGTATCCATAGCCCCTTGACTGAGGCTGTAAACCCAAGGATTTCGCCATGGCTTTGCAGTCCTTAAATCTCTGCAACGCAGAGTCAGCTTTTTCCCCAAAAAGCTTAGAGCCGTCAAAGGGAAGATCCAAAAGAGCAGCTTGGACATCCGGTGAAAAACCCGAAGACCTCAACCATGCATGTCTCCTAGTAGCAACAGATGAGCCCATCACCCTTGCCACCGAATCTGCAGTTTCCAGCCCCGACTGTATTACTTGGCGAGCAGCTGCTTGAGAGTCCACCAAGACTTCATTTAAATTACCCCGATCCTCCTCAGATAATTTAGGGAGAATCCGCTTAGCAGAGTCCATGAGGGCGTGAATGTATCTGCCCAACAGACAAGTCGCGTTGGTGGATTTTAAAGCCATACTAGCTGACGAAAAAACTCTTTGCAGACTGCTCAAGCTTTTTTGAATCTCTGTCAGCTGGTGCTTGAGGAAATGAACCCACAGACTGCTTTGAGCATGAAGCTTGAACAACCAAACTCTGAGGTGACGGGTGAGAAGAAAGCAATTCAGGGTCCCCTGGTGCTGGTCTATATCTTCTAGAGACAGATCTAGAAACTGCAGGAGCAGTAAGGGGATTACTCCACACCTCCAGAATTGGCTCCGTCAAGGCATCATTGAAAGGCAAGAGGGGCTCAACTACAGAGGAAGGAGAATGAAGAACCTCTGTGAGAAGATTTGGCTTATATTCAGCCATTGGAAGCTGTAAATCCAACAGTTCAGCTGCCTTCCTAATCACAACATGATAAGGAGCAACATCCTTTGAAGGAGAAGTCTTCTGCGAAGCAAAATCCACTTCTGGTGACACATCCAAACCACTTGCCTCACACAAGTCTTCCAACAAGTCCTCAGACTCATTTAATTCACCTTCTTCCATGTCACCAGCCTGTACTGCTCCTCCTCAATTAACCTTTGAGCCTCCCTTCTAGAACGCATCCTCGGCTGCGGCGTCGACGGCGCCATCCGCGGCGTCGACGGCTCCGGCAGCGGCGTCGAAGGCGGATCCGTGACAGCAACCCTCGCCGAACGAACCCGAGAAGAAAGGATGCCAGATGGAGCCGGGGACTGACCATACGGCGTCGACATCTTTGGTGCCGGAAACTGCCAATACGGCACCATCGGCATATAAGGCATAAAGGGGGCCGGAGGGTAATGCTGCGGCACACCCAAATTAAATGCCAAAGGGCCCATGGGACCCGAAGGTGCTCCAGAGGGGCAAGTGGCTCTGGCAAAAACACCATACATCAAGAACTGCGATGGATCCGAACCTGGCGCCGGGAACGAAGGATACTGCGCCGGTTCTACCTCCGAAAGAGGAACCTCCGGAGTCGGAGCCACTGGAGCCACAGGAACAGCAGGAGTCACCTCATCCACCGGATTCGATGCACCATCCGAAGCCGGAGAATCCACCGACGCCGGAGACTGCGCCGGCGTGCCCACATAAGGAGACCGGACCGGAGACATCCGTGGAGACTTGGAAGGAGAAGGAGAAACCAAGTCTTTGACACGACGTCGAGGAGCTGGAGAAGGCGACTTCGAAGCTCGAGACTTCGACGAACGACGTCGAGACCCATGCCTCGTCTTCTTCTTGTGCCTTCTCTTCGATCCATGCGAAGTCGACGACTCCGACTTCGATCGTTTACGACCCCTTTTCTCCTTCCTCACCTTGGACATGTAGAGTTTAGCCTCTCTTTCCTTCAACGCCTTCGGGTTCATCTTCCTGCAAGAAGAGCAACCCTCGACGTCGAGATCACTCGAAAGACACCAAAGGCAGTCATCATGCGGGTCAGTGATCGACATGTGACCTCTGCATTCCTTACAAGGCTTGAAGCCTGACTTCCTTTGAGCAGACATGTCGAAAAGAGAAACAAATAAAGTCCCGAAACAAAGTAACCGTAGAAAGATAGGAGAGTCCCAGAAAATCCGTTAGCGTCGACAGCGCGGAAAAAAGGGAACTGACATCATCACGCCGACGTGGTCTTCTTATGGCTCCGGTGACGTCATGCGGAGCTGCGTGCGGAGCCATGATGCTATGACGACCTCGTCGGCGCGGAGAGCTACGAAAAATTTCCGCAGAATGCTGGCGCAGGGGATATTCATTAGGTGAGGCATCTACAGGCAGATGTATCCATCAGAATTCCTCGTACACGTGTTTTCCCTTTACTCTTTTTTTATTTGTTTTTTATTTTTACACGCAGCCGGAAAGCAGCGCAAACAAACAGAACGCGCTCAACACCGCCTCGGCACGCTCCTTCTCGCGCTCGTCTAACAGTAAGAGATTCGCCGAATCCTACCACACCATAAAATTTTTTATTAACCTTATGTCACATAAAAAAAATTAACCCTTATGCTATGCCTATCAACTTAGCCAAAACAATATACAAGACTCAACTAAAAAACTTCTTTTTACATATTGACAAACTTATACTTGAAACAATAATAATTGATCAAAAATCATACATACATCCTGCTTCTGAAAATTAGAAGCTTCCATACAATCGAAAGCTCGCTCTCACACCAAAACGCTAAAAGTACCAAATGACAATAACAGAAGGTACTTATCTGATCAGGAGCAGCATTTAAAAGAGGAAGAGTTCCATGTTAGAGACTTGTAATGCTTTTTAAGAATTCCAATTCTGGATTGTTGTTTGGTTGAAGATTCTTCAAAGGTGCTCCTGACAGAAGTGGCAAATAAAAGATTATGCATAATGGTAGCCACCGGTCTTGTAATGAAATTGCCTAGAATTATCGAAGAAACCTATGCTAAGCTAGGCAGAGAAAAAGTGGGAGCCAGACCTGGGAAGCCACAAGTTAAGAGTAATTCTGAAAAGGATAAGTCTAAGCAAGCACCCGATCCTTCCAAGAAGAAATGGGACAATAAACAAAAAAATAAACAACACACAATCACGGGATGGGTCTCCTCAACAGTAAACCACTGACAAATATAATCTAAGAAACTGTGATAACATTAGAAAGCCTGACGGGTATCAGGATATTGATACACATTCCTCTTGATCCTTTCAGGATTCATCTGATACACGTTAAGGGAGAGGTGGACGGTCAGAGTGCAGATAAAAAGAGCGTGTGAAGCCGAAAAGGGGAACACATCGCACTTCAGACTACATCTTTAAAAAAAGAAGAGAAACAAAAGACTCCTAAACCTCAATTCAAAAAGAAGAAGGTAGCTGGGATTAAAATAAGATATGCCCAGGCTACTGAGGACTCTGCTTCTGAACAGGCAGTGGGCAGTGACGATGCTGGACAGCACGGCAGAAGCCACAATAGCTCGCTGGAATCGGATGGATTATATGGGGTAGTAGCGCTGAATGAGCATATCACAGTAGAAACACCTGATACAAGGTTAAGTGTGTCACATCATTTATACAAAATAACGCTCCAAATGGGGGGGGGGGGGAAGGACATACCCTGAAACATCAAGGCTCTCTTTTGGGAGAACCGGACATATGGTTACGATATTCTTTTGGCTGAAAAGGATTGGCCACCTGAGTTCGTATTGGAGTGCCCAATGGGGGAAACTGTAATTTTACCTGCTTTCTCTGACCTCGTTCCAGAATCAGTTAAATATTCATATGCCAAGGAGTGGGCGTTAACGATAGCTCCTGCACTATACCGCAATCATGTTGGGTGGGATGATGAGTTGCCTCATCACGAGATCCGCTTAAATCAACTCCTCAACCCCAGAGACAGTACCCAATAAAACATCAAGCTAAGAAATAAGTTAAGGAAATCCTAGAATAACTTGAATACCAAGGTGTGATAGAAAATTTCATCTCATCCATGAATAATCCCTGGTTTCCTGTAATGAAACCAGAAAATTCATACTGTTAAGTTTTAAACTACAGACATTTGAACACATCCACACACACATTTGCAGTAGAAAATACACATAGTGTCGCACTGATGAATAACATTGTGCGGACTAAATACAAAACAATACTAGGTATCTCAAATGGATTTTTCTGCCAGAGTATAGCTCCGGAAAGCAGGTATTTGAAAGCATTTTCAGCGCTAGGTTCACAATGGCAATGTTGCAGTTTACCTCAAGGGTATAAGAATAGCCCTGGGCTGTGTTCAGCCACAGTAACAGAGTTACTTCAAAATTTTGATGAGGAGGCGTTGTCCTATGTAGATGATATTTATCTGAAGGACGATGAATTAATGGAACACTTGGACAGTGTAGACAGCATAAATCTGTGGTTTGCTCACTTGGGCTACAAATGTAATTTCAAAAAATCTAAAATTGCCCATCTCAATGTCCTGTTTTTGGGATACAAGTTGTCAAGTGAAGGCAAAAGCCTGGCAGCACGTTTTCGAAAAATGTGTGTTGCTCCAACATCCAACGACTATGAAAAGACTACAATCCATTTTAGGATTCTTAAATTTTGTCAGAACATACATTTTTTATTAGGCAGAACGAGTAAAACTATTCTACTATTTGATTAGACTGGATTTTTCAATCAACCATTGGACAAAGGAACATACAAACATTTTATATTCAGTACAAGCTGATATGATAGCTTCCAAACACTTACACACACGTGTAAATACAACTAACTTGGTGATCCACGTATTCGCAGGACCAACTGGGTACACATATATCACTTTCAATGAAGGTGATACAGTACCCATCGCATACAAATTACATTTGTACACAAACACTGAAATGCGTTTTGCACCCACTGAAAAAATTCACAGTGCTACAGACTGCTGTAGTGAGAGAGAGAGAGCACTAGTTCAGGGAAAACGCATAATTGTCGTTACCCCAGCACCAACCTTAGAGGCCATTACCAAAGAAACGTTCCAAATGCCAAAGCATTACATCCTCGAAGGATTCCATGGGCTAACTCTCTCACTGCAATTGGTGTAGATTACAGATTCCATTCTACACTACAAACACAAGCATTCGTGCATGACAACAAGAGAATCCTCTGCCAAATGAAATAATGCCTTTAGATCGATATGATTACATCATTTATACCGATGGATCTGCTCAGCCTGCTGTAGGGACACAACACCAATATTCTGTGGCATGCGCAAGAGTAAAAGGGCGCATGCATGACAAAGTTCTGTCCCCCCAAAAAAAACCACACGCAGCCCCCAGGGGATTGTACAGCGCAGCTGGCAGAGTCCAAAGCCCTAATTCTGGCACTACAAAGATCGGATCACGGATTCCCCACACTATTATAGTGTGTGATTCACATTAATGTGTCCAGTCCTATAATGATTAAATTCACTATTGGTGCCAAAATGGATTTTGAGATTCCAAGGGTTGCACAATTAAGCACAAGCTGCTTTGGGAACAAGTGGCAAAGCTGAAAGAATGCTTGCCACAGGCTCATGTTATCCACACATTGGGTCATCAACGTGTTGGCGTTCACGTTGAAGGGAATTCCATGGCTGATGAAGCCGCTAAGGCGTTGCTGTAATCACTCGTTCAAGTACGAGATTGGACAGAGACATCATGACGGCTGTCAATGCTGCTCGTAAGGACACCCACCTGCCGAAAGGCTTTCCACTCAAGTACTCCTACAAGTTAGATACACAAAACATTCCGTATGCTCAGATTCCAGGAGTGGGGGATAGAGTTATACCAAACACTGATCGCAGATTGGGATGGATACTAGCAGCACATGAGGGTCTGGGTTCAGCACACGCAGGGGTTACTGCTACAGTCTTGTTACTGAAGCAGCGCTACTGGTGGACAGGTCTAACTAAACAGACCAAGGACTTTGTCTCAAAATGTGACATCTGACAGCATATGAAGGGCTCAACCGTAGCACGTCCACCTCAGACACCTCTATCGATCTCAGACAAGCCTCTGGCTTGTGTTTAGTTGGATCACTGCGGCCTCTTACACTAAGGTGGGGCTTACAAGTACATCGTGGTGGCAGTGGATTCATGCTCCAGATTCCAGTGGGTTTGACTGCAGCACTCTGCTGACACTTGAACTGTTATAAAAGATTTGCGAGCCTTCATATGGACATACGCAATTGGCACACTACATTCCAACCAGGGCAGGCATTTAGTTATTGGGCTTACAAAGAAGCAATGGGAAGTTTGGGTGTGGCCTTGCGGTACTCCTCCCCCTATCATCTTAATGGAAATTCGATAGTTGAGAGGAAAAACATGACAAAGCAGTCCTTAACAGCAAGGGTATTAGGCTCGGGTCGCAGTTGGGTCAATCACCTATATGGGGTTCAGAGGGCACTCAATAACATGCCAAGAAAATCCCTGGGGGGGGTTATACTCCATATGTAATTCTGATTGGTCTGAGAATGTGGGTACAAGACCTCGATAATGTCAGTGCAGTGGTGGTGGAAACATCATTTGACATCAATGAACGTTTGGCTGTTTTACAGGAACTCAATGAATTCCGGGGCGCTCAAAGCAACGTCTAAGTAAAACGTATCACCACTGGAGAAGTGAAGGACATACCGGAAAGAACTGGCTGGGTCCCAAAGATTGTGGACTTGGTCAGGAAAAAAATTGTGGACAAGAAAGAATTTGGGACTTCATACAGAGCGCCTGTACCTGTCCCGCCTGTCGAAGGTACCAGAACTGTACTTCTTCCGACTCTTGCTAGCCACCGAGACAAAAGGTTTGTCTCCATTGATCTGATCAAACCACACTATGTGGCCGATTCTCAACAGTAGGTCGCGTGGGCTCCTGGGTAGCCGCTGCACTCCTCTCGCAACTGTTCAGGAAGTTCAGATGGAAGCTTTAATAACTACAGAAGACTCCCCTCTTCAAAGAAAAGCTGTAAACAACAATTTAGTATTACTTCTTCCTGTTGAAACAAACTGTACAGTCCACAAGTACAGAAACTCAAATTTCTATTCGAAAAATCGACGTCTACGTGAATATGCCACAGATCGAATCATCTCCCACTTCTACAAAACCTGATCTGCCAAAAATAGACCGGATGGCGACTGCTACTTCATGCATTATGACAACTTCTCATTGGATTCAAGTGAACCCGAGATAACACCGCTCTCCCTTTCAAGCTACGAGTGTATGCTCTATATCTTTGGCGGAAAAAGGCATATTTTGTTACTCCTTGGTTCCATCTCTGGATTACAATTGGATTACTTTTCTGGCCCTTTGGATCCGTTTGGTAACTGTCTTTTTCATACTTCTGAATGGACACCATCTCCCAGAACGCTCTGCAGTAGAACTTGTGAACTTGGTTCTGAAATCACATGCAGCATCACACCGTGAACTAATGTGCCTGTCCCTGGTGAACATTACAGCAGTTCCAGTTCCGGAAGAAATAGTATGGGACAGGGTATCATATGATGTGTATGGTCCTACTGAACTTTTACAAATACCATAATTGTTTAAAATTTCCTTAAATGATATCATCACCTCTAGTACTTTCTCTGATGATTGGGACATTGAAACTGTGCACAATTTGCTTGCAGATCTAAAGCAATTGGCTGCATTTTTTTCTTATGAATTGTATAATGGTACATCTAATTTTGGCAATATGTTTTGCTATCAACATTATGGTCATCACTTTTTTACACAAAGCTAGTATCCCACATACTGTTTATAATTATACTCAATGGGAACACTGCCTAACAGCGCCAAAAGATAGTTCATAAACATTTGCACAAAGGTTTGCTTATTTTTCTGGTTTTGACACAACAGACCCAGCCTCTTACTACTATAGGCTTGCACCTACACCTGCAAAGAAAAATATGCTAACAAACACCAATCTGATCTACTCAGCTTCCTTTATATCCCAACAGTGTCAGGGTTTCGACTTTTGGAAAGACACCATAGACACAAGATCTGTCTGGGGGACAAAATATTGGCAGGTTCAGGGAACTGAGGCCTTATTCAGAACATGCCTCATACCACATCAAATAATTTTCCTGAATAAAACAGTGCAACAAACTTTCTGTCTTGGAATAACCAAAATGAAGGATTTGAACACACCTTGTATTCACGCATTCTCACGCTTTAAGAACTGGCAGTATTTCACACACCACAGTGAGGATACACTAGATACCATGATACGAAATGGTTCTCACAATTCATCAGCTCACAATTGGAAGGGATGGTTGGTTTGGACTGTGGCCACAAATGGGTATCATTCTAGATTTATGGGCAACACCGAAGGGTTTAGGATCAATAGGCCTGATCAGCGATAAGTACAGTCAGAACACTCTGGGGTGATGACATCATATAGTGTTGGGAAGTTGTGCCTTTATTGGCTAAAAACCTCAACATCACTCTCAGGTGAAGCAACATGTGTCCCGTCTTTCTGATGACATGGTTCTCAGGGATTTTCTATTAGGTCCCCGGAACCCACATCAAAAGCGCTTCTTGTATGCAATAAACAACGAGCTGTGGAACGTTTCGTAACAAGAAGCTGCTGAGAGATTGCGCAAGACTGACAGGGTTAATTTAGAAAGGCTTTGGCAGTGGCTGACAACGGTATGACAACGTCAACATCCAGAATTTGTTCACGGGGCAACATAGCATCTTCTGCAATTGACATAATACAACAGGATAAGCCTAATTTACAACATGGACAATCTCAACTACGGTCCTTTGTATTATTAAGCTGGACGCTGCAAACACTATGTTCTGGCCACGTGCTGTGGCGTTATATCAACAACACAAGCCCATTTCTGCCTATGATCTATCATCTATCGGAAAGACACATCGTAATGGCACGAAGAGATGTGAAATATACCATGCTTAACATTGAAAAATTAGACCAATTACCTTTCACCGTGGCTGAGACGCCATCCACAGAATGGATAATCCATAGTTACATCACCCTACCAGTCATGACTTTCCAATTCCAATATGGTCTACAATATCACCAAATAGGCATATATGAAGTGCTAGGGGAAGGTTATGTGCATGAATACTGGGAATTACCATTCAGGTTTAGATGCAGGAATGGGGACACAGAAGTTTTCCTTATGGTTCCGACTGTGAGGATGCTTTAAGCGGGTCCTTAGTTTGCAAGGACATTTCACTTCACGGGGCATGCAATGCTTCAGTTGCGAACTTGTCCTGTTATTTGAAGGGTTCTCCAGTTGTCGTGATTCATCCAGGCCTGAAGCTGCTTTCGATTGGGAGCTATTTGATCCTTAATGATCAAGGTTGCTGTGGAATCGCTGATCTGGTAATGGTTAATTCCATAGTCACTTGTTGCACACAAGTACTGTTTCCACCTGCCCGCAAGGTTAGGGAGGCAACACTATGGCCTTCGATAAATGTTTCCAACATACGCTTTGATTCTCTGAGCAAACTGAAAGCCATGATTTTTCAAAAAGATGTGGGCTTAACATCAGCCGGAGAGACGTTGATCTTCCCACTGCATTTTGGGGAGCTGGTGCACCATATCTTTAATATGTCTGTTACGAAGGAAATAGGGCACTTTTTTAAATGTATTGGCTCTGGACTGGTTAGCACCTTTCAGACGATTTTCAGAGTTATTCCATCATTTATCCACTCTATACTGGGAAGCGTTTTTGGAGGTCTCCCACTTGTCCTGCTACTTGTGGCGTGAAATGAATGCGTACTGGATCTACGTCTCGGATCACAATCAGTTGCGCCACTGGACATTGAAGTACTAATGGACCCCTTAAACAGACCCTCAAGGATTTCGCAATTTGCCAAAAAAAACGCAAAATCAGCAGTTTTGTAAAAAGACTGTGCTTTTAACAAAACCGCCAGCTAAATTTGAAGAAAATGCGATCTGATATATTTTTTTATTTGACGAGGCTAAAAAGGGTTGTGAATACATAAGTAACAGATATTATTGCCTCACAATTAACCCAACTTTTGGGAAACGGGGCAACCTTGTGGCCATCTTGTGGGTGTACACTGTAAATTCATGATAACTATGTGGTAAAAATTAGCGTGCTCTAACAAAACAAATCTTCACCTTTGAGTACATGTAAGAATGCAGAATCCACAGCAGAGTATGACTTTTTAATTGAGGCTATAATGCAGGCTCCTACTATCTTGCTGGTCCTGTCCGATGCAGCTTATGGAACCTTCGGTCCTATTTATATGCACACACATGATTTGCTAGTGTAGAGAAAAAATGTTCCTGGCTACCATCCTAAACCATTAAGTATTGGAATAATTCACCAAGTGCAAACGTCCTATGGGGACACACGCATATTAAATAGATTAGAAGTATTGGAATAATTCACAAGACTATTTTCTAAACCTTTCATAATAACTGTAAATTTTTAATCAATATAAATGAAAAAGTTTTCCAAAATGAATAATTTGGACTTATGATCTGGATGCAGTATGGGGTGGTATCATGATTTCAGGGTTGCTATAAGCCCTCATCCCAGCCCTGATATCTCGAGAGTCAAAGAACAGCTGGGGAACTACTCCAGTTTAGCATGCACATTCCATTAATGGCCTCTAGAAAATATGCATTAATTAACTAATTTTATGTTGAATTAGTGCATGCATCCACCAATCATAATAAACGATTTATCCAGCAGACTAGTAATAAAAGTTCGAAGCAAGCAAGAACCAGCACATCCACTAGGTCCTGATATTCATATTTTTTTGATACTGTTGGAAGAAGCATTTTCTCTCCTTGTCAGTCAAAGACAACCGTGAGCTGCATTTTATTCTACTCATTTATCCATCCCGATTTAAAAGATGCACTAATTTGAAACAGCATTTGCCCACTCTGGTCCTTGGTGATGGTGACTTGCTTGTGTTGTGTGGGTAGTGCTGCCACCAGGTTGCAAAGGCCTCACGGGCCCTTGTGTGCACCGAGCAGTGGGGGAATCGGGCCTGTGTCGTCATTATTGCATTTGCCATTTATTATACTTACCATTCAAATGCTTGCTTAAATGGAGGCAGCAGTCCTAGAAGGAGCCGCTGATGTAGTGTTGGTGACGGCCATGTTTGCTGGTTGAAGGGTGTGTGTTAGATAGTGTCAGTGGAATGAGCAATGTCTTCAGTTTGATTGGCGCTGGTGTGTTAAGAGTGTTGTGCTGACATCTGTCAGGTTGCCATCAGCGGCTGTTTGCTGGTTAAGTTATATTGTGTGATAAGGGACTCTGTGTTAAGTGAATGCATGTAGCTTGAGTGACCATAGTGCATCGTAATTTCTGCCTGTTGAGACATCTCCACGTCAAGCGGCGAGTTGAGAGACATTTGCATGGTCAGGGTTCTCAAGTGTAATCTGCTGCTTGAGTGACATTGGCAGATGGGATACTTCCGGGTCGCGGCATCATCAGCCACTCCAGGGGTTCGTGTGTTGAGGCACCTGCACATCAGGACCTTGCGCTCTCTGCAGATCGAGTGAGTGACATTTGCATGTTGATGACTCAGTGTGTCACTCAATTGATGGAATTGAGATCTGCTTGTTGAATGTCGCTGGTACATCACACTTATACAGAGTTAAGCCGATGGCCATTTAAGTGACATTGGTGCTTAAAAATCTTTGCTCAAAAATAACAGATGGACGGAATGCTGAATTAATGAAACATTCGCACGCAGTCACAGATCTAGGTTAAATCCATAGTTTTTTTGCACACCACGCCATTCCAGTTTAGACCCAGCCATATGCAAATCAGTCTTGACCATGCCCCCTTATGGGAACAGTCCAGCCCAAACTGCCAGGCCAGGTCCTCCCTGGGCACAGAAACAAGCATCCTGGGACCGGTTTCGGGGTAACACCCTTCATCAGCTAGGCTAGCTTGAATCTGGTGGGGTAGAGAAAAAGTTTGCGCAGCATCTGCGAGCTTCGTGTCTGACGTCTCCATGGTTAGGGGTGTCTCTGAGGTCTCCCTGTGCTAGTGTGCTGATTTTAACCTTTGCTTCAGAATGTTACCACAAAGGAGAATATAGCAAAAAAACACTCCCAGACACTTTAAAAATGCCTATTTCAAAGTGAAATACTCTGCTAAAATAGTTTCCATTGATTTAAGGCTGGAAAGGAATGATCACAAGTAAAATAAAGTGCTGCAATAATGCAGCAAAATATCCATTTTTGTGCTGCTAAATTTGATTTTTTGTGCCGCTAAATTTGCAAATCTATGCCGCAATATCCTGGGGAGTCTGCTTAAAGGCCCATAGGTAAAGTTGCCCCCAGCATATTATTTTGCTGATGAATGCATTCTTCAAGCCACCCTGGGATGGTTTGGCTCCTAGTGAACTGGATACAGGCTCCACGTAACGCGTACAGGATGCAACCCCGCCCTCAGCGGCTGCAGTAGGAAATTAATGGAATCACCTTTGCTCTATAAACCTGCTTCCAGGTGAGCCCCTGGAAACATCGTCTACGGTTGCGAGCAACAGTAATGTTGCATCTACCACTCTGAACACAAACAATTGTCTTTTTCCGTGTGGTGGGAACAATTTGCCTGTTTTTAAACAAAATGGATCAAAACAATTTTTGATTTATTTTTCTGGGCACCATGGCTTTCGGAGTGCTTGAGATTTCAAATGGTATAATAACTTATAAAGGCTTTTATGAATATTTTAAAAGGCGGCTTCCTTTTAGATGTTTTTAGAAGTGTTTTTAGACCTTTTTCATTTTAGTTTCGTTATGGCTTGCTGGCTTTTAGATAGCTTTTATATATCGACCCTTAGTATGAGGAGTGGGTGTTATGGGCCCGGGTTAGGCCCAAGTAACAGAGCTACACATTTTTCTTATATTGTCCTAATTTTGCACAATAATGTTTCTGCTGTGACCTTTTGCACATATTTGCACGTGCGACAATGTATGATTAGTTTTTCTCTGAAATTACTTTGTTTACTCATCTAACTTCACATACCAATATCACGATGCCTCGAACACCATGTACAAGACCTCTTGACGCACTATGTACAAATGTCGTTCTATCTTCATCCACGGGGCGATAGGGATATCTACATATCTATAACATTGCTAATCTATACGTACATCACAAGGATGCTTTTTATTATAAATAATGAGCATCCCAAAAGATTAGCAGAGAAGGCACTTCAGCTGACACAGAGGGTCCCTGCATGCTGAAAGTTTACCTGCAGAGGTCTGACATCTCCTTGAGGGGGGTGTCTAGTTCATGACCAAGACGGGCTCCTACATTCTCTCCCGCCAGGTAATGAGGTTGGGTTGTCCCTTGGGGGGATTCTTGGCTTCACACCTACACACACTCCAGGTACATGCATGTAGGGTTCACATTAGGAGTACGCCTGATTACTGCCTTGTTTTATATGCCTGCATATATAAACTGTTTTAGCACCATGGTAGAACTTTATCTACTATTCACTGTTTTGGTGCTTGTAATCACTTTCATCTGCTTCTGTCTACTGATTATCACAGCACATGTATTCTATACAAGAATACCGTTGGTTCAATAAATATATTGAAAACGTCCCACTGTGTATTCTGTATATTTCTCTGATCAGAAGTAAGCACGAGTGACTGAGCGAAAGGTTTTGGTCTGTTTCCACGATCCCTGAGGGGTTAGGGTTTTCATGTGGTTGCCAGAAACCATTCGCTCCCTGGTAAGGTTAGGGGGAGGGCTTTTGGTGGCACTGTGAGCTAGCTGGTCTGGTGCCTGGAATCAGTCTAGGCAACTCACCCAAAGTTTATGTTGTCAAATCAAACTCTAATTGATTTGGCAATACATTAAGCTGCTGTGAATACTCACTGTTTTCTTTTTTAAATCTTTGTGAAATACTGAATTGGAGCACAACTTCCTTTAAGTCTTTCCACGATGTTTGAAGTATTTTTCCATACTAGTTGTCCTTCTTCACTGTCAATGTATGAATGTTTAAAAACCTAACAAGTGACCACCCACTTAAGAGCATATGATTAAGGCTCATTTAGAGTCGAAACGCGTGATGCTATTGTGCTGTCTGCAGTGCCATGAATAAAGACCGGTTACCAAAGAATTGGCTGGTGGGCCTGTTTTCACGTGGTCAAAGATGTTGGACGTGTTTCTCGTTTGGCGCACACACACACACACACACACTTTTAGCACAACGGTGGAATCATATATCATAGTCCTTATACTACTAATCACTTTTATCTGCTTCTATTAATCATTGCAGCGCATATATTTTATACAAGAATTACAATGGTTCAATAAATATTGAAAACGCCTCAATGCGTATTTCTTGTGTACCTTTCCGAGTGACCAGGTTCTAGATCTGTTACCACTATTCCTAAGGAAGTCATGGTTGTCATGTTCTGAGGTTGCCCAAACCATTTGTTACCTTGCCTGGTTTAGGGGTACTTTTGATGACACTGTGAGCTAGCAGGACTATAGGCCAACTTATCCTGAGGGGGTGCGTGGAATCAGTCTGGCACCATCCCTACATTTATGTTGTCCAACAACAGTTCCTACTGATAAAGTGGTAACCGTACGACAGAAGGCCCTGTATTCTGTCCCAATCCCCACCCAAAGTCAGAGAGATTGAGAGATCAAAAGTGCACGACGCTTGATAAAGAAAAAATAAATTAGTCTAATTCAAGACCACACAGATGTAATTACAATTACCATCCACAAAGTCACAGGACACCAACATTGGAGTTTGGAGTAGTCTGCAGCCAAAGAGTCATAAATAGTAAAAAAAAAATTAAAACGTTTATGTTATAAAACGGAACCTACAGAAATGAAAGCATGATCATCATGATCATCATCTGTTCTGAAAAAAGCAATCTCCCTAATCTTCGTAGGAGTTCAAGCCATGGACAATACTTTATGACCCCTTCCTCTTCTGCTTATCATTTTAGCAACGATCAGAAAAAGTACTTGAATATAAAAACGCACACCTCTCCCTACCAACAATCCCCACCAAACCGTCTTTCCCCACTTAAACATACGGAGGTACTTTTAACCCTCAAAACGTGAAGGATTTATCAACCACGCCCACACAAAAAAAAAAATCGAGATATGGCTGATAAATCAAATAAGTAACACCACGTGCAAGATGAAACAACAAGTCCAAGCCCCCTCATCCCCACTATCATAGCGTGTATTGCAAACTGATTTGTATGCGTTCCTCTTCTTCCTGTTTCACCTCCTTTCGAATACAATCCAATTAGATTCAAGACCCATATGGTGAGCTAAGATTACCTGAGTGCGAAATTCACATAGTTTGCCTTTGTACAATTAATCAACATTTTTGGCAAATTATGTACCATTACGCGTAAAATCATGAAATGCAAATCTGCCATTCAGGGCTACATTTTAGTGCGAAATGCGTCCTTAAGTCAATTTTGTACACAAGTTTGCATTTTTCAGTAAAAATATAACGCAAAAACAAACAAGTAGTAAAAGTAACATGTTATCCCTGGGTGATCAGAGTCAAATTATGCCGCAAAAGGCACTTACTTACGTGCTGCGGAAGTAAAGGCGTAGTTTGCGCCACATGGTAGTAAACTCAAGTGTGGCTTAAGAATGTTATATGGTGGGTTGCTAAGTGTCTCAAGATTAATTGATTACGTAGGGAAAAGAAGTGACGTTACTAAGGCTCACCATAAAAGATACTATATTGGCATTTGAAGAATTAGATACATTTGCTAGGTTTTGTATTTGTCACTTGAAGCTATTTTAAAAGAAAGTCATTCAAAATGGTACCTGGTGTTAGAAAAATTGGATGTTAATTATAAAAATCCAGAATCAATACAAGTCCATCACAGCTGTGCACTCGCTGGCAATCATTAAAATGTACTATAAAAGTTGCTGTGCTCTTTTTCAGTAAATGACTTCATTAAAAAATCGACTTATTATCCTAAATATGCATCGACTTATTATCCAAAATAAAAACCACGGGCAGGAGCTAAACAATCACTTATTTACTGTAGTTGTGCAACATTGCTATCATGACGAGCCGCCATGTAATATTTCACAAGTCTACATATCTATGTTCCAATCAAAGTGTGCCCAGAAATTAACCCTAGGTTCTAAAAAAAAGCCATTATTGTTACTGATTAGACCAATAACAGCATTTGGCTTCTTATATCTTGTCTTGGTTGCAGAAACCCATAGTCTTTTTGAATATGACAACTACGATATTAAGATACTTGTCGAGAGTTAAAAGGGTGCAACGGATGACATAACTTAAGAACCTACAGATACAAGACAAGTAACACAAATCCCCATCATATCAAGTTCAACTATGGACCCACTCCACAAGAATTTACAGCAATATGAGTTTCGTGACCAAAACGGTCAAAGCAGACTTGTCCTACATGAAAAGCACATAGAGCGTTTGACTCCGATAAACAATTTTCCTTAGCTGCAGTCTATGGATGAATCAATCAATCACAGAATTTGTAAAGCGCACTACTTACCCGCGAGGGTCTCAAGGCGCTAGGGAAAAAAGGGGGGGGGTGCTGCTACTGGTCGAACAACCAGGTCTTGAGTAGCCTCCTGAAGGTCAGCAGGTCTTGGGTCTGTCGTAGGCTTAGTGGAAGGGTGTTCCAGGTCTTGGCGGCGAGGTGGGAGAAGGATCTGCCGCCGGTGGTAGTTCTTCGAATGCGAGGGACGGTGGCGAGGGAGAGGTCGGCGGAGCGGAGTTGGCGGTTGGGGACGTAGAAGAGGAGTCGTCTGTTGAGGTAGGCTGGGCCAGTCTTGTGGAGTGCCTTGTGTGCGTGGATGAGGAGTTTGAAGGAGCTGAAATCCTATTGTTGCTTGCCTTGCTCCATAACAAGAAGACGCAAAAACATCAAACATGGGTAGAAGAGGGTCATCTAAAGACAAATTATGTTATTCTAGTTGGGATAAGCCAGAGAGCAGTAAAATTCAGACAGACCCCAAGGTTTTCTCTTCTAGTGGCAGAGGCGATGAATGGAACAAGGGAGTCCAGTATAAAAATAGGCAATCATTAGGTTTTGCCTATGTCATTAATAATGAGCTGTTTTTTGTTGTAAGTTGTAGTTCGTTGAGAAGTTGTACAATATAAGATACAGAAAGTCTGTTAAAGTGTTATGACTCGTTTATGTACAAAAAGGAAATATATTGTGCGTAAGTAATAGCAACATTTTGAAAAATTAAATGGAAGAGGGAAATAATAGAATCAATTGATGTAATAGCAATATTATGTGTTTGGGTCCTGTGCCATTCCACCTGCTGCACCATTCAAATTATGCCCCTAGTGCCTGCAAGGTAACTGCATTTGTGACTGCCTGTTTAGTAGAAAAATATAGCAATATTTGGTGTTGACAACGTTTGGCCACAGTGCCACTGCACCTGCTGCACCATTCAAATCATGACCCTTTTGCCTGCAAGGTAACTGCACTTGTGATTGCCTGCTTAGTAGTGAAATATTGCATTATTTGGTGTTTAGAGGAGTTCTTGGCCCCAGTGTCACTGCACCTGCTGCACCACTGAAATCATGACCCTAGTGCCTGCAAGGTAACTACACTTGTGACTGCTTATTTAGTAGTTAAATATAGCAATATTTGTTGTTTAGAGGAGTTCTGACAACTTTTTGCCATGGTGCCACTGCACCTGCAGCACAATTGCAATCATGGCCCTAGTGTCTGCTAGATAACTGCACGTGTGACTGCCTGTTTAGTAGCAATGTTTAGCAATATTCTACGTTTAGTGGAGCCCCTAGAGTTTTTGGCCCCGGTGACACTGCACCTGCTGCACCATTCACATCAAGCTCGTTTTAACTGCAAATGTATCTGCCTGCATAGTAGTAAAATAAAGCATTATTAGGTGTTTCGTGGAGGTCAAGACACATTGTGAGCCCGGTGCCACTGCACCTGCTGCTCCATTCAAATCATGACCCCATTGCCTGCTAGATAAATGCTTTTGTGACTGTCTTGTTTAGTAGTAAAATTTTGCATTAATCTGGGTTTAGTGGTGTCCCTAGAGGTTTTGGCCCCAGTGACACTGCACCTGTTGTACCATTCAAATCAAGTCCCTTTTAACTGCAATTGTGACCGCATGTTTAGTAGTCATATATAGCAATACTATGTGTTTAGAGGAGTTCTGTGTTTAGAGGAGTTCTGAAACCTTTTTGGCCCGGTGCTACTGTACCATTCAAATCATGGCCTGCTGTCTGCAAGGTAACTGCACTTGTGAATGCCTGTTTAGTTGTAAAATATAGCAATAATCTGTGTTTAGTGGGGTGCCTGGAGCTTTCGTCCCGGTGCCATTGCACCTGCTGCACTATTGAAATCATGACCCTAGCGCTTGCTAGATAACTACACTTTTGACTGCCTGTTTAGTTGTAAAATATATAGCAATATTAGGAGTTTAGAGGAGTTCTGAAAACATTTGGGCCCAGTGCCACTGCATCTGCTGCACCATTTAAATAATGACCCTGTTGTCTGCACTTGTGGCTACCTGTTCAGTAGTAAAATATAGCAATATTTGTTCTTTAGTGAAGTTCTGAAAACTTTTGGCCCCGGTGCCACTGCACCTGCTGCACCATTCAAATAATGACCCTGTTGTCTGCAAGGTAACTACACTTGTGACTACCTGTTTAGTTTAAAATTTTAGCAATAATCTGAGTTTAGTGGAGTTCCTAGAGCTTTTAGACCCGGTGCCACTGCACCTGCTGCATCATTCATCTCAAGTCCCTTTTAACTGCAAGGTAACTGCAATTGTAATTGCCTGTTTAGTAGTCAAATATAGAAGTATTATTTGTTTAGACAAGTTCTGACAACTTGTGGGCCCAGTGCTACTGCGCCTGCTGCACCATTCAAATCACGAGCCTTGTGTCTGCAAGGTAACTGCACTTGTGTCTGCCTGTTTAGTAGTAAAATATAGCATAGCTTGTGTGTATTAACTTTATTTTTAAAGTGCAATGTGTATTGCAACATTTAGAATTTGATCATAATGATCAAATAGATTAAGCTGAAAAAAATCAATCTGATAATGCCTGCAAAGTAAGGTACTGAGGCATAAATAGGAAATGCCAATAACGTTCAAAGCATCTGCTTTACACAACTAAGTAATAAAAAGAAAGCATTCCAGCATACTGTTAGACGCTGTCTGCTTTTTCTGTGGGAAGAAATCTTATCTTGACGACAGTGAATGGGGCTTAAACAGTGTGAAAAGCTTTAGTGGAAGTATCGTAAAAGTGTGCAGCCAGAGGAATTAAAAAAAAAAAAAAAAAAATCCACAGAAAAGCGAATAAACACAGTAATTCAAAAATGGGAACTAATAAGAGCCCCCTTTTAATATATATTAAATACAAGAGATTTCACAAGCTCAGCGTAAGCACTGTGCAGGCGAAACCTAACTAGCCCAAATGCAAGCAACAGGTTCTACAAGTGATGAAAAAACAAAATGCATAAGGACATCTTCTGGCATGTGAATCCCCTCATACCAACACAATCTTTTGAGAAATGTTCATTTTCAAAAATGTATTAGCTGTCATAGCTCTTTTACGCCCACTGTTTCTCTATTTCAATAACAAAACTGCCAAGTGGGATAAATGTTGCATGTGATTGCACTACAACGTTGACTCACTTTGGTATGTGTTGTGGGAACATTGTAGTTTTGAGCTTTCGCATCATCCCACTCACTGGAGATATGCATACAGCTTTACACTGAATGCAAACAGCAATTACTTGCTGTTACTGAGAAAACGTGACATATGCTTTCTAAGTACAATACTAACTGCCAGAAATTGTGATTGAACAGCCTCTCGTCCACTTTTCACTCCGTTATCCATAACGCATTACATTTGGCACATTTTGTACATTGCTCCATAACTCGGACACCATTTCTCAGTATTAAACAGGGGCTAGACTGAAGCAGGGGCGTACAAAAATATGAGTAAGCAAATAGCCACAAAAATACAATAGCAGTCTTCAGTCCCTTTGCATGCTTTGGTGTAACTAACAGCTACCCAAGTATACTGGATTGCACAACACCAACATCATCTACACCTCGTGTTCCAAACCCAGCAATAGACACGAAGACAAAAGTGCAGAGGTCTTCTCCTTGATAGCACGAGACTCCCACTAGAAATCCAAGCCACTCCAGCCTTGCTTAGCTTTCCATGCGACATGAAAATATTACTATTCCAAAGGTTTCTTCTACACCACCTCCTCATTGTAGTTCACAGGTGTAACAGTAAGGAAACTGTTAACGTTAACTTTGTTGTTGCTCACTTAACCTCTAAAGTATAAAGCCACTAAGATGTAGCACAGCAATGAGGTATGTAGGTTTTGGAAGAATGACAATCAAACGAAACAAACCATCTTCAGCCGAAAGAAATCCGATTACATCTGCTAAGCCATGACATCACTACCCTGGCTAAAAATTAAATATGGTATTGACTTGATTATGTTGCTGATCCAGAAAACCTTACATGTTTGGTTGATTGGCTACTGCAACAGAGTGCTATTGACAGCTACCAGCTCCCGAACATCTGCTTCCCAAAACCTGACGGCCTTACACCAGCATAAGTAAGCTTTGTTCAGGGCCTAAATCCTACTAATGAAGGCTCCTCCTTTGCACTTTCGTCTATAATATATGCTACACCTCAAACTTGACTACTTGAGAATTTAAGACATTCTTTTCTATTCCACAAACAGATCGTAAATTCAAAATTTCCGTAGTCTCTCAAACGTTTGCCTTTCCATCCTCTTCCTCTCTCTGCTTCCATTATGCTCAAGCACTTTACAAAAGAGCACAGGCACAAATATTAAGATAAACAAGTCCTAAACATTAATTGTTTTCATATTCGTTATTTTATTTTTTTAACAACTCCAGCAAGGTTTGTAGATTTCTCACTAACAAATATTTGCCTACTGCACCTACTTCTATTTGCTCAGAACGAGACAATACTCTAGTAAAAAAATACATAATGGACGTAATTACAAGATTTTTATTTTTATTTGATTTAGTCCTCTGCTGAGGACAACAAATTGTAAAAAATACATTCAGTTTAAAACAATGATAATGTGACCACATCAAAACAGTTTTTAAAAACTCTTAAAATATTTAGACAAGTTATGACATACAAATTCATCAGGCGGAGATTTAAAAAGTAATATAAGGCCTTGTACCGTAATTATATTGTGTCTGGCACGCATAGGGTTGAAATACCGGCATCTGGCCTTGACCAGTGTCGGGTTTGGACATTCAAACAGTACATGTGGTAAGTCTTGCACTCCTCCGTCACATAAATCACAAGTGCTGGTGGTATTTTCACAGGTGTTCCATTTAGATTTAAAAGCTTTTAATGGTAAAATCCCTAGCCGTAATAAAATAATACAAAGCCGGACCCCGTGAACTAGGGTAAAACGAGTATAACGTTGCTGGATTTTATATTCTATTGATTCTGCATACTGTTCATAATGTTTTAGGTGGGAGCAGTGTTTAATTAACAACAAAATCATAACTTTTTCTCAGGGTCAGGTTTTTTAAGAAAAGCCTCAAATGAACAGGTGTCCAGGACTTCAGAAGTGCTAATGTGCAATTCGAAAGGTAAAGTGCTGTATTTAAATTCTGTTTAAAAGTATATTGCAATGATTAGTTCCTAAAAGTCTCCATTTTTAATATACACAGTAAGGATCCCTCCCTGTTCAGCATGTAGGAGATTATAAGCCCATTTTATGATGTTAGTGATGGCTCTGGCATAAGAGCTATTAGGAAAAGCTCGAGGCGCAAAGCTTGAGCTGGAACTGCTTGATTGACTTATCAGTTTACGAGGGATATTCCCTTTTATTTTTACTGGATGCAAATTTTTTATTGGAATGTATTCCAAGGCATATGATAGAATAGGAGGAATTTTCCAACTATAGACCTCTAAAAGGGAGTGAAAATGTCTGTTCCCGGAAGAGTATAAACCTTACAGTGCGCCAATATGAGCGTCTGCTTTGCGCCCTATGTGCTGAAGATGAGAGGAATTTTGTAGTGTTTGTTTGAAGATTCGCCCCAGGTATGTATATTCTTTAACCACCTCCATGGATTTTCCCCCTAGTGACCAGTTAAATTTAGTAAATTGCTTTCTTCCTCTGAAAGGAACTACTTTTGTTTTAGATATGTTTGGTACTAAAACAATTTCCTCTGTATAACTGATGAGTGCCTGTAAATTTCTTTGTAGGCCGATTGGTGCGAGATGTAATATAACCACATTGTCGGTGTACATTAAGATATGTATATTACTAGATGATAATTTTGGGGGAAAATTGTTAATTTTTATAAAACAGTCCGGGAGGTCACTTTTATAAAGGGAAAATAAAAGGGGGGGGCTAAAAGACAACCTTGCTTCCGACCATTCAGTGTGGCTATTGGTCGAGTAAGTCCCTTCTCTCTCCCCATTTGTATTCTACACCATGTTGCTGTGTGTAGGGATATAATTATCTTGAGAAGTTTATCAGGCATTCCTAATTTCCTAGCTTCTTCCAGAGTGTAGGTCTATCTACTCTGTCAAAACCTGTAGTAAAGTCAACAAAAACACAATAGACGACCTGCGATTTTGACACTACGTATTTGTCTATGATCTGTAGAGTCGCAATGTTGTCGGTTACAGTGTGTTTTGGACGGAACCCAGCTTGAGTTTTGAGGATCACTCCACGTGAGAAAGCCCAGTCCTTCAAATGTTCCAGGACACTGGCCGTGAAGGTCTTCCCGATGGCATCCAACAAGGCGAGGTAGATAATTACTGGGAAGTGTCCTGGAGCCTTTTTTTAAAATTGGAATCACAATGCTCCCCTGCCATGATTTTGGAATTTCCCCTGTGGCATAACAATGGGAATATAGGGGAGCTAAAATCGTAATCAAGTCTTCTGGGTTGGTTTGAAGTACTTTAATCGGGATCTTATCGGGTCCCATTGCTGCAGAGGATCTAGTGTTCTTAATATGGTGTACTATTTGCCGGACTGTTGGGGTTAGAATATCTTGGTTATTTTTTTCTTTCCTGCGTATTGCTATATTCGGTTTTTCCTGCCTCATGTTTGGTTTATATAACTTGTGGATATATTTTTCCCACTCTGATGATGGAACTGTAGAAGCTTGCAGGGATTTCCTTCTTCCTGTTTCTTCGGCGATTAAACTCCAGAACGCCTTGCTATTTTTCTGTTTGACTGCTATTTGAATATCGACCCAATTTTTATCCTGTTGAGCTTTTTGTTTTTTCTCTTTTTCCCTCCGGCGGGTTTTTGTTTTCATTTCTTTATGTCTAATCTCCGAAAAGATTAGAAATTGCAATTGGATTAATTTACTTAGCATAGTGGTTTCATAATCTGGGCTCTTCCTTTTAAGATGTCCACGTGCATTTTCCAACCATTTGGTATTTCCTGCAAGGTAGCCACTACCGTGGAGACGAACCCTTCGAAATTTATTAGCGGGTCTGATGAGTTATTGCACTGTAATACTTGCGAAGTGATAATTGCAGAATTCATTTTGTTAATTGGTTTTGAAGTCCCTATCAACCGCCCATTTTCCTGATCTACTACAGCGGCGCCGTGCATCTAAGTTATGGTCCATGGGAATGTAGGCTGCAGTGTAACTCCGAATTTGAGATACAGAATTGTGTGATCGCTTTCCTGTGTGAATTTGATATTTAATAAGTAAGCTTTTCTGAATAGATCTTGACTACATATCATGTAGTTTAAGATCGAAAAGCTAGAGTTACCTTTTCTTGTAAAGGCGGTGGGAATATCTCCTTCTATGCTTCCGTTTAGGATGACTCCGTTCATAGCTGTTACGGAAGTGAGTAATATTTTCCCACGTTTGTCTGCTTTTATCTCTAGTGGGAATACTGGTAATGGAATTGACAAGGCTTCCTCTTGGTCACCAATCTCTCATTTTTCCAGGAGTGCATTTGAAATTTTCCCATTAAAGTCTCTTGTTAAAATGATGGAGGGATACCCTTTGGCTTCTACTACTGATTCGATTGCCTCAAATGTTTTAATCATTAGTGAATCCATTTTGTGTCCTGGGGGAAGATATAGACGTTAAAAATTAGCAGGTTGTGAGAAGTGTCCAAGTTCTAGTTCCAGTGCTTGATCTAAAATACATTGGACGTTTATAAGGAGCATATTAATTACTTCCAGATCCCATTGGAATTCTTCTCTTGGGAGAATTGTGAGTTCACCTTTAGCGTGGTCCCTCTTCACGGCTTCCGCCAGACCGTCATAGACAAAATGGTCTTTTTGGTCGAAAGTTTTTAGAGCCCAGGTTTATTGAAGGATCACTATTGCGGGGGTATGTTCCAGGATTAGTGCTAACTTCTCTGGATTTTTTTCCTGCAATGTACCACGACGCAATGTTCAAACGTCTGCTAAAAAGGGAGTTTGTTTACCTTTCCTTGTTTAGGACTGTTCAGGTTTCCCGAAAACCAGGACCAGCAGTTTTTCTTTGGTGTTGTCTCCGCTTTTGTTGGAAGTTTATTCCAAATTTGTCTCCGTTTTGAATAAGGATGGTTAAATTTTCTTCAATGGTGTTAGAGGAGTTTTTGGATGTAATTCTGTATTTACTGTAAAAGTTATTAGCTGTCCCTCTGTACCCATAAAACCTTGGCTTGAGGAAGTAGAACGTGGCATAGCGTCCAGCTTCGTTAACGTAAGAGTTACACAAAATGGCAGAAGCGGGCCAGTAAGCGATTAAAGAGGTGCAGAATGCGAGAGATCCAGTTGTTGGAAGTCTTAAAGAGGTGCTGGCAGTGAGACAGAGGGATAGGAGTTGCCTGTCCCAGAGTGGTAGAGTTAGATGTGCAGGCAGTGACACCCAAAGACTGCACCTCTGCGAACCTACTACTCTGGGCATGCAACACCTATCCCTTTTGTCTCTAGGGACTCTAGTTTGTGTGTGCCAGAGAATACCAGGACAAATGCTAGAGGCGGTTTGATCACATTTTGTGCCCGTCAATCCCACAGAGCACTATAGTGGTTCTGGTTCCTTGCGCATGAGGTAAAGTTGAATAGATCACTGGTTCAGAAGAAAAGGGATTTAATTTTGGAGCGCAAAAAGCACTGTGCATGCCACGTTTATTCAGAGGAACCACAGGTTGTTTGGATGAAGCTACTAGTTCATATCTGAAGCCCTGGAGGAAATTTGTCTGGACAAAGCCAAGTCTTCCACTCTGCACCTCAATGGGGACAAAAGCTCCCTTGTAGCCGCACCTGCATAAAACACTGACTGAATCCCACTGAAGGTACATCTACAAGCAAAGCAGAGCAAGTTACACTGAAAGCATTTGTGAAATAGAGCACAGGTGTAGGGGACCATGGGAGGGGCAACACCAGTGTACAGGAAAAGATGGTGGGAAGCCAGTTAGGGTCAGTGGCGGCCGGCATGACTCGCGAGGGGAGGGGGGGCAGGTGGGGATGGGGTCGCGCAGGTTCACGGGGGGAGGCGGAACGGGTTTAATTAATTTTTTTTTAAACTTACCTTCCCGGGTCCCGCACCGCCTCAGTTCCCGGCCGGGTTCAGCGTTTTCCTGCTGCTCTCCTGAACAGGAAGCAGCCACAGGCAGCCTCCCTCCCTTCCCCCAAGCCAATCACAACGCTGCAATGGCAGCGTTGTGATTCGTTGGGACGGCGCCCAGCCGGGCGCCTATGGGGAGGCCATTTTCTCTATTTTGGCTGCATGCAGCCTACATAGAGAAAATGGCCTACTGAAAAGTTGTAAATGCATGGAACTGTCTGTATGGCTAGTTTCCACGAGGCTCTTTCTTGGCCAAGGCGTAACAGGCGATACAGAGGATGAGTCACCTGGGCAGTGTTCTCTAGTGGACAGCCTTGCTCTTCTTCTTGCCTACATATCCGATGAAAAGTTGGTCGTCCAACCTGAAGTCCTTGGTCCTTTCCAGGTAGAAACTGTCCGCCCTCTTAGGGTCCAGGCGATAAAGCCTCTCCTCCTCCTTAGAAGGGGGAGCGTAGAAAGTGGGTAAGGTGATGGCTTGCCCTAGGTGGAATGGAGTGACCGCCTTAGGCAAGAAAGCAGCTCTGGTCCTAAGAACCATCTTATATGAATGGAATGATGTAAATGGAGGCTTGGAGCTAAGAGCTTGTAACTCACTCACCCTCCTAGCAGAAGTGATTGCAACCAGAAATAGCATCTTAAACGACAGGAACCTTAAGGGACAACTATGTAAAGGTTCAAAGTGTGAACCCATTAAGAAAGTGTGAACCAAATTTAAATCCCACTGAGGCATGATAAAGGGAGTGGGAGGCAACCTATTTGTGAAACCTTTAATGAATCTCATAACTATGGGAGATTTAAACAACAAGGGTTGATCTGGCAAACAGAGAAAAGCCAACAATGGAGACAGGTAGCCCTTAACAGTAGCTACTGCACAACCCTGTTGAGAGAGAAACTCAGATTATCAAACAAATTGGCCTGCAAAGGATCAATCGATCTCTCTCCACACCATTTAACAAACTTGGCCCACCTACCAGAATAGACAGATTTGGTGGCTGATAAAATAACACCCACCACAAACGGTGGGAGAGAAAAAGAACTCCGGTTGCCCTGTTCAATCTCCAGGCATGAAGGTGCAGGCTCTGGAGGTGGGGGTGTAGAACCTGCCCCTGCGAGAAGAGGTCTGCCCTGAGAGGGAAACGGAGTGGCGGGTGCGATGAGAGGTAAAGGAGGTCTGTCTACCACACCCTTCGCGGCCAATCCGGCGCGATCAATATGACTTGGGCCCGGTCTTGGCGAATCTTCCTCAGAACTCGAGGAATCAAGGTTACGGAAGGAAACGCGTAAAGAAGCTGTAAGCCCCAATGTAACTGAAACGCGTTCCCCAACGCTCCCCGCGTCGGATACTGGAGACTGCAGAACGACAGGCAGTGCACGTTCTCGTGAGTGGCAAACAGGTCCAACGGAGGAAACCTTTTAACTTCGGAAAAATTCTTGAGCAAGAACTATTACATTTAAGTTGCGGGCATATAGATTAATCAACAATGCATAAGTGATAAATTTAATACAAACAGACAAAAACTCATTTTATATTCAAAGTAGCACAAATATTTAATATACAATTATTAAAAAGATAAAATATCATAAGACGACAATCCCTATAGTTGTTCACAGTCATCTTTTGTGATAAATCAGACTGGATTTCATTTCATGTACATACAGTTGAACAGTATAATATAAATACAATCAAATAAACATATTCTGAAGTAAACTTGATGTTCTCTATGACTTATAATGTTAATGAATTGATTATAGTCAGTAGGTGATAACAATACGACATAGCATATTATGGAAGGCTTGAAGATGTAATTACTACTCGCGTTTCGGCGAAATGCCTTCATCAGGAAGCCGTCACATTAAAATCTGTAAAGGGATAAAGAATGGAGGGAATGTCTTCATATATAATATGCCCGCAAACGGATAAGTATCATAAAGGAAGATGAATTTGGATTAAAAACAGGTTGTGTACCTGCCACCAAGTTAACCACCACGATAAACTTGTGATATAGCAGAAAATAATTTGTGGGTATAGAAAAAGGAAAAGAGAAAAAAAAGAAGGTCAAGCCTTTAATCCCCAGTGCATGAGTAATGGATTATCTACACTATAAAATGATATATGTGAATTAGTGATATAGACCTTCAAGTCAGGATAGCAATGACCCCCTTAACATGCTATTCTATATAATAGGGGTATATAAAATATGCTAAAAATGTTGGGGGGATACCTTTACATGAGCAATGGTGGCCCGGTGCCACAGGCGAGCCAATCGCGGATACCACCTGGGATTGAAACAGGGTGTGCCCACAGTGAAGAGTGTTGACAAGAAATGTATGGAGGCACACTGTAAAAGAAGGTCAATAAAAAGATAACTTAAGTATTAGATACAGCCGGCATAATGTGCAAAGCCGATATGGTCTACCCTTTCTTGGCTTTTTCCCAAAATTTACAATATTTGTGGGACAACCCCCTGCTCAGCTTCTTACCAAGTGGTGCTCATGTACTCGCTAGATTGTATAGCGATAGACGTGAGGAGAGGCATACAATGAAAAGCACGGTTCCTAAAACGAAATGAAAGTCAATATAAGCCCTTTAAATAGAAAGTTGGGGGGTGTATATGCTCTACGAGTTACACACTAAATTGCTACACATCCTAGTTCAGAGTGTAGGTTGATTCACTTCTTGGTCACTGGTGATTTGTGAAACAAGGTGTAGCTCAAAAGAGCGATTTTTGATTCAAAGGTAGCTGAGGAAGTTTCTTAAAATACGTCTGACCTCGATATGTAGTTCATGAAAGCGATAACTTGCCACAAACAGGGGCACCTTATTGGTGCGGCGAACTGAAATCAGAAAGGGGTGGAAATGTGAGCACTGCCTAGGTGTGTAAAGATAGACTTCAGCAGGGTCCCTGCATGACTTACCAGGGGTCTATCTATAGCCGAGACTAGAACAATAGTAGGTCCAGAAATATAGCCACATTTACCCGGGATCCTGGTTAAGGGAAAGAAAGGGCTACTTAGTAAAAAATTGACAGATAGAAAAACACTGTGAAAGAGGCTGTCTCTAATGCAGAGAGAGGTACACAATGAGAGCACTAATGCACATCATTTATAGGTATCTGCACGCGAGGTTAACTACACTTATTCAATCGTGAAAGAGGAGGACTCTAATTCAGAAATGAGTGCACATGGAGAGCACTGGTTCGCATGGTTTATCCATATCTGTGCATGAGGTTAACTTCACTGACTCATTCCCAAAATGGGAAGAAAAGCTGCTTGATAACTAATACCAACGGCGCATCGCAAACGCGGGTAACACCGTAAGAGGGGCGGACTCAAAGGGAGAAAGTGAGTACCCAGTAGGAGCATTCAATCACATAATATATATGTATCAAATCTGTACGTGAGGTTAACTGCACGTACTCATTCCCAAACTGAGGAGAAAGACTACTTGCTAACTAGTGCACTCGGCGTCCCGCAAACGTTGGTGGCGTGAAGCGGCAGCAATCTACGTATGAAAGGATATAAATATGTGGAGGCTGCCTGGGTATGCATCTAAACCTCGTCATGGCTTACCTGTGATAGAGGTAAAGACGAAATAGTCTGGTAGACTAGCCGCACTAGCAATGAGCCAGGCATGCTGCAACAGAAAAAAATATCCTAACCGGGGACATGACTCGGAAGTGTAAAGCCAGAAGAACTGATTGGATGGAAGTACGCCATCTTGGAGTAGGCTCAAATGTACCGAAAGGAGTGAAGTGGACTGGGTACTGTGGTTAAGGGACGCAATAAGTCGATGATATTGGGGGGGAGGGAGGGGGTTAAATACTAGTAAAAATGGATGAGTGTTTACTTTTAATTATGTATAGATACAACATAGAATGGATGTTATAACCTATAACGGACAAAGACAATGATTACTGAAATAAGGGGATAACACGATGGAGGAGGGTGCCTCTGAAGTAGGTAACCCAAAGTTCTTCATAAATTTATGAAAGATTAAGAAAATATTGAATATCCAAAATGGGCGATTAATAATAATTGGATTAAACAATCACAAAAATATCGAGAATATATATATATATATATATATATATATATATATATATATACACAGGGGGTATTTTACATGGACTGTAAAAGAATTGGTGTGGAAAAAAGATAACAGGCAAATGAAGAAACTAAGAAAACCCTATGTGAGCCAGAAAAAATGTGCGTGTACAGTTCTTAGTAATGAAATAATATCAGGAGATACAACAAGACCAGGGGGACCTATAATTAACATCGGTATGATACATGTGAGAATAACACTTGGCATAAAATGAATGGATAATTTCACTGACGCAATTGATCTTAAATATGTTTATGATGATACTGATGGCATGTCTCTTTTTATAGTTACCCCCGAAGAAGGGCGCCTAAGCCCGAAATGCATTGGGTTTTTTACTGCTATATGGTTTTATGAAGAGGATTGAATTATAATATGCTCAAGGAAAGCCCTTTGGCACCTGTTGAAATTTTTGGAATAAAAATAAAGAAGAAGAAAAAATCTGATTATTGACTGAATGTAACTGTGGACAAAAAAGATTAACATGTAGAAAAGATGACGTTAATGGATTAATGTCGGTACTTTTGGCTGTGCATCTTGACACTCCCTAAACCTGAACGGGTGGGAGACTGTGGATTGATTACATACGCGCATGGGCGGAGCGCGTTTCAGGGTTGCACGCTGATAATAATTGCCTGGAGCAACAAAGAAAGTGAATATTAAAACCGGAGAAGAAATAATGGAGGTGTGCACTCCACCCTATCATGATTGAATAGCTCCCTGAGGGAACCACCTGATGAGGAGTGGTTGAACATGAATAGAAAATTATATGTAGAATAAATCACATAATATTGACGGATACTCCAATGACTGGAGAATATGACATAGCAGGAGCCTGGCCTGGGAGTTGCTATTATAGCCGCAAGAGAGGGTGTTGTATTCCTCTTAGGGTGTCCGTATATAGGTTTTCCTGTATCATGTCCTTATATAGACACAATTCACCCTGCCCTTATATAGGCATAAAATCCCAGTCCTTATTTAGGCATTAAACCGTGCACTCCAAATACAGGCATGTCTCCGACATCCGTCCACCCTAACGTCACAACGAGTTCTTGAAGAACAGACCCTTATGCTTCGGGAGTTTCCCTAGCACAGGACTATTGATTTCTTCAAGGATTCATCTATTATGCATGAACCGTTATACCTTAGGGGTTCATTCATGACGTCTTCCGCTGTCCGATTCACGTCAATGCTAACATTGTGAGGTACCTCTCAGGTATAAATATACCTTCCCTAGCCCTTGTAAACTAGAGGAGACCTCGACTTCAGAGGAGCCCGTTTCCCGGCCTGACGCACTGAGAAGACGCTGTCATCCCTGCACGCAGAGAGTCCAGCTTCCAGTGATCTGACTGCCCTTGCGGGGTGTTGGAGTTAGAGTCTGGCAAAGAGATTCCCACCTCTCTCATTCTTAAGGTATGGAGCTGACTAGAACCTAGAGGGACTCTGGGCATACTAGGCATACTAGGCGTAACATACTCTTAGTATACCATGGTAAGGAATACTACACCTACTTCATACCTCTCCCTACACCTAGGTTAGGTACATTGGGGTAGAACTAGCTTAGAACCGCATCGTATGAGTACTCGCATTTTTAGTCTGTTATTTATGTAAATGAATATCTGCTAAAGATCATGCTAGCGCAGTATTATTTATTTCTACTGCTTACGCTGTACATTATTTATCTTGCATACTGTCTTGTGATCGTAACAGCACATTTTACTTACACGAGAAACAAGACTGTTCAATAAATCTTTTATTGAAACGCCAGTCTATTCTTTCTGTGTAACTTTGAGGAAAACTAAGTATGCACGATTGAGCTGAGTGAAATAGTTATCTATTGTTTACACGACTCTGGGACACGTTCTGATTCTACAGGGAAACAAAGTGGTCATGTTTTGCGGCTGCCAGAAACTACTCCCTTCTTGTTATCCAAGGAGTTTCTAGTGGCCTCTGAGCTAGCTGGCACAAGTAATTAAGTTTAATATACTCGATACGGACATACCGACCTCAGTCCTATGTCAAACCTATAGGATATATTATTCCAATGCGCAGAGCCTATTAGGGAAATAGGAGCTACACTACATGGCGCCCAACGTTTGGTAAGGCGGTAATTCAACGCTAGATACTGAGTAACTCAGCCGTGCTTTTTCTCTCAGAGACCCCTACCCATATACTCCAAAAGACGTCTGGAGTGGGCAGGGTTAGGTATCCGCCACGGCTACATAGGGAAGTACCCTATATACTAGCTGTTTGGTTTGTTCAACGTTGAAGGATAAAGTGTTCTAAAATATTGTGCACCTTATCTTTGTTTCCTTGAAACTTGTTCTACATTTTTTCAAAAAACAAAATGCCTGACTCAGACACTGAGACCGGAAACGGTTAAGTTGCGGGTCACCCAGCTGTAAAAGCTTATAACATCACAGGTTTTATTGAAACCGAGGAGGGTGTTATAGACATCCCTCAAAATTTAAGAAGAGCCATCACTCTAAAACTCATAAAACATGGCCTACCACCAAGAGGCGGTAGAGCAGTTTTCGAGATAGAGGCACAGGAATCCTTTCAGACAGAGGTATTCTATTCATGGGTAACATTTCCTGAATCCAATCCAGTAACACACATGTTTCACTTCTACAAAGAAGATGATCCACCAGAGGAATATATTCCTTTCGAGGATATTGAAATTCCACTAACATACCAGGAGCATCAGCTCTGGTTTAAAGGCGCCCTAAAACATCACAAAAACATTACCAGGCTCGGTCCACTAGGTAGACCAGGAGCAACATGGCCGATTCTAGCCGGCTACACACCTCATCCTGACATTGAAGAGATGTCAGACGAGGAATTACTTACTCAACTCACAGAGTTAATAAAAATCTACAGACAATTGGTCCAATATGTCATGCGGACTTTCACAGTCCAACCACCATTAACCATTCCAAATCAGACCCCTCAATCGGGGAGTACACTACAAATTACACCACAGACTCTATACGCAGTCATGGGTAAAATGCTCACAAAACGTTAGCAAATTCCATTCTGGATAGCTCAAAAAATTACTCAAATCGAAGCAGTATTTCCAAATACTAGCCCGTATGAGAAACACCGAATACTAACAATCAGTTTACCAATGGGGATCACACCACAACTGGAAGACTGCACCACTTGGGGCTCAGTCTTTGCTGCCATCTATACTAAAACACATGGTATTCCATCAATTGCGGTAATACCTGATGTCCTGAAACAAATTCAAAATGAATACACGGCAGAGCCTGCTCTAAATTTAGGTATGAAATTACAGAAAAATTTCGAACAGGTCTCAACAATAATATTGTCTAATATTAAAGGGGAGGCAGCAGCAGTGGCGATCCGCCAACGATTAAGGGAATTCGATGTTACAGAACATCAAACTGAGCTACCCAGAATAATTGAACAATCATATGCAGAATTAGGCAGAGATAGTTTGGGTGGAAGACCAGTGAAACCTAAACTATCTGAAAGTCCTGAGAAGGACTCTATTAAACAAACTCCTACATCTTCTAAAAAGAAGTGGGAGACTAATAAAACTCACACGAGAAACGTTCTCAATCCCGAGGTAGGTCTCCTCAAAAGGAGCCCTCTGAAAGGAGGTATAACCTCAGGAATAGGGATAATTTGAGAAAACCTGACAGGTATCAAGATACTGATACACGTTCCTCTTGTACCTTTCAGATCCCGTCACGGACTTCGGAAAGAAGAGGACGATCAGAAAATAGAGAAGAACGCGTGAAATCCAAATAAGATAAACACGCTCCAAAAAATAAAACAAAATCTCAATTCTCCAAAAAGAAAGTAGCAGGTCTGAAGATCAGACATGCCGAGAATACTGAGAACACAACTCAAGAACGGAGAATGGGCTCAGACAATGCTGGACAGTGCAGCAGAAGTCACAATAGCTCGCCAGAACCTGAAGGAACTTCTGCAGATAGTGGACTTGAATGAGTACATTACAGTCGAGACTGTAGACACCAGGGTTAGTACTCCGCAAAAGTTATATGAAATAACACTCCGGATGGAGGGAGACGTACCTAGACAGGTGAAAGCACTCTTTTGGGAAAAACTTTCAAAGGGCTATGACATACTTCTAGCAGAAAAAGACTGGCCACCACAATTTGTCAGGGAGTGCCCACACGGCGAGGACATTATTATGCCTGCCTTCTCTAACCATATTCCAATTCATCTAAAATATACATATGCCAGGAAATGGGCAGTAGCCAAGGCCCCAGCATTATATAAAAATCATGTAGGATGGGATGAGGACTCACCTCACCATAAAATACATCTGAAACATGAACCAACTGCACAAAGGCAGTATCCAATAAAGCAAGAAGCTAAAAAACAGGTCAGGGAGATCTTAGATCAACTTGAATACCAAGGGGTGATTGAAAATTGCACCTCCTCAATGAACAATCCTTTGTTTCCTGTCTCCAAACCAGACAACACGTATCGTCTATTATTGGATTACAGACACTTAAACACTTGTTGTAAAACATTTGCAGTGCAAAATGCACATAGTACAGCATTAATTAATATCATTGTGCGTAAAAAATATAAAACCACATTAGATATCTCAAATGGTTTCTTTTGTCAAAACATAGCACCTGAAAGCAGGTACTTAACAGCTTTCTCAATAAGGGGGACCCAGCGTCACTTTTGTCGACTCCCACAAGGGTTCAAGAACAGCCCAGGTTTATTCTCAGCGAGGGTAACGGAGTTACTACAAATTTATGACAACGAGGCATTGTCCTATGTCGATGACATCTATCTGACGGACGAAGACCTGGACAAACACTTGAACAGGGTAAGCACCATTATACTGGGCTTCGCCTCTGAGGGCTACAAATTCAACTTCAAAAAGTCCAGAATTGCCCATCTCAATGTCCTATTTCTAGGATATGAGCTTTCAAGTGAAGGCAAGAGCTTGGCAGCTAACTTTTTAGAAAAGTGTGCGCTGCTCCAACCTCCAAAAACGCTAAAAAACTTACAATCCATCCTGGGTTTTCTAAATTTTGGAAGAACATACATTCTAAATTACGCAGAAAGGGTTAAACCTCTCTACGCATTAATCAAACCTGATTTTTCAATCAAGAATTGGACACAAGAACACACAGAAATCTTGCGTTCACTACAGGCTAACATGTTAGCAACAAATCACTTACAAACGCGTAAGTCAACGCAACCTGGTGATCCGAATAATTTCGGGTCAATGCGGATTCACCTACTTAACCTTCAATGAGGGTGAAAAAATACCAATCGCATAGAAATTTCATTTGTACACACAAGCGGAAATGCACTTCAACAGAAAAAATTCTGACAGCAGTTCAAACCGCTGTAGCAAAAGAAAGAGCCTTAGCCCAAGGGAAACGCATTATTGTCGTAACCCCAGTACCGGCTTTAGAAGCGGTCACAAAAGCAAGCATTCCAAATGCTAAAGCATTACATCCAAGATGGATACAGTGGGTTAATTCTCTTGCTGCAACAGATGTTGAATATGTTTTTGATCCAGATTTAAAAACACAAGCAATCCTGCAATATGAACAAGAATGTACTCTGCCCACTGAAATTCTGTCTCTCAATCAGTACGATTTCATAATTTACACTGACGGATCCGCACAACCCGCAACAGGGGGTAAGCAAGCTTACAGTGCAGCGTGTGCAATCGTTAAAGGTCGCATGCGAGATGGCATCTTCAGACCTATGGTCATAAAAACTCAATCTCTAGGAGATTGTACAGCTCAGCGAGCTGAACTACAAGCATTCAAACTGGCACTTGAAAGTACAGATCGAGAATTCCCCACACTAATAGTGTGCGATTCATTTTACTGTGTTCAGTCGTATAATGAATATATACAAAACTGGCTTGAAAATGGTTTCAAAGATGCGAAAGGTGGCACAATAAAGCACAAAACGCTTTGGGAACAAGTAGTTCAGTTGAAAAATGAACTACCAAAGGCTCAAGTGATCCACACACTGAGTCATCAACGTGATGGCGTTCACGTTGCAAGGAATTCATTGGCTGACGAAGCCGCAAAGGGGGCTGTTCAGACGGCTTCCGTAGCTGCGATCACTCGTTCAAAAACAAAAATAGACGGTGAGATAATGTTGGCTGTCAATGCTACAAGCAAAGGCAGTGGTGCAGCGTTACCAAAAAAGTTTCCACTCAAGTACTCTTATGTAATTGATGTGAACAACGTTCCTTTTGCTCGAATCCCTGGAGTGGGGGATAGGGTAATTCCAAACATGGAACGTAGAGCAACTTTGATTTATGAAGCACATTTGGGGAGGGTCTGTCACATCAAGGGATCTCTAAAACAATTTTGACATTAAAAGAGATGTACTGGTGGCGTGGGATGAATACAGAAATCCACATCTTCATCAATAACTGCATAGACTGTAAGATACAGCGTGACGCTGACCGCCACCTGACACCATGCTACAAATGTAGCTGCCCAGTACAGACACCATTGTTAGACAGCATTAGACTATCTACGCGCATGCGTCCTTCTGGACAAATGCAAACCCACAAATACTGAATCACGGTTCCTATGGATATGGCCTCAGCGCTCGGCTGACGCTTGAACTGTTATAAAAGATTTGCGAGTCTTTATCGGCACATACGCAATAGGCACGCTACATTCTGACCAGGGCCCTGCGTTTAGCTCTCGGGCTTACAAAGAAGCCATGGCCAGTCTGGGCGTTGCATTGCGGTACTCCTCTCCATTCCATCCTGAGGGAAATTCGGTTGTGGAAAGGAAAAACCGAGACATAAAGCAATCTATAACAGCTAGGGTATTAGGTTCGGGTGATGGGTGGGTCAAACATCTTTATGGGGTCCAACGCTCATTAAATAACCTGCCAAGAAGTTCTCTGGGGGGGTCACTCCATATGAGGACCTATTTGGGACAAGAATGTGGGTACCAGACCTCGATCACGTAGGCACAGTGGTGGAATATAAACCATTTGATATCTAAGATCGTTTGGCTGTTTTACAGGAAATCAATGAACTGAGATCAAAACAAAGCAACATATTCCTACAGCCAACCAGCACTGGGGAAAAACCGGCAGTCACAGCAAGGCCTGTCTGGATTCCAAAAGTTGGGGATCTAGTCAGAGAAAAAATTGCGGACAAGAAGGAATTTGGACCTTCTTACAGACAACCAGTACCTGTCCTAGCAGTTCAAGGAACAAGAACAGTAGTTCTGCCGCCCCTTGCTGGAAGAAAGGAGAAAAGATTTGTGTCCATCGACCTCATCAAACCACAGTATGTGGCCAATACTAAATAGTAGGCCTCGTGGACTCAGACCTAGTAGCAGACGCACTCCTCTCGCTACTATCCAAGAGGTTCAGACTGAAAGACTGATAACAATCGAGAATTTGGCTGTAACAGATGAAGGACTAAGCAACAATGCAATGGAACTCATCCCTCTTGAAAATCAAGTAACAGTTCGTCCAAATACACCTGTCTACACCAATGTAGCAAGTGATCGACTGGTTCCAGCGATTTCTACAAATCCTGATGCAATTCCAACAATTGACATAACTGCTTCTGGCTATTTCATTAACTTTGATACGTTCTCAGAAGATCCAAGTGAACCTGAAACGACGCCGGCATCATTAAAACTCAAACAGCAAGTACAAGACTTTCTTCACTTTCTGAAAAAGACTTATCTGGTTTCCCCATGGATTGAGCTCTGGATTATATATGGACTATTTGTTTTCCTGCTTTGGCTAGCTTTGGTTACAACTGTGAGCGTGCTTATAAGTGGCAGATACATCCATGTGAACACTGAAGGAAAAGATGTGAACGTACTTTTGAAACCACATAAATCTTCTCATCGTGGGGCAAGAGACTTGTCAACAGTGAACATCAAAGCCGTTCCTATACAGGATGGTATAGTGTGGGACAAAACAGATTTTGATATCTTCGGCCCGACAGAACAATTGAACATTCCACATTTGTTTAAAATTTCACTAAGTGATCTAATTTCGTCGCGTACCTATTCTGATGATTGGGACTTTGAGACTGTAAACATAATGTTTAACCTAGAGAAATCTGCTGCATTTTCTAAAAATGAATATTTAGAGGGTTCATCAGACTATGAACAGCTGTATTGCTATAACCACTATGGTCATCATTATTTGCATAAATCTGCATACCCTAGAAATGTGTTTATGTTTAACCAATGGGAGCATTGTCCTACACCACCACAAGGTAGTTCAAAAACATTTGCTAACAAGTTTCCATATTTTTCAGGTTACAATACATCTGATCCAGAAACGTTTTACTATAAAAATGTAAACAAAACAGGAATGAAAATTATGTTAACAAATACAAAACAGATTTATTCTGCAACATTTATTGCCCAACTGTCTAGACAGGGTTTCGACTTATGGAAAGACACAATAGACACAAAAACTGTCTGGGGTACTAAAGATTGGCAAGTACAGGGGATAGAAGCTTTATTTAGAGCCTGTATCATCCCTGAACAAATAATGTTTTTGAATGAAACCATCCAACAAACATCTTGTCTTGGACTAGCCAAGATCAAAGAGATGAAAACACCTTCTGTACCAACACCTGCAAGTGATAACAATACACAAGCAGCGGTGACAGTTGACAATATACTACAACTCAACAGATCTAATCCTGATTGGAGAAAATGGTTGATCTGGCCCACAGACACGAACAACTGTCAGGAAAGATTCCTGAATAAAACTCAGGGCTTTACTATTCATAGGCCAGACCCAAGATACGTCCAAAGATAGCATCCGGGGGTAGTAACAACATACAGTGTAGGTAAATTGTGCCTCGATTGGCTGCAGAAATCTACACTACAGGATGTGAAACAACACTTATCCTTACTTAAAGAAGACGCAGACCTTAGGGAATTCTTGCTTGGACCAAGACAACCGCGTCAAAAACGTTTCATATATGCCGGCATCTATGCTGCTTATAATGAAGCATGGAAAGTGTCACAGATGGAGGCCGCAGAACGAATACGTGAACTTGATCGTATTAATTTAGAGAAAACACTAACTGTGGTCGACAATGGGTTAACAACTTTGTCCTCCAGAATATATTCATTGGATGGCATTGTATCCTCTGCTATCGACATACTGGAACAAGATTTGGCGATGTTACAGCAAGGCCAATCACAATTACGTTCTATTGTGTTATTAAGCTGGACGCTGCAATCTTTGCGTGCGGGCTATGTGCCTTGGCGTTTCATCAACACGTCAGCTCTGTTTGCAGAATACAATCTAACTGATAAACAGATCGAACTGGCACAAAGAGGAGCAAAGTATACAGTGCTGAGCATTGAAAAACTGGAAAAGTTACCATTCACAGTGGCAGAAAAACCAGCTACAGAATGGCTCGTTCATGGCAAAATAACACTACCTGTGACTACTTTTCAGTTTCAGTATTGCCTCAAACGGATGCAAGCAGGCAAATATGAAAGGTTGGGTAAGGACTACATTAAGACATCTTGGAATTTACCGTATACATATAGATGTTGGAGTGGGGATCGTGAAGTGTTTTTGAGCGGTACACACTGTAAAAGTGCACTGAGCGGTTCACTTATATGTCAGGACATTTCTTTACACGGGTCTTGCAATGGTTCTGTGGCAAATTTGTCTTGCCATCAGCAGGGTACACCAGCTGCTGTGATTAATCCAACGTTTGGACAACTTTCTAATGGGAGTTACCTCATGTTGAATGATCAAAGTTGCTGCAGCATGTTGCCAGGCATCCCATATCTAGTAACGGTCAACTCCAGGGTCACTTGCTGTATGCAAGTATTGTTTGCCCCAATAGACACAGTCAGGGAGTCGCCTTTGTGGCCTTCGCTGAACGTCTCTTTTATAAGATTTGATACTTTAAGCAGAATGAAAGCCATGCTTTTACAGCAAACAGTGCCTTTGACCTCGGCCAAAGAAACCTATGATCTACAAGTAGCAAGGACTTCGGCTGAGATACAGACTTTAATACGTACAAATTGCCCTATACATTTCGTGGAAATGATAGGACGTATCTTTAACATGTCTGATACAAGCGGAATTGTACATGTATTTAAGAGCATCTGTTCCGGTCTGTTGGCACCTTTCCAGGCAATACTCGGAATCATCCCGAACTTTGCACATTCGGTGTTTGGTGGCATACCATTAATTCTAGCACTTGTTGCCGGAATTCTATTTCTCTTCCTGCTATTACGCTATGGCCAGCCTATTCGCAGACATCACTCCGAGCGAAATGGAGAAAGCTCTCCTTGAACGAAAGTGCCGTGAGCGAACATTACAGCTTTTGGGCATGACTCGTCTACGGGAACTTAATACCACGTGGTTCCTGTCATTCAGACCAATCTGGCAAGATTGCATCTTACCTGTTCTACGATGCCTGCTATGCGGTGAAGAATGCGTGTTAGACACCTGTCTAACATTTCCATCAGCAAGGCCAACGGATGTCGATACTCTGCTGGACCCGATAACGGCCCATGCTCTGTGTTGTCCCCAGAGGCTACCCATCCTGATGACAGCATTCATTGAGATCTCAGTCGCTTCCAGCTGCTGCTGAGGTACGAGATGGATCTACAGGCACACAGGTAACAACGGACGCGAACATTGCTGCGGCGTTCTATGCTGAGAGCGATGCTTCCCATCTCTGTGTAATTAATCTCCTCCACGAGGTGTTCCAACTGACGCCAACTTCAGTGGACGATATTTTGTCTACAGAAATAGATGATCTCATGTTTACACCAGACCCGTACACCGACTATGATTCAGCCCACAGTGTTCCAGAGATGCAGTAAAAATTTGGCCTTCATATTTCAAAAACTTGGAACTCTTCCCAAAGTGAACTTTTTTCCGTTTTTTCAAATTAAATGGCACAACAATCTGCTTGAAGTAGAACTATTCTTATAGTACGGACTTCGCGGTACTTCCACAGACACTTAGTCATCTTGTTAGTCTAAAAAGTTCATTAATTTCCATGACATGAAATGACTTTGATTTTGAACAAACTTATCGATCATTTTCCTGTCACATGTAAATATTACTGCTTATTTCATTCAAATTGCATTTTTTTATTTTCAAATATATGCCTGAAATGAAAAGCAATGCTTAAAATGTACAGTACTTTTTGCATTCTAATAGGTTTTTTTAAATGCCTTTCAAATGCTTTTAAGAAATATTTTAGCAATATGCGGTACTCCATTTTATGTTTAGCATTTTAAATGTTTAGCATTTATATTCTTATAGTACACACGAAAGTGGAGTGGGTGTTGTATTCCTCTTAGGGTGTCCGTATATAGGTTTTCCTGTATCATGTCCTTATATAGACACAATTCATCCTGCCCTTATATAGGCATAAAATCCCAGTCCTTATTTAGGCATTAAACCGTGCACTCCAAATACAGGCATGGTCTCCGACATCCGTCCACCCTACCGTCACAACGAGTTCTTGAAGAACAGACCCTTAGGCTTCGGGAGTTTCCCTAGCACAGGACTATTGATTTCTTCAAGGATTCATCTATTATGCATGAACCGTTATACCTTAGGGGTTCATTCATGACGTCTTCCGCTGTCCGATTCACGTCAATGCTAACATTGTGAGGTACCTCTCAGGTATAAATATACCTTCCCTAGACCTTGTAAACTAGGAGACCTCGACTTCAGAGGAGCCCGTTTCCCGGCCTGACACACTGAGAAGACGCTGTCATCCCTGCACGCAGAGAGTCCAGCTTCCAGTGATCTGACTTCCCTTGCGGGGTGTTGGAGTTCGAGTCTGGCAAAGAGATTCCCACCTCTCTCATTCTTAAGGTATGGAGCTGACTAGAACCTAGAGAGACTCTTGGCATACTAGACATACTAGGCGTAACATACTCTTAGTATACCATAGTAAGGAATACTACACCTACTTCATACCTCTCCCTACACCTAGGTTAGGTACATTGGGGTAGAACTAGCTTAGAACCGCATCGTACGAGTACTCGCATTTTTAGTCTGTGTTATTTATGTAAATGAATATCTGCTAAAGATCATGCTAGCGCAGTATTATTTATTTCTACTGCTTACGCTGTACATTATTTATCTTGCATACTGTCTTGTGATCGTAACAGCACATTTTACTTACACGAGAAACAAGACTGTTCAATAAATCTTTTATTGAAACGCGCGTCTATTCTTTCTGTGTAACTTTGAGGAAAACTAAGTATGCACGATTGAGCTGAGTGAAATAGTTATCTATTGTTTCCACGACTCTGGGACACGTTCTGATTCTACAGGGAAACAAAGTGGTCATGTTTTGCGGCTGCCAGAAACTACTCCCTTCTTGTTATCCAAGGAGTTTCTAGTGGCCTCTGAGTTAGCTGGCACAAGTAATTAAGTTTAATATACTCGATAGGGACATACCGACCTCAGTCCTATGTCAAACCTTTAGGATATATTATTCCAATGCGCAGAGCCTATTAGGGAAATAGGAGCTACACTACAAGGGGAAGCCTCTGATGTCAAGGTGGCTTACGTATTAACCTGAAAACCATGGTGGCCCAACAAAGAGGTGCGTCTAATAGTTGAACCGACTCACTTGACCCCATGGGATCTCGTTATTGAGGCCCTGTGTATATGTGTTCAAGCTGAAAATCCAGAAAACGTCCCTATGTTTACGAATGGCTTCTAGGTCTATGCCTGGACGCTCTTGTATTTTCTCAAGGATAATCAAATTGATATCATACGGTGTGTGGCTATGATCTACATTATGTTGAACTAAAGGGGCTGAAAACTTCTTTGTGCGCTTGGCTGGTCTGTGTTCTGTAAGTCTAGTGGCTAAGGAACGTGATGTTTCTCCCACATAGCCTAACTTGCAAGGACGAATAAAAAGATATATAATGTCTTTAGTTTTGCAGTTGGTAAAGACATTAAGACAAACACGTTTTCTGTTTCTAGCGCAAAGTCGCATGTTGTGCATTTGAAGTTTCCAACTACAGGATTACTATCATCTATGGTCTTTTGGGTAAATCCTTTACTAGGTGGCAGTCTGGATCTGACCATGTAATCTTTCAGATATTTGTTGCGTCGATGCGCAAACACGGGTTTTGGAATTCGTTGAGACTTTTCTTTGTCTGCGTTGAGGATATGCCAATTTGAGCAACCAATTTGGCATATCTTTTCATTTAGAGTGGAATGTCTGGTTAAAAAAACTAGTTTAGGTGATTCTTTGTGTCTAGTGTTTGTGAGTAGATGTTGTGGATCATAAAAGAGTGCCCTTTTATATGAATCTCGGACTAATATCTTAGGGTAGCCTCTGAGGATGAACTTTTGTTTTATCTCAATGGCTCTGACATCGTAATCCTGAAGACTGGTACAATTCCGACGTAGCCTAAGGAATTGTCCGAAGCATATGCTCTTCTGTGTTGTGGGGTGAAAACTGTCAAAATGTGAAAGGGTGTTACAGGCTGTCGGTTTTGTGTACAAATTGACCTCAAGTTGACCAGCTGTATGTATGATGACTGTCAAGGAATTCTACCCGGACATTTTTGGTGTGTGATGTGAAATGTATGTTATTATCACAATCTGACTGAGGAAACCCCCACATCCTGAAAATGTGAAGGACTACCTCTGGATGGAGACGCCACTCGTGATCGGCCGAGTACTGCCGACTGAGAATGTACGAACGCACATTCAGTTCTCCGGCCAGATGATTCGCGATCACACAAATCTGATGGTCCTGAGCCCAGTACCAGAGTCATAGAACCTCTTTGCAAAGAAGATACAACCCTCCTCCTCCCTGCTTGTTGATGTTTCACATCGCGGTAGTGTTGTCTGTTAGGACCTGAACAGACTGACTACGAAGGGAGGGAAGAATGGCCTTGAGAGCCAAACGTATAGCCCAAAATTCCAGAAGATTGATGTGAAACAATCTTTCCTCTGGAGACCAAAGGCCTTTAACCTCCAGATCCCACAGATGAGCTCCCCACCACAGAGTGGAGGCATCCTTTATCACTGTGGCCACCGGAGAAGGAAGTTGAAAAGGCTTACCCTGAGACAGGTTGCCTGGAACACTCCACCATAACAACTCCGCTGCAGTGTCTCTGGAGATTCTGACCACCTCTTCGAGATTTCTGTTGTGTTGAAACCACTGCCTGCGGAGGCACGACTGGAGGGTCCTCATATGCCGGCGTGCATGGTTGACCAACAGTATACAGCAAGCAAACAGACCGAGCAGGCGCAAGACCTTCAGGACTTGAACAGCCGCTCCATTCTGAAAAAGCAGGATCATTGTCTGGATGTCTTGAATCCTCTGTAGAGGCAGGAAGGCACGACTTACAGTAGTATGTAGTACTGCCCCTATGAACAGGTTGAGATGAGGGCACCAGGTGAGATTTGGGTACCTTTATTTTAAACCCCAAGTTGAGCAACAGTTGCGTTACCTGCAAATGATGCAGCACCATCTCTGGTGACTGCCTTGAGCAGGCAGTCGTCCAGATAGGGGAAAACAGTTACCCCCGATCTTCTGAGATGTGCTGCCACCGCCATCACCTTTGTGAAGACTCGAGGTGCGGAAAACCGAACTAAAGGACCGCAAATTGGTAGTGTTAAGACCCCACCGTAAAACGAAGATACTTTCGATGCGACTTCAGGATGGGAATGTGAAAATACGCATCCTGCAAATCGATCGACACCATCCAGTCTTCCTTCTGCAGTGGAAGAACCACCTGAGCCAGGGACAACATCTTGAATTTCTCCTGCCTGATGTAAAAATTCAAAACCCTGTGATCTAGAATCGGTCTTAAGCGACCGTCCTGTTTGGAAACCAGGAAGTACCAGGAGTAGCATCCCTGAGCCCGTTCCTGCTCAGGAACCACCTCGATCGCACCTTTTTCCAGTAATGACGGAACTTCCTGCTGGAGAAGCAGAAGGTGCTCTTCCGAACACAAAACCTGACGGGGAGGGAAAGGAGGGGGGAAACTCCCAGAAGGGTAGGGCGTACCCATTCTCTACGATGTTCAACACCCAGAGATCTGTAGTAACAGACGTCCAACGATGCAGAAAAAGGGACACCCATCCTCCCACGGGACAAGCATGCTCTAGGATGGAGGAGCTAGAGCCGCTTCCCTGCCGAACCAGTTGGAGGGACAGAAGAGGAGGAGGAGGAGGAGACTTGTTGGCGTGCTGCACCCCACAGACAATCTCTGCCCTTTCCCCTGTAAGATCTGTACAGGGGATTTGCCTGCTGTTGCTGCTGTGGCTGCTGCCTGGCATGAAAGGACAAGTTCCTCCCATATCCACGAAACTTGTGATATCCAAAGCCCCTGGACTGAGACTGGAGACCCAAAGATCTTGCTGTGGCTCTACTGTCTTTAAAGCGCTGCAGCGCTGAGTCTGCTTTTGCCCCAAATAGGCGAGATCCGTAGAAAGGCAGATCTAACAGGGTGGCTTGGACATCAGGAGAGAACCCTGAACCCCGTAGCCAAGCGTGTCTCCTGTTCGCCACAGGCGATCCCATTGCCCTGGCAACCGAATCAGCAGTGTCCAGACCAGACTGTGTGGCCTGGCGGGCCACAGCTTGGGCATCCATTAGGACCTCCAAAAAATGACCCTGAACTTCCTCCTGTAGTTTTGGGAGCACTTCCCTGGCTGAGTCCATAAGTGCGTGGATGTAGCGACTCAAAAGACAAGTAGCATTTTTCGATTTGAGAGCCATACTTCCTGACGAGAATACCTTCTTCGCAGATTGCTCCATACGTTTCGACTCCCTATCTGCAGGTGTAGATGGAAATGACCCTGCAGAATGCTTCGAGGAGCACAAAGCCTGGATGACCAAACTTTCCAGAGATGGATGAGTGGACAGGAAAGCAGGATCCCCCGGAGCCACCTTATATCTCCTTGCTACAGACCCAGACCCGCTGGAGCAATCACCGGCTTCTGCCATACATCAAGGATAGGCTCAGTCAAAGCCTTGTTGAAAGAGAGTAAAGGCTCCGAGATAGAAGGGTAATAGAGCACCGCTGTCAAAATGTTAGATTTTAATTCTGCTGTGGGAAGAGGCAATTCCAGCAGATCCGCTGCCTTCCTGATCACCGCATCATAAGTAGTTACCTCCTGCGATGGAAGACCTTTCAGAGATGAGAGCTCCCATTCAGGAGAGGTATCCAGGCCACTAGCCTCCTGCAGACCATCAAAATCCTGATCAGGTTCCACAATCTTCCCTTCCTCAGCCTCATCAAGCTGTTCTTGGTATTCCTCCTCTTCCATTAATCTCTGTGCCTCTCTCCTGGACCTCATCCTTGGAACAGGCGTCGGAGGCACCAGGCGTGGCACCTGTGACTACGTGATCGGCGTCGAAGGGAGGTCTACCGGGACAGTAGTTGGCACTGGTCGAGTCGGCTCAGGTTCAGAACCAGACGCGCTGGGGAAGATCCATCCAGCGGAATACACCCCTCCAGAGATCGCACCGGCGTTGAAAATCTCGGCGTCTAGAGAGGGCAACTCCCCGGAGCCATCGGCATAAAAGGCGAGGGAAATGTGGTGGCAAACCTCCCAGGGAGTATGCCAGCGGACCCATGGGCCAAGTGCACCAGAAGGGTTTGCCGCTCTGGCGAACAAGCCACATTGCATTAAAAAAATGTGACGGATCTGTACCCGGAGCCGGGAAGGTAGGATACTCCGGATCCGGCACTGCAGGCTCTGAAGCCGCTCGAGGAGGCAGGACATTTGGCTCCAGTTGGTGGAGTGGTCGGCTTCGGCAACAGAGGAGGCATTACTTCTCTTGGAGCCGGTGGAGTCACTGCTCTCGGATCCAGAGACGTGGCCGGAGTCACATCAGGAGAAGGAGATGGAGAGACTTCATCCTTCCGATAAACAGACACAGACTTCGGCGTCGCATCCTTCGACAAACGACGTCGAGACCCATGGCGTCGCTTTTTCTTGTGCTTCTTCAACGACATCTAAGTATACGGAGTCGATGATTTGGAACGGGAACTCGACCTTCTTCCACCCCTTTTTTATTTCTTGGCTTTGGCCATGAACAATTTGGCCTCCCTCTCCTTCAGCGCTTTGGGGTTCATGCGCCTGCATGCGAACACTCCTCGACGTCGTGGTCTGATGAGACACCACAGTCTGCATGGGGGTCAGTGATAGACATCTGACCCCCATCTTCCCTGCATGGCTTGAAACCAGATTTCCTCTGAGTAGCCATAATCACTGCTACAAAGACACAAAGGCTTTCAACAAAGAAACTCTCAGAAAAGGAGAGCCCTGGGAAAAACCGTTACGCGATGGCGCGGAAAAAAGGGAACTGACGTCAGCACGCCAACGAGGTCTTCTTATGGCTCCGATGACGTCACGTGGAGTTGCGTGCGGAGCCATTCCATTGTGACGTTGACGTGGGAGAGCTGAGGAGAAAAGTTTTCGTGGAATGTTGCGCATAGGGGTAATTCATAAGGTGAGTAATCCACAGGCAGATGTATCCATCAAAATAAATATTCAGCTCATACTACAGGTCAAACCGTACAGTTGCAGTGCATAGCTTATATGAAGAAACAAATGTAGTCAAACTACATCCAGGGGCCATATAATTGATAGGGCGCACTTTCCCTGTTTGCACCACGGCGCACCTTTAAGCGGGTGAAATAGGCACAAACATGGACAGTGCGTCGTATTACAAAGAATGTGCTGCCTCCAGGTGAGCATCAAACTCATACTGCCCTGGGGGCAGAGCATTCAGTGAAATATGGAGTGTCTGCTTAGAGTGGTAAGAGATCCCCTTGTAGAAAGGTGCATCTGCCTGTAGGGGGATGTACATAGGACCCTCCTTCACTCCTCGAGAGGGCTGCCTTTAGTGGGCGCACTGACAGTATGCCTCCTAAGGGCATGTTTGCCTCTGTGCTCGCGTTAGTAATACATTGCGGGTGCAGAGGCACAGTGATTCTCTCATTTGCATGTGACCCCATGCAAATGAGAGAACGCCCTCTGAAGATAGCCAAGGTCCTAAAGGTGCGCCATGGGTATCAGCATCACAGAAGAGGCCACAAAAGCGTCTGCTGCCCATTCTGCAATACTGTAGTGCCATGGGGGTGCACAACATAAGCGTACACGCCCTTTGCCCACCGTTGCACTACCTGTAATATGGCCCCAGATGGTTTAACTGTCAATGTGCCGGTCTCCCATGCAATGTGCCACAAAGAAAGAAATACGGTTTCATAAGACTGTTTTTCACTCAGTCAAATTGATACGTAACCCACACCATGAGGCTGCCCTAATTGGCAATCAGATCTAGGCCATTGCCACTTCAATCATGCATCTCCTCTCTTTTACGATTATAATTAGCAGGATTATGACAGGTTGACAGGAAATGAACGCATAGATGTAACTTTACCCTAAAATACAGACTGCCCGCCTAAGCCACATATTACTAGAAAATTGACAATGAACTGCGGAAAACATGCGAGGGGAGACAAAACAGGTTTTGAAACTATGATTCATAGTCTTAGTGCAAAGTAACACCTATTTAACTGCAAGGTTTACCCAACAGACTTGGACCCTTGCACTTCACTAACCTGGCAAGCTGTATTGAGCATCTTGCTGTAGCTGTGGATACTATATTTTCATTTGTGTGGTAATGTACAATGGTAGCATAGAATCTTTAGTTTCCAAGAAGAGAAATGTACTGTATACCAGAAAATTCTTTTGGTCCTCGTGCGGGGAAAAGTGTGCTATAAAGTTAAAAAACAATGGAACCTCTTGTACTATTTGGGTAGTGAAAAAATAAAGTCAGAATGCTTTCAGAGAGCTATTCTGAAACCATCAGACAAGTGACGAATATTACATGCACTTAAGCGTCAACACGATCCAACACAATTTACTCAACTTTGAAATCTCAATTTATTGGCCCTAATAAAAATGTAGTTATTTAATCAAATTCTAAAGACTAAAGGCTCCAAACTAACCTGGCAACTCGAATCTTAGATAATCTAACGCCTACAAAAAATTGTCCATTTGAGAAATACATTTTTTACCCAAAACACTTTCCGTCTCAATCAGGAAGTCGCAACTTGGGGCATAGCGACATATTACTATATTCCCTGTTTAAAGGGCTATCAGCTGTGCTATATTAACCCAGTATTCTTTCAAATGCTTGAGGAAAGGCGCAACCATTTTTTATTCTTTTTAGGGGAGAAGGGGTTCTAGGGATGGGGGATAGAGGGGCTGGGTAAAGAGAGGAGAGTTTAAGTGAGATTCAGGTGCAGAATAACTAAAACCTTTTTAAAGCTACTGTCCACTATTCTGTCAGTACTTTTTATTCACCTGTTTCACCCTTACTCCTGTAAAACGTTTTGCCAAACAAAGAAAAATGTGATCCAAAGGACCACCAGCTGCTCACTGACCTGCAGCTTTAGATTTGGTAGGGAACATGGATAAGGGCATTTGGTATCACGGACATTTCTAGGGTGAGCACCTCACTCCAAGTCATGCCTACACAGTGTCCAGTCGTGAATTGATCACCTACAAACACTGCTTTCAAGTGTCATAATATAATTAGTTTAATGGAAGCAAAACTACAAAATTCTGATTTTCCACAGCAGGAGTGGGAAGAAAATCATGATTTTATTAAAGACACGGAGACCAATATTTTGCATTTACCTCTTTATTGCCACGTACACACAGCGCAGCAGCAACAACTTGTACAATAACCTTTTAGAATTACAACTATGTCAACAGTCTAATAGATATATAAGTCCCAAGCAAGCAGCAATATTCCTTCTTTTGCTGTGAACAAATCTGATCACAAAACTAACAGTACCGATAATCCTTGATCCTTGTTATCGATCATCCTCTAATTCCTCATTCTTCTTATATATTTCCAGTAATTCAAAATAACAATTAGTAAGGGTGGGTTATCTGGGAGGGATAATATTAGCCTTCGTGTCTTTATTAAAGTCATGATTTTCTTCCCGCCACTGCTGTGGAAAATCTGAATTTTATGGCAAGGCACGGAGGCCAATATTATGCACGTTTAAAGTCTTGCCACAACATTCAGAGATGCACTTTCAATTGGCTTAAAATACAACTTGTTAAACACCAAATCTGTAGACCAATCAGCTGCAAAAGGGATCCTTGAAAAACCTCCACCCACCATATAAGATTTTGAAGCCATAGCACCTCTTACCGAATGGGCCCCAAACCTTGATATCTCTATTCCTCCTTTTGCAATAACTATTTTGACCCACCTTGCCGAGGTTGGACAGGACAGCGCCTTATGTGGATATCTAAATGCAATTAATAACTGAGACATTTCATAACACACCTTGTCATGCCCCTCCATATTTGGGTAAAAATAGTACGTGACATACATTTTGTTCTCTTATTAATATAGAAGCAAACACCTTCGGTCCCATAACACCTAGTAGAGACCGCTAAATCCCTCACATTTGATACCCTTCTAAATTACACTAAACAAAGAAGCATGGTAACCTGCAATGTTAAATCCTTTAAATTCAAGAATTCATTCTTATTACATGCAGACAACTCTTTCAGAACCATATCCACATTACATACAGATTTATACCTCAGCCCTGGCGGAACTTTCAACTGCACACTTCAATTAATCTTTTCACAAAATCCGCCTGTCCCAATGGTATCCCATTTACCAGCTCATGTCCCACTGAAATAGCCAATATACTCAAATTCACTGAACTATATGATCTTCCTCCTAAAAATACTTCTGTCAGATAGTTCACCACATTCACCACAGGTGCTGATAGGAGACCCAAATCCCTTTCTGTACAACAACAAGCCCATCTTTCCATGCCAGTCTATATGCCTTTGTTGTCCCCGGAGCCCAGGAACCTTTGATGAGTGTAGAAGCCTCAGACAATAATCCTGACACTAGCCATACTCGACTGAAATCATCCAGGTCATCAACTGCATCTAACCATTCTGAATTAATGTGTGACAATCTCCTGCTGGATTCACCAACAATCTCACACAACTTGTTAAAGGCACTGGATCGTCCATCAACAAGCTCATAACATCCAGACACCACACCTGTGTGGGCCAAAATGAAACTACTAGCAACAGATCTGCTTGCTCTCTTCTCACCTTCATCAATACTCTCTCAATCAAAGAGAAAGGGAGAAACGCATAGTGGCGCCCCTGGCCCCAAACCTGTATAAATGCATCCACTTCACTCACCTCCAGGTCTTGTTTCCAACTGCAAAAAATTGACAGCTGAGCATTCAATCTGTTCACAAAAAGATCCATCTGAAAAGGTCCTCATCTCATCTCTAATGCCCTGAACACCTCCTTGTTCAACATCCAATTGCTCAAATCTCACAGATCTCTCAAATTCCAATCTTCCACGTAATTGCTGAGCCCCGGAATATGTTCAGCCTGAACCATAATGTTCTCATCTAGACAAAAATTATTTGCCCATTCTGCCAGCGACTTCGACTGTGGATTTTCCAACCGATTAACATACCTTACCGCTGACACGTTGTCCATCCTCAACACACAACACTTCACACTGTTCCTTACAAAACTTTTCACTGCAAACGACCCTGCCAACAACTCTAGATAATTGATATGAATCTCCTTTTTCTGAAGTAACCATTTCCCTCCCATTAAAAGACCACCTCTTGCTCCCCAGCCATGAAGATGGGCATTTGATTCTATAACTATATTCGGAACTACGCCAAATATTGCTCTCCCATTCCATGCATCCAAATTCTCCTTCCACCATTCCAACTCTTCTCTCGTATCCAAACTCAACTGAATTGTTTGGGAGTACTTCAGTACCCTCCTGAGATGCTGAGTCTTTAATCTCTCCAGAGCTCGATCATTAAGTGATGCCGGAACAATCGCCTGAACTGAGGCTGAAATTAACACCAACATTCTCACCAACTACCTTAGAGATATAAAACTACTCTCTAGAACTTACCTTATTTCCCTGCGAATCCTCTTCACCTTCTCTGCTGGTAACCTCAACACAGTTCAGTGTCCGTATCTGGAAACCTAAAAATATCGTTTCCGGACTCTGTTTCAGACAAGACTTCTCTCTGTTCACCGCAAAGCCTAAATTCTCTAGAATCCGGATCGCCAACTCTGTTTGTTCTAAAGCTAACTCTCTTGTCTCTGCCATTATTAAAACAACATCCAGGAAACCAATCAGACGCACTCCTCTTTATCTCAGCCATGCCATTACTAGTCTCATCATCTTGGTGAAGCACCATGGTGCTGGTGACAACCCAAATGGGAGACAAGTGAACGTACACATCTTTCCTTTCCACTGCAACTTTAGATAATACCTGTCTTATTGACATATAAGCATCATTAAACAGGCATCCTTGAGATCCAGATGTGTCAACCAGTCTCCCTCTCTCAAAAGATCTTAGCCGATGAATTCCCTCCATCTTGAATTGATTGTATTGAGTAAAACCGTTAATGTCTCTTAGATTTACTACAGGTTTAATCCCTTTGTTCTCCTATTTTACCAAAAATATATTGCTTACAAACCCCTTTGAGAACTTAAAGCATCTCTCTATTGCTCCCTACTCCAACAGTGTTTCCACCTCCTGATCTACCAGTTTCATCCACTCTTTTGAAAATGTTAATGGTCTTGGGAAATTGACCTGCACAGGTTCCTCTACAAACTATTTCGTAACCATGTGCAGTCAGAATCACCTATTGATCTGACGTTATTTCCTTCCAATGTATTACAAAGTGAGCGAGTCTACAGCGCAACTTTAATGGGCTACACAAAGGTCCTTTTTGCAAACATACAATGTGATCCTCTTGCCCTTCTTTCACCCCTGGTGGATCTTCCTCTTTGCCTTTGGGGATAAAACCCCTGGTTGTAAAATCCACTGAAGGGTCTGAAGCCTTGCGAGAATGAAGCGCTCGTAATCCCATAACCTTGGCCGGGAAGTCAACCTTGCGCTCTCCCAGCCCTTCCAAAAACTGTGCACATAGCTCTCTGCACTTCTTGTATAGACTTAAAAACCAACATATTTGGCCATGTCCTTCATAAATTCCTTTCCAAATAAAAGACCCTTGGCCTCCATACCAGCCTCTTTCTTTATTTACCAACTCTGCAAGTTTAGGATCAATCTTCATGAGGATATTCTTCCTCCTCTCAATACACAGAGCTGCATTTGTGCTGCCCAGAAGGCAAACCGCCCTTTGCACCCATTGCCTCAGCTCTTCAATATTCAACTTTGCACCATTCACATTAAGAAGCCTCACATAAATCAAAACATTTTGTCACTGGTCTGAAAACATCACAAAGCCTCCTGGCATCCTTTTAGTCCTGTCTAACCCCTTTCTTGGGTCTCTACCAGACATATTCAAAAAGGCCAACATTTTTGCATCCAACTCAGGGGTATATGCAATTTTGTCTTCCAAAGAAGGCCTTGGACACTCCGAACGCAATCTATTGCGTACCTCCTTAGGCATTTCACGCCTTAGCCAATACTGCACATATTGCACAACATGCTCCATAGCTTTCCACTGAGGAGACATAGGATGCTGAATTACATGTGGATCAAACATTCTTTCTTCCAATCCACTAAGCAATCCCTCTTTTTTATTCAATCTCTTCCTTCTTTTAATCACATCCTTCTCCTCTACCTCTGAAGGAACTTATCACAACATCCCCACCTGAAGCCGACTCATCACAATCCATCGCTTTGTGATTCCCTTTGTGGCCTCTACAGCTACTCTTTCGTTCAACTCAAAAAGAGTTGCTTTCTTCCTCTTCGCCGGAGATGCCTCACAATCCTTATACTTTTTAGTCACATCTCCATATGCTTCCTTTTTAGGTCTCGCCTACGCAGCGCGCATGCGCTGCATAGGCAAAAAGACCTTTTGCGATGGATTCGGCTTTTCAGCCAAAAACGTGCACGCGTTCCATTGCCTTCAATGGCAACGCGTGCACGTTTGGCGATTCACTTGCGGGAGCGAGCGGCGCCATATGGTTTCAATTATCGCTACTGGCGCCGCTCGCTCCCGCAAGTGAATCGCGCAGGCTCCCTCCTCTCCCCCCTCCCCCTGCTGCCGTGCGAGGCGCGTGCGCTTGTTTTTTAAGGCAAGCGATTGTGCAACATTCCTAGTGAGGGTCAGGCTTAGCTCGCACACTATGAAAGTGATTAATTATTTCATGAGTTCCTTTTCAGAGTTTAATAGCTTTTTATCATAATGCATGTCAAAAATGTGCTTTAAAATGTACCATTTTAGGTACATTTTTTTCTTAGAGAAGAACCCACCCCAAAACCCTCGTGAAGCCAAAGGGCTCGCGTGTTTACTCCTTTCAGTTTACGCCCCACCACTTTCAAAGATCCACTTGCCACTGCTATAAAAATGCACTTAACGTGCGTAGAAGGGGCAGTACGCTTATGTGACATTTTAGGGACGCCTCACCAAATCTAGCCGGGGGCAGCACGTGGCACGCCGCGCCCATCATAACGAAACACTACAGTTTCCAACCTAACCCAAAGTACCACCAGCCCCAGGCAACAGACATCTGCGCAAACCTTCACACTAGCTGGCTGTTGTGCATGTTGCTATGTCTGCAGGGTGGTTGGTCGTGTTCGCAGCACTGCAATACAGCACCTTAGTTGCATCGCACATGAATAAAATATTTACCCTATTAAACCAATAGTAAGTTCCTCTTTGCTGAGGTAATGCGAAACTCTGGGAGAATATGATGGCCATTTCGACTATACCCCAAGCCCGATCTGACAGGAAGTAATATTTTAAATATCTGAGGTCAAAGGCCAGCGTGTATTGTTCATTCTCTGCGATCAGCCGATTTGTAATTTGGTCAACATAACGAACTCTCTGTCTGCTGGTAACTCGGAGGAGAAAGGGCCAATTCATTTTGACCCAGAGCTTGGCCTCGCACTCCACACAAACGCTGGCATTTATTCAGAAACCAATTATTGTATCTTTTGCAGAGGCGGAGTGACACGGGCAGAGAATCGCACCACTCACTGTGTCTAAAATTCCAACTGGGCTGGTGAAGAGTCAGTTATGAGTGTACGAGTTTGGAAGGTGCCGGTGCTTTGAATGAGCAGGTACTGAGCACGGGCATTTCCTTTTTTTTTTTTTTTTAAATGGAGAGAGGACTCGCACTTTTTCAGCAAGGGTGCCAACTTTTAGCGGACGAGTACTGTACTTATCACGAGCGAGCAGTTTACTCTCGGATAGATTTCTATTTCAAGTAGGGCGAAGGTCCAGGACGACAGGGCTGGTTCAGTCACGCCGTGCCAGGCAGTGCCTCTGAAAGGACAGTGCGACGAGGGCAGAGACGGCCAAGAATGGGCCTCTGAAGGGCCAGTGGGACTAGCAGAATCAGTTGTGTGTCGGCCTCCCATTGAGACGGCCTGCTGGGCCGGGAGGAGTCAGTTTCACTGAGTGGTGATTTTTAGGTCTCGGCCTGCACCAGCGCTTGCGCTGGTCTGGCCGAGAGTTTTAGTAAGCGGGTTTTGGAAGTGCAAACCCACTGGCTTTCGGCTGGCGACCAGCTTGCGTTCACGATAGCGTGCACGCGCAGCTGCCATCTGGGTTTCCTATCTCTTCCTCATTTCCTCGTCATGGCTCATTAACTCTCTGGACTCTGATGTTTCAATCGCAGCAGCAGCTCACATTACCAACTGAGGGCCCTGGACTACAGTCACATGAAAAACAACAGCGATTAGCATTGAAATGCAAGCTTTTTTTGTCTAGTTAGATATATTGCTTCGGTGGGTTGATTTCACCTTATATCGCTATTTGTTTTATATTGGGAGTCACAGCCTAATTACCAGTATTTTTGTCTCTCACTGTTTTTTTTTTTTTATATTTATTCGCGCAAAGCACAAAGCTATATTTAAGGTTACTTTTTCCGCGTCACTTCTTCACTCTATTTAAACTCCACACCCCCACTCTTATTGTCTCTCTCCTTCTCTCTCTCCCCTCTAATTCTCTCTCTACTTAATTAACTCTCCCCTCTCTATCTTTTTTAGCCTTTCATTCTCTCACCCCTTTATCTGTTTCTCTTTCAAACTCCTTCATTCACTCTCTCCCCTTCTTTCTCTCTCTCTATCCCGCTCCACTCTTTAGTCTATGTACACCCTTTCTCTCTCTTTCTCTCTCACCACCCTCTCTAATTGGGCATTATATCTTCACTATCTCTCACTCGGCAACACCACCGCATCACTCAGAGCCAGCACAGCATCAATCAGAACCAGCACAGCATCTCTCAACGCCATCACAGCATCACTCAGTGCAACCACAGCATCACTCAGTGCAACCACAGCATCACTCAGTGCAACCACAGCATCACTCAGTGCAACCACAGCATCACTCAGTGCAACCACAGCATCACTCAGTGCAACCACAGCATCACTCAGTGCAACCACAGCATCACTCAGTGCAACCACAGCATCACTCAGCACAACCACAGCATTACTCAGCACAACAACAGCATCACTCAGCGCCACCATAGCTTTACTCAGCGACACCACATCATCACTCAGCACCACCACAGGATGACTCAGCACCACCACAGGATGACTCAGCACCACCACAGGATGACTCAGCACCACCACAGGATGACTCAGCACCACCACAGGATGACTCAGCACCACCACAGGATGACTCAGCGCCACCACAGGATGGCTCAGCGCCACCACAGGATGGCTCAGCGCCACCACAGCATCGCTCAGCGCCACCACAGCATCGCTCAGCGCCACCACAGCATCGCTCAGCGCCACTACAGCATCGCTCAGCGCCACCACAGCATCCCTCAGCGCCACCACAGCATCCCTCAGCGCCACCACAGCATCCCTCAGCGCCACCACAGCATCCCTCAGCGCCACCACAGCATCACTCAGCGCCACCACAGCATCACTCAGCGCCACCACAGCATCACTCAGCGCCACCACAGCATCACTCAGCGCCACCACAGCATCACTCAGCGCCACCACAGCATCACTCAGCGCCACCACAGCATCACTCAGCGCCACCACAGCATCACTCAGCGCCACCACAGCATCACTCAGCGCTACCACAGCATCACTCAGCGCTACCACAGCATCACTCAGCGCCACCACAGCATCACTCAGCGCCACCAAGCATCGCTCAGCGCCACCACAGCATCGCTCAGCGCCACCACAGCATCACTCAGCGCCACCACAGCATCGCTCAGCGCCACCACAGCATCGCTCAGCGCCACCACAGCATCGCTCAGCGCCACCACAGCATCGCTCAGCACCACCACAGCATCGCTCAGCACCACCACAGCATCGCTCAGCACCACCACAGCATCGCTCAGCACCACCACTGCATCGCTCAGCATCGCTCACCACCACCACAGCATCCCTCAGCGCCAAGACAATATCACTCAGCACCACCACAGCATCACTCAGCACCACAGCAGTATCATTCAGCAACACCGGAGTATCATTCAGCATCACCTCAGCATCGTCTTCGCAACAGTCACCACCACCACCACCACTACCACCTCAGCATCACTCAGCGCCACCACAGCATCACTCAGCGCCACCACAGCATCGCTCAGCGCCACCACAGCATCGCTCAGCGCCACCACAGCATCGCTCAGCACCACCACAGCATCGCTCAGCACCACCACAGCATCGCTCAGCACCACCACAGCATCACTCAGCACCACAGCAGTATCATTCAGCAACACCGGAGTATCATTCAGCATCACCTCAGCATCGTCTTCGCAACAGTCACCACCACCACCACCACTACCACCTCAGCATCACTCAGCACCACCTCAGCCTGCTCTCGGAATCTGGCATCTGTTGATTCTCCCCTAGCGTCTGGCCGCTGCTAGTGTTATAATACAGGTAACTAGTTCCCAACCTTCACCCTCCGATTGTTTATGCCCCCTCAAAAAAAAAGCTTTAACAAACAACCATTGCAATAGGCAGAAACAAGTTGCCAGCATTGCAAGAACAAAAGAAAACTGAGGAAATTTTTTATTGTAAATACTTTTTTTAATATGGTTGTTCAGTTTTACATAATGCCTTCTTGGTCATATATAAAGTAACAAAAATGCTTCTGACACTTTTTTATTATAACTTTTCAGCATGCCGCACAGCAGCCACACTTCTCTACAGCACAGCTTGAAGACATTAGCAAAGTCAATAGCTCTGGCTAAACACTTATAAGGCCCCAAAGGCGAGACCTATTGGCTATGCCAATGCTTGTTTTAGTTGTCTTACACCCAGTATTAGAACCAGACGCCTTCAACTCTACCTCCTCCACAGTCCAAAAATCTTCCTCCTCCGTATGAGGCTCTTTACTCCTGACCTTACGAAGCATCCTTTCCACACATTCATCTATCTTTTTCCTAACTGTGAGGATAACGCTGTTAAAGCCTTATCAACTCAAGCCTGAACCTTCTCATCTAAACATTTCTCATAAACAGTATTCATCTCCATCCTCTTAATATTTTATCCTTTGTGCCTTCAAAGATATAAAAACCACTTACCAAACCACACTACCCAAAACACACCTCTACAACCAGCTGTTCCTCAACACTGACTAACAGCAATGATCCTGACTGGAAAAATCTATCTTTTTAACCCCAAAATATGGGCGCCCTTATTCACTGCAAATAAGACTTCCACTTGACCAATTCAAAATGGCCGCCGGTATTCCTTACACTGCTACGGCAAGCCCAATTTGTCAAAATTCCAATATCTCCCTCAGCATCGATGAGGTAAGGCTTTACACATCTCCCATTTCATTTATAACGTACTTCCTTTAATTGCGTTCTATAATCTATACTTTCTCATCCACACACATTTCTGGGCTGCACGCGCAGCCAGCCTTTCTAATTTGTGCGCGCTGACATACGCTGCTGCTTCCATTCGCTATACCCTCTCGGAGCGCTCGTGCTGCTGCACGCGCTACAGAGAGACAACTGCTTTTGTGCCGAACGCTCACACGGCTGAGATTTGAAACCCAGCTTGCGTCTATTCGATCGTTTACTCTGCTGCGCTCCTCTGCAATATAAACCAATGTAAAACAATTATCACTCAAAAATTGAATTCCTAAGAGCGATTACTACAACTTAGGACCCTTCAAAAGCCCTAATAACTGCAACCTCATTAAACCGGTAACTCGCAAACAATGACATTACGTTCCAGTGAAAGACTTCGGACATATTAATTCCCTATAATCGGGATTCCTCTGCCATAAACAATACATTCTTACATTATAAATATAATTAACACGCTCTCCTCAACAAAATAAATTTAAACCTTTTATACATCAAAACAGCGAAACTCTCAATCTACCATGCACACAAATATTCATCCATGGCTAATAAATTTAAAACCATCATGAAATTCTAATGGCTTTGCCCTTATTAGAAACTTAAACCATCAACTAATTAACTAATGTGTCACATGCATCAAAGCTTAAGTAAGCCCAAAGTGTACTTATCTGATGCGTGCGCAGCAACAAAGAAGGAAGATGGCTGCTTGCTTAGGACTTCTATATCTTAGAATGTTGATAACGTTCTAATTCTAAAAGATTATTGTACAAGTTGTTGCTGCTGTGCTTTTGTGGGACAATAAAGAGGTAAATGCATAATATTGACCTCCGTGCCTTGCCATAAAATCCAGAATGCAGTAGAATATCACACAAAGGTCCAGGACTGGAAACAGGGTCTATATTACCTGAAGGGAGGTGGTCACCTTCCAGCCTGAAAACAACCTTGGAGTGCAGGCAATGTCTGACAGCTGCCAACTGGAGCCATGTCATGAGAATGACGATTCTCCAATTATCATACAGAGAGAATCCTGATTTCATTAAAGACAACGGAGGCTAACATTATGAATTAATACTTTTATAGCTGCCCCACATGCAGCCCTTTAAAGAACATGTTACATCATGAATAAAACATTCCATAAGAATATTAGAACAACATATAACGTCATGGTAACTAGGCATCATCCTCAGAGCTGCGACGGTAAAAAACATGAATTCTTTAAATTGACATCTTCTACTCTACTTGCATTAAATAACAAAGCAATTCTCACAAAGACGAGGTGTCTGAAAGAATGGAAAGAAAAATCAGGTGATATCAATTCATAAGGCGTTGAATAACCAAATATATTCAGAGTTAAGCTAAAAAAAATCAATTCATTGAAAAATTACAATCTATACATTGTTATAATTAAAACAAGGTATAGCTCTAAACAACGCATTTATCTTTGTCCACCAGGGTGTGGTGGGTGGGATAATATTAGCCTCTGTTGTCTTTAATGAAATCAGGATTCTCTCTGTATGATAATTGGAGAATCGTCATTTCATTATAAGGCCAGAGGCTACCATTACGCATGTTTAAAGCTTTTTAACGCTGTACTGCTCACATGATCCACAGGTTTAAGATCACATTTTGCAAATGTGGATGCACTTGACCAGTCCGCGGCCTTTAAAATATCGGAGAGGGACCCTCCGGCCCAAAACACTTTACGGGCCATCGCTCCAAAGGACGAGTGTGCCCCAAATTTGGACAAATGTATTCCCGCTTCCAACAGGACTGTTCTTACCCATCTTGCAATGGTAGCTGTAGAAACTGCTTTATATGGTTTAACCAACGATATTAGGAATTGGTCTTCGTTATTTGGTCTAAAGTTATTCATTACTTCTTCATAAGTTTTCATGCCAGTTACCACACAACTTTTTATAATCAGGAAAACAAGGATAAAAATACCTTCAGACATAGTCTTAGTCTTTTTCCATATTTCAAAATACACTCCGTCTAGAGAGTAAATTCTGTTAGAGATCTTTAACGCTTTAACATACGACTCTTCTAAAGGATATTAGGCAGAGTAAGGTTGCTAGCTTAACAGATAGTTGTTTTTTGGAAAGAAAAGGGTATCATGCCATGTAGTAAATAAGTCAAAGATAAGATTAACATTCCACAGTGAATCGTATCTGGCCTTGGAAGGGCGTCTAAGTCTTATTCCCTTCATTACCCTGATGACCAAAGGGTTAGAGCCAATGGAACAGTCATTTATTAATGAATGGCCTGCCGATATACCTGATCTGTAACAGTTGACTGTTCTATAACAAACCTGAAATAAATAATCCTACAAGGTAGTTTGCTACATCCACTACAGGGGCATCCACGGGATCCAAATTCCGCTCCAGGCACCAACTACACCATTTTCTCCATACACCAGTGCATCTTCTCCTTGTTCCTGGTGCCCATGATTCATCCAATAGCTCCTTAGCCTCTCCTGAAAGGACCTAGTATCTTTTAGATCTCCTGAAATCTTCCAATCAAGAAGGTTCATGTTTACTTCTAGAAGGAGAGGGTGTTCCTCTCCTTGTCTTTGGAGAAGACCTATGTTCGCTGGAAGCAAACGTGGAAAGTCCATTGCTAATTCCATTATTCCCAGGAACCAAACCTGGGTAACCAGGACAATTTTGCACTGTCCTGTTCTGACTTTCAGTAAAATCATCTGAATTAGAGCAAACGGAGGGAAGGCATAACAATTCTCTTTTTTCCAAGTTTGGGCTAGGGAATCCACTGTTAAGGCTTTGGGATCTGGTCTCCAACTGTAATATCGTTTCACCTGAAAAGTGAGCCTGCTGGCAGACAGGTCCACTTGAAAAGGACCCGATAAATCCTGAATCTTCTTGAAGTAAGTAGGGTTCAGCTTCCAGTCTCTTGAATCCTTTAGAAACCTCGAGTTCCAATATGCCCTTGTGTTTTGGTGGCCAGGAATAGACTCTGCCTTCAGTATAATTTTTTGACTCCAACTGAAGTACCAAATCTTCTTTGCTAGGTCTGCAAGTATCTTTGATCATGCACCCCCAGGCGATTGATATAGGATACTGCTATAAAGTGGTCTAGTTTGATGAGGACGACACTGTTTTTCAGAGTGGACTTGAAGCTCATCAGAGCGTTCAAACTGGCCATCATTTCTAGACAATTTATATGGAGAGGAAGTTCCTCTTGAGACCACTTCCCCCCCCATTTCTATCTTTACCATTTTCCCACCCCAGCCTAAATTGCTTGTGTCAGATTCCACAGTATGCTCCGGGGTGGTCCCGAAGATCGCCTTGCCATTCAAACTGTCTAGATTGATCCACCACCATAGGAGGTCTTCCCGAGCCTCCTGTGATGAGGGAATTTTGTCTGAATACCATAGGCCCTTCTTCAACCCTAAGGATTTCAGTCCTTGTAAGGCTCTGTAGTGTAGCGGGCCTGGTGAAACTGCTTGAATACAGGAGGATAGGAGTCCAACTACTCTTGCTAGTTCGCATAAGCCGACTACTTCTTTGGATAGTACACAAGAAACGTCTTTCTTTATTTTAGACAACTTTATCGGTAGAAGTTGCAATTGGGCCATAATGGTATTTGCCTGGAACCCTAAGAATTCTAGGTTTTGTGTTGGGGTCATCGATTTTTCTACGTTGATGATGAAACCTAACCCTTCTAGAAGGTCTATTGCCCATTTCATATGTTTTAGCAAATCTTCCTGACACTGACATCCATAGCATATCATCTAAATAGATCACCAATCGAGCACCCCTTCTTCTCAAGGATGCGACTACTGGTCTTAGAATCTTGGTGAAACACCAAGAGGCTGAGGAGATGCCAAAGGGGAGGCAACAAAACTGGTAAATTATCCCTCTCCAAGTGAACTTTAGTTATTTTTGAGAATCCTTGTACATAGGAATTGTGAAATAAGCTTCTTTTAGATCCAGTTTCACAAGCCAGTCCTTCTTTTGCAGAAGGACTCTTAAGAGATGGATACCCTCCATTTTGAAATGTCTGTATACTAGAAAGATATTTAGTTCTCTTAAGGTTTATGACAGGACACCAGCCTTTGTCTTTTTTTCTCACCAGAAAGATCTTGCTCACAAAACCCTGCTCTGAATTTGTCACCCTGCATATACCCTTTTTTTTTTAATAACATTTTTTATTGCGTTTTCATGGTACATGCTGGGCCGTGGCCCTATATATACACTTTAAGGATAAAATAAATCAGGAATATCCATACATGCATAAAATTGTAACTCCTGCACAACCTGCAGATAAAACAACATAAACATCGCACAGATAGACTCAGATCCCATATGCCTTGAGGAGTCTAATAGCATAATAACAGACTGTTTCATGTTGTAGTTCGGGTTGCTCGGTGACCAGTAATATGTGTAGGTAAATCATACCGCAGGTCTGGAGATGGAAGGGGAGGTAGGTCTATGCCTCGATAAATAGCCCAGCGGGACCATATTTTCCTGTGCTTCTGGGGACAGCCTCGGGCCTGAAACACTGCGATCTCTGCACCCATGCATTGGTCCATGGCCTTTTTCCAGCCACCCATCTGCGGAGGGGACACCCCTTTACACAGCTGGGCGATATCACGCTTAGCAAGAGTGAGGGCCAGAAATAGTAAATGCTGCTTATACCGATTCGCGCCTATCCCATCAGTGCTATGGAGGAGGACCAGTTTCGGGTCAAACGGGAGATCCCATGACCACACCCCACCCAGACAGGACGAGATCTTCCGCCAAAATGGCTGTATTGCTGTACAGCTCCAAACCGTATGCATAAAGGTCCCCTCTTCCCCTTCGCATCCAGGACATAGAGGGGGGGGCTGAATAGCACCCATCCTCCACAGTCGGGATCGTGTGTAATTGACATGGTGTAAATATTTAAATTGTATGAGGGGGTAGCGTGAAGACACCGCCGCGCCCCCCCCGCCCCTCCCCCCCCTCCCCTTGAGGGCTAGCCAGGGCCTCAGTCCAATCATAGTCTGTCAGATCCGGTATGTCCACTAACCATGCCTTTTTTATTTTATGTAATGTCGTGCGGGTGTGCGTAGTCAGCGTTTGGTAAATCTGACGGATCTTATGCGTACCTAGGTCCCCCATTAGCAGACGGCCTTCAAGGTGATGAAACTCGGGCAAGGTCTCAATAGAGTGAATCAGGGGAGCTAGTGCATGTCGTAACTGGAGATATTTATATAATTGCGTCCTGTGAAGATGAAATTCTTTCTGCAGTTGTTGGAAATACTTTAGTGAGGTACCCTGCATCACATCCCCCAGAGTAGATATGCCCACCAGGTCCCATTTACGAAACCCCGCTAGTGACATCACAGAGCGAAGACATGTACCATACCATAGTGGGGTCGCCTGTGTGAGGCAGCCATGCCACCCCATCTGTCGGACCGTGCACCTCCAGAGCCGGACCACTGTTTGGCTGGCCGGAGGCAGGGAGTCCAGATTCCGCGTGCTATATAGGAGCTGAAGGAGGGGAGTATCCTCCATTGCCATGTGCACGAGTGCAAACGCCGGGTCTGTTGGGGAGTTGTACCACCATTCATTTCTAATGAGCAGGTGGGATGCTGCATAATACGCATACACGTCTGCCGCTGCAATGCCCCCGCAGTACGTTGACTATGCACATCTATTTAGTGCCACCCGGACCACCCCGTCATTCCACAGAAATTTGTTATTTATAGCATTAATTTGCACGAACCAGGCTCGTGGTATATTATATGTTATGTTATAATATTTATAGAGCGCATGGCTGCCCCAGCCAAAGGGCGTCCCAGCGCTAATCTTGGACAGAAAAAGTGACAGGGCCGAAGGCGCAGCAGAAGATTATTTAGGGAAAAGATGGGTTATTATGGCCTTACGGAAAGCAACATCATTTTTAATGCTTCTGATATTCACTGGGAGAGAGTTCCAGAGTTTGGGGGCCAGAGCTCGGAAGGAGCGTCCTCCTGCCCTGGCTCTCTTAACCCGAGGGACCAACGCCAGGTGTTGATTTAGTGAACGTAAAAGACGAGTAGGGGTATAGGGTACAGGAAGATTCGCTAGGATATCAGGGGATTGGGCATTCAAAATTCTATGGGAAATACACAGAGTTTTAAAAAGGATATGTTTCTCCACTGGAAGTCAATGAAGACTGTCGATAAACTTGGAAGTGGGACAGGTCCTGGGAAGACCAAAGAGTAGCCGGGCGGCCGCGTTCTGTACCCTTTGGAGGCGCTGTAGCCTTTATAATATTCTGGGTAGTGATACCATTTTAAAAATCGCTGAACGCCCGTACAGTGAGAGCGGAAGGGGAGACAAAATTGCAGTCTCGTCCCGAAGGCTGGTGATAAGCGGGTTGATGTTATGTGCCCACGATGTCTTTGGGCAGGGCGACATGAAGATGCCCAGATATTTAAAGCCTGTGGGTGCCTGAGACAATTGCATCGCCCAGGCACCATGCCCCTGATCCCCACATACCGGCAATAACACCGATTTGGCGGGGTTGGTATGGAGCCCGGTGGTCTGGCCGAACACTCGGAGGATCTGTGAGATTCATGGTCCCGAGAACCACGGGTCCGTCATGCATATAGCCTTTAATAGCATCCGACTCACCTCTGCGTCCCCTAGAGCTGATTGTTCCTGATCTAGGGTCAACTCTGTGGGGTGTTCTGTTTGGTAGGGTGTTGTGTTGAATTCCATCTTGAAACCATTTATGGTTTCTAGTACCCAACAGTTGCTCGTTATCAATGCCCAATTTTTGCTGAATAAGCGTAGTCTCCCCCCTACCGTTGCATGGGAAAAACCAGAGGGAGGTAAGACTCTTACCTTGTTGTCTATGGCCTTGGAACCTGCCTCTGCCCCCGCTTCGAGTGCAAATGTTTCTGCCTCTTAGTAGGAAAAATGAGTTATTGTTCCCTCGGAAATATCTTCCATATCCTCGATGGCCTTGTTGGTAGTACGGGGACCTGTAGTATCCGCGGCTGATAGACAGTCCCATCCTGTCAGCCCTTCCAAAAATTCTACCCCGACCATACGTCTCATATTCGTCTGTGCTTTACTAAAGGCAGAGAATGTGGAAACATACTTCCCTAAGATCTTGATAAATTTTTCTCCGAAAAGTAGACCATTCGGGTCACCCTAGATATCTTTATTAGCAAGGTCCCCCATTTTTGGGGTTTATTCTCATAAGTATTGCCCTTCTTCTCTCAGAGGGTAGTCCTGCTTTGGCATTACCGAGGAGGCATAAGGCACGTTGACTCCATCCCAGGAGTACTTCTACATCTACAGGGGTGCCCTTCAGGGATGCTTCCTCTGCCAAGTCCAGGATTTTAGCTAGTGGCCCTTGTGTCTCCAAAACTCTGTCCTGGCATTGTTTGAGGCAACGTTCAAGTCCTTTTCTAGGGTCCCTTCCTGTTTTGAATAGGAAGGTCAGCAGTTCAGGTCTACATTTGATGTCATCTCAGATTTGTTGTCTAGGAAGGGTCTAGAGCATTCGGCCCTCATCAGATTTCTAGTCTCCTTCTCAAGGGGTTTACGGATCCAAAACTTAATAAAGTTCGATATGTGGTCCATTGGCCACCTATCAGACCCTCTAATGTGTGATGCGCGTGGGATTAAACATCTTCACACCTGTTGGATCCTTGATAGTCTTTGAATCACTTGGTTGAACTAAGTCCTCATCAAGGAGGTCGTTGTTCAAAGTTTCTAAGGGGTCAAATATGTATTTGTCAGCTTCCACATTCAAATTCATTGTGAATGGGTACTCTTCGTTGTCAGTTTGAAAACTGCGGTCTTTTGTGCCATAAAGGTCATTCAGTCTTCTTGTGCCGCAAGGGACACCTGAACTTATTGCGCCAATATGGTCTCTCTTTCCAATTGTGTCGCCATGGGCACCCAGGTTCTCCGTAGCGCATAGGCTACTTAGGGATAGATCCCGGTCTTTTGTAGCGCATAGGCTACCTAGGGATGATTCCCGGTCTTTTGTAGCGCTCTGGCTACCATGAGGCTCAAGATGTTTGGTCTTTTTTAAAGCTTTACCTCCTTTTTTTGGTATAGGATCCTCCTCCTCAGAGAGGATAACGGAGTCTTCCTCAGTAACGTAGTCTCTTTTTCTTTTATTAAAAACAGCCTCAACTGCCTCTTTTAATGAGGACTTGAATTGCTTTTCAAACAAATTCACTAACATTCTCATTAAGGGGTGAAACATCCTCCTCTAGTATGTCATTCTCTAGCATTTTATTCAGTTTAAGTTTAGGGATCTTTAAATGTAAAGTTTTGTCCCCTTTCTAGGTATTTTAGCCCCTTTTCTGTTTTTTTATTTTGGTCAGAAAACCTTACCGCTCTTGTCGTGTGTACAAGGAGAAAAACTCGGTAGACATTCGCGCTGTGTGTAGTCATGGTAACTCCCAGCGCGAGTCATCTCTCTGGGCTTTGGTCCGTTTTCTCATTTCAGCTTTTTTTTTTATTTCAATTTCCTCCTTAATGCGTATTTCGCAG